>CM050168.1:241502602-242205102 GCA_027410445.1 Discoglossus pictus | reverse complement strand
ATTGACTGTTCATATATTCCATGGTTTGTGAGTCACTGCGTGAGTGGAGGGCTGCAGTCAGACATTTAGCAGTAAAATAGAAGGGATTCCTGGAATTGTAATGCACTAGAAATGTACAACATGTGCCACCAGATAAGACTCACAACATGAGCTGCCGGACACAGTGACTATGTCTGATAAAGTGGCCAGTTAGCCATGTGAAGAGAGCTGAGCTCTTAGGAAAGACAAGCAGCTGCAGGGTACAGCAATCACAGCTGCCTCTTGGTCTGGTCCTTAAACAAAATGTAAAAATATATTAGAATATTAACACAAATGCTTCAGTGGCAAAAACATACTATGGCCCTCATTCAATTGCAATTTGGCCAATTGAATAGGGCTCTAAATAAGCACATAACATATTTTTTTTAAAGAAGTTTTTAGTTAGTAAGCATCTATCCAAAAGCAAGGTTTTTACTAAAAACTTCTTTAAAAAAATATGCTATGTGCTTATTTAGAGCCCTATTCAATTGGCCAAATCACAATTGAATGAGGGCCTATGAGTCCAAAGACCCTGTAATATTTTGTAATCGATGGCAGATTAATATCATAGCAAGGGAATATGTGACTGCAAAGCACAGATACACGTCATACCTGCAGCTCTTCCTTTACAATATCTTTTTAACAAAATCATTAGTGCATGTGTGTTTATGTAAATACCCTGTTTCCCCGATGGTAAGACACTGTCTTATTTTTTTTGGAAGGCCAAAATATGCTCTAGGGCTTATTTTCAGGGGGATGCCTTATTTACCCATAAAGAAGACTACAGTACACAGTTATTGTTGAAAAAAAACAGAATTTTATTACCTGTATATGGTGAAACCATTGTTTATATACCGTATGCATTTTAAACAGGCTTTATATACAGTAAGTGGTATTGCTCACAGCAAAAGAAACCTGTCTGCGTGTCTCACTTTTGGATGTTCTGGTCGTGAACAAACTCCTGCAGTCTCTGTTAAGGAGGGATGAGGGAATCTGCCTGTGTTTCCTTGAGCGGAGTCACGTGCGCGCGCTGCAGTCCTGTCACTTCCTCCTCTTCACTTCATGACGAGGCGCGGCACGCAGCCATGGAGGCAAATACGGTAGACGGAGGGACCACACGGGGTCACCCACCGTACCATCCGATTCGGGTAAGCGCAGGTATCGGTGGGTGGCTTATTTGCGGGGAGTGCCTTATTTTAATTTTTTTTCTAAAAAGGGGGGGCTGTCTTATTTGATGGCCCTGCCTTATCATCAGGGAAACAGGGTACTAGCGACTTGATGGGTCAATAACATTTTATGCCATGGCAATGCTGTTTGACACACAATATAAAGCTTTTTCTGCTCTGAGGACCTTCGGCGCTCATTGCGATCCTCCCGCTGAGCACGTCTCCTCTCATGTACTTTTGCTCCTCTGAGCACCTTTGGTGCTCATCACAAAGACAGATATATATATATATCTATATTTTGTCAACAAATAATTAATTAATTAGTTTCTTAATAAATGAATACACTTTACCTATTTCTAATTGATATATCCAGCAATCAATAGCCTGAAGAGCTAACAATCTGTTTTTATTTTCCTACAGCAAACAATGTACATTTGGACTGTTGCTGCCCTGAGGAGAAAGTGCAATGAATGTCCCAGCTGTGCATTAGAAATAGGCAGCGTGCGCGAGGGCAAACCGTTGGTTTTGTTGTGTAAAGCACCATTTTAGATTCATAATGTTATTATTTGCAAGTTACTGTTGTAAACTGGCGTTGTCTGTCTATGTGTTAGGCGGCTTGCAAGCATTTACCATCATGTGTAATAGTGTATTTTGTACCTTGTACGTTCCTGTGTGAAAGTGCTATGTGGTTGGTGGTGTTTTGCACAGTCCGGGGTCGTGTAGCCTTGTTTTAATTTTTTTGGGGCGGCCATTTTTTTTCTCGCTTAGGTGATTTTCGAGTGCCGAAACTCGGCCAAATCGATTTAAATTGGCGTTCCACCTCACTCGCGGACGTCCTGCCTGTACCCCAGTGCTGTGTGTGATGTTTTTGTTGTATATATTTTTTTGTATTTTCTGTCTTTTTAGTGTTTTCTATTGGTTTGCGCGGTTCGGCCGTTAATTTCGTATTTTTTCTTTATCATATTATTTTTTTTCATTTGTAAAAGTGTATTTTGTAATTCGTACGTTCCTGTGTGAAAGTGTTACGCGGTTGGTGGTGTTTTGCGTGGTCCGGGATCGTGGAGCGCTCATCACCTTTCTACTGCGAGTTTTAGTGCCTTAACGGCCTTGATCCCTATGCAAGGCTCACTGGCGATGATGGCTCGCCTCCTTTGCGAGGCTCGTAAGCAATAAGCACCTTTGTTGCTCATCGCCTAAGTCATACGCACCACGCAAAGCGTGACGACATCTCATAGTTTGACAACTAATATATGTGACTAGCGACTTGCCCGTCAAAAATGACGGCAATAAAAACTAAAGCCTGGCAATGCTGTTTGCCACACAATGTAAGCCTCACCCCCTCTACTTTACTGGCCTTGTGATGAGCGCCTTTGGCGCTCATCACAGGCCTTGCAATGAGCCCCTTTGGAGCTCATTGCGAGTCTCTCCCTCTGTCTACTTCCTCCCTCGTGTCTTATTTCCCCCCTCCTCTCCCTCCCTTGTGTCTCCTTCCACCTCGTCTACCTCCTTTGTATCTCCTGCCCCCCTGTGTTTTTACCTCCCTCTCCCTCCCGTGTCTCTAAACCCCTCCCCTGTGTCTCTTTCCCCCTTCTCCCTCCCATGCATCTCTTCCCCCCCCCTGTGTCTCCCCCAACCCTCCCCTGTGTCTGTTCCCCCCTGGCCTGTGTCTCTTTCCCCCTCCCCCTGTGTCTGTTACGGCCTTCCTCTTGTCTCCATTTCCCTCCCTTGTGTATCTTCCCCCCTGCACTCTCTCCCCTGTGTCTCTTCCCCCTCCTCTCACTCCCCTGTGTCTCTTCCCCCTCCTCTTTCTGTGCCTCTTCCTCCCTGTCTCTTCCCCCTCACCCTCTGTGTCTCTCCCCACTCTGTGTCTTCCACCATCTCCCTCTGTGCCTCTTCCCCCCGCCTCTCTCTGTGTGTCTCGCCACTGTGTCTCTTCACCCCTTCCTCTGTTCCCCCCCTCTGTGCCTCTTTCCCCCTCTCTCTGTACCTCTTCCCCCCTTTCCCTCTGTGTCTCTTCCTCCCTCACCCTCTGTATCTCTCCTCCCTGTGTCTCTTCCCCCCTCTCCCTCTGTGCCTCTTCCCTCCTCTCCCTCTGTGCCTGTTCCCCCCTGGCCTGTGTCTCTTTCCCCCTTCCCCCTGTGTCTGTTCCCCTCTTCCCCCCCCCCCCATTTCCCTCCCATGTGTATCTTTCCCCTGTTCTCCCTCCCGTGTGTCTTTTCCCCCTCCTCTACCTCCCCTGTGTCTCTTTCCCACCTATCCATCTGTGTCTCTCCCCCTCCCTCTGTGTCTCTTCCCCACTCTCCCTCTGTGCCTCTTCCCCACTCTCCCTCTGTGCCGTGCCTCTCCCCCCCTCTTCCCCACTCTCCTTCTTCCCCACTCTCCCTCTGTGCCTCTCCCCCCCCTCTTCCCCACTCTCCCTCCCCTCTTCCCCACTCTCCCTCTGTGCCTCTACCCCCCCCTCTTCCCCACTCTTCCCCACTCTTTCATCTGCTCTCGCCGCGCTCTGCGCAATGCGAAGCAGTTTATCATTGTCAAACTGCGATTCGTCTGAAGCGTGACGACGAATCGCAGTTAGACAATTATAATATGTGATATATGGCATATACACTTTTCTGTGTATATACATATATATATTTCAAGGTATTGCACGGCATCATCAGGCAGCCTGCTGCCCCTTGAGGATGTGCTGCCCTAGGCCTTGTGGGAATTGTGGGCCTAGGCAGAAGCAGAATCTGTGAATGCAATATAAGTTATTAAAATCCAATCAAACCAGAGAGGATGTCTACATTTAAACCACAGACTAATAGGCATTGCAGGTAAATGCTCTGTCAATTAATTCAAGACCAATTTCAAAAAGTAGAAGATTTTTCTGTGGAACCTCATTAGTTAGTTTCACCCAGACTCAGTTACTCTAAGTGTAAGTTACGCGCAATCTCTATTACACTAAGTATCACTTACAATCAATCTCTATTACACTAAGTATCACTTACACTCAATCTCTATTACACTAAGTATCACTTACACTCAATCTCTATTGCAACAAGTTTCAGTTACACTCAGTCTCAGTTTCACTCAACCTCTGTGATGCTCAGCATGTTATACTCAGTCGCAGTTACAGTCAACCTCTACTACACTAAGGCCCCTATTCAATTGCAAGCCTGCAGATTGCGTTATACAGGCCGAATGTCTGCGGGCTTGAGATTTGCTACAGTTACAGAGCTATTCAATTGAACAAGCCTGCAATTTACGGGTTGAAAGACAAAACCGCAAACCATGCACCTGTATGTTGCATTTCAGAGCTTGATCTTGATTAATTAAGCAAGGTGTAACTACCGATTTCGAAACAGCCAATAAAAAATGAGACCGTCATCATTACGTCAGTAAAACATGGAGGTTAAATGTCAATCAATTAGCATTTAGAGGTCCCATATGCGCAATCCGGCAACGTACAAAATAATAAAAATGAATGAAGGAAATGTTCCAGCCCATGCGGGTGGCCTGATATTTATTAACTTGTTGATTCAAGAGATTCATAGATCACAGAAAGAAACATAAAAAATATATTTTTTATTGCAGATTTGCGAGCTTGAGACTACTGTGCAACTAATGTTTTTCATCACTTTCCCCGTCTTTTAAAATGCAGTATTCTTGTTTCATTTGCATTTACAGTGCTACGAACAGGGGTTTTACCCCCTTGCTATCTGGTACCTGTAAGATTTTCACCTATAATTGCCAGTTACGGGTGTGAAAACATTTGCGGGCTTGAGGAATTGTAGCAATTGAATAGCCATTTGCGATTGTAACAATTACGGGCTTGAAAGATCAAAGGGATTTTCAGCCTGTAACCCACAGATCGAAAAGACACCAATTGAATAGCAAATTACTTTATGGCCTGCATTACGGGCTCCAGTAACTAACAATTACTCATTTCGAATAGGACCCTAAGTATCAATTACAGCCTCAGTTATATTCATTCTCTGTTACTTTAATTACTCCCAATCCGCGTTACACTCAGCCTCCGTTACACTCAACCTCACAGCTTCACTTATGCTCATTTTCATTTCCACTCTTCCTATCCCATTTAATAGTCCCAATAAGACCATTCCTGTTTTCCTGAGAAATATATTAATCTTGTCTTATGTTTTATAGCTGAAGACAAATTTAAATTAGAAACTTCATTGTGCAAACTAACAGAATTAATCGTGGCCTATAAACGAGGTCATGTGTGGGTAAGTCCGATAGTCCCCCCTCCCAATCAAGCAGAAACCTGATTTGGTAGCACACGAGCGTCTGGTGTTTTATTTATCAGTACATTGTTTTATTTAGTATCCCTTATTGGAATATTTATTAGTACAGAGCCGTGTCCATGTAACACGTTCTGCAAATATGAAAGTTTGATGAGAGACGTGAATCATCACTGAGTAGTATCAGGGGAAAAACCTCTCTGAGAATTTGCACACTCAGGTCTTTTTAGCTCAGGTATTATTTTAAGGTATTATGATCTTTTTCTCTTGCCTTAAAGGGCCATTGTACTGCTCAATGTAGCTTTTACATTTTATATTTTAAATTAGTATGTTTTTGACAGATATGTTGCCCTCGACCACCTATAATGTGTCCAAGGGCTGGGAAAGGGTCTACCCAGCTGTAAGAGCTAACACTGCAGCATTAAAATACAATTATTAACCAGTGAAAAAGCATAACATGAAACTGGTATTGCAATGTAAATCAACTGTGCAATACGTAAAGCGGAAATATTCATCTGTCCATATCCAAAAGTAAAATCCAGACCTTGAATGCTAGGCAATCAGTTAATAGTTAGTAGTTGGTATAAATGTACGTCTGGGATTAGATGAGGATTCAATCTTACCTGTTCTTTCTTACCTGTAATCGCCACTAGATCGCTGCTTGCCGATTTTGCAGTGGATGGATCGACAGCTATATACCAGGAAAGGTTCTCACTTTATTTTTAGGGTGTTTTTAGGGTTAGAGTTAGGGTTTAGAGTTAGGGTTAGGGTAAAGGTTCAGGTTTTGGGGTTAGAGTTAGAGTTTAGAGTTAGGGTTTAGGGTTAGAGTTAGGGTTTAGAGTTAGGGTTAAGGTTAGGGTTAGAGGTAGGGTTTAGGGTCAGGGTTTAGGGTTAGAGTTAGGGTTTAGAGTTAGGGTTTAGGGTTAGAGTTTAGGGCTTAGAGTTAGAGTTTAGGGTTAAGGTTAGGTTTTAGGCTTAGGGGTCAGGGTTAGAGTTAGGGTTTAGGGTTAAGGTTTAGGGTCGGGATTTAGTGTTAGGGTTTAAGTTTAGGGTTAGGGATTAGGTTTAGGGTAATGGCAGATAACAAATGGTAAAATAGTAGCTCATGCAGCAGAGCGCAGGTTTTAGACTTAGGGGTCAGGGTTAGAGTTAGGGTTTAGGGTTAAGGTTTAGGGTTGGGATTTAGGGTTAGGGTTTAAGTTTAGGGTTAGGGATTAGGTTTAGGGTAATGGCAGATAACACATGGTAAAATAGTGGCTCATGCAGCAGAGGGCATCGAACAGCAGGTGGCGCACCGGTGGTGGGCAGATAACAGGAACAATCTGGGGATTCTGTTCAATAGAGACTAGCCTAGTATTTGAGATACCTATAAAAAAAAATAACAAATTAGAGACTTTTTTTTTTATTTTACATTCTAAAAACATTTTCCTTGTGCTTTAAAATAGTAATTTTTAAATATATTAGCAATGTTATGGATTTAAACCTTTTTACTCCACCAGTGGATCCAATGTCTGAACCATACGTATTTTAACACAATCAGCAACAATCTGTATGTGTTAACATAGATGATAAGTTATATAGCACTTATGTATCAGGCTTTAATGTAATGAGTTGTGATTGTTATGCAGAAGCTGTGTGTTATAGACCAAAGTTATGTGTAACAAGTGTGAATTGGGACATTCAGCTGTAACAAAATGTGACAAATATGTAAAACATGAAGCATAGTGGCCCAGATTAACTAAGTGGCATCGCTCGCTGCACGGAGCTTCTTGTTATTTTATTTCTGCTGATTTTCTTCCACAGGTTGGAGAAGACTTTGGATGCAGAGAAAGCTTCCATCTACTACAATGGAAACGTGGTAGCTAAGAATGCCAGTGTTTTTAAGAAGGCTAATGGAAATCTTATTAGTTTACAAAGACACACCCTACTAAAAAAAAAGCTAAAAGAAAGCACTGTAAAGCGTAATTGCATGAAAATGTTAAATATTTAAAGCAGCATTGGTTTAACCCTATATAATCTGCAAGGGGGTTGTTGACAACATAACAGTAATAGTGTTAAAGGGCCTCGGTACTGGTCTTACAATGGGGTCCATAAGTTTTAATGCTTACATTTGAACTTTAGTTTCAGAAACAAACAAAATTTGTCTCCACCACAAATTAGGTGTCCTGAAGGGTAGGAGAGGATCTACCATAATTATTTTTTCCAGATACTAGAAATTTGTTTGCAATGATTAGATCCAGAGTCCTCCTACCAGGCAACCTCCTGATGGAGAGAAGCAGATCTGCTGAAGACGACAGGGCAGATCTACACTTCTGGGGAGGCCACAGTGCTGTGTCATTTTTTTCCATTTAATTGTTTTTGGGCCCCTCATTATGGCCCCGTGGGCCTCCTTAGTCGGGGTGATGGGTTCTGTGAGGGGGAGCAAAGGAGATGGGAATGGGTGCTATATGAGGTTGGTGTTCTGTGGGGATGGATGCTAAGAGTAGATGGCGGCTGACAAGGACTGGGTGCTATGTAGGGATTGATGCTAAGATGGATGGGTGCTGTGTGGAGGTGGTGCTGAGAGGGGTTGGGTGCTGTTTAGGGATGCATGGTGAGAGGGGATGGCTGCTGACAAGGACTGGGTGGGGATTGCTACTGACAAGGACTGGGTGCTATGAAGGGATGGATGCAAAGAGGGATAGGTGCTGTGTGGAGGTGGTGCTGAGAGTGGTTGGGTGCTGTTTGGGGATGCATGCTGAGAGGGGATGGCTGCTGACAAGGACTGGGTGGGGATTGCTACTGACAAGGACTGGGTGCTATGAGGGAATGGATGCAAAGATGAATGGGTGCTGTGTGGAGGTGGTGCTGAGAGTGGTTGGGTGCTGTTTGGGCATGGGTGCTGAGAGGGGATGGCTGCTGACAAGGACTAGGTGGGGATGGCTGCTGATAAGGACTCAATGCTATGTAGGGATGGATGCAAAGATGGATGGGTGCTGTGTGGAGGTGGGTGCTGAGAGGGGTTGGGTGGAGTTTCGGGATGGGTGCTGATAGGGGATGGCTGCTGACAAGGACTGGCTGCTATGTAGGGATGGATGCAAAGAGGGGTGGGTGCTATGTGAAGATGGCTGCTGAGAGGGACTGGCTGCTATGTAGGGGTCTTGGGGAGGGGCATTGAGTGAGTTGTTACCAGCACAATTCTTTTTACAATCCCCCATTTTTATTTGTACCAGGGCCCTCCATTCTCTGGCTCTGCTACTGTGAAGACGCAAACTGCAAAATTTAAATATACGTTTTTAAACAACATTAAGACGGTATCCTTCAAATACCAATTTCCTGCTAGCCAGTTATTAAAGAAACAAACAAATTGTTACTGTTTGTGCCTTACAATGATCCGCACCCACAGTATCCCCTCTGGATATGCACACACATGCTATGCTGTCTCAGCACACAGCGGGCCACTGTACATCCCTCTCCTGCCTTATTATCTGCACTGACAGCAGCGCCGCGCAAGAACTCTCTGACTGATAAACACAAACACTGAGGCTTTTATACGAGCCATAGGAACCAAAGCACATTTTAAAAGGAGTGCACATCACCCAGGGGAGCTAACCAAAGCCATTACTGTCAGGGAGCTGGTTTAATTACAGTACTACGCAGTGCCTGAGTGCGCTAAGCTATGCACTGCGTGATCATCTGATCCTGTACCACTATACAATCACATTTTTTGACAACTCTTGAAAACAGGCAACATGTTTTTAGAATGTAAAATAATAATACTTTCATAAGCAATTATGCTCCAGAGACTGAATGTGCAGCAAATTTCTATCTGCACAGTGGGAGTGTGTCATCTACAACTGCTAGAGCTCACAGCAGGATTCAATAGAAGTTAATTTGTTTACAAAGACATACTGTCCTGAGAAAGTAGCAGTCAGAATCATGTACAAAAAGAAAATGAACCCCTGTGTGAAGACCTAGGGCTTTTGTTGGGCTTGATAAGAACCTAGTACAAATCTACCCAGTAGGACAGTCTGGTTCTTTGTGAATTTGATAGCAGGAACAGAAAGAACCCAGTTTACTGTCATCAAAACACCCAACAATGCACAGAAATCAGTAGGGCCACCCAGCAAATGCTACCGACTGTAACCCCAGTAATAAAGATTATTATTCCCTCAGAATGAACACACGCATCAATTATGTATGTTTAAACTGACAACAAGTTTTATTGATGTGGAACAGTATTTATGCAAAACCCAGTCCAACAAAATTCCACCAGCCCCCAACCTAACCATATAGGGAGGCCTGTCCATCAGGGATGTCACCCCCTCTACCAATCCCCTTGGCCCTGGAGCCTAAATGACTACCCGGGTTAATTGGCCCTTTGATCCTGGCTTTACAAGGGGATATCTGATCAGATCAGGAGTAGAGACACTAAGGGCCTCATTCAAATGCGATTTGGCCAATTGAATAGGTCTCTATATTAGCACAGAGCATATTTTTTTACAGAAGTTTTTAGTTAGTAAAGACCTTTGAATAGAACCTAACTAAAAAAACTTCTGTATTCTCTGTGCTTATATAGAGCCCTATTCAATTGGCCAAATCACATTTGAATGAGGCCCTAAGTCTCTGATGTATGTGACCCTCCATATTCCCCAACTTGCTTCCCCATTTACACCGTTTCCACTGCCCACTGATGACAACCAGCTTTCCCCCCACTGTACTGGATCCACTACAGCTAAGCACCTCATAACTGGTGACCCCTCTGCCCCAGGGACCCTGGTATGACACTTTTTTTTAAATCTCTGGGGAAAATGCAGCAATCCAATACTAATCATTCCTGGGTACCAACCTTACATCAATACATCTACACAATAACACAATAATTCTAATCACCCCCATATTGTGGCCCTCACCATGAACAACCTGGCTCCCCCATTCCACAGGGCACACAATAAGAATGTAGCTGTCACAGTTCAAGTATTCAGACCTGAAGGACAGGGTCAGGGGAGAGAAGGAAGAAGGAATAACAAGAGTCAATGTTAATCCAGGGCCCTCAATAGTCCAACAGTCCCTCAAAGTCCTGCCCCTCGTACATCACACCTGCTAAATCCAAGACAAATAAGATACATGTAAAATAAATGTTTCTTGTTACAATACATTTTATTCATTTTATCTAGATAGTCAAAAGACAGTAGAAAATTATGGACTAAAATGATGCTTTAATAAAACTTAAAGGGACATGGAGAGGTGCTGCTTTAGCGTGCGGTCTACCTTAAATTTTACAATTATACACTAAAAACATTTTTTTTTGTAGTATCATAAATTAGAAGCTGTATTGTTTGCTTGAAAATCTAAAACATTTTAGTTTTTGACGGTAATTAAACAATATGAACATGCAGCTAATTTGCATGTTACTTTAATTGCGCTGTATAATCCAGGCCCCTTCTGTTTCATTACTTCCAGTCTGATTTTCTTGGACAGAAGAGCTGGGAGGGCATTGTTGGTGCTCTCTGTATGATGTGACTTCTCTATAGACCCTGCACTTGTGCGCCTGGCAGTGCCGCCATGTCTAATGTGCAGGATGAGACTGGCAGGATCAGGTGTGTGAGTGTAATGTGTCTCAATACAGAAGCGGGGGACTGGGAGTTTCCATGAAGGGAATATCACTATAGTGCGAGAGCTCATAACACATTGGCTCACTTTGGATTCTAGATTATAATGTGGATTTTAGAAAGCACCATTTTGTGTCCATGTAAGATATTGAGCTTACCATTACCTATTGAAATAAATGACAGTGTTAGATACCATGTCCCCATTATGCAGATAGAAGCAGCATCAGTATTAAAAAGCTCCTCCCACCTCAGGAACTGTATATTGTAATACTAGTAGCCTATCAAGCAAAATCAGATTGTAAGTATCAGACCAGCTGTTAGTGATTGGCTGGAAAGTGGATAGCCCAGACAGGGGGCTTTTGGAGGTTGGGTGTTTATACTGTTTGAAATATCTGTGCAAGAAGAATAAAGTTGAGTCTCTGTCTGATACACTAATCAAATGGTGTGTGCTTCTTCTAATCTTAGCCAAAGGGATAAAAAATAGTTTTATTGCTTCTAATAAGCTAGTAACCCGTGATTTCATGGGTTCTTCTGACAGATGCTGCTGAGGCAGAGCTGGGCACTAAGATAACACCAAATTCCCACAATTCAAGGTTTCTGTTGTTATGCTTAGCTCAGCCTCTTTTGCCTCATTGCAGTGACTCGTAGTGTTTTAGGGATGGGTATTAACATAGCTAGATAGAATGTTTTTGTGTTACTATAGCACTTGTAATTGATTTTGCCAGAATTAGCATAGGGCCCATAGTTTCTATCTATCCTGTTAAGTAAGAGCCACACCAAGAATAAAGGAAACTTCAAGGAAGCATAAAAATGACACTGTACTTGACTAAATCTTTCACACAATTAGTATAACAAAGTAATGTAAGTACTGCAATATCAGCTAAGACCTCACACACTTATTGAAACGTATTGCCTATTTTGTAATTACCATATTTTAGGTGGCAGAAAGCACAGAGGAAATTAAACAACAGACACCGATTTGTGCTCAAAGCTCAATAAATAAACAATTTACCATGATTTTGAATTCTTAAGAAAGACACCCTGTTGCTGCTTCCTGCTTACTAGCCACTGATGACAAAAGAACCGTAGGTTGCCCTGTAATGAGACAGTTTTGTGTCCATTGATGTAATTACATAAATATTATAATAGATTTGAGGTTGCTGGAATGGCTTAGACATTGAGAGATTATTGTACTGTTTCTTCCAACATTACATGAATTAATAAAGCTCTGTGAATGGCTTTTCTGTCAGATGCAAATATTATAATTGTCTCAGACAGACCTGCCTCATAACACTGATATTAATAAATAATGTTCTGGGTTCCCTCCAAAAACCAAACAGTCACTGCGGGTTATTTTGTAAAACAGCCCAAATGGTGAGATATTAGAGAGACTGGAATGTATTTAATTATAGTAATTATAACTATTAGTAGTAGTATTTATAATCTATAGGTACATTCAGAGACTTCATCAATATTCTAGTGATACACCTCTGGAATGTATAACCTAGTGGTACAATAAAATACCCTACCTATAGAATTTATAATCTAGTGGGACAATGAGAGACCCCGATGGTTGGGTGTTTATACTGTTTGAAATATCTGTGCAAGAAGAATGCAAATATGCAAATATTATAATTGTCTCAGACAGACCTGCCTCATAACACTGATATTAATAAATAATGTTCTGGGTGCCCTCCAAAAACCAAACAGTCACTGCGGGTTATTTTGTAAAACAGCCCAAATGGTGAGATATTAGAGAGACTGGAATGTATTTAATTATAGTAATTATAACTATTAGTAGTAGTATTTATAATCTATAGGTACATTCAGAGACTTCATCAATATTCTAGTGATACACCTCTGGAATGTATAACCTAGTGGTACAATAAAATACCCTACCTATAGAATTTATAATCTAGTGGGACAATGAGAGACCCCGATGGTTGGGTGTTTATACTGTTTGAAATATCTGTGCAAGAAGAATGCAAATATGCAAATATTATAATTGTCTCAGACAGACCTGCCTCATAACACTGATATTAATAAATAATGTTCTGGGTGCCCTCCAAAAACCAAACAGACCCCGATGTCATGACTGGGTGGGACTCCTATGAACCCCACAAGCAAGGGCATTTTATGGCCCAAAGCCGAACTGTCACAACCACTGAATTAATGGACATGAGGTGTGTTTTATGGGCTGTGACAATTTGTCTTTCATTTATGTGTAATGTTTAAAAAATGTATGTGTGTTCAGAATATGCTGTGATCATGACTTGTTTAGTGTAATAATTGTAAGTTTCTCTAGTTAGTAACAATATTAACTGCAAAGATGTTATTTTAAGAGTGACTACAGATGACCCTTGACAATCATGGGTTTGTCATTCGCAGATTTCACATTATTGCACACTGTGGAGTTGTAAAAGGTGAACCATAAGAAACAGATCACGTCTGGAGACCGGGAGAAACCTGACCTTCTCTAACCTATTGACAACACAAAGAAACTAGATTCTGTCTAAGGGAAATTACGGGGGCATCAGTCTAGTACCAGACTGTTAGTATCAGCCCAGCTGTTAGTGATTGGCTGGAAAGTGGGTCGCCCAGTGAGGGGACTTTTGGGGGTTGGGTCTTTATACTGTTTGAAATATCTATGCAGGAAGAATAAATAGAGTCTCTGTCTGATACACTAATCAAATAGTGTGTGCTTCTACTAATCTTAGGCAAAGGGATAACCAAGCGTTTTATTGCTTTTAATAAGTTAGTAACCTGTGATTTCCTGGGTTCTTCTGACAGATGCTCCTGAGGCCGACCTGGGCACTGAGATAACCCCAAATTCCCACAATTCAGGGGTATTGTTCCTGTAAGCTAAAGCAGGAGGGTTAGGTGTGTACATGGTCCCCTCTCGGTTGTAACAAATTGGTGGCAGCGTCGGACGACCTAATACTTCTGTAGGGCTTGATAAGAACCTAGTTCAAACCTACCCAGCAGGACAGTCTGGTGCATTGTATATCTCAGATAGCAGGAACAGAAGCAACCCAGCTTACATCCACCAAAGCGCCCAGTATATGGCATTATCCAGTAACACCACCCAAATTGACCACTAGTTAATTGATGGTGGTACACCATATTTATGCATAATACAGTCCAATCATGTTGAATTACTAACACTGTCCCAGGAATCTCCACCATCAAGTGCTGTCACCCCCCCTCCCCGCCCCCTAATCATGCCCCTTGGTCCTGGAGCCTAAATGAACACCTAAGCTAACTGTCCCTTTGATCCAGGCTTTCCAGGGGATATCTGATCAAATCAGGAGTGGAGACACTCTGTCTGCTGGTGGACGTGACCCTCCATATGCCCCAGTACTTTTAGATGCATGTCCCTTATGTTATTTAGAACAATAACTGTTAATCCCAGCTTGCTTCCCCATTCACACCTATTGTAGGTGTATAGTGTCCCCTGATGATGGCCAGCTCTTCCCCAATGTACTGGATACCCTACAACCAAGCATCTCGTAACTAGTGACTCTGCTTCCCCAGGGACCGTTGTAATACATTTTATTAAACTCCCTGGGGGAAATGCAACATTTCAATACCAAACATGACTGGTTACCACCATTATACCAATACATTCACACAAAAATACCTTGATTTTGATTAACTACATATTGTGGTCCCATCTATTTCCAGACTTGGAGGACAGTGTCAGGGGAGAAAAAGAACAAAGAAAATCAATAATAGTCCAACAGTCCCTCAAAGTTTTGTCCCCCGACATCACACCCTCCTCTATAATTTATAATATTGTTGTACAATGAGAATCCTCTGCTCTAGAATTTATAATCTAGTGGTACAACGTGAGACCTGGTCTAAGAAGCTTTGAGTTTAGTGATACAATGGGAGACCCAGCCCCAAGAGATTTTCAATGTGGTAGCATAATAGAAGACCTTCTCCCAACAGCTAATAATCTATCATTTTAATGAATGACATTGCCCAAAGACCTTACTATTTAGTTGTATATTGGGAGTGCCTGTACTCAAAAGCTTACAATCTGGTGATGTAAACAAAGACACTGTCTTAATCAAGTTCAAGTGTAGGGTTATAAGGAAGATGGTGTAGGGATATAATGCTCCAGAGCTTACAGTCTAGCAGTATTATAGGAGATCACTATAAGTAACTATTTATTTCCATCTTTTTTAATGGTCCTCTGCATTCCAATAAAAACCTCACATGACTGTGAAGTATGTAACACACTAAAAACATTAGTAGCTATATAAGCCATGAGCATTAAAAGCACTTAACTTTTGAAGAGTATGTTTATAAATAGAAGTGTCAATCTTGTCTAACTTCAGCATTCCTTGAGAGTTCTAATCCTGTTCAAACCATCTGAGCAGTGGAAGGAGGGGTGGGGAAGCAGGGAGAGAGGTGGTTTATTATTTGTTAACTAATTGGATCTTTTAGAGTTTGACATTCTACCTGTTCCTCTGCACAAGATCAGCAGCACATCAATACACATACACACACACATACAAGCTCATCAAAGCATAATGGATGCCTCTCTGGACATCCAGAGACATCACCGTTTTTTTCCAATTAAAAACTGGTTCACCACAATTTCACGCCTCTTATATTAATGACCTCGCAATTAACAGACCCGAAGGTCAGTCAGGAGCAGATTCAACATTTTAACCAGACGTTACTCATTCTGCTCTGACCTTAACTACATATAACTGTGAGTCCTGAGAATGTTCTGCCTCCCAGGATTATTACAGAGATGACATCCAGCACGGACGCAATGCCGCGTCACGGGGGGTGCAATGACTGTAATCCCAGTCAAAGGCTTTCAAAACAGGATCCAAATTATAGTTATTTAGAGAATGAGACGGTGAATCATCAGACACTAACTTTTAGAAGGATTTGAGTTAGAAGTTTGCTGATAAAGTCATTATAACTGAATTTGGCACAGCAAAGGTTCCAAATATGGAAGAATTTAAAATTATAGGTAATATGAAGTACTCTGTCAATTGAACCTTATCTTTAAAAAAATGAATTTTCCTACAGTAATCTCACTGTCCGTTTTGTTAATGGGAGACCATTACCGACAATTGCTAATTATCAGCTGGGGCTATTGTGTTTACTAAAAGACTGGGCATGCTTATCACCCTACACATTCCATAGGGCCTATGCATGACACAGACTTTATTTACATTTCTTATTCTGAACACCATGATTCAGAATCCAATGAGTCATCTGTATTGTGTTCTTCCCTTAATCTGCTGCGCTTCTTGTTTTTTACTTGTCTATAAGAAACAAGATCACAGCAGTTACATATATTTTAATTTGTCTCTTTTAATGAATAAATAGCAGCCTTTAGTTTATTGCCTAATATTATTTAACAGGGAAACCCCCCATCATTTTTGTGTTTATTTTGATGCTTCCATAAGGGGGCAGAGAAGTATTTAATTGCTTCAGCTGAAATGTTAAGCGTATGTTAAAATTATCTATTTTGTTTTAATTACACTAATAACAGCTAAAAAATCTAAAGTTTTAAGTCTGTTTACAAACACAGTCTATCCTGCCTACTGTCAGTTCCATGGTACTCCATTTTTGGAAGGGTGTTAATGCTGTATTTTTCCTTGTTTTTATACCCTGTATTGCGCTACGGAATATGTTGGCGCGTTACAAATAAAAGTTAATCATAAAAAAAATAATGATTAATAACAGAAAGTCGAAGTGCACTGTAAGGACACTGATTGATAGTAGTTTTTCCCTGAACTCAGGACTGATACAAAAGTTAACCCACAACTGACCTGTTTAGGTGATTCCAGCATGCCATGCTCTGCATAGACTGATTTGTTGCTCACTACACAGAGCTGTAACTGCGGGCCTGGCAGTGGGCAGTCAGTGACACATGTAGACACAGATTTTACTTTATTGAATTCTCAGTAAAAAAAAATGCATGGATCTCAAAAATTCACAATGTATTTCAACATGGTTTTAGGAGATCTTTACTGTGATGTGGTCCAAATTGTGCTGAATTAAGTGGCCCTTTAATACCAATATAACTAAATATGTAACCAATCTATGCCTTCTCTGCTGGCAAATCAGCTCAGACAAGTTAAAATTAAGGCTCTATGTTTTTCCCTTTAAAATATAATCTCATTAGGAAGTCTAGTTTATCAAAAGAGCATACTGTAAGTATAGAAAGTGAGTGGTCCTTTAAGTGACACAGCAAAGTCCCCGCAAATGACACATATAAATAAATAAAACTACAATTATGACGTTTAGTGTTAGATAACTGAACTTGCAAATTAGGAAAAGCATGAATGCCCCCTTTCTTCTAATAATTTTTTCTTGTGATTAATTATCTCTCACAGTGGGGCTGATACATATGAAGAACATGCCCAACTGGATAAATAATAATAATCACAGTATCGAAGACTTGCTAATAGTGATGTCGCGAACATAAAATTTTCAGCTCGCGAACCGCTGCAAATGTTCGCGGATTGGCGAACCCGGCGAACCGCCATAGACTTCAATGGGCAGGCGGATTTTAAAACCCACAGGGACTCTTTCTGGCCACAATAGTGATGGAAAAGTTGTTTTAAGGGGACTAACACCTGGACTGTGGCATGCCGGAGGGGGATCCATGTCAAAACTCCCACGGAAAATTACATAGTTGATGCAGAGTCTGGTTTTAATCCATAAAGGGCATAAATAACCTAACATCCCCCGCCATCATCATCCTCTCCTGTATCTCTTTACCCCCTCCCTCATCATCCTCCCCTGTGTCTCTTTCCCCCCTTCCTCATCATCCTCCTCTGTGTCTCATCCCCCCTCCCTCATCATCCTCCCACCTCCCTCATCATCCTCCCCTGTATCTCTTTACCCCCTCCCTCATCATCCTCCCCTGTGTCTCTTTTCCCCCTCCCTCATCATCCTCTCCTGTGTCTCTTTCCCCCTCCCTCATCATCCTCCCCTGTGTCTCTTTCCCCCCAACCTCATCATCTTCCTCTGTGTCTCTTCCCCCCCTCCCTCATCATACTCCCCTGTGTCTCTTTCCCCCCTCCCTCATCATCCTCCCCCCTCCCTTGATGATTGGGGGGGAAGAGACACAGGGATAAGTGTGAGGGGTGTTAGGGTAAGGGGTGTTAGGGATAAGGGTGAGGGGGTTAGGTGTTAGGGTGAGGGGTGTTAGGGCTAAGTGTGAGGGTGTTAGGATGAGGGGTGTTAGGGATAAGTGTGAGGGGTGTTAGGGTTAGGGTGAGGGGTGTTAGGGATAAGTGTGAGGGGTGTTAGGGTTAGGTGTTAGGGTGAGGGGTGTTAGGGATAAGTGTGAGGGGTGTTAGAGTAAGGGTGAGGGGTGTTAGGGATAAGTGTGAGGGGTGTTAGGGTTAAGTGTGAGGGGTGTTAGGTCTAAGGGATAAGTGTGAGAATGTTAGGGTTAGGTGTTAGGTTGATGGGTGTTATGGATAAGTGTGAGGGGTGTTAGGGTTAGGGTAAGGGGTGTTAGGGATAAGTGTGAGGGGTGTTAGGGTTAGGGTGAGGGGTGTTAGGGATAAGTGTGAGGGGTGTTAGGGTTAGGGTGAGGGGTGTTAAGGATAAGTGTAAGGGGTGTTAGGGTGAGGCATGTTAGGAATAAGTGTGAGGGGTGTTAGGTCTTAGGGATAAGTGTGAGGGGTGTTAGGGTTAGGGTGAGAGGTGTTAAGGATAAGTGTAAGGGGTGTTAGGGTGAGGCATGTTAGGAATAAGTGTGAGGGGTGTTAGGTCTTAGGGATAAGTGTGAGGGGTGTTAGGGTTAGGTGTTAGGTTGATGGATGTTATGGATAAGTGTGAGGGGTGTTAGGGTTGGGTGCTAAGGTGAGGGGAGGATGATGATAAGGGCGGGAAGAGACACAGGGGTGTCCTTGCAGCAGAGATCAAAAGAGTCCTTCAGGACTGTATTGCACACTGTGTACAGTAGCCTAGCTATGGTTTTCCCTATTGATGCATTATCACCTACACTCAGCCTCCTCTCAGTAAGACTGCAAGTTAGTTATGATTCCAAAATGGCTGCTGTCCATGAGGTAGAAGGCTCTGGAAGGGAGTGTATGCTGCTGATTGGCTGGAATGTGTCTGATGACTGTGACATGCAGGGTCAAAGTTTGCTCAATGATAAAGTATAGGGGGCGGGTCGAATATTGCATATGTTCGCAGTTCGCCGCGAACGCGAACATGCTATGTTCGCCGGGAACAGTCCGCCGGCGAACTATTCGCAACATCTCTACTTGCTAATATTATAATCTATGCCAACTGAGCATGCCACAATCCACTGTGAGAGATAATTAATCATATAAGATCAAGTCGTTAGTAGAGTGAGAGGGCTTTTTTAATTTATCCCATGTTTAAGGAACTCAACTTTAAAGCTCGCTTCCACTCGGGAAGCTTAATACAACCAATTGTAGTTTTATTTATATGTATGTGGACGTCTCCAATAAGCGGGCCATTTACTGTGTCCTTCCCTGACCTGCTATATCAGTAATATGATTGCAAACACCTAGCAGCACTTTCATCTACTAATTTGCATATTATTACCCAGTATCCTAGTGTGCAATGATTCCATGTCAATCATATAGACATTAAGCAAAATCTAACAAGCTTTAAATGATGGGAGAGGAACTTTGTAATCAGGGTCCGAGAGCTAAAGTCATCTATGAATTGTAATCTATTGCACAGAGAACGTTCTGGTGAATCCTCAAGTGGATGTGATGTGCGTCCGTCATTACCACCGCGCAGAACTCATTAGCACTTAAAGGGGAATTCAACAGCACTTCACATTAATAGCACTGTGGGTAGGGGACCACTTACTGTACAGATCCATCAGTCCTTGTGAATAATGTGGAGAAGAAAAGAGCAGCTCTGATATTTAACACTTTAAAAAAATGCTGCAGTCCTATTTTTGAAATAAACTTTTTTGAAAAAAGGTAACATGTTGTTATAATGTAAAAACTCAGTGGTCCCCAACCACCTCTACAAGGCCCTCCGGACAGGTCATGATGTAGGTTTAACACTGTGTCGATACTGGTGAGATCATTAGTATTCAACCAGCTGTGGAGCCTGTAATTTTGTCATCTATTAACAGTGTTAAACTTAAATCGTGGCCTGTCTGGTAGGCCTTGAAGGTTTGGAACCAATGCTCTAATGTATTTACTATTTGCTTTTATATGATGCTATTCAGAGTTTTTGTATAAATAGAAAACATCTAGCAGCACAATTGGAATGTGGCATCTGAAACTACTTTTGCTTTTAATAGATCTAGAGGAAATTTCGTCAGCTGAAATTGGATAACAGATAAACAAAATAACAGAAAAATCTGTGCATAACTATTCACCCCCCTAAAGTCAATACTTTGTAGAGCCATCTTTTGCGGCAATCACAGCTCCAAGTCTCTATGAGCTTGCCACATCTTACCACTGGGATTTTTGCCCATTCCTCCTTTCAAAACTGCCCCAGCTCCTCCAAGTTGGATGGTTTGCGCTTGTGAACAGCAATCTTTAAGTCTGACCACAGATTTTCTATTGGATTGAGGTCTGGGCTTTGACTAGGCCATTCCAACACATTTACATGTTTTCCCCATAAACCACTCAAGTGTTGCTTTAGCAGTGTGTTTAGGGTCATTGTCCTGCTGGAAGGTGAACCTCCATCCTAGCCTCAAATCACGCACAGAGTGGTACAGGTTTTGCTCAAGAATATCCCTGTATTTAGCACCATCCATCTTTCCCTCAACTCTGACCAGTTTCCCAGTCCCGACTGCTGAAAAAGATCCCCACAGCATGATGCTGCCACCACCATGTTTCACAGTGGGGATGGTGTTCTTTGGGTGATATGATGTGTTGGGTTTGCAACAGACATAGGTCCTCATTCAATTGCAATTTGGCCAATTGAATAGGGCTCTAAATAAGCACATAACATATTTTTTAAAGAAGTTTTTAGTTAGTAAGCAACTATCAAAAAGCAAGGTTTTCACTAACTAAAAACTTATTTAAAAAAAATATGCTATGTGCTTATTTAGAGACCTATTCAATTGGCCAAATTGCAATTGAATGAGGGCCATAGCATTTTCTTTGATGGCCACTCTGCCAAAAAGCCCCACTCTATGGAGCGTACGGCTTATTTTTGTCCTATGTACAGATACTCCAGTCTCTGCTGTGGAACTCTGCAGCTCCTTCAGGGTTACCTTAGGTCTCTGTGCTGCCTTTCTGATTAATGGCCTCCTTGCCTGGTCCATGAGTTTTGGTGGGCAGCCATCTCTTGGCAGGTTTGCCATGTTCTTTCCATTTGCTTATGACAGATTTGATGCTGCTCCTAAGGGTCATCAAAGATTTGGATTTTTTTTATAACCTAACCCTGACTTGTACTTCTCAACAACATTGTCCCTTACTTGTTTGGAGAGTTCCTTTAGTCTTCATGGCAGTGTTTGATTAGTGGTGCCTCTTGCTTAGGTGTTGCAGCCTCTGGATCCTTTCAAAAAATGGTGTGTATATGTAATGACAGATCATGTGACACTTAGATTGCACACCGTTGGACATCATTTCACTAATTATGTGACTTCTGAAGGTAATTGGTTGCACCAGAGCTTTTTTGGGCTTCATAACAAAGGTGGTGAAGAGAGGGAGATAGAAAGATTCTATGCCTCTTCTATACCTCTCTCCCACTCTCTATCTATCTCTCCTTCTACCCCTTTCCTCCCTAAATACCCCATTACCCCCTTCCATCTCCATGCCTCTCTATCTATCACTCTGAGCCTAGGTCAGGTATTTTATTACTGAGCCAATAATGATACAAGCAGATACTATGATAGCAAGTACAGTGAGAGAGTAAAACTGCATAAATAAATAATTTGTTAAATGAGAAAATAGATGAATTAAACAAACAGAGACTAAACAGCACGTGGGAGGATCATCTTGCACCTATAGAAGGACAGGGTGATAATTCACCAACAGACCACAACCGGAAAGTTGCGCCCCAAGTTGGTTCTGCATGACTCTGTACTGTTCTGTTTCTCCCTCTATTTTGAACATTATTATCTTTAAAAAATACATTGGAATAAATCTAAGTGTTTCAAAATGTATTAAAAAAAATATTTATTCAGTTTATAGGCTGCCTTTACATAATTAATATTAAGTTGCAAAAAACATATTTGGTTAATTAGCATATATTTCTAATTCTGCTCCTTCACACACACACACATATATATATATATTAATATATATATATATATATATATATATATATTCGCACATTTATATGCACATATATATATATATATATACAGTGGATATAAAAAGTCTACACACCCCTGCTAAAATGTCAGGTTTCTGTGCTGTAAAAAATGAGACAACGATAAATCCTTTCAGAACGTTTTCCCCCTTTAATGTGACCTATAAACTATACAACTCAATTGAAAAACAAACTGAAATCTTTTAGGTGGAGGTAGAAAAATAAAAAATAAAAATAATGTGGTTGCATAAGTCTGCACACCCTCTTATAACTGGGGATGTAGTTGTGTTCAGAATAAAGCAATCGCATTACAAATCGTGTTAAATAGGAGTCAGCATACACCTGCCATCATTTAAAGTGCCTCTGATTAACCCCAAATAAAGTTCAGCTGCTCTAGTTGGTCTTTCCTGAAATGTTCTTAGTCGCATCCCACAGCAAAAGCCATGGTCCACAGAGAGCTTCCAAAGCATCAGAGGGATCTCATTGTTAAAAGGTATCAGTCAGGAGAAGGGTACAAAAGAATTTCCAAGGCATTAGATATACCATGGAACACCGTGAAGACAGTCATCATCAAGTGGAGAAAATATGGCACAACAGTGACATTACCAAGAACTGAAGCTCCCTCCAAAATTTATGAAAAGACGAGAAGAAAACCAGTCTGAGAGGCTACATAGAGGCCTACAGCAACATTAAAGGAGCTGCAGGAATATCTGTCAAGTACTGGCTGTGTGGTACATGTGACAACAATCTCCCGTATTCTTCATATGTCTGGGCTTATGGGTAGAGTGGCAAGACAAAAGCCTATTCTTACGAAGAAAAAAATCCAAGCCGGTCTACATTTTGCAAAAACACATCTGAAGTCTCCCAAAAGCATGTGGGAAAAGGTGTGGCTTCACCAGAAGAAGATTAAAGTTTTGGAATGGCCCAGCCAGAGCCCAGACCGAATCCGATTGAAAATCTGTGGGGTGATCTGAAGAGGGCTGTGCACAGGAGATGCCCTCGCAATCTGACAGATTTAGAGTGTTTTTGCAAAGAAGAGTGGTCAAATCTTGCCAAGTCAAAATGTGCCATGCTGAAAAAGTTCTGAAATGATTTATCTTTGTCTCATTTTTTTACAGCACAGAAACCTGACATTTTAACAGGGGTGTGTAGACTTTTTATATCCACTATATCAATACTTGTGAATGTGATATACTACTCATTTATTTCTTACATTGAAGCTTGTCATTTGCACCTATCCATTAGCTTTACGTCTTCAACCGAAGAAATGGTGCTATCTTTTTCTGTAGAGTCATTGTTACTTACTCCCTGGTGTGTACACTTAACCGCTATTTGGAATTAAGGAAATATAGAATGAAGCTGTGAGCTATACCTAAGATGGGCAGCTCATAGTAGAGAGGTCAGACAAATTGCAGTTCATTGGAGAAGAAACAGGCAACCCACTCCAGTATCTTTGCCAAGATAATCTTATGGATAAGCACAACCAGGGACATAAATATATGGCACCAGAAAAAGAACACCTCAGGTCATATGGTGCCTACCCCATTACTGGGGAAGAGCAGAGGCCTAGTACGAGTAGCACTAGATCTAATGAAGTGGTTGGGCCAAAGCCGAGAGGACACCCAGCTACGGATGTGTCTGGAGGAGAAAGGAAAGTCACCTGCTGCAAAGAACAATTCAGCATAGGAACCTGGAATGTTAGGACTATGAACCAAGGCAAACTGGACATCTCTACACATGGACATTACCAGATGGCCAATATAGAAGTCTGTCTATACACATTGTAGCCAAAGATGTAGGAGCACTATAGAGTCAGCAAAAAGAAGAACTGTAGCTGATTTTGACTCTGATCATGAACTTCAGAATGAATCTGAGGAAAAAGGGGAAAAATCATCAGACCAGCAGATATGGAAGTTTGTGGCATCGTCCAGAAAACAGCAACAAATAATATCCCCAAAAGAAAAAAAAACTAAGAGGGCAAACTGGCTGTATGATGAGGATTTGAAAGAGCCCAGAAAACAAGGAAAGCGAAAGGTAGTGGAGATAAGAAAAGATTTGTTTAACTGAATGCAGAATTCCAGAGGATAGCAAGAAGAGACAAGGAGACATACTACAATGAACAATGTAAAGAGATAGAGAAGATAACAGAATAGGAAAATCAAGTAAAAAAAATTGGAGATCTCCAAGAAACCTTTTATGCCAAAACATGACAAAAGACAAATATTGCAGGGAATTAACAGAAGCAGATCAGATAAAGAAGAGGTAGGAGTTAGGAATACACTGAAGATCTATACAGGAAGGATCTTAACAGCAGTGATGACCTCATTAGTTTGTAAAATGAGCTGGAGCCAGACATCTTGGAGAGTGAAGTGAGATGGGCCCTAGGAAGTCTTGCTGCAGGAGGTGATGGAATACCAGCTGAACATTTACAAGATGATACTGTGAAAGTGCTGCTTGCCTTAGGCCAAAAAGTTTGGAAAACTCAATAGTGGCCAGTGGGACTGGAAAAAGTCAGTTTATATCCCAATCCCCAAAAAAGGCAGCGCCAAAAAGTGCTCCAATTATATAACAATTGCACTCATTTCACATGCAACAAACCTACTACTAGCTTTGGGAGCCTCTCTGTTGTTGCATATCATGAGAAGAAAGGATTCCCCACAGTGACTGACAGATGAGCCTGGTGTGCTGCCCTCCATGGGGTCACTGAGAGTCGCACATGACTGAACGATTAATCCTACATGGAATAGATAACAGCACATGGTTGGGATGGATAAGAAAGTCTGATGGACAGAAAAATATTTAAAATAGAAAATGCAATTTTAATAGCATTTATTTGCTAAAAAAATTTTTAGATTGCCCCATATGTGGAAATTCTTTTAATTCCCTTAACTGTAAAAGCAACTTTTTAAGAATCACCTTGTATAAACTAACATAAAAGGACATTGTTTTATGAATTCAAACACAAGAAAACTTTTAATTTGTGTGCCTATAAATAAAATGCTAAACTCAGCAGAGGGTGACCCAAATAAATTGATTTTTTCAAAATAATTTGAAGCATTTTTTTTGCAAGCTAATTATTATATCACTTCAAAAGGTGTTTCCACCAGATGGAAAATGATTGATTTCCTTAGAAACATCTACAAAACAACTGCTGCCAACTCAGGTAGGATAAAATAAATATATGTTTGAGGGCTCTGTAAATATACTATTGTGGTGTGTTTGAGATGAGATACATATATATACTGTATATATATATATATATATATATATATATATATATATATATATATGTGTATATATATATATATATATATATATATATATATATATATGCATATGTATGTGACCTATTGTCTTCACTGTAATGATTTTGTTAAATTACATTCAACCGTAAAAGTACTTATTATTACCCAGTTCTAGGGGCATAGGAACTGGGGGGGTCTCCTCGGATTAAATGAATTGGGGACACAAAAATAGCAAAATTGGGAAATATTTGGGACCTCTTCTGTGTCCCTTTAACATAATAAATCCTAATTATTACATATTAGTGCGTATATTCCACTCCTATCGTCCTTTCTTATTCTCACGCTTGTATCTGCGCAGTTTACCTTGTATGCCCTGCTATTAATTTCCTTTTTCTTACGTATGTTCCCTATTTCATTCTGAAGCCCATTTGGCACAATATTCAGATACTAATAAAATGATCAACGTTCACGTTTTTTTATGAGCAAATCTCAAGAACAGAAAGTTCTGGACAATCTCTGTCCTGAATAGACATTGCATGAAATTATAAAGTTTATAACGCTCAGTGTAAGAGGGATTTATGTATAGGTGGGTGACATTTGTGGGTGTCAGTTGTTCCAATCTTACAGGACATTTCAAGTTTTTTTTTTTTTTTTAATGCTTACATTTTCATTTATTTGATAAAAGTAGAATTTGCATTTGTATCAGAAAAGGGCAGATCTGCCTTAATGCGGTCATTTTTTTTCTATATAGTCTTCTGAATAACAAAATGTAATAATAGACTATATGTTTCTATAAGGCAACCTTACATTTTCAATTTCTACCCAATTATTATTTATAACAGGGTTTCATTTTCTTTTCTGCTAGTTTCTTAGGAGGGAGTGTCCTTGTAAACTAATGAGATTTCCATTGCAACTGCTAGTTTTAGGGAACATATTCTCATTGAGCAGATAAAAACATCTGCATTCAAAGATTCCTCCCGTCTCAGGAAGTTGATTAACAGAAACTGTAACGGATCTACTGGCACCCCGACCGGGTACCTCCATTGATTGACGCGTCCTAGCTTGCGTCAAGGCCTACAAGCACTGTACCGGACACCAAAACCACCACAGACTCCAAGGGTAGTACATCAGGAACAAGCGTTCAGTGGTTACAGCTCAAGGGAGTATGCCAAAGCATAGCAATCCCCAGTATGATATAGCGATCCCCTCAATAACGAGACGAGGCTACGTTTTGAAGGGTCAAGAAGAACTATATTTTAATGACAGGGAATCTCCTTTTATGCAATGGTGCCCTCTGAAGGGCTACACCCACATAATTATCACAACAGCCAATTATATACATGGTTCAACCCCCACGTCTCCTCCCCTCAGATAACAGGTAACACAATTAAAACAGACACAATTTTAACCACATTCTGGATGTACCCCAAATACAGGGGGTACACCTTTAAGTCCCGCACCATTCAATAGCTCTCACCCAGGGGAACAACATATACAAAAATGGCATGAATCAGACCAGGGGTTCAAAAGTTAGTAAAAGTATCTTTTACACATAACACATAGACATTGCACATATCCCCCATACAATACACATATAGGACAATAGGTGTGGTCACACCTCCCTGGCAACTTGGATACAATCAGACATTAATTAGATCATTCTTCTTTGTTCTTATCAGAGAATGAAAACACTTTGGAAAATGCAAGGATCCTTTACAACTTTCTTATCTCTTGAATCTCTGTAATAAGATTATCTATTAGCCTAGGTCTGCAAAAGTCTGGCTAATATTCTGCAGAGCATAAACCAGCATACATATAGTAGGATCATATTTTAACCATAATAATCATAAAACAGGGTAAAACAGTGATGGGTTCCGTTACACACCTCCCCCGTGACCATAAGCCGGCATACACGGTCTGATCCCAACGGATCGGCTTGGGGATGTCCGGACAAAAGTATTTGTTGGTCAATTCTCTAGTTTGACAACCCATCAGCATTACTGCAATTCACATTGACTCACATTTCACATATCCCCAGATAGCTGATATCTGAGCGCACAAAACTACCGAATAGCGCTCAGATCCTCTTCACACAGTTCAATTGCCATGTAGCTAAAGTCTTTCCCATAGTCTTTCATCATATGAATGGGCTCCATGGCATATCTATCTGTGGTATCACCGCTCCCACAGGGCAAGTACAGAATGACCCCCCCTGTATGTAAAGGGCCAGAATGAGTGACATACACTCTGGTATGGCCGAATACTGTGTTTGAAGGGCAATATGTACCAGGGCCATAGTCGCAGGGCAGTAGGCTGGCAAACAGTCCTCTCCAAGACAAAGTGGCGAAGGGCACTTCGTCACACATCTCCCCTTTGGGGGGAAGTCTAACCAGGCACCTGACCTTCTGCCGGTCAGTGCCTCCGTTAGACGATCCACCAACCCACAATAAACCAGTGCTAGAGCAGCCCACCCACAACAAACCGTTACCGCACCTGGATATTTCGCTGTGGTGATGGGGCAACACGCTGAGGGGACTTGAGGGGCAGAGGCCAGCGGCACTCTGCCCCGATGCCAGCTCTTCTGCTGGTATAACCTGCAGGACATCCTGCTCTGTACAAGGGACAAAGGGAGGGCAGAGGCCGACGGCACTCTGCCCGGCTGTCAGCTCTTCTGCTGGGGTACTTGGGACATATTCCGGCTCAGTAGCCAGGGAAAGGTTGGGGTCAGTGAGGGTTAACATTTCCTCTGTTAACCCTGGGGCCACATTAGAAGTTAGCTGGGGAGGGGAATTTGTACTTACCCCCTCCTCCGGTTGTCCCAGTGACGGTAGTTGGGGATCTGGACAGGCTGTGGGCGCAGAGACCACGGTCCCATCTGCGCCGTCTGGGAGATTGGTGTCTCCCCTGGTTAGGGTAAACTGTCACTGGGGAGGAAGGACGACACCTTCTGCCCCCTGGGGTTCACACTGCCGCTGGGGGGGAAGGACGACACCTTCTGCCCCCTGGGTTTCACACTGCCGCTGGGGGGGAAGGATGACACCTTCTGCCCCCTGGGGTTCACACTGCCGCTGGGGGGGAAGGACGACACCTTCTGCCCCCTGGGGTTCACACTGCTGCTGGGGGGGAAGGACGACACCTTCTGCCCCCTGTGGTTCACACTGCCGCTGGGGGGGAAGGACGACACCTTCTGCCCCCTGGGGTTCACACTGCCGCTGGGGGGAAAGGACAACACCTTCTTCCCCCTGGAGTTCACACTGCCGCTGGGGGGGAAGGACGACACCTTCTGCCCCCTGGGGTTCACACTGCCGCTGGGGGGGAAGGATGACACCTTCTGCCCCCTGGGGTTCACACTGCCGCTGGGGGGGAAGGACGACACCTTCTGCCCCCTGTAGGGCCGGTAGAGAGACCTCGGTCCCATCTTTACCTGCCATCTGGAGGTCATCCCAGGACCAGTCAATGAAGTCTGGTTCCGCTTGTCGAGTAGGTTGGGGCTGCACGAAGCTGAGCAGGTGTTGGTAGTCCTGCTCCAGCTCCCACTCTCTTGTTACCAGGTGGGTCATGTCTTTGCTCACCTCGCCTTCGTCATCCCAGACATACATGCCCATCCGGTAGTCGTAGATGTCCCAAAACCTAGACTCCTCAGTGCTGCCAAGATCAATGTCGTCCTCCAAGGCATCCCATAATAAACCCGGGCCATCATAATCATCTCCCTCCGGTAAGTCGTGTTCAGCCGTCCAGGGGGTAAGTCGAACGGTATGCCACCAGAGGGCCTGGTATGCGTTGTCTAGCCAGATCTCTCGCCGTACCAGGGTCTCTAGTCTTGTCACCCACTCATCCAGGGGCTGCTCTCCCAATAGATACATCCGCATTGCCACACGCTTCTGTAGCCGCTGCTATTCACTGGGGAGACTCTCACCTCGCCGCCATTGGGCATCTTCCAGGGCATCATACCAGAGTTCCTTTCTGTCTGCATCCCTGTAGTCCGCGGCCTCCTCCTCATCCTCATCATGGAACGCTGTCCGAAAACTAGCCGGTTCCATCCTGCTGTAGCCAGGGGCGCTGTACGGATACTAGCGTTGCCCTCAATTTGTAACTCCAAACGTTACCGGTGTCTCTGTGCTGCTTTTCCTCTTACTAGGACGCCATCCCACCACTGCCACCAATGTAACGGATCTACTGGCACCCCGACCAGGTACCTCCGTTGATGGACGCGTCCTAGTTTGTGTCGAGGCCTACAAGCACCACACCGGACACCAAAACCTCCACAGACTCCAAGGATAGTACATCAGGAACAAGCGTTCAGTAGTTACAGCTCAAGGGAGTATGCAAAATCATAGCAATCCCCAGTATGATAGCGATCCCCTCCAATAACGAGACAAGGCTACGTTTTGAAGGGTCAAGTAGAACTATATTTTAATGACAGGGAATCTCCTTTTATGCAATGGTGCCCTCTGAAGGGCTACACCCACATAATTATCACAACAGCCAATTATATACATGGTTCAACCCCCACGTCTCCTCCCCTCAGATAACAGGTAACACAATTAAAACAGACACAATTTTAACCACATTCTGGATGTACCCCAAATACAGGGGGTACACCTTTAAGTCCCGCACCATTCAATAGCTCTCACCCAGGGGAACAACATATACAAAAATGGCATGAATCAGACCAGGGGTTCAAAAGTTAGTAAAAGTATCTTTTACACATAACACATAGACATTGCACATATCCCCCATACAATACACATATAGGACAATAGGTGTGGTCACACCTCCCTGGCAACTTGGATACAATCAGACATTAATTAGATCATTCTTCTTTGTTCTTATCAGAGAATGAAAACACTTTGGAAAATGCAAGGATCCTTTACAACTTTCTTATCTCTTGAATCTCTGTAATAAGATTATCTATTAGCCTAGGTCTGCAAAAGTCTGGCTAATATTCTGCAGAGCATAAACCAGCATACATATAGTAGGATCATATTTTAACCATAATAATCATAAAACAGGGTAAAACAGTGATGGGTTCCGTTACACACCTCCCCCGTGACCATAAGCCGGCATACACGGTCTGATCCCAACGGATCGGCTTGGGGATGTCCGGACAAAAGTATTTGTTGGTCAATTCTCTAGTTTGACAACCCATCAGCATTACTGCAATTCACATTTCCCCAGATAGCTGGTATCTGAGCGCACAAAACTACCGAATAGCGCTCAGATCCTCTTCACACAGTTCAATTGCCATGTAGCTAAAGTCTTTCCCATAGTCTTTCATCATATGAATGGGCTCCATGGCATATCTATCTGTGGTATCACCGCTCCCACAGGGCAAGTACAGAATGACCCCCCTGTATGTAAAGGGCCAGAATGAGTGACATACACTCTGGTATGGCCGAATACTGTGTTTGAAGGGCAATATGTACCAGGGCCATAGTCGCAGGGCAGGAGGCTGGCAAACAGTCCTCTCCAAGACAAAGTGGCGAAGGGCACTTCGTCACAGAAACCATAATGATGGATCCCAGAGAAATATAATAGCATATAAATCATAATAAATGATTGTATTTTCCATTCTAAAAACAATGTTTATGTGTGTTTGATTGACGGGAATAATATAGTAAGCCTGGCAATGGTGTTTGCCACACAATGCGAGGCTATGGGCCCTCTGATAGTGTATTTTGTACCTTGTACGTTCCTGTGTGAAAGTGCTGTGTGTTTGTCAGTGCTTTGCACGGTCCAGGGTTGTGTAGCCTCGTCTTCATTTTTTTGGGCAGCCATTTTTTTCCCGCTTAGGTGATTTTCGAGTGGAGAAACTCAGCCAAATCAACTTAAATTTGCATTCCACCTCACTCCCGATCGTCCTGGCTGTTCCCCATGGTGTGGGATGTTTTTGTTGTATATTTTTTTTTTTTATGTTGTGTGTTTTTATTGTTTTTTGCTTTGCGCGGTTCGGCCGTTAACCTCATATTTTTCCTATCTAGTATCGTAATTATCTGCGTCGTATCCTGTGTCTCGTAATTTTTTTTCTCTAAGTCCTGTGTTCATCCACCGCTTGCAAACTGGCGATCCCGCATTTACTAAGTGTTTGGTGGCTAAGCCCCACGTGTTTCATTGCCTTCACTGCTCGCCTAGCCTCGCCAGGTGAGCATGCAATGAGCACCTTCGGCACTCTTGGACTTTTAGTGCCTTAACGGCTCGCTACGCGAGGAACGCCTTTGTCGCTAAGCGCCTAAGTTCTCAGAGTTAACGGCTCACCTCGCTTCGCCTATGTCGTACGCACCACGCAAAGCCTGACGACGTCTCATAGTTTGACAACTATTAGATGTGATAATACATTTTTGCCCATTTACATGTTGGGAGGTGTGTATTACCATGTCCTTCCATAAAATAGCAGACAGCCTCTTTCACAAGGAATAGAATGAGTCTCCTGAGAAAAGCATCAAAAAACAATTTCTGTTGCCTGAGGCATGAGACGGGACAAGGTGACCTTTGTAAAAAAAATGGGATTGTCAGATAAAGAGGTCGGGGTCAGACACAACAGGGTTCATTCATAATCCCTTTGGGAGAATGTTACTAGAGGTTAAAATGGCAGCTCGTTACAAACTAATTATGTTGTTACTTTGTCATTAGGACCAAATATTTGTCACAGGTGTGAGCTGACATTTTGAGTCAGGGGGATATTGATGGCACTGAGCTTATTAACTAGTGGAGGCTGATCTCCAAAAGCACATAAATAAATTAGAGACCATTCAAAGGAGGCAACTAAAATGCTGAGTCTAAATGACATAATTTATAAGGAAATCCCATGACATTAATATGTATGACATAGAAGAGAGGATGGAAAGGGGGAGATGTGAGACACCTGCAGATATATCACAAGGTTAATAAAGTTCCAGAGGGGAATATCTTCCAGAAAGAGAGGAATGTAAAAATGAGTCAGTGACTTAAAGTTGGAAAGTATAATAGTCAGGAGCACTAGATTTCATAAATGGTGGTTTATATGTGGAGTAGCCATAATGTGGATGCGTTGCAGACAAGTACAGCAAATTCAATAATCCATGGGGTGTATATGATCTGGGGAGACAGGGAAGTCTGATCTGAGGGGACAGGAGAGTCTGATATGGGTGGGCAGGATGGTCTGATCTGGAGGGGACAAGATAGTCTGATCTGGGTGGACAGGACCATCTGATCTGAGAAGAAAGGAGGGTTTGACCTCAAAGGGACAGGAGGTCTGATCTGGATGGACAGGTGGGTCTGATTGGAGGGACAGGAGGGTCTGATCTGCCAAGGACAGGAGGGTCTGATCTGAGTGGACAGGAAGGTCTGACTTAGAAGGGATAGGAGGTCTGATCTGGAGGGGACAGGAGGGTCTGATTGGAGGGACAGGAGGGTCTGATCTGCAGAGGACAGGAGGTCTGATCTGAATGGACAGGAGGGTCTGACCTCGAAGGGACAGCAGGTTTGTCTTGGGGGGCACAGTAGGGTCTGATTGGAGGGACAGGAGGGTCTGATCTGCAGAGGACAGGAGGGTCTGATCTGGGTGGACAGGAAAGTTTTATCTGGAAAGAACAGGAAGCTCAGATTTGGAAGGGACAAGAGGGTCTGATCTGGAAGGGCCAGGAGAGTCTGATCTGCAGAGGACAGGAGAGTATGATCTGGGTGGACAGGAGGGTCTGATCTGCAGAGGACAGCAGAGTCTGAACTGCCGAAGACAGGAGGGTCTGATCTGGGTGGACAAGAGCGTCTGATCTGGGTGGACAGGAAGGTCTGACTTAGAAGGGATAGAAGGTCTGATCTGGAGGGGACAGGAATTCTGATCTGGATGGACAGGAGGGTCTGACCTCTAAGGGACAGCAGGTCTGATCTGGAGGGGACAGGAGGGTCTGATTGTAGGGACAGGAGGGTCTGATCTGCAGAGGACAGGAGGGTCTGATCTGGGTGGACAGGAAAGTTTGATCTGGAAGGGACAGGAAGGTCTGATTTGGAAGGCACAGGAAGCTCCGATTTGGAAGGGACCAGAGGGTCTGATCTGGAAGGGCCAGGAGAGTCAGATATGAGGGGATATGAGGGTCTGATCGAAGGAAAAAGAGGGTCTGAATTGGAGGGCATAGATGGGTCTGATATCACTGAACAGACAAGTCTTATTTAGAGGGGACAAGAAGGTGTTGTCAAGAGGTAACATTAGGGTTTGATCTGGGGGATAGGTGGGTGGGAAATAGCGTGGGACATGCCTGTGATACAACCAGACTGGATGAGTGCAGACTCAAGGCAGGTATCTGCTGGGTATCCTCATCTGTAATATTGACTGGTTTACTTGTGATGAGTTCCATTAGTATAAATTCCAATATGACACCAGACCCCTGGCCCAGTCCTATCCTCAGCATTTTGTGTTTATATCCCAGACTAGTACCAATTCCTGATGTTCCAGCTGCTGTGAGACACCATCAGGTTGACATATTTTTATTATTTCACACAAATTGAATTCATTTATTCCTCATCCCTGTGCTAATACAAAGCACTGATTTCTATCAATCACCGGACGCTGTGCCGTTCAGCTTCTCTCTTCGATCCTCTGTCGAGCTGCTCGGCTGCGCCTGTCCCTTCGAGCCGCTGGTTTCCAGTAATTCTCCCGATGAGACGAGTTATTGTACAATTAATAATTCACTGCGGCTCCTCCAAGCTTGAAATGAGGGACCAGCCTGGAATGATAATCAGCAGCACTGAGATGTACAAGGTTGGGATTAGTTACATATCTTGTTAAGAGACTGAAGGCTTTCGGGCAGCCTGTACAATGGGGCGGTGGGCCGTCCCTCTTACATGAGGCCTTCATAATATATATATATATATATATAGAGAGAGAGAGAGAGAGAGAGTGATAGATAGAGAAATCATTTGTGTAAAGCTAATCATTAATACTTTTGAATTGAAAAGAGAGTTATACCTCAGGAATGCTTGTCATCAATATACCGTATATTGCAATACTATTTATAAAAAGATCAAATACATTGAAATAGTCTTTTAAATTGTTTAACAGACAAGGACGGAGGAGCTTCCTGAATCAATGCTTAGAGGAGGAGGTATAAACATGGGGCTTTTTGTTCCTGTTGGAGTATTTTAGTAGACTCATACAGCAGTATAACATTCACCTTGGAAGAACTCTGTGAAGGAGAGTGTTCAGAGAACAGTTTGTAATCGCTATATACAATGGAGGGGAGCTGCAATTTCACCCTACCTTGACTGCTGTCATTTTTAAAAATATATTTGCTTTGAAAAGATTTGTGAGCTTGAGACTGTTGTGCAATTAATTCTAATGCCTTTCATTGCTTTCCCTGTATTTTAAAGTACAGTAGTGTGTTTATATTTGCTTTTACAGTGCTACGTACAGGTGTTTAACCCCCTTGAGAGTCCTATCTAGTACTCATAGAAATTTTGATACATTTGCCATTTACAGGTTTGAAGGAAATTGCGGGCTTGTTAAATTGTTGTAATTGAATATGGATTAGCACTGGTAACATCTACAGGCTTGAAACATCAAAGGAGTAGATAGAACAGAGTTACGTTTTTTACAACCGCAGTGGTTTTGAGCCTGTAACACGCACATGGATTGAGAGTAGCTAGAGTTGGCCAATTGAATATCAATAACTTTTACGGTCTACATTACGGGCTCCAGTAATCACAATTTGGCCAATTGAATGGGGACCCATGTTTCTATTGGTAAGAGATATACTAGCCACTTTTTTAAATGCTACTGAAAGTCAATCAGTAAGTGGCTACTGCATCTAGCACCAATAGGAAAATAGGAACATTGTAAGCATGAGCTGTGGAGGCAGACCTTTGCAGGGACTGGAAAGTTTGAGTAAGTGAAAAACAGAGCTTTTAAAAGTACATGAAAGTTTCCCTGATTTTGTATTGTTTTAATCTAACACATGCTTCTTATATCAGAAACACACACTCTAAACACGCAAAACACCACAAGAAACTCGCAAAACACCACAAAAGACCTACAGGTATTCCGCTAAGACACATACCACACATTACCCGCCATTTTACGACAATGCGTAAGTACACAACTACGCTAACGGTTTGGTCTTGCGTACGCACACTATTACACTGCACACATTCATCACGCTTACACAGCAGCTCCACACCACTAATGCTGCAGCAACATCAAAACAGATTGCCAGCTCTTCAACAGAATGCTTCAAAATAGGTAACGTATATTCATTTATTAATGTATTATATATTTCATTATTATACACCAAACAGCATTAGCTACCTTACAATTTTATTGCCGTCATTTTTTGACGGACAATTCGCTAGTGCTGTTATAACTGCAAACTCTAAACTGATTTTTTTTTTACATCGTTCAATCATTTCTGACTCTCTGTGACCTCATGGTCCATGCTCATGGTGATCCATTTTGTTTTCATGGCAGAGATACTGTGTTGCCAGTTGCTTCTCCAGTGGGCCACAGCATACAGCTCCTGGTATTCCTAGGTGGTCTCCCATCCAAGTACTGACCAGGCCCAACCCTGCATGGCTTCAGGGTGGTATGTACGTCTTGGTTCCCTGACTGGAATCTAACCCAGATCGCAGTGGTGAAAGCACCAAATCCTAACCACTGGACCACCAAGGAACCCAAAAACCAACATTTACGCAGTTCCTTTTACATTCTAAACCAGCAATCAGCTATTACATATAATGATTATGATTAAAAATCCTGACAATTTAGTGTTTGCAGCTTCTAATGCAGAGCATATCACTGTCTGCTGCTATCTATCAACATGACACTGACTGTGTGAGTGGGCCTTCCACTCTGGGAGTATCCTTAGTTCACCAAATTCAGTGTTGCAGGTAACAGTTTTGCAAGGTGGCAGCCAGCAGGAGATAATACAGGGAGAAAATTGAGAAAAATTATATTAGAGAGGATACAAATAAATTAATTTAACTTAGTTAAAACATTTATATAAAGCAAACAAATGTGCCCAAAGAGTCCCTTTAACAGCATGTTTTTCCTCTGTATCCTCTGCTCTATGTAAATGTCACTTCGTCCTTCGCCGCGCATCTTCTGTTGCTGGCTCTTCCCGTTAATTCTCTGCAGTTTTTTCCTCACCTGCTGCTTTCCTAACATTTGTTTGGCTCGGGGGCATTACGCCGACCTGTCATCCTCGGATCGCCTGCACTGACGGGGTCATTGAGTATTTAGTTACAGAGTCCTTCTCAGTGAATTAAACAGTGGGATATCTGGACAGATGTAGATGAACTGGTATCACGTTAAAGAGCCAGCAGTGATAAGATAGATTTGCTAATCCTACTGTGAGGATCTTGCTGGGGAATCGTGAGGCATGAAAAGCAGGGCACGTCCGAATAACCACAGCAGCAGAAAACTCTGTGGATAGACAGGAACAATATTTAATAGACCACAGTACAATGAAAAAAATATAAATGTTAGAAAAGTTTGAGTTTGACTAAGAGAATAAATAAGCCAGAAAAAAAGTCTTAAAACTATTTTTTAATAGGAAAAAGTGCATTGATATGCTTTTGTTGGACTCTGGAATTATCCATGACATTTTGGTGGGAGTTATGTGTGTGAAGGGGCATTTACATTTCAAGAGATTAGTGCTTATATCTTTTTATGCAAGCTGAGTCTGACCGGAGGAAGCGGTGTGGTGTCAATTTCACTCAGTTCCAGATAACCAACAAATACTCCAGACCTCTAACTCTTCCTCCTCTCTACACTGATAGATAAAAACACACCATTCTGAGCTCTCAGGAACCTCTTTTAATAAACAGTCTTAAAAAAATTGGATTTTCTCTAGAAGATGTTTTATGTCCATGGCTTACACAGCTGCTGCTGCTGAGGTTGTTTGTTACATGCTTCACAAACATGTGCTTTTTATTGAACTACAAGAAAATATATATTTATTCTAATTAAAAAGTAGCTGTATTAATTTTTCCTGCCAAATTTTCTTTTTGGTGTTGTCTTGTTCAGTTGTGTCCTACTCTCCGTGACCCTATGGACCGCAGCATGCCAGGCACAATAGTTATGTCTCTGGTCATGCTTATCCATAAGGTTTTCTTGGCAAAGTTACTGGAGTGGGTGTCATCTTCGGTGACACTACATGGTATAGCTCACAGCTTCATTGAGGTACTCAAGTCGATTCACTATGACAAGGTAGCGATCCAGAAGGGAAATTTACTCGAAGCTAGACTGCAGATCATTCTTTTTTTTTAAATATTTTGTTAATACTTTTAAGTACCTTACAGCTTTTTAATGTCCTCTGAATACTTTGGGGGGCTATTCTAAAGACATCTGGCTGCTATCAGAGTCTGTGCAATTCTCGGCAGATTATCTGTAGGACTCCCAGGACATCTTTATAGTGTCTTTCAGTAAATAAACCCCTCTTCATTTATACAGAAAACTGGGATTATGGGATGAGAGTAGTTCTTTGGGTGTTTAACTAAAAATGAGAGTTCTTTTCATTTTCAAGTCATTAGAGTCTGTTCCTTTTACTGATGAAATAAAGTATTAGACTTATGGCTTTGTGAGGTCATGTTGGGCAAACATGGGACTCTCATTATATACTCTAGATAGTACAGATTACTGGGGATAGTCCTGGAATTATGGCTTTATACATTTCCACTGGCTGATGATGACCTCTTCATTACTGACCCAAGTTCTTCCCGGACACCCAGTACATCCTGACTTGCCATGACCGGTGATATTGGAAGCCACATGTCCCTTTTTCTCAGATTACAATACAAAAGTAACCATCACAAATTTGAGTCAATTTATCCCATCATGCTTGAGCTGGTAGGGACCAAGGCTAATAATATCTAGAGCCCAACCAGTGGTCATTAATAAGCCAACCCAACTAGATGGACATCAATGAGAGTCTACAGTCCTAACCCAAACCTAGGTCCAGTAACCTGCTTTGTCCACACACATCAGTCTTAAGAGTTAAAAATGCCTTGTCCAGAGTCGACATACCCAGTTCCATGGAAATATCTCACAAACTGACCCCCCTACATTCTCACTTGGCACCACTTGCCAAATACCATATACCTAAAGGAAGAACTAATCGGTTAAATATATCTACAAATTTGAGGCAGGAAGAAGTGTTATGCCCAGGAAGCTTCAATATTGTTTGATTGGAAAAAAACTCATGTATTTGTAAAGTTTGTAACAAATAAACATTCGCAGCAGTGTAAGCTGTGGACATAAGATTTTTTTAAAGTAAAATGTTTATTTTAGTAGACATTCGTTGTGTCTGAAGGATGATGTGACAATCCACTGGAAGGGGCTATTACTGCCCAGGGCCACCTGATATAGACTAGAGGTGAACTACCCACAAGGACTGTTTGGGTTCTTGGAAATTTTGGCACCAGCATCCTGATATCTGGCTTCTGTATCAGTCAGAGTCTCTCCATCAGGAATCAGCGCTTCCAGGAGTCTCAGTAACCTTCCTGTGTTAGTGACCAGGACAGATTACTTGCAGGGTCGAGATAGGATCATTATCACAGCCACTAGGAGCAAATAACAGAGCATACTATTTCTATATGTCTCAGCAGTGAACTGATTTATTTTGTAAAGTCAACAATATTTATAGGGGTTAGATGCAGAGGAGGTGTATACAACAAAACAATGACAGAGAGTGGCAGACAAACACAGGAGATTGACTCCACATGGGGTGTAATAGTCTGGCATCCTGTCTGGCACCCAGGAGCAATAGGCCAACCTCCAAATACACATAATGTTGTCTCCATGTCTAATGGTCCAGACCTCAAATAGAGTATATTAACTTTATCTTTGCAAACAATGGGACAAAACAGATTACAATACAATGGAGGTGTTTATGCACATAGTCCAGTGGCTCGAGCCAAGAAGTCTGTCCTTTATGGTGGCTCAATGGGTTAAGACAAGAGGTCAGTGACAGGTGACATGTTTGTGTCTTCCCCACTTCCTATTGACTTAGAGACGTACTGGGAGTGTTCTACTAATTTTATTATCTATTCAAAAGTGGAAATATGTAAGGGAAAAGGCAGGGGGGATTCTTGAGTCATGTTTGGCCTCAGGTAGGATTTTAGCACAGTCCTGCACTCTCCCATATTCTCAGCAGTGGCAGCTTGTAAGTATATTTGTAAATCTTGCTCGTCCTGCTCTGTAATCAACCTCTTTGTGTTTTGAGAAGAAAGTATGACTATCATGGCAGCTTCCCTGCACTAGCAGAGTCTGCTAAACTGATGATTGTCTCTGAAAATGTATTATAATTCCCAAACATGTGAAGTTGTTGTTCATCTACAGTGATACTTTAAGAATGTGACACCTCAATCTTGTCATCAGTCTTGAGTTTAGGGTGTACATATGTAAAGCTCACCGCCTGTAACTGACATCTGTCTTTTATTTAATAACTCTGACCAAGGAAGGAATTGACCCAATGTACTTATAAACCCAATGTTTTATCAGGTTAATGTATCTTTTTAATGGACTGACCACATAAATCAATAACATTATAATCATTTTAGACTGACATAGAACAAAGAGAATCTATATCCATAAGCAGCTCCTCTAAAGATAGACTTTCAAGTAGATAGTAACAAGATTTTGGAATAAATTCAAATTATTTATTATTATTTCTGCAGATTTCTGCAATGTTTAAAACATTCCTTTTAAATATTTGATTACAGTAACTATTTAAAAGGCTAGAATAAGCACTACATAAATGACTGAATATGTATCAATCCACTAGTTAGTTAACTAAATGAACTCAATAGCAATGGTATGTATAAATAAAATGGTTTTGAAATTAATTTTAACCTGCCTGAGGTGCTGGGTCTATCTCAGCCTCATTTGCATCACAAGATTCACATTGTTTGCCTGGAAGACATTGAAAGTACATGACAGCCATTCAGTTGTTTGGAAAATGGAGCAACAAAAACAACATTGATGCCAATAATGAAATCAAATGATACACTATCATAAATTAACACAGCACAGGGATAAGGAACAATTACTGAATAATTAAACATCTGCTAGTTGACTACAATGACTTACAGACAAAAAAGTGGTCCAATGGTTAGGATTTGGTGCTTTCTCCACTGTGACCTGAGTTCATTTCCAGTCAGGGAACCAAGATATCATACCACCCTGAAGCTAAGCATGCATGGGTGTGGTCAGTACCTGGATGGGAAACCACCTAGGAATATCAGGAGTTGTATGCTGTGGCCCACTGGAGAAGCAACGGATGACCTACTCCAGTATCTCTGCCATGAATACCAAGTAGATCAGCATGGTGTGTTGTGGTCCATGAGGTCACAGTGAGTCGGAAACAACTGAACAACGCAAACGTAAGCTCACAACTGGTGAATTTTATATTCAATCCTCTTTATCTGATGCTTACACTGGCTCTTTAAGTGTTAATATGAGCTGTGCACTGTTTATTTGTATAGATGAGTTGAGGGTTTGAAATTGGTGGGAATCGTACCTACCCTGGGCCATGTGTAGTACTTACATTGAACCCATTAGAATATTTAATTCCTTATTAATCCCCCACCCATCTCTGCTGAGCTCTAGGAGAGACCACCAAGAATATTTCTTAGGTCACCTGAAAGTCTAAGGTTCAAAAGCTGCAAACAAATATGAACAGAGAAAGAACCACTATGGACTATAGAGATTATACATCTCAACTGTAAAGTATGATCTTTGTATGTAATACAAGGCTGGTTGATTCAAAGACAGGATTTATTATATTATAAATGTAATATTGCCATAAATGTAACAGTGCTTCGCTCGAGAATTATTATATATTAATGCAGCTCAGTAATATAATATGACAGGAAAATCTATAAACCCCAAGCACACTTCAATTTAAAGTTATAAAGCCTGGTCATACATCGGTCTTGCGTAAATATAATTTAATTAAATATCAGCAATCCCACTGTTAATGGACAGATGTGGAATACTCTCTTGCCCATCCACTCACTTTATCAGGAGTATGTGACCTTGTAAATTAATGAGATTTCCATTTGTCAAATTGAAAGAAATGATAGTTGTAGCTGCCGTATTTCCATTGTGCAGATGGAAGCTTCCTCTGCATTTATAGTCTCCTCCCATCTTAGGAAGCTGATGAGCAGTCAGAAAAATGGTAGATTTCACAGCAGCAAAATTTAATATAAAATATATTAAGCTATAGGTTGTACTATTGTTTTACATTCTAAAAACATGTTGCCTATTTACAAGTGTAGTTCTTTAAAAGAGTATATTTTAAATATTGGACTGTAATACCTTTTAATGAGGTCAGTTGACACTGTGGATCATACCACAGTTTATTTAATATATATACATAATACAAAGCAACTAAAGATCAGTGTTACAACCTGTTCTTCAATGGGCTTGAAAAAGTTGAACACAGCACGGATATGCGGATTCAAGGACAAGTTGCAGATACTCAGGACAACTTTGTTAGGGGGCTCATGGTAAGCAGGGAAAGGGAAGGATACAGTGTACGTGTACCCGTTCCATAGCAGACCTCATGTTGGGTAGAGGTATCTTTATTGGGGCGGAGAGGGGTTGCAAGGAGAGTGAGGTGGCTCTCGGATGTATTCATTTTTGGACTTCCCTAACATTTCTAACAATTCAGGCTTCCTATTAGATTGTATTGGGGTCAAGAACAATGCTTTGGTCAAGTATATACCAATTAGTGGTTAACCGCAAAACAAGGGATCAAAAGGATATTACTTGCAGAGCACTTGACATCACTTGACCTCTGTCTATTGAAACAAAGTGTTTCATTTGTTGTCTGACAACCAATTAACTATATTTGATGGCTCAATCAGAAATCTATGGAGCTATTTTCCTTTCTACAGCAAGTTCTTAAAATATTTTTATTAGCCCTATATAATGTACACAATCTGGAACCACATGATAGAGGTTATCCGATGGAAATGGTTCTTGGGGGTCTGGGTAAATAAATAGGGGCTTGGAGAAACATTAGGGCATACATTCAGGTTAATAATTACTCCTTGGTCCTATAACAATGATAAAGTGATATAGTCTGTTATTAAAATGTATTTTTGGCTATTAAACCAGCCTTGGTCCATAGAGTGAACAGTGGCTAGAATAGAGTAGAGTAGTAGTAGATGCCCAGTCACCAGGTCCAGAAGCCAGATGGTCCCGGGGGTTGTGATGGTCAGTAAATATAACTATCACATATTTTATTTTATTAATAATTGATCAAGTTATAGCTACCAGCCTCTTGTGCTTGGCTGTCTTTGGCACCTTAAGAAATCTGTGTATTTGAAACAAATTGTAAAAACTACCTAGACATTTAACCCACTTGTAGCTTTATATATGATTCACTTACTGTAAAGGGTAGGGTAATCCTTCCAGGGCTTACTTTTCCACTTAGTTCTATTGTTAAAAAGAGCTATTTACAGTAGTAGTTTCAACAGAACTTAACAGAGATCTTATTTGTATCCACCGTTCCTCTCAAGTAATTCACAGTTCCTCTCAGGTTTCTAACACTGTTAGTTAAAAAGGCAAAATGTCTACTGTCGTAAAACAAATTCAATAACATAGTTAAAAATTAGAAGCTGTGCTTATTGATTTCTAAACTATTTGACACATTCTCAAAGGGACATGGAATTTGTCTGGACTACAAAAATAATATATGTATGAATCTATTTACTTTATGTACCTGTTAGGGTCTGCCCTCTGTAACTCAGGCAACTCATGCGTACACAGACTGTGAAGTGCAGTGTTTCAAATTGCCAATCGGATTGATTACTATCAGACAGTGCAACCCCTGTACTTAGAAGTTCGCTGTCTTCATGAGCTGCAGTGGGGAGAAACCAGTTAGTAACTATTTATAATGTTTTAGGCAGAAAAAAACAGTGCTTTTAAGCAGTGGCGGAGCTAGTGAATGGAGGGCTTTGGGGCAAAAAAAAATTTGGACCCACTCCCCCAAGAGGGGTATAAAACAAATTGTGCACTCCCCAAGACCACCTCGCATAACAGTTCCCCTTCCTAAGGCCACTCCCCATAAGACCCTTTTCCATAGATTCTCCCCCAAGATCCCGTGCAATAGCTGCTCACCTTCCTTACCTCCTACCTGCATTAAGCACACATATATATACATATACTATCTCTACATAGCGACCAGTCCCTCTCAGTAGCCATCCTTACATAGCACCCAGTCTTCTCAGCAGTCATCCCCTCTCAGCACCGATCCCCACACAGCACCCAACCCCTCAGCATCCACCTCACAAAACTCAACCTCCCTGTACTTTGCTGTCATCCAGTCGCAACTCTTTTCTGATACACATCCCCAGCATGCTGAACTGCCCCACACTGCCACCACTTGGAGCTACAGAAAAATATGACAGCACTGGACTCCCCCAGAAGAGGGCCCTGGTGCATTGCACCACCTGCACCACTAGTAGCTCTGCTCCTGCTTTTTTAAACACTTCTTAATAAAATAAAGTACACAAATTAATTCATAAATATATTATATTCCAAGTAAAATCCAAAAAACTTCCATGTCCCTTTAAGCCAATCTCTATATAACAGGATACTATAAATTTGACTATTCTGTATATTTTAACATAATTGATTTGCTATAAAAACAAAAAAGGTTTTTAATGGATAAAACATGGTGTTGTAAATAAATGATAATAGATTTCGTACACCAATGTCCCATCTTCATGGCACTGGCCTTGTGTGACCTTGAGATAAACTGATTCCGGCTCTCAGCTCCTTCCTCCAATCTGTGACTGCAGTTAGTGCACTGTGTGTATATTTATCTCCAACATTTACTGAAAGCTGCTGATTAAACCCAATTTGGTCTGTGTGAATCCTGTGATTATCTGCCTATTATATTAACCTGTGTCTGTGATACAGTAACATCAGACGCTTACACACAGAGTGAGTGTTACATGAAACAATAGCTGTGAGTCACTAAAACAAAACACAATTGTAACCTGCTAGGGAGTAGGGCTTATATGCACCACCGTTAAGAATCAATGTAAATTAAAGAAATATATATATAAATATATATGTAAACTACACTCTTTCACAAACACAATATTACCAAAATGTCATGGATGCCACTAGGGATCATTGATTGTTTTTTTTTTTCCAATTAAAAAATAGTTTATGCACTTGGTTAAACAATTAAAACATATTTTATAAAATAAAGAGAATGTATATACACTGTTAATGTTCCTTTTTATTTAATACTAGCAACTTGCCCGTCAAAAATGACGGCAATAAATGTGAATCCTGGCAATGCTGTTTGACGTACAATGGGAGCCTCTCCCCCTCTACTTTACTGGCCTCGCGATGAGTGCCTTTGGTGCTCATTGCGAGTCTCTCCCTCTGTCTACTTCCTCCCTTGTGTCTCCTTCCCCCCCTGTGTTTTTAACCCCTCTACCCCCTGTGTCTTTCCCCCCGTCCCCCCTGTGTCTCTTTCCCCACCTCTCCCTTCCTTGTGTCTCTTGCCCCCCCTCTGCCTCCCCTGTGTCTCTTGCCCCCCTCTCCCTCCCTTGTGTCTCTTTTTCCCCCTGTGTCTCTTTCCCCCATGTCTCTTCCCCCCTCCCTCGTGTCTGTTCCCCCCCATTTCCCTCCCCTGTGTCTCTTCCCCCCTCCCTCATGTCTGTTCACCCCATTTCCCTCCCCTGTGTCTCTTCCCCCTCCTCTCCCTCCCCTGTGTCTCTCCCCCTCCTCTCCCACCCCTATGTGTCTCCCCCTCCCCTTTATGTCTTCCCCCTCCTCTCCCTCCCCTGTGTGTCTCACCTCCTCCTCTGTCTCTTCCCCCTCCTCTCACTCATTTTTGTCTCTCCCCCCTCCCCCCTCCTCTGTGTCTCTCCCCCTCTCATTCCCCTGTGTCTCTCCCCCTCCTCTCCCTCCCCTATGTGTCTACCCCGCTCCTCTCCTACCCAAGTGTCGCCCCCCTCCTCTCCCTCCCTTGTGTGTCTCCCCCCCTCCTCTCACTCCTTTGTGTGTCGCCCCCCTCCTCTCACTCCTTTGTGTCTCCCCCCTCCTCTCACTCCCCTGTGTCTCTTCCCCCCTCCTTTCACTCCCCTGTGTCTCTTCTCCCCTCCTCTCACTACCCTGCGTCTCTTCCCCCTCCTTTCACTCTTCTGTGTCTCTCCCCCCCTCCTCTCACTCCCTTGTGTCTCTTTCCCCCTCCTCTCACTCCCCTGTGTCTCTCCCCCTCTGTGTTTCTCCCCCCCCATGTCTCGCCCCCTCTCATTTCCATGTGTGTCTCCCCCCTCACTCCCCTGTGTCTCTTCCCCCTCCTCTCACTCCCCTGTGTCTCTACCCCCCCTCCTCTCACTCCCATGTGTCTCCCCACCTCCTCTGTGTCTCTCCCCCATCCTCTGTGTCACTCCCCCCTCTCATGCCTCTGTGTCTCTCCACCCTCCTCTGTGTCTCTTCCCCCCTTCCCCTGTGTGTCTACCCCCACCCTCTCCCACCCCTGTGTATCTTGCCCCCCTCTGCCTCCCCTGTGTCTCTTGCCCCCCTCTCCCTCCCCTGTGTTTCTTTTCTTCCCTGTGTCTCTTTCCCCCATGTCTCTTCCCCCTCCCTCGTGTCTGTTCCCCCCATTTCCCTCCCCTGTGTCTCTTCCCCTCCTCTCCCTCCCCTGTGTCTCTCCCCCTCCTCTCCCTCCCCTGTGTGTCTACCCCTCCTCCTCTGTGTCTCTTCCCCCCTCCTCTCATTCCTTTTTGTCTCTCCCCCCCTCTCACTCCCCTGTGTCTCCCCCCTACTCTCTGTCTCTCCCCCCTCTCATTCCCCTGTGTCTCTCCCCCTCCTCTCCCTCCCCTATGTGTCTACCCCGCTCCTCTCCTACCCATGTGTCGCCCCCTCCTCTCCCTCCTCTTGTGTGTCTCCCCCCTCCTCTCACTCCTTTGTGTGCCCCCCTCCTCTCACTCCTTTGTGTATACCCCCTCCACTCACTCCCCTGTGTCTCTTCCCCCCTCCTTTCACTCTCCTATGTCTCTTTCCCCCTCCTCTCACTCCCTTGTGTCTCTTTCCCCCTCCTCTCACTCCCCCGTGTCTCTCCCCCCCTCTGTGTTTCTCCCCCCCATGTCTCTCCCCCTCTCATTTCCCTGTGTGTCTCCCCCCTCACTCCCCTGTGTCTCTTCCCCCTCCTCTCACTCCCCTGTGTCTCTTCCCCCCTCCTCTCACTCCCATGTGTCTCCCCACCTCCTCTGTGTCTCTCCCCCATCCTCTGTGTCACTCCCCCCTCTCATACCCCTGTGTCTCTCCCACCTCCTCTGTGTCTCTTCCCGCCTTCCCCTGTGTGTCTACCCCCACCCTCTCCCACCCCTGTGTGTCTTGCCCCCCTCTGCCTCCCCTGTGTCTCTTGCCCCCTCTCCCTCCCCTGTGTCTCTTTTTCCCCCTGTGTCTCTTTCCCCCATTTCTCTTCCCCCTCCCTCATGTCTGTTCCCCCCATTTCCCTCCCCTGTGTCTCTCTCCCCTCCTCTCCCTCCCCTGTGTGTCTACCCCTCCTCCTCTGTGTCTCTTCCCCCTCCTCTCATTCCTTTTTGTCTCTCCCCCCTCTCACTCCCTTGTGTCTCCCCCCCTCCTCGGCGTCTCTCCCCCCTCTCATTCCCCTGTGTCTCTCCCCCTCCTCTCCCTCCCCTGTGTGTCTACCCCTCCTCCTCTGTGTCTCTTCCCCCTCCTCTCATTCCTTTTTGTCTCTCCCCCCTCTCACTCCCTTGTGTCTCCCCCCTCCTCGGCGTCTCTCCCCCTCTCATTCCCCTGTGTCTCTCCCCCCTCCTCTCCCTCCCCTATGTGTCTACCCCGCTCCTCTCCTACCCATGTGTCGCCCCCTCCTCTCCCTCTCTTGTGTGTCTCCCCCCCTCCTCTCACTCCTTTGTGTGTCTCCCCCCTCCTCTCACTCCCCTGTGTCTCTTCCCCCCTCCTTTCACTCTCCTGTGTCTCTTCCCCCTCCTCTCACTCCCTTGTGTCTCTTTCCCCCTCCTCTCACTCCCCTGTATCTCTCCTCACTCTGTGTTCCCCCCCATGTCTCCCCCCCTCTCATTACCCTGTGTCTCTTCTCCCTCCTCTCACTCCCATGTGTTTCCCACCTCCTCTGTGTCTCTCCACCATCCTCTGTGTCACTCCCCCCTTTCATGCCCCTGTGTCTCTCCCCCTCCTCTGTGTCTCTTCCCCCCTTCCCCTGTGTGTCTACCCCCACCCTCTCCCACCCCTGTGTGTCTTGCCCCCTCTGCCTCCCCTGTGTCTCTTGCCCCCCTCTCCCTCCCTTGTGTCTCTTTTCTCCCCTGTGTCTCTTTCCCCCATGTCTCTTCCCCCCCTCCCTCATGTCTGTTCCCCCCTATTTCCCTCCCCTGTGTCTCTTCCCCTCCTCTCCCTCCCCTGTGTCTTTCCCCCCCTCCTCTTTTTTTCTAACCCCTCCTCTCTCACCCCTGTGTGTCTCCCCCTCCCCTTTGTGTCTTCCTCTCTCCTCTCCCTCCCCTGTGTGTCTCCCCCTTCTCCTCTGTGTCTCTTCCCCCTCCTCTCACTTCTTCTTGTCTCTCCCCCCTCTCACTCCCTTGTGTCTCCCCCTCCTCTGTTTCTCTCCCCCTCTCATTCCCCTGTGTCTCTCCCCCTCCTCTCCATCCCCTATGTGTCTACCCTGCTCCTCTCCTACCCATGTGTCTCCCCCTCCTCACCCTTCCTTGTGTGTCTCCCTCCTCTTCTCACTCCTTTGTGTGTCTCCCCCCCTCCTCTCACTCCTTTGTGTCTCCCCCTCCTCTAACTCCCCTATGTCTCTTCCCCCCTTCTTTCACTCCCCTGTGTCTCTTCCCCCCCTCCTCTCACTCCCTTGTGTTTCTTTCCCCCTCCTCTCACTTTCCTGTGTCTCTCCCCCCTCTGGGTTTCTCCCCCCATGTCTCCCCCCCTCTCATTCCCCTGTGTCTCTCCCCCCTCACTCCCCTGTGTCTCTTCCCCCTCCTCTCACTCCCCTGTGTCTTTTCCCCTCTCCTCTCACTCCCCTGTGTCTCTTCCCCCTCCTCTCACTCCCTTGTGTTTCTTTCCCCCTCCTCTCACTCCCCTGTGTCTCTCCCCCCTCTGTGTTTCTCCCCCCATGTCTCTCCACCTCTCATTCCCCTGTGTCTCTCCCCCCCTCACTCCCCTGTGTCTCTTCCCCCTCCTCTCACTCCCCTGTGTCTCTTTCCCCCCCTCCTCTCACTCCCCTGTGTCTCTTCCCCCTCCTCTCACTCCCTTGTGTCTCTTCCTCCTCTTCTCACTCCCCTGTGTATCCCCACCTCCTCTGTGTCTCTCTCCCATCCTCTGTGTCTCTCCCCCTCTCATTCCCCTGTGTCTCTCCCCCCTCACTCCCCTGTGTCTCTTTCCCCTCCCCTCACTCCCCTGTGTCTCTTCCCCCTCCTCTCACTCCCCTGTGTCTCTTCCCCCCTCCTCTCACTCCTTTGTGTCTCCCCCTCCTCTCACTCCCTTGTGTCTCTTCCCCCTCCTCTCACTCCCCTGTCTCTCTCCCCCCCCTCCTCTCACTCCCATGTGTCTCCCCACCTCCTCTGTGTCTCTCCCCCCTCCTCTGTATTTCTCCCCCTCTCATGCCCCTGTGTCTCTCCCCCTCCTCTGTGTCTCTTCCCCCTTACCCTGTGTGTCTACCCCCACCCTCTCCAACCCCTGTGTGTCTTGCCCCCCCTCTGCCTCCCCTGTGTCTCTTGCCCCCCTCTCCTTCCCCTGTGTCTCTTTTCCCCCTGTGTCTCTTTCCCCATGTCTCTCCCCCCCTCCCTCATGTCTGTTCCCCCCATTTCCCTCCCCTGTGTCTCTACCCCCTCCTCTGCCTCCCCTGTGTCTCTCCCCCTCCTCTCCCTCCCCTGTGTGTCTACCCCTCCTCTCCCACCCCTCTGTGTCTCCCCCTCCCTTTTGTGTCTTCCCCCCTCCTCTCCCTCCCCTGTGTGTCTCCCCCTCCTCCCCTGTGTCTCCCCCCTCCTCTGTGTCTCTCCCCCCTCTCATTCCCCTGTGTCTCTCCCCCTCCTCTCCATCCCCTATGTGTCTACCCCGCTCCTCTCCTACCCATGTGTCGCCCCCTCCTCTCCCTTCCTTGTGTGTCTCCCCCCCTCCTTTCACTTCTTTGTGTGTCTCCCCCCCTCTCATTCCTTTGTGTCTCCCCCCTCCTCTCACGCCCCTGTGTATCTTTACCCCTCCTCTCACTCCCCTGTGTATCTCCCCTCTATGTGTTTCTCCCCCCCCCCCCGTGGCTCTCCCCCTCTCATTTACCTGTGTCCCTCCCCCTCACTCCCCTGTGTCTCTTCCCCCTCCTCTCACTCCCCTGTGTCTCTTCCCCCCTCCTCTCACTCCCATGTGTCTCCCCACCTCCTCTGTGTCTCTCCCCCTTTCTCTGTATTTCTCCCCCCTCTCATGCCCCTGTGTCTCTCCCCCTCCTCTGTGTCTCTTCCCCCCTTCCCCTGTGTGTCTACCCTTACCCTCTCCCACCCCTGTGTTTCTCCCCCCTCCCCTGTGTCTCTTCCCCTCTCGTCTCGCTTCCCTGTGTCTCTCCACCCCTTACTCCTTTGTGTCTCTCCCCCCTCCTCTCACTCCCCTGTGTCAATCTCCCCCTCCTCTCACTCCCCCGCATCTCCCCCCTCCTCTCACTCCTTTGTTTCTCTCCCCCCTCCTCTCACTCCCCCATGTCTCTCCCCCTCCTCTGTGTCTCTCCCCCTTTCATTCCCCTGTGTCTCTCCCCACCTCCTCTGTGTCTCCCCGCACCCCCTTCTCTCCCACCCCGGTGTGTCTCCCCCCCTCCCCTGTGTCTCTTCCCCCTCCTCTCCCAGCCACGTGTTTCTCCCCACTCCTTTGCCTGCCCTGTGTCTCTACCCCCTCTCCTCTGTGTCTTCCCCCTCCTTTCCTGTGTGTCTCCCCTCCTCCTCATGTGTATTCTGCGCGCAATGCGTCTGCGCGGCTCATCTCGCTACGCAAATGCATGGCCGGTTCTGCAATGCGCAGTTGTCAAACTGTGATTTGTCGCAAGTATGACGACGAATCGCAGTTTGACAACTATTATATGTGACAGAAATATAAATTTCATATTTACCTTAAACTTTGATTTTAAACATTCTCCAGGACACACTTATACTTATCGCAGCTATGATGGAATTATTTACTGCTTGCCATGATCATTTCCATTGGAATGTTATTCCACTTATCATTTCTATAAAGTGGTAAAGTTAAGCCCATTACCCATTTTCAAATCATGACCTCTTGTTCTTTCATTCCTATTTTACTTCCCCCCTGAACTGTATTGACTCATTTGATATATTTGTAGGTTTTTCTCATATGCTCCTCTCCCTTCTCCCCTTTAATCTATACAAATTAATGTCATGAAGTCTACTTAGAGCCTGCCCCGTTTTAGTTGTTCTCCTTTGGTCTGTTATTTATGTATCTCCTTTTGGAAATCCAGAACTGGACATTGTATCTAGGTGAGGTCTAACTACGGGTATTTAAATGGACATTAGTAATTACCTATTACTGATTCCAATACCACAAAGTATCCTACTGGTTTTTCCTACTGTTTTCTTGCACTGTTTGCATATAAATCACAGGTAAATAGAAGTTTCCTGTGTTTTAAATGTTTCTGATCTAACAGACACTGAATAACAGAAAAATATGTATTAGATTGAAAACCTCAGTATACGCAAAGATTTATTTGCAGCAAACTGAATCTTCATTTCCACACCCCAGAACTGATTAGATCAGCAAAACATCCTAGCCTATAGCAGCACAGCATTCAAGTACAGATTTTAACCTGATAATCACTTACTAACAGGCTGTGCTGTTCAGTCTGCCTGATGTATCAAATTGCTGGCTTGGGAGCCCATCATGAAGGCTGGAGGGAGGGAAAGAGATAGAGAGAGAGAGAGAGAGAGAGAGAGAGACAGACAGACAGAGCCAGACTGAGCGACAGATAGAGAGAGACTGAGAGAAAAAGACAGACTGAAAAATGGAGAGACACATAGAGCCAGTCAGAGAGAGATAGAGACAGAGACACAGACATAAAGAGAGACAGAGAGAGACATGCAGAGATTGACACAGCGAGAGAGAGACAGACAGTGAGAGACAGACAGATAGAGAGACAGACACTGACTACTCGTAATATTTTTTACAGAAACATGATACTTTTTTAATTTGCAGGTTAGACTTTATTTGTTAGCTACAGCTATGGGTCTAATAGAATATAGATTTTGTGTAACTTTAATTATTTAGAGCTCGTAATATTAAAGTTGTTCTAAAACCAATGGAGTTCTAAGGCTGGTTTTGCGGCTTTGCCTGGCTATAGAGATTGTGGACGGGAATTCGTAATCGGATTTTGAATAGCTAATAGAATATGTGACAATATTAAGAGTGATTTTAACTGTGTAGAAATTTGGGCAATAGAATAGGGTCTATAGTTAGCATTTGTTTGCTGTGCCCTAAGTGTACAATTTAGCATTAATCAGTTTTGGTCTTAGATCCTACGTACTTGACCACTGCTCTAGATTTACTAAATCATTACACATTTTATTTACACATCCTTAAATGCCCACCTTACCTTGTGTGTCATACATTTTGTACTTTTCTCACTATAGAGCATATAATTTTCATACAAAAAATTAAACAAAAAAGTGTAATATATATGAGAAATAGTCAGTATATTGGGGGTCCCTTCCTGAGTTTCTCTAAAATCTAACGCCTGCTGTGTGACACCCCACACGGTTATTGTGCAATTGTATGTAATTTTAGTTAATCAGAGGGATTTTAATACATTACAGATGGGATCTCCACTCCTACCTCCTCTGAAGCCCCTTCAAATGCTAATGTATCTTACTCAATAGTAGAATATTTCTGATCACAAGGGAGTTGTTTACATGTGGTAAAGAACTGGACATCTCTTCCCTTCATATCTGCAGCTAAGGTCAATGAAAATCCATCATTAGATACATCAGTCTGATATTTAATGAGAATTTACATCATCCTATATTAACTCTGTAGTTTTGGAAAAAAATGAACATGCTTGTGAAGTGCGTAACAAACTAGCTATCTTCTAATACATATCCTGCTGTCTCTGTGTCTGAGTGTTCCAGACCTTAGATAGAGTACATGGTAGATGTGATTAACTTAATTTGCTAGCAATGGGCAAGAACAGATAACAGTACAATATAGGTGTCTGCTCACTGCAGACTCAGTACACTCTGTTTTAACCCCATCATGATCACTCAGTCACAGTTTAAACATAACACAGAATACAGTAAAATTACATGGGGAATTACATACAATATAAGGCAGAGACTTATGCCATAAGACCACATAAAGCATGGTGGTACACTATGGCACTATGTCTTGTGCCACCCTTCCACATTTCCCATGTGCCAATACAGGTTCCCTACCATTTTCCAATGGGGCAGTCTGTCCTCTATGGTGCCTCAATGCACCAGGATCCAGGTCCTGGAAAGGGGTCCGTGACACATAAATATATAGAAATATACAATTTAGCAGCCTCTGCCTGTGCCACGAGGGGGGGAGGGAAATCCTATTGCGAGTTGCACTTCCATTTATTCAGAAATAGTAGCATAAATAACCATCTAAAACATGTAAAGGTTGTGTTATATTTAGTTTTTATTTATTGCTTTCTAAAAATATTTTGTATAAAAATATCTTGGTCAGTTTTTCCATGATCTTATTGAAAATTAATGAGCACGATTTTCAAGTCAATTTCTTCAAAAGATCATACTATAAATATGACATTACAGTGGTCCTTTAAGTCATAGTTGGTATTACTGAGCTTTTCCCTGGTATACATGTATAAAGTAAAGTCTAAACATTAATTGGCATAAACAACTAAGCAAGTGTCGTTTTACATGACAAATGCATTTGGATTCCTAGTATAAGAGCTGCTATAGGGAGAATTAAACTGTAACCTTTAGAACTTTTGATACAGGTCATCAATTAAAGCTGTGGCATCAATCACATACAAAGGTTTGTTTGTCAACTGGAAGTTGTGCCTATAAGGGCGGACTCTGTCATCTGGACCAGTGCCCTGGCATTCTTGTAAATGCTACTCTGAATCCTGAAAGGCCAGAGAGTAGGTAGCTAAGAAGTATAACAATCCAAAGCTAATTGACTTTATATTGTTGTTGAACCTGCCTTGGAATTTGACCCTATATCTCCTACCTTCTGGGGTGCTCCTGTGAAGTGATCCAGAAAGAAATATGAGGATTGCTGTTGCACAGTATGCAGCACATGTCTCATGGATGTGCCAGTAAAGCTGATACATTCACTTTCCTATGAATCTGATCTGCCTGACCTGACCTGTTACATTAATTCTCGTTTGAATCTGATCTGCCTGTCCTGACCTATTACATTAATGTGATCCTGATTCTGATCTACTTGCCTTGATCTGTGAATCAATTCTCTTATTAATCTGATATGTGAATCCTTACCTTTTACATCAGTTTGCTTATGAACCTGATATAGCTGACCTGACCTGTTACATGAATTCCTTAGTAATCTGATCTTCCTGCCCTGACTTGTTACATTAACTTGTAAATCTTGCTGCCCTGACCTGTTACAAGTATTTGCTTCCAAATCTGATCTTCTTGCTCTATATTCAGTACTGTATGTTCTTGATAATCCCAGCCAATGACTTCAACATTCATGACCAAAATCCTAGTACCAAAATCAAACCTCCCCTTCCCTGCTACTCCATTTTTTAGACTGTATATAACTCATTACTGGATGCCAGTTTTTCTATAAAAATCCAATATGGTGGCATATTTGTCACCTAAAGAAATGTAATTTATATTTTTTAGAGGATGCTGTAAATCTCACAGGCTGGAATCTCTTGGTAGATAATTTTTGAACAGCTTTTTAATTGGTACTAAAAGCATCTTATTTTTCAACAACAAAAATATTGGAAACAGGCCATGTAGATACATATTAAAAAATGTACCATTACATATTTATCAAGCAAAGAAGGAGGAGCTTCTACCTCCTCCCACATTGTCAACACGTGCATAGTCAGGAATCACTTCTGCTGAGGTCAATGATCAAACTAGTATTCTGAACTCTCCCCTTGCAATTGAGCCGTGAAAATAAGGTGACCAGCCAGTTATTATTATTATTATTATTATCTTTTATTTGTATCGCGCCAACATATTCCGCAGCACTGTACAGGGGATAAGAACAGGGGAAATACACGTTTAACAAATTCAAAAGTTGAAGGGCCCTGTTTTGAGCTTAGAATCTTAGCAGAAAGTGCTTTATCCCAAAGCACCCTACAAGACTGGAAACTCGCTACTTACAATCTAAAGCCAGTTAATGAAAGCTATCTTATAGAAGCAGAACATTCCTTTCGTCAGAACATTCCCCTTGAAGAAAACTTCAGTTTCCTTAAATTTTTCAAAACATTGAACACAATAGATGGGATATTGAAAAACATATTTTCAGTTACCATTTATACCAAAAGTCAAGAAAAAAGATCTTTGTCACACCTTTTTGTGGAGTATCTAGCAAACTAAGATTGTACATGTAGGATATTCTGCACGTAACATGGGTGCCTACTTCTTAGGTGGAAAGTTATCCTTCTGGGAGTTGCTCTTCTACTAAATCATAATCTCAGGTAGGCAGTAGAGGTGAACAGAGATCATCCAAATCCACAGGTCCTCCTATTTCTCCTATATGTTTGATCCTGTTAGGAACAAAGGCGATTGGCTGATGTCATTAAAACAACATTTAATACAATACTTAAAAAATAAAGGCTGTATTTATTTATTTTAAAAACTTAAGAACAATTTCATAAAAGCATCTCCGCTGCATGACATGATTGCAATTAATTACCAAGAACCAGACTGTGTTATCCTATAGACCTGCAGCTTCAGCCGCTCCCCTAACACTCTATAAGAAGTGATGTGAGTCCTCTGATCTGTAGCAGGTTCTGCTGAAGCCTTTATCCGATGTGCAGCCTCTCACACCCAGATCTATTCATCTTTGCCTAGTTGTGACATTAAAGAGAAGAACATACAGCTATCGAACAGGATTTTATTGCCGTCTAGTCCAGTTACATATAAGTCATATTATTTTATAATATACTGTAAAATTGACATAGCTCAGATATAGAACAAGTAATTTCATTTACACAGATATCTTTCTGTACAAATTCCTCAAAGATAAAATTCAAAATCCCAAAACTAATATAGAAAACGCTCAACTCTTAGATATTGTGCCCCATATAAATTACAAGTACAGGAAAATGGAACTTGCTTGGAAAGACTACCTAGAAATTAACAGCCTTATTAAATTGTGATTTGGCCAATTGAATAGGGCTCAATATAAGCACAGAGCATATGTTTTTTACAGAAGTTTTTAGTTAGTGAAGACCTTGCTTTTGGATAGAAGTTCACTAACTAAAAACTTCTATTTTTATAGAGCCCTATTCAATTGGCCAAATTGCAATTTAATGAGGCTGTATGTGTGGTGAAATTCAAGGTAAATTTGTTGTTTTTTTACAAGTCAAACCCAGAAACACAATATTTATAAGATAGGAGTACTGTACTACTGTATATATCAGTAACATAATTTAGAGATACTATAATCATAGGTGAACTGCGCTACTGTGTATATCAGTAACATGATCCAGAGATGCTACAGGGTCGCGTCACATTATCATGACCACTGCCTACTTTTGACGTCAGGAGCACATAGCCAATTAAATACGGCACATGTCATGAGATGGCTTGGTGGGTATATAAGGTGACATGTAAGCATTCTGCAAACATATCAACCATCACTGTCATGGGTAAAACGTGTGATTTAACCGACTTTGAAAAGGGGGTGATCATTGGCTTTCGAGTCAAGAAGGACAATGAAACATATGGCCAGAATTGTCCTCTTAATTGGAGGAGCACGCCAAAGACTTCCAGGTATTTCCCTGGCCTCCAAATTCCCCGGACTTGAACCCCATCAAGCACCTGTTGGACCACCTCAGACACCATGCTCGCCATATGGATCCTCCACCAACCACTCACAGCTGTCGGATGCACTGCTGTCTGTATGCCTCCAGATACCATTGCCAACCTACCAGAATCTTACTGGCTCACTAACATGCAATCTATCTGCTGTCCATCCTGCACACAGTGATTATTATGGATATTAGCTGATGGTCATAATAATGTGACTCGACTATGTATAATCATAAAATATCAGCACAGATCTGTGCTACTTTATTTATCAGTAACAAGGAAACAGATGGGAAAACAAACTATAAAATTTAGGAACAATAGGAGGATTATAATTATGCTAAAACATTTGTTTCATACCTTATTATATGTAAATTCACATTTTTATTTCTAAAACAAAAATAACATTTATAGAAAAAAAAAACTGAAACAAGTCAAAGTGTAAAAAAAGAACATACTTCAACTCATGTATGAAGCTCAAGGACAGGATGTTTAGGTTTTACAGGCGGCAAAAGTTATGAACAAAATGATACTCCCTTGATGGTGCCCCTCAGAAATTGGCAACTGCCCACTTTGCTCATATAACAATGCTGAAAGATTAGCCCCACTATCTGTAATTAAGTACATTGTGTATACTCTCCCCATTCTTCAGATATTCAAACATTCTCTGGAAACCAGTGCCAGATTTACATTTGAGGTGCCCTTAAGCTACTATATGTTAAGATAGACGCCGATTAAGGCTGCCCCTTTCAATGCTGATTCAATATAACACTGTTTTGCCCACCATTCTCTGATTAATGCTCTGAATCAATATAACCCTGTTTTTTATTTGCCAGATTAACGATCTGATTAGTTATAATGTTGCTGGGAAGTGCGACACAGAGTGTCGTCAGATAGAATGAAAGGTCCTATATAAATGCATATACATACAAAAATAACGTTTGTATTTCTGTGTAAGTACAGTATGTGTATGTGTTATGTATATTGTATTTTGCAAGTAATATAAAAATTCTGTAAATTTAAATTAAATTCCCCTATCCCTATTTACCCTACAATGTTAAAATGACCCCTTTTAGCGCTGCACTTGGTATACCAGGAACGAACCTACAAATGGGGTATATCTGTTTTTATATATATATATATATATATATATATATATATATATATATCATACACAAATATGCCATGCTAGAAATCTAAAAGGGATTATCAATAGCAATTCAAGGTCATGTAACTTAATTAGTGTTATTAGACAGCTGCAATATTTACCATATTTTCTGAAACCTAGAGGATTTTGTACTGCTAAAAAATGTAGAGACATTGACGGCTCCCAGCATGCTATGTACAGAAGAGAAGATGTTTATAGAATGGCTGAAAAATGGTGCTTACAAGAGGGTGGCTCACCTAGGCAGTTGCCTACTTTGCTTTAAATCCACCCCACCTACTCTATAACTCCACTATTAACTTCAAACAAGGATACTTAATCTGGTTCACTCACACCAATCTACCTCTATAGTTGCAAACAATCTCATCACCTCATGTCACAGCTTAGATTGTAAGCTCACAAAATCAGGACCCTCATATCCTCGTGTATCAATGTGTATACACAATGTGCTGCATTGGTGGTTTTAGGTTTTAATTAATTAACTAGGCCATTCAGACTTTTGCACCCCCAGGTCCCAGTTGCGGCATTTCTAATTTCTATATGAAAGTCATACATTTCTATATTAAATCCTAAGTTTATACTCCTAAGCCTTTTGAAGTCAGAGCTCACTCACATCTAGAATCCTGATATTGATCCCCAGAGACACTGTGCACCTGTAAGCGTAAACTTACAGACAGAAATATCACTGCATATAGATAGTTACATAGTTACATTGTAATTGAGGTTGAAAAAAGACTTTCAGCCCATCAAGTTCAAACTTTTAAGATCTCCACTGATCTGCAATATGAGGATAAGTTGTTAATTGATCCAGAGGAAGCAAACAAAAAAAAAAAAAAACAAGTGAAACTTTACCAATCGTCTCAAAAGGGAAAGAAAAAAAATTCCTTCCTGACCTCAGATACTGGCGATCAGACTCCTCCCTGGATCAATACTCTCTCTCTCTAATTAACAACTAACTGAATACCCTTTTTAATTAAAAATATATCCAGTCCTCTTTTAAAGTTATTGATGTCCCCACCTCCTTTGGTAGAGAATTCCACAGATTAACCACCCTTACTGTGAAGAACCCTTTTATTTTTTTAAGGTGGAATCTTTTTTCCCCTAACATCAAAGAATATCCTCTTGTCAATTGAAAACCTCTTGGAACAAAAAGTTCACTTCACAAAGCCTTATACTGACCCTGGATGTATTTATATAAGGTAATCATAACTCCTACTAGGTGCCTTTTTTCTCGAGAAAATAAGCTTAATTTGCTTAGTCTTTCTTCATAACTTAGCCTCTCCATTCCCCTTATTAGTTTTGTTGCCCTCCTCTGTACCTTTCCCAGCTCTAAAGTGTCCTTTATATGAAGTGGTGCCCAAAATTGTACTCCATATTCCAAATGAGGGCGTACTAGGGATTTGTATAGTGGCAGAATTATATTTGCTTCCCTTGCTTCTATACCCTTCTTAATATATGCTAAAATTTTATTTGCCAGATACCCCTAGATTTGCTCCATTAAGATTATAAATTGCATGGTTATTTTCCTTCCCAGATGCATAACTTTACATTTATGTGTATTAAATCTCATCTGCCATTTAGTCGCCCATTTCTCTAATTTATGTAAATCCCTTTGGAGGGAAAGTACATAATTATCTGATTTAATTACCTTGCACAGCTTTGTGTCATCAGCAAAAATGGAGACACTACTTTCCAATCCTACTTCTAAGTTGTTAATAAATATGTTAAAAAGGAGAGGACCTAATACTGAATTCTGAGGAACCCCACTTACCACATTAGTCCAATCGGAATATGTTCCATTTACCACAACCCTCAGCTCTCAATCCATGAGCAGATATTTACTGCAATTCCTGTATTCCTTAGTTTGCACAATAGTCTTCCGTGTGGCAGTATAACAAAAACCTTTGCAAAATCCAAAAAGACCACATCCACTGAGTTGCCTTGATCCAGGTTTCTACTAACCTCCTCATAGAAACTAATTAGGTTTGTTTGACATGACCTATCCCACATAAATCCATGTTGGCTCCTACTTATGCTATTTGAATAGACATACTCTTGTATATTACCCCTTATTAACCCTTCTAAAATCTTCCCCACTACAGAAGTGAGGCTTACAGGTCTATAATTCCCCGGATTTGTTCTTGCTCCCTTCTTAAATATAGGTATCACCTCTGCTTTTCCCCAATCATCTGCTAGTGGCCCAGTGTTGAGTGAATATTTAAAAATTTAATATAATGGTTTTGCTATTACAGAGCCCAGTGATTCTTGAGAGAGGGTTTCAGTGAATGAGTATCAGTGAGTGGGTATAGAGAGATGGGGTGGTAGTGAGTGGGTATGAGAGAAAGAGAGGGTGTTAGAGAGTGGATATAGGTAGAAGAGAAGCTTGTTTTGACAGTGAGTGATTCTAGAGAGAGGGTGGCAGTGAGTGAGTATGGAGAAAGATGGTGGAAGCTAGTTGGTATAGAGAGAGAGGGTGGCAGTGAGTTGGGTATAGGTATATAGAGAGGGTGGTAGTGAGTATAGAGAGGAGGTGGCAGTGAGTAGGTATAGATATAGAGAGAAGGTAGCAGTGAGTGGGTATAGGTATAGAGTGAGGGTGGTAGTGAGTATAAAGAAAAGCTGGTAGTGAGTAGGTATAGATATAAAGAGAGGATGGTAGTGAGTGAGTATTAAGACAAAGGGTTTTAGTGACTCGGTTATGGGGGTGGTAGTGAGTGTGTAAGAGAGAGGGGGTGCTAGAGAGTTGATATAGGTAGAAGAAAGTTGGTTGTGAGAGTTAGTGTGTAAAGAGAGCGGGTGACAGGGAGAGGCAGTGAGTGAGTACAGAGAGAAGGTGGACGTGAGATGGTATACACAGAAAGGGTGGCAGTAAGTGAGTATAGAGAGAACTATGTAGAGAAAAGCTGTCTGTGAGTGGGTATAGAGAGATAGCACAGTGAGTGGGTATAGAGACATAGTGAGGCAATTAATGGGTATAAAAAACATTTTTAATATTTCAGGTTACATTAAATCAATTTTCAGAGGGTACAGGGACTTTCTGTGACTCCATCAGCCCCATTAAATTAGAAGCCCGTTGCAGCATCGACAAGCACGTAAAGGCTGCAGGCTTGAAATTTGGCTGCGTCACAGAGCTATTAAATTCCACCATCCCGCAATTTATGGGCCAGAGACGCAAGTCCGTAAACCATTCTTGTGCCATTGGATGTGCAGCCGTGAACATGATAAATTAGTCAGACCCGTAGTTACAGGTTTAGACAGAGCCAATGGCAAAAGAGATTGTCATCATTACTTCACTAAAAAGTAGAGTTTAGATTTCAAAGCCTTACGGGTTTCAATTACAGGGTATGATCGGATTTGCATTCCAGAAATAATGCATTATAAATAAATCAGTAAATATGATATTCAAGTCCTTGCAAGTTCTATTATATGTATTAACTAGTGATGTCGCGAACATCAAATTTTGGGTTTGCGAACAGCGAACGCGAACTTCATCAAATGTTCGCGAACGGGCGAACATCGGCGAACCGCCATAGACTTCAATGGGCAGGCGAATTTCAAAACCCACAGGGACTCTTTCTGGCCACAATAGTGATGGGAAAGTTGTTTCAAGGGGACTAGCACCTGGACTGTGGCATGCCGGAGGGGGATCCATGGCAAAACTCCCACGGAAAATTACATAGTTGATGCAGAGTCTGGTTTTAAGCCATAAAGGGCATAAATCACCTAACATTCCTAAATTGTTTGGAATAACATGCTTTAAAACATCAGGTATGATGTTGTATCGATCAGGTAGTGTAAGGGTTACACCCGCTTCACAGTAACAGACCAATCTCCCCGTTTAATGCACCGCAAACAACCGCAAACAGTCCCTTTGCACAACCACAAACTCCCCATTTGCACAAGGTTGGATACCAAGCTAGCCATGTCCCCTTCCTTGTCCTCACTGATGTCATTGAAGGTCTCTTCCTCCACCCAGCCACCAAGGGTCCCCAAAAGGTGACAACAAGCCCCCTGGGATGCCTGCTGTGTTTGGTCTTCCACCTCCTCAAAGCCACCTTCCTCCTCTGACTCCTCTTCTTCAGACTCCCAGAGTCTGGGGGCTTCCACTGCCCAGCATGGAATATTATACACAGGTCAGAGTCTGGGGGCTTCCACTGCCCAGCATGGAATATTATACACAGGTCAGAGTCTGGGGGCTTCCACTGCCCAGCATGGAATATTATACACAGGTGAGAGTCTGGGGGCTTCCACTGCCCAGCATGGAATATTATACACAGGTGAGAGTCTGGGGGCTTCCACTGCACAGCATGGAATATTATACACAGGTCAGAGTCTGGGGGCTTCCACTGCACAGCATGGAATATTATACACAGGTCAGAGTCTGGGGGATTCCACTGCACAGCATGGAAGATTATACGCATTGCCTCTGTCTGCGTTATTATAAGGTGTGTACTGTTAAGTAGTACTATTCCTATCGGTTTAATCCCTGTTACGTCCACTATCAGGGGACGTGTATATGGCATGGATTTTTGGAAGTGGGAGATGGAAAAAGATGCTTGGTCGGTCCTCCCACTTCCAATTTGGGGCACTGCGCGTGCAATCTAAGGTGCCACCAGATATGAATGTCACTGTGCACTGGCAAAAGTTGGCAGAGTAGGCGCTGTAGGCCTCACACACACGCCTGTAGGCAGGCAACTGATATTCAATCTATTACAGTCAAAAAAGTGTTGTTTTATGTCACTGTACACTACGGTTGCACCAGATATGACGTATCACTGTGCACTGGCAAAAGTTGGCAGAGTAGATGCAATAGGCTTCACACACACACCGGTAGGCAGGCAACTGATATTCAATCTATTACAGTCAAAAAAGTGTTGTTTTATGTCACTGTACACTACGGTTGCACCAGATATGACGTATCACTGTGCACTGGCAAAATTTGGCAGAGTAGATGCAATAGGCTTCACACACACGCCTGTAGGCAGGCAATTGCTATTCAATCTATTACAGTCAAAAAAGTGTTGTTTTATGTCACTGTACACTACGGTTGCACCAGATATGACGTATCACTGTGCACTGGCAAAAGTTGGCAGAGTAGATGCAATAGGCTTCACATACACGCCTGTAGGCAGGCAACTGATATTCAATCTATTACAGTCAAAAAAGTGTTGTTTTATTTCACTGAGCACAATATAAACTGTTAGGTGTTAGCATGTCACACACACACGCTGGCAGGCAGGCATATGCAATTAGATTACACAGAAAAAAATATAAAATAAAATAAATGATGTTCTAGCCCTAAAAAGGGCTTTTTGGGTGCTGTCCTTCAGATGGAAGGCTCTGGAAGGGAGTGTATGCTGCTGATTGGCTGGAATGTGTCTGCTGACTGTGAGGTGCAGGGTCAATGTTTCCCCAATGATAAAGAATAGGGGGCGAACCCAAAAGCGCATGTGTTCGCCGTTCGCTGCGAACGCGAACATGCAAAAATCGCTGCGAATAGTCCGCCAGCGAACTGTTCGGGACATCACTAGTATTAACACATTGATTGCCGGAATCGATCTAACACAGAAATTTTACAGTAATAAAGTATTTTATATTGCAGATTTGCGAGCTTGAGCATGTTGTGCTATTAATTGTAATACCTAACATCACTTTCCCTTTCATTATTAGTACAGTAGTGTGTTTTTATTTGCATTTACAGTGCTACAGATAGGACTTTAACCCCCTTGCGGGTCCTCTCTAGTACCCAATGGCTTTTTGGCTCCATTTGCGGGGTAACGGATTTGAACGCCAATGGATTTGTTGCAATTTAATATCGAAATTGGGAATGTAACAGTTACGGGTTTGACAGAACAAAGGATCTGCGGCTGTGCAGTTCAAATGTCGACGCCCCATAGGGTTTTTTCGCACCTAACCCCGCAAGTTGTCTGCGGGTAGCTTTGAGAGGCCACTTTAATAGCCGTAAGTCTTGCAGGCTACATTACAGGCTATGATTTTCAACGTTGAGGGAATTTAATAGGGCCGCATATCTATAAACCTAGTATCCATCCAGCATAAAAGGACTAACACCCATTTTCTGACTGCGACAGACGGACTTGTCTCAAATACTTTTTGTGCAGCCATTAAGAACAGTATAAAAATATCAGCTGAAAGCCCATTATATAAAATTGCAGCTACTGAACACTATAGGAGTTCTGACCTCTTTGTTCCTAAGCATGAAAAATATCTGCTCTTAAACTCACTCCCACTCACTTCCCAGGCGCTCTGAGAGTGAGCGAGCGAGCTGCGCTCTTAATGTCTTCACTATTGATTGACAAAAGTAACACTTAATTCTCTGCCGCCAGGGCCGGCCTGATCAACAGCAAATTAAACTGTTTAAGGGCCAACCAGTAATTAACAAAAACACTTTTTTTCTGTGTTAAAAATAACACAGAATAAAAATAAATAATTGTGTAAATTTCAAGCGCAATTATCTAACACGTCCACTCGATATTTTTAATAGCAACCATTTGTATATATGATTTTTTTCTGCATTACCTGGGACCTTTTCTTTGTCATTTTAAACGGTATGAAGAGTATTTTTGTGATTTAAAAAAACTATAATGAAAAAAGTCAAGTTGTGAGATGTTGCTAAGCAACAGATGGCGAGGGCGCAGCGTTGCGCTGCTTACATTCCAAATACCTGGTTTTAATGGATATAAAAGGTCTAAGTTTTAGTCTTTGATTCCATGTGGACTTGTTACACTAAGAGAGGGACGGGCTCTGGAGAATAAGAGAGAATTCGGAAAGATAAAATAGGAGGTGAATAGCCAGACGTCCTAAGTAAGATAATATTGTGGCATGTTACATTAAAGGGACACAGGAAAGGGTGCAGTTATTGCACAAATGAATTGTACGATTATAACTAAGTAAAATTGTAGAAAAGCCAATTGGCATGAAAAGTATAATTCTAAAACTTTGACATTTAAACAATAATTACTATTTACAAAACTGGCCAAGCTCTTCTTCCCTTTTAACTCCAAATGTAAGAGATAATAGCATTGTGTGTTGGACAATGAGTCACTCAGCAAACAGGACTAAACAACGATACCGATGTTTCTACAGCCTGTAATATGTAATTCTGCCGCCCTGCTCGGCTGAATGGATTGGTACAAATCACAGTCATCCTGTAGCACTTGCACATAATGGGTAAATTCCATGAAATTGCTATTTATTTGTCAGGACGGACGTTCCATCCATTTTCCCAGATCAATAGAAAAACCCTAAAACATCATCAGTGAAATTGTACCCCTGCACCTCACGTAGGCACCAAACCTCTGAATATTCCATAATAACACACCAGAGGTCTATCACTGATATTTTTTTAAAGAACACGCATCACGCTATTTTAATGGCTAGAAGTACTAAATGTCTGCTGTAGCTTGGGAACATTGTCATACGATTTGAAGTACATAACACATCAACAAGATGAGCCATTGATTAAACTATGAACCATACTCCGCTTGTGTATAGAGGCTGACATACTTGCTACTCTTCCTGTTCAGTGCATGAGAAGGAGGGTACAAGGCAGGGGACTTTGCAGTACAGCTGACTACTTCTAAGTATGGAAAGAGGAAGGAGATGTGACATGTTGTAAGTTTAAGTTATGCACTAATAAGGTCACTATCCCCTCTCCCCTCAAGCTACAAGCCAGAAAGTGATATATGGAAGCAACTTGACACAGAATGAGTTTGGAGATACTCTAAAATGTTTTATGCTCATGGATTATACAGCTTCTGGAGCTGTGTGTCTCTAACATACTTCAAAAACATGGAAAGTTTCCAGAACTACAGGGGTCCTGTAAACGTAATTGTTAGATCTTGTAACTTAAAACTAGGTTCTCTGAGATGCATACCTTAGTACATCTAGTCCAATTTATGTGATTCCAAAGACTCTGAGCCCGATTCAATTGAGCTATTGCATGTTACTGTAGCCCGTAAGTGAGGCCGCAAGTCAATTTGCTATTCAATTGGGGCCTTTTTGCAGGCTCCAAATGGGTTACTTTGCGATGGTTAAACCCGGAACTTACAGCCTTCCGAAGCCTTTGATCTTCAATTCCGCTAGAGTTACGATCGCTTAAATCGCTAATCGCTATTCAATTGCTCCAATTCCCCAAGCCCGCAAATGATGTCAAACTGTTCGTAGCACTGTAAATGCAAATAAAAAGTCAATACTGCACTGTAAATAATGGGGAAAGTGATGAAAGACATTAGAATTAATTACACAACAGTCTCAAGCTCGCAAATCGACAGGAAATAAGATTTATTTTTATGTTTAATTTCGTGGTTATATCGATCTCCGGAAACAATGAGTTAATACATATCAGGCCACCCACATGGACTAGAACAGTATTGGCATTCATTTTCATAATTCTGTATTTTGCGGTTTTGAGAGTCCAATCGCATATCGGACCCCGAAACCTAATTGATTGACATGTAACCTCCGTGTTTTACTGCGGTAATAATGATGGTCACATTTTCTATTGGCTTGTTCAAAATGGGAGATTGCGGTCTTGCTTAATTGATCATGTTCCCGTCCAAAACTGCTCCGAACCAGTATATGGTTTACGGAGTCGGCTTTGGGCCCATAACTTGTGGGCTTGATCCATTCGAATACCTCTAAAATCGTAGACGAACGGGAGCCCGCAACACACCTGCAGACCTACGGCCTGGATCCTGTGAGATGCAGTCTTACAATGGAATCAGGCTCTCTGTGTCTGCCTCAGTTAAACCTGTGCCCTTATTCAATTGCAGACATACGGCGTGTATAATGTAAACTGTGGGCTTGAAATTTGCTACAATTACAGAGAGCGATTCAATTGAACAAGCCCGCAATTTACAGGCCAAAACCCGAAACCGTAAACCATTTCAGAGCGTAATCATGATCAATTAAGCAAGGCCGTAACTACCGATTTAGAAACAGCCAATGGTAAATGAGACCATCATCATTACGTCAGTAAGACATGGAGGTTACATGTCAATCAATTTGCGTTTAGAGGTCCTGTATGCGATCAGACTCGCAATCCGGCATGTACAAAATATAAAAAATGAATGGCGATACTGTTTTGGTCCATGAGGGTGGCCTGATATGTATTAACTCATTGATTCTCGAGACTGATTTGACACCAAAATTAAACATAAAAAAAAAAAAATATTACAAATTTGTGAGCTTGAGACTGTTGTGCAATTAAATATTAAATGTCTTTCATCGCTTTCCCCATCTATTAAAGTGCAGTATTGACTTTATTTGCATTTACAGAGCTACAAAAAGGTATTTAATCCCCTTGTGAGTCCTATCTGGTACTCGTAGGATTTCCTTCTACATTTGACATTTACGGGTGTGAACATATTTGTGGGCTTGAGGAATTGTAGCAATTGAATATTGATTTTTGATTTTAGCGATTGTAACTATTGCGGGCTTGAAAGATCAAAGGCTTAGGGCCCTATTCTATTGCCCAATTGGTACATTTATACACACTTAAAAGCACTCTTAATATTGCTACGTATTCGGCAAATATTACTTATTGGCACTAATTAATTCTTAAGGGCCTCATTCTATTATCGGCCGTAAATCGGCCGTAAGGCTGCGATTCCTTGCGGGGGTTCAGTTAACTCGCGATTCTATTATACGGCCCCGCAAGGATCTCCTCTTACGGCCGGCCGCATATCTTGGAACCGGCCGTAATCTGTGAAATATAAAAACTGAAAAATAAATTCAAGCCTGCACTGTACAGCTCTGTAAATGCTAGGGATCATATTGGGGGACATGAGGATTAAAAGGAACCCACTCTCAAGCTTGCACATCTGCCCAAACCCGAGTTCAAATTAACTGTTTATTTTCCGGCTGCGGCGTGGGCGGGTCTGAGGTGCTCCAAGCACTCTGGACTTTTTACATGGATATTTTACGGATATTAAAAATAAAATATTTTACGGATTTGAGTATAGGATAATTATGTGCTATTTTTTTCTAACACCTAAAATCCCTTTATAGTCTTCGCAAAGTGCAGGATGGCTTTATTTGAGCTATTTTATGTGCTTAATTGGTGCTAGCGAGACCTCTTTCCTGCAAGTAAGCTGCGGCTCGCTTTTAGCCTTGCAGAGAGGTTTCCCGGAGCAATTGAATTGCAAATCTCTTGCGGCCGTTTTAGATCAAAGGCTTTCCTCCGGCGCGAGCGGCCGCAAGAGATAGCAAGGCACCGGCCGCAAGCCTGCCAGAATCCCCGGCCGGAGGGGAATAGAATAGCGGGAAAGCTTGCGGCCGGTCCTTGCGGCCCCGCAACGGCTGCGGCCGCTAATAGAATGAGGCCCTATGTCAATAGAATACATATAAACATGTATTTAAAAAAAACACCCAAATCCAAATGTATGAGTTTAAGGCATTTGCAGGTAGCTAATAGAATATGCCCCATAGATCAGTTGTAAGTTACAATTTTAACAACTGCAGGGAGTTTCAGCCTGCAACCCATAGATCGTTTGCGGCTCGCAATAGAAATTTAGTTTACGGGCTACATTACAGGCTCCAGTAAACAACAATGGCTCAATTTAATAGGGGGCCTGGTCTCCAGATCTGTTACTCACATGGTTAACACAGATTCAAAATGGGACAAATTTTCCTTTTTAGAATATTTTTTTTATATTTTTTTCAACTTCTGAAGGAAAACATTTACTGTGTTAGGCTCTCCTTCTCCAGTTTCTATAATAAATGTAAAATAATTTGGATCAAAATGGATTGTTTGAGATTGTTATTAAAATACTTTAGTCCTGATGATGGGCCAAGCTGAAAGTGTATGGTCTCACTTGGTTGGTAACAAAGCCTCAGCGCAGATACTGATATGCGATGAATGGTCTCAATCCTGGAGTGATGAACTAACCTTGGAAAATCAGGATCCAGTAAATGTTCCAAGATCAGACGGCTTAGAGTTGTTCAGGTTTTACAGGACTAGTCAGGACTGGAGTCAGACAGGTACAATTCAGTCAGGTCACAAGACTTGAAAAGAACGGAGTCCTTGAACACAAATCAGGACAGGCTAACAGGAAAGGCAATAGCATCCAGAGGCACAAGTAGCAGCATCTGCAATGAGATGCAAGGAAATATGCACTTACACAGGGCACTGGTTTGTATCAGGGAATTAAAGGCTGATAAGTAGCCAAAACAAGGTATGTGAGTACTAATACAACCAAAGGTGGAATTAGGAAGAATGCTAAAATGGAGCAGGCTGTGCTGGAGGATAAGAAAACATGGGTGCTAATCCAGAACTCAACAAGAAAGATACAGAGTTTCTTGTGCTGATTTTCAGTTGAAGTTTCTCTCATAGCAGATGATGCCTGGGCTGACCACTGTCACTCATAATGGAAGAGACAGAAATGAATTATGCTATTGTACAAAGACAATGAGGGACAATAAATCGCTAAATGGCCACATGGCACATTATAATGTCCTGTTTAAGACAAATTACATTTTTTCAAATGTAATCTTTGGCCCGACTATGCTTTTCTGCATTATAGAAATTTCAGAGTTCTGTGAGCTTTCAAATCAGTTGAGCATTTCAGCACCTGGACAGCTCCTTGGTTGATATCACCTATTATAATTGTCAAACTGTGATTCGTTGTCATTCTTGCGAGCCTCGCATACCGAGGCAAGCCGTTGAGACACAGAAGTCTTCTGAGCTCGGAGCATTTAGCCAATGAGCGCCTCGCAGTCGGGCGTCAACTGCTCGCGTTGCACGACGCTATGCGAGGGCTACAATTATCTTGCAGTCCGCAAGCCTGTGCCTCAACTGCTCACCTCACTTTGCAAACGTTCCCCATACTGACAACTATATATGTGATAAAACAGGCCCTAACCAGACTATTGAGGCACTCCAACAGTAACCATCCTGTGAGCCTCGGGAAGCGAGGCGAGCCGATGAGGCATTAAAAATAATAAAAAAATAAAAAAAACTCAAACACAGCATGGGGGGACAGCCAGGACATCTAGAAGTGAGGTTGCACATGTATTTAAGCTGAATTTGCTGAGTTTCGGCACTCGAAAATCGGCTAAGCAAAAAAAAAATGGTGGCCGAAAAAAAGGAAAATGAGGCTACACGACCCCGAACCGCACAAAACACTGCCAGGCACGAACAACTTTTACCAAGGAATTTTCAAGGTAGAAAATACACTATTAGGGAGGTGGGAAAATGCTCGCGAGCTGCATAACACATAGACAATCGTCGCCATTTTACAACACTAACTTGCAACTAATAACATTACAAATCTAAAATGGCGCTTTACCTGACTAAACAAACGGTATAGCCTCGCGGACGCAGCCTATTTATACTGCACACTTGGCACTTGCTGACACTTTTTCCTCAGGGCAGCAACAGTCCAACTGTACATTGTATGCTGCAGGAAAATAAAAATAGTTTGTTAGCTCTTCAGGACATTGATTGCTGGATATATTAATTACAAATAGGTAAAGTATATAAATGTAATATATATATAAAAAATGTAAATACGCTAAATAGCATATTTTACACTGTCTTTACTTTATGAATACATTAATGCTTCGCAATTCCTAATACATTTATTATCTCCTAAATAATTATTAATGTACATTAATTTAATAATTATTAATTAGTAAGTAAAAAATAAAAATGTAGACTTTCCACTGCACTAAAAAAAATGTACGTTTTACACAACACTTATATATATGGATTAATGCTCATTGGCTGACAGTGTTAGGACTCTCAAAGCAGTTACATATTTAAATCCCTTTATTATGCTCTGAGACCTGAAAAAATATTCTAATTTACACTGCACTAAAAAAAATGGATATTTTCCACTGTACTTATATATCTGTCTTCGCAAAGCATGAAACTTGAAGTACACAAGAGGAGAGGCTCGCAATGAGGGCCGAAGTTGCTCAGAGGAGCAAAAGTACACGAGGGGAGAGGCTCGCAATGAGCACCGAAGGTACTGTCAGGAGCAAAAGCCTTACATTGTGTGGCAAACAGCACTGCCAGACTCTTTTATTGCCCCGTCATTTTTTGACGGGCAATACGCTATACATATATAATTAACAAAACAAAGTCCGTCTGCCATTGGCTCTGTCATTTAAAACTGGCATTTGAATCTCTCACAAAATATCATTTATACAAATTATTAAATATTCACAGACTAAAACAGAGAGTTATTCTGCATTTTAATGCTTGTTCTCTAATTTCTGATTCCCCTGTCCCTACACGTGCTCTTACTCTGCGTCCTTTAGAGCAGCATCTGGGGATGCACCCTTGCTTTGGTTGCTTTCCTAGTGGACACTGCCATGTGAGTCCATATGCTATGCTTTGCATTGCTGGAGATAAAGTTTATGTAAAAAGAGATACAGAAAGGTCTGATCTGGCCCAGATTTTCCATTTCACCAGCATTCTATATGTTGTTTTCTGAAGCAGAATGAGTAGCACTGGGCCTATGTAAGGCAGTGGTTATGGAGCAGCAGTGCTCAGCTGTTCTGCTCTAACTAAACATTCTTGGTCTGCTGTTTGTCCTCCCAGTAACTGACCCTTAGCTTTTTCTGGCGGTCTTTGAACCTGACATCAGGGAGCTTTCAAATCAGTTGAGCACTTCAGCACCTGGACAGCTCCTTGGTTGATATCACCTATTATAATTGTCAAACTGTGATTCGTTGTCATTCTTGTGAGCCTCGCCTTCTCTGAGCATTTAGCCAATGAGCGCCTCGCAGTCGGGCGTCAACTGCCCCGCGTTGCTTGACGCTACGCGAAGGGCTACAATTATCTTGCTGTTTACGGATACTGCTTTGGCCTGCCACCTGTCCTGACCAATGCTTAGGTTTTCAGACTATGAGTGTCCGCTGTCCACATCTAACCCATGGACCGTTTAACCATGATCTTTATTCTGTCACTCTCTGGTACAGCAATACCCCTTTTAGCACTCCACATGCTTACTGCATGCAGAAGCACTATGTGAAACAGCGCTAAACTGGGCATTTTATCTCCTTAGCGCTCAGACAGCACTATAACAAATAAAAGAGCACTGAGTGGGGATTTATAGGGCTAAATAGTGTTTTACACTCAAAAACCACTCTATCGCAAAGGTTTAGTGATAAGCAGGGAGTTACCAGAAAAAAAGAGTGCTATAGTGAATCAGTGTTCAAAGGAGTAGCAATAAGCGGGGTATTCCTGTACTTCTAGCATAAACCTTCTTGAAGTTCAGGCTAAAAATAATTTACCACTCCTCATTCTGATTTACACCCCCATAAATGGAAAGAGGAAAACCTTCCCTTGAAGCCCATTAGTTATATCACTAATAACTATATAAAACTAGTAACTTGCCCGTCAAAAATGCCGGGAATAAAATTGTAAGCCTGGCAATGCTGTTTGCCACACAATGTGAGACTATGGCCCCTCTGAGCACCTTCAGCGCTCATTGTGAGCCACAACTTTCCTGCTTTGCAATGATCACCTTCGGGGCTCATTGCAAGCCTCTTCCCCTGTGTACTTTATAGGCCTTGTGCTTGAGCACCTTCTGCGTTCATCCCTCCCATGTAGTTTAGGGGCCTCTCGATGAGTGTTACTGCCTTGGTTTAAGTGTTACTAGCTTGCATTAAGTGTTACTGGCTGGGGCTCATTTTTATGTCCCGCGGAATGGTTTTACATCCTTTGGCCTCGTTTTCGTCATGTTTACGTTTTTTCGGCAACCATTTTTTTTCTCGCTTAGGTGATTTTTGATTGTGAAAAAACACCAAATATGCCTCAAATTAACTTGCAACCTAACTCACAGGCTCCCTGGTTCTCCCCCTTTACTGTGTGTGAGTGTGGAAGTTAATTTGAAGAATATTTGAAGTTTTTTGTTGGTCTTGTCAGTTCGGTGGTTTGGCCGTTAAAGTCGTAATTTTGCGATGAGCACCGCAATGAGCGCGTTCGACGCTCATCGCAGCCACGGGCCTCGCAGTCGGGCGTCAACTGCTCACGTTGCTTCTCGATGCTATGCGAGGGCCGCAATTATCTCGCAGTCTTGCAAGCCTGTGCCTCAACTGCTAACTTCGCAGTTGCGGCCCTCGCTGTGCGATGGCCGCAAAGCGTGGTCAACATCGCAAATGTTCCCCACACTGACAACTGTATATGTGATAAAACAGGTCCAAACCGTTGAGGCACTCCAACAGTAACCATCCCTCCCTCTGACTGTATCCCATTAATTATGACTTCAGCTAGTGGCCTAGTCCCATACTATACAATATACAGTCCCATACTATACAATATACTATACTATTACTCCACTCTGTTTTATAAATTCAGTTGCATGATTAACAAAGTCCACTGGATTAGTCTGACATAGAATTCCTGCACAGAAAGTGACCTTGGCTTAACAGACTAGTCATATAAGTGTCTGCTGTGTGCAGATTGCTGGGTGGAGGAGGCTGATCCAATTCACTGGTAAATGCCACAGGTGCTGGCTCTGTGTTTGAAGTTCATCTTTTGTTGAAGTGAGATGAAGATCATCATTACTGACGAGCCCTGAACAGCTACATTCAAAAGTCTGGGAATTCAAAAGGTTTCCATTTTTCATCTCAACCTCTTAACGAGGGATCTCAAGTTCAGAAAATGTCATTTTCACACTCAGAGATTTTGTGAAGAAAGTAATGAATCTACAGTGTATTCTTCATGGAGATATAAAGGGCCGTGGGAAGTGTCATTTTTATTAACTTAATATATATCAGGTCAACAGAAAAAATAGAAGACATATATTGTTAAAAAAAAACGGCACTTTTGTGAATTATGCAATAACTAGCAACTGTGTAAACCACAGACATAACAACATTTCTAGAGAAAATCTGAATTTTTAGAGAACCAGGTTGGTTGGTCACATAACATGTATATGCATTGCTCTATGGAGTCTTAAGCTCTGCAGATGCACAAGATCCATTAATCACACTAGTCTGATCATTGACATCAGCAGACATGGGACCCCATCCATGATTGCTTTCTAGATGTAAAATGGTGTAGTGCTTGCTCTGGACATGCTAACAATTGAATTCACTCACCAATAAGGCCACAAAAGTCCTCACTGCTGAATTGAAAAAATGCCCCACAGGCTCCACACAGAAACCAGTGCGGAACAATATCAAATCCCCTAAACAGAGTCTGCTAAAATGAAGATTTTTACTTAAAATGTTAATAATTTACAGATCTGTAATGTTGTAACTTTTTTGCATTCTTCACATGTTACGTTTTTCCAAAACTACAGCTGACTTTCAATGAAAAATTGGTGAGTTTGGTGTCCCTTTAAAAAAACATTCTAGTTCAGGAAAAACCTCAGATGTTTGTGAAGTATATAAAAAACTAACAACACTAGCGGCTATTTGAGCCATGAAATAACGTTTTTGCAGACTCTGAAAGCATGCCCTTATCTCTTGAACAGTAGAGGGCACAGGCATGGGGGGGATTTTTTATATAATTTAAACTTTTGGGTTGTGACCCCTACCCTTTTCCCATCCATGTCCAGAAGCAGGCAGTTGCAAAGTAAACTGTAAGTGTTGCTCCTGCGGGAATCTAAATGCCCCTCTCACACACATTCAACAAAGTATCATGCATGCCGCCAGGGACCAGCAGAGGTTTCATAAATACTATCATATAATGTTTTTGTGTGTGCCTTTGCTCGTAGACTCAAATACATGTTTCATTATACAGTGCTCCTTAAAATCTATTTTTCTATTTGTCCAAAGCCAGTACAGAATGTTTCCATCTATATCATTAGATATAAAAAGTGACATATTGTGTGTCAGTCCCACTAGGGCATCCTGTGCTAAACCCATAACCACCCAGAACATGACAGGCGCAGCGTTTGATGTCAGACTCTCGCCCCGCTCCAAGGTGACAGCAGAGCCGGCTCGCTCCTCATTTGTCTGCTCCTTCCCAGTATGCCGTGCACCAATTTACAGATGGCTCCAATAAGAGTTATTAAAAATTAATTTGCGCAGAGAACTTGCCATTTGTAATTCATGAAGGATCTTTTGTGATGCGAAAGGGTAAAGGGCGTCAAAAAATGCAACGTTTGAAGATTGCTTGAAAACAGAGGTCACAGTGTCCAGGAGAGCCTGATCAGGGACTTTACTGATGTGTGTTTGTACTTGGGAATATTTAAAGAGACAGTACACATGCACAGAAATAGATAGATAGATAGATAGATAGATAGATAGATAGATAGATAGATAGATAGATAGATAGATAGACAGAAAGACAGGCAGACAGGCAGATAGATAGATAAATAGATAGATAGATAGATAGATAGATAGATAGATAGATAGATAGATAGATAGATAGATAGATTAATGACAATTTGCAATACTCAGCATCTTCTACATGGGTCCCTGGTGTAAATCTGTCTCTCTCTTATACAGAGCTTTATGTATGAGCCTTAGCAGTGATGGGGAAGTTACACTACCCGACATTAGGGAGCTGTGCATTGAACAGAGAAATGAGCAGATATAATTATAGGAAACCCACTCATTACTTGCTCCTCTGATATGCAGAGGTGGGGGTGACTTGTAGAATCCACAATACACACACTGAAATAGTGACATGAACAAAGTGTACTAATGGCAGTGACATGTTTAAGGGCTCAGTCCTTGCTAGGACCAGTGTACTTATGCCAAGTATAAAGCCCAACTGAAGGGTCATATTATTGTATGCTCTTGTGAAGAACCTGAAATGATAATGGGCAAAACGTTTAAAATAAAGAAATACAGCCTTATTTTTTTAACTATTATATTAAGTTTTGTTTTAATGGTGTCAGACATTTTGCCTTTGTTCCTAATAGGATTTTATATGGGAGGAAATATGTATTCAAATAAGATCACTGTTAAACACTGACACTACTCATGTGACAATAGGAGTAAAGATAGAGTAAGTGCCAGTAGGATAAACCTCCCCCTAGGCTACAGGCTGACTTGTAATCTAAGAGTAATTTTCAGATGCTAATATTGGTAGTTTATTACATACTTCACAAACGTGCATTTTTTTTTTATTACAGTGGTCCTATAAAGGTTCAGCTCCTGTGACGTTGGAACAATTCCTTTCCATAGCAGAATTTATTAAAAAAGAATTACATACGTTCACAGTCCACATAGTACCAGGGATCTATAATATATATTATTTTGTCTTTTAATAAAACACAGGCTTGTATTAATGCTCCTTGGCTCAGTTTAAGGAGATGTTGTGTGACACTTCTCACAGTTTCCATAATTCAAAAGCATCTTTTTTGGGTTCCTTGAAATCTCCCGGCAGCTCTGATAATCCTGATGTCCTGGCCTGTTGTATCTTTCTCCTGATCCAGTTAATCTCTTTATATAAGCAGGTCCTGGCTCTCTGTACAATGCTCAGACATTGTAATTATGGAGCCTCTGCTCTGCTATTAGTCAGACGCCATGATCCCAGCTCCACGGTAAATGAAAGTCGCCCTCGCTAACGGCAAATACAAGAGGAGGCGAAGGATTGTCTGACGGAGACGGGCTGAGATTAACTGGAAATGAAGAGATTTGTGGAACACAGAAATTTAACACAGGGCACAAGAAGTGCGAGAGCTACAGTAAATCCAGGTGTTTACTGGAGGTGATTGGCTCAGTGTTACCTTATATATATGTTTTATGGTGCCCTAACCACATATAATTGTGTGATGACCCTACCTCATGTGTTACATCTCCCTCCTGCTCCCTCTCTCTGATATCTCTCTTATTTCTCTCTCTTTCAGACTTTTCCTCTTCTTTCTTTCTCTCTCTCACTCACTCTCTCTTTGAACATGTTATTTCTCTTTCTCTTATGTCTCTAGCTCTTAATTCTCTCTTTATCTATCTGTCTCTCTCAACCCTCTATCTTTAGTTATCTATTCTCTGTCTCCCTCCTTTTTCCTCTATTTCCCCCCATTTATCTCTCTGACTGTCTCTCCATTTCTCTCCCCTTCTTCTTACCTACTATTCTTTATTTTTCTAGATTCTCACTCTCTCCTCTATTTCTCTCCTCATCCTCTTCCCCTCACTGTATCTCCCTCTCTCTCCACATTGTCCTACCCACGCTCTTTGTTTATCTATTCTCGCTTTCCTCTCTCTTTCTCCTCCTCTCTCTCTTCTTTCTTTATTCGATCTGTCTCTCTCACTCTCTCCTCATCCTCTTTTTCTCTTTTCCTCTCCAGTTTGCTGTATCTCCCTCTCTCTCCCCTACCTCTCTAATCATCTCTCTCTCCTCCTCTTTCCCTTCTTTTCTCTTTTCTATCTTTCTCTCTCTCTCTTCTCCCTTTTATCTCTCCCTAACAGCCTCTCCCTTTCTCTCCCCTTCTTCCTACCTACCACTCTTTGTTTTTCTACTTTTTCACTCTCTCCTTATCCTCTTTCTCTCCTTTCCTCTCCACTCACTGTATCTCCCTCTCTTCTCCTTGCACTACCCTCTCTCTCCTTCCCTTCATTCATCTCTCTCTCTATCTCCTCCTCTTTCACTTCTCTATTTTATGTGTCTCTCTCACTCTCTCCCCTCATTCTCTTTCTCTCCTTTCCTCTCCACTTCGTTATAACTCCCTCTATCTCTCCCTGTGCTACGCCTCACTTCTTCTACTCTTCTTTTCTTTCTTTTCTCTCCCCTTTGCTGTATATCCCTCTCTCTCCCATATCCTACCCCACTCTTTATTTCTGTGTCTCTCTCTCACACACACACTCTCTATCTCTCTCTTCCAATTATCTCTTCCCAACTGCCTCTCCCTTTCTCTCCCCTTCTTCCTACCAACCACCCTATTTATTCTACTTTCTGACTCTCTCCTATCTCTCTCTCCTCATCCTCTTTTCCTCTCCCACTTAATGTATATTCCTTTATACCCCCCTTTTCCTATCCCATCTGATTATTCCTCTGTTCTTTTTCTCTCTCACTCCTCTTTCATCTCCCTCTCTATCCCCACCTCCTCCCCTCCTTTTCTTGATTCTATTTATCTCTCTCACTCTGTCTCCTCATACCCTTTCCCTCCTTTCATCTTCCCCTTGCTGTATCTCCCTTTCTTCACCCCTTATCCTACCCCCTCTCTTTATTTCTCTATTCTCCCTCTCTATCTCCTCCTCATTTTCTTTTCTCTATTCTATTTGTCTGTCTCACTCTCTCTCCTCATCTTCTTTCCCTCCTTTCCTCTCCCCCTTGCTGTATCTCGCTCTCTTCCCCCTTATCCTACCCCCTCTATTTATTTCTCTATTCTCTCTCTCTCCTCTTTCATCTCCCTCTCTATTTCCTCCTCCTCCCCTTCTTTTCTTGATTCTATCTGTCTCTCTCACTCTCTCTCCTTATCCTCTTCCCCCTTGTCCTATCCCTCTCTTTATTTCTATATTCTCTCTCTCCTCTTTCATCTCTATCTCCCACTCTTTCGCTTCTTTTCTTTATTCTATCTGTCTCTTTCACTATCTCCTCTTCGTCTCCTCATGCCCTTTCTCTCCTTTCCTCTCCACTTCGCATTCTCTCCCTCTCTCTCCCCCTTGTCCTACCCTTCTCTATATTTATCTTTTCTCTCTGTCTCTCTCCTCTTTCATCTCTCTCCCCTTCTCTTTCCCTCCCTTTCTCTATTCTGTCTCTCTCTCTCACTCTGTCTCTGCTTCTCTGCCCTTTTCCATTTGTTTCTCCCCCTCACAGTCCCTCCCTCCCTCTCTCCATTGTCCAACCCATCTCTTTATTTTATTTTTTATTCTCTCTGTCTCTCGCATCTCTCTTCGTCCTCTTTCCTTTCTTTTCTCTCCACTTATGCCCTCTTACCCTTCTGGATCGCTACCTTGATGTGAGGGGGCTTGTGTACCTCAATAAAGCTGTAAGCTATACCATGTAGAATCACCCAAGATGAGCAGGTCATAGCAGAGATGTCAGACAAATCGTAGTCCACTGGAAAAGGAACTGGCAACCCACAACAGTTTCATTGCCAAGATAACCTTTTGGATAAGCACAACCAGTCACCAGATGAGCCTGGCATGCTGCAGTCCATAGGGACATGGAGAGTCGGATATGACAGACCGACTGAACAACAACAACAATGCCCTCTTATCATTGTGTCTCTCACATTAAATCATGTTTGATAAATAAACACCTTTAGTTGTTTTTGTCACTAGCACACTTCTTTGTCATTCTCTCTTACCAGCCTTGACTGTTTGTTCTCCATGTTGATTTTATTCTCTCCCTCCATCCTCCCTCTTTTGCTTTTGCACTTCTCTCTTTCTTGGTCGTTCTACCCTTCTCTCACTCTGTTTGTATTGTTTTCTCTCCAATCCTCCATCTCTCTCTCCTATATTGACTCTGTTATCTGCCTCTGTCAGTCTCACTTCATGCTCTCTTATTTCCTTAGTGTCTGTCTTTCTTATTGCCTCACATTTCTCCCTTTATTCTCTTTCTCCTCTCATCCCAGCTTCTCTCTCTCCATCACACATGCTCATTCTCTTCCCCACCGCCCCGCTGACATGTGTCAGAACTCAGAGCTAATTCCTGGGTCTTAGTGATTGGTGCAGACATACTCTGGGTGATAACGGTGTACAAATTATTATGCACTATAGCTGATTAGTTACAGGTCCTCATGAAGAATTCCCAGGTCCTTGTTTAATACAGTAAACAGTTATCCAGCACCTATGGGGACTCCCTATTGCTAGATAAGTATAATTTCCGCTTAATCGGGAGTCCCTCTAAATGACCCTTAAACCCCCCCAAAACCCCTCAAAATGCCTTTAAAAGATATTAGCACCTAAATTGGGCCATTTAGGCAAAAAAAAAAATCAATAAGAAAAAAAGGTAGCATTTTTTTTTTCCAGTCTTGAACTCTGGATAGTGCCTTTCATGCCGGGTTAGCGGGAGTTTCTTTAAAATGGTGAATTGATGCCGTGCCGGTTGCTTGAGAGTCCTGGTTAGTTAGGTGCCACATAATCGGGATTCTACTGTATTATTTGAAAATGATAATTATTGTAGCCATAGAATAGAGATATCTGTGGTACACCATCATCAGAAAGCTTTGTACAATCATATGCATTATATATCAGAAGAAAATAGGACCTTTAGAGGGTTATTTACTAAGGATTGTAGGAGATGCGGTGTTCAAAACTGTATTTGATGTTCTCTATTTCCTACTGCAGCCCTCTGCTCCTCATTGCAGCTCTGCAGTAGGCTGGTTTATTTCCCCTCTAAAGAGTTTCGCTTAGCAGCAATAGATGCTTACTAAACCTTTATTTTTATTTTTTTTGTGAACAATCCAATCAAAATGCATGTTTTTTTTTTTATTCCTTTTAAAAGTTCACACCATTAATCAAGGAATTGTTACCTTATAACTTCTCAATTGACATTGCGTTGAAAAAGATACATTAATATATCAGTTATTGTGCAAAATTGCAGTTGAGATGAAAAAAAAAATACTTTTGATTGATTTGTACATAGGATTATTCCTATATTTTTAACCTAAATATGAATTGAGATCTGTACATTTTACGTTATCTCCCTTTTAATGCATTCCAGTACTCATTAATTATTTAATTTTTAAAAAAATATGTATTAATTTTAGTCACTTGTCAGATGTTAGTGACTCATGCATATTAATTATGTGACCCTGACAAGTGAATATGTTCAGCCTTCAGCAAGTGATATAAAAAAAAATCTATTAACAATATTTTTTAACAGACATTTAAGTCCCATCATGCGAAGATGTAACAAGGATACCCCACCTGACTGGCATTTCATTAAAAATTATACATCTGCCTATGCAAACCACTGCTTAAATGAATGGGAAATGAGATTATTACATTTTCAAATGTTATAGTAATTAATTATTTTCTGTGGTTTTCATTATATTCCTCATTTTGCCTAAGAGGAAGGAGTGGAATGAGAGGGTAAATTGCAACTTCATTCTGTCTCCTTGTATATACCAGCCTGACTAGCGTGATAGAAGAGAGTGGAATGAGAGAGGATATGTGGGTACTTCAGGCTGGCTCCTTATATATACCACCCTGACTGGCATGATAGGAGAGAGGGGAATGAGAGGGTAAATGTGGGGACTTCAGGCGTGCTCCTTGTATATACCAGCCTGACAGGAGAGAGGGGACTGAGGGGGTAAATTGCAATTACAGCCTGGTTCCTTGTAAATGCCAGAATGACTGCCCTGACAGGAGGGAAGGGAAGGAGAGGGTAAACTTGGCTACTTCAGCCTGGCTGCTTGTGTATACCGGCCTTAGTGCCCTGACAGGAGAGAGGGTAAATGTGGGCACTTCCACCTGGCTCCTTGTATATGCCAGCATGATTGCCCTGACAAGAGGGAGGGCTATGAGAGGGTAAATTTGGCTACTTCCAGATGGCTCCTTGTATATACAGCCTGACAAGAGAGAGGGGAATGAGAGACTAAATGTGGGTACTTCAGATTGGCTCCTTGTATATACCAGCCTGACTGGCCTGAGATGAGGAAGGGGAAGGAGAAGGTAAATGTGTGTACTTCAGCCTGGCTCCTTGTATATGCCAGCATGATTGCCCTGACAGGAGGGAGGGCTATGAGAGGGTAAATGTGGCTACTTCCAGATGGCTCCTTGCATATACCAGCCTGACAAGAGAGAGGGGAATGAGAGAATAAATGTGGGTACTTCAGATTGGCTCCTTGTATATACCAGCCTGACTGGCCTGAGATGAAAAAGGGGAATGAGAAGGTAAATGTGGGTACTTCAGCCTGGCTTTTTGTATATACCAGCCTGACTGGCCAGACAGGAATGGGAGAATGAGAGGGTAATTATGGGACTACAGCCTGACTCCTAATATACACCAGCATGACTGGCCTAACAGGAGGAATGGAGAATGAGAATGTGGGGACTACAACCTGAGGGGGGAGGGAAATTAAAGGGTAAATCTGGGGACTTCAGTTTGACCCCTTGTATATACCAGCTAGACTCACCTGACAGTCGAGAAGGGAATGAGAGGGTAAATTATGGATTTCAGCATAGCTATTTGTATATACAACCTTGACTGGCCTTATAGGATGGAGATGAATTAGAGGGGACTACAGCCTGATTCCTTATATATACCAGTCTGACTGTCCTGACAAGAGGGTGGTAAATGAGAGGGTATATTTGCGAAGTTTGAGCTTGACTACTTGTATATGCCAGCCTAACTGTCCTGAGAGAAGGGAGAGGAAGTAGAGCGTAAATGTGGGGACATGCAGGTCATTTCTCAAGCTCTAACTGATCATTTCTTCATGCTTTTAAAGGGTTCTAGGAGAATGTATATCTTCAACTTATCACAAAATAGTGATGTAATCTCCCGGTACAATGATATCCATGAATACAAACTCCACTTATGTAAACAATATACATACATCAATGACTAATATAAATCACCATCATTTCCCCATTTAAATGATTCCATAAAACATAGCTTATACCCCAAAATAATTTAACAAATTTAAAATTTGACCATCAAACTGAGAATTTAATCTATTAAATCCACTATGTTCATTACACAAATAGTATAAAATTACATTACTTTATTTAATCCCCTTGTGTATCTCACTCTTTATTCAGAATGCCTCCATCTTTAACCACATCTGTTTAATAACCACCTCTCTTTTCAGATTCTCTACTTGTTCAATTACCTGAAAGGTTGATCGTTAATCATGATTATGACATAAAAAAAATTCTGGCATAGGTAAATCCATATTCCTCTTACTGATGGTACTCTTATGCTGTGAAATGATTTCCCTCACTGTCTGAGTGGTTTCACCCACATATGAAAGGCCATAAGGGCATTTAATAATGTAAAACAAAAATTATTTGACTCACATGTAAACAACCTTGAATAGAGTATTTTTTAGCAGAATGTGGGTGTATAACTGCCTCTCCCCTAAGAACATTGCCGTACTGTACCCAATGACAGCATGGAAATGTTCCATAGGAGGGTGTCCCGAAAGATCTTTGTTTCTGAATTTTTCAGAGGTCTACATTTGCCTTAACTAACCTTGAATGCAGATGACATGCCTTTCTAAAAGAAAGAAATCAGAGTATTCCCAAATTCTTTAATATTTGTGCAACCATATTACCAATTGTAATCTAGTAGATATAATGGCATTAGAACTCACAAATGGTATCCTATCCATATTAACCTCCCTACACCCCTTCTTCTTAAGTGAATCATTTCTATCAAATAATTTCAGTTCTTCCACTACAGGTTTTAATTCAGTATCTGTGTATCCTCTGTCAACAAGTTTGTTTTTCATCATCTCTAATCTCTGTTCCACTAGTGCCTCATCACAAACTATATGTTTAACCCTAAGTAATTGACTCTTAGAGCGAAATGTTCTCTCCGGATGAAAACTAGATGTACATAATAAAGTGTTTTGCTCAATAACCTGCCCGAATCTGTTTGCAATCATTTATTCACAGAAAAATACTCTAGGATCAAGAAATTTAACTGTTTCCACGCTATATTCCAAGGAGAATCTGATAGGACCATTTTCCTAATTCATCCTTACAATGTGACTGTTTTTCCACTGCACTGGTTTGCTTATCTTGGTAAACAATTCCCAAAGCATATTGAGAAATGTAGTCCTGATTCACTACAACACTACTAACTTAGGTCCCCATTTCATGCCGCGAAAAAAACAGAGTGAAATTCACTCGTAAATCACTGGCGAGCCATCACACCATACATGTAAATCTAACCTCTGAGAAATGCCATCTGAGTACTGTCCCTAAACTACTAAGCCCTGGGTGACTGTTGCATAGCTATTTAAAAAATCAATGCTACATTGCTCCCGTAAAGATAGTGGATCTAGCTGAAATTTACTCAGAAGTCTTTCCTGGTCTCCCCCCCCCCCCCCCCCCCCAAGAATCCTGGATGTCTCAAATACGACATTATGAAGAAGCTAACGTCTTAATTGTGTGTGATTTTAGTCTTGATTGCTACTATTTGACACAAATACCGCTACCTCCTATGAGCCTGGGATCCCCAGAATTCCCCCATTATTGGCCCATATGGCACCAAATAATTATCTGTTGCCATGGAGTTGCCATTATATTTATATATATATATATATATATATACAGTATATATATATATATACAGTTTCCTATTATAACCATGTGGCTCCTAATGAATCCTCTGAGAACATAAAATTAACCCACAATAAACCCATGGCACCCTTCCTACCACCACAGGCATCCATATTGGCCCCCCATGGACCTTAACCACTCTTAGGAGGTCTTTAAGAACCCCATGATCCCTAAAACTAAATTCATTAACAACATTACATGAAATAAAAAAGTTACCTCTTTAAGGGGGAATAGATATTACCTATCCTTTTGACTCTTGATCATCAGTGCCTTAGTCCTCCATGCTCCCATAGTGATAGAAGAATCTGTCCTCTTCTTGCTTGATTGCTGGTACTGAGGGGTGGGCCAAGGGGATACCTAGCTCATATGGAGTAGGGGGACAAATGGGCAGAGGGGTCATAAATCCTTGCGTTTTTATTATTATTATTATTTATCCTTATCTTTGCAATGAGAAGTGGTTCAGATAGACAGAGCTAGAGAGATATGTGCAAAGACCCCTGAGGGAAAGTCAGTTTTACGGGATTCAAAAATGTAGTTTTCACTGGTATACATGTATAAACACATAACACATAACAATGTCGGCCTTTTTATTAACTTAACTTCCCTTTAAAGTGACACAGCAAAGTTCCCAGTTATTGCCAAAATGAAAAGTACACATCTAATCACCTTTGGTTGTTTTCAAACATTTTCAGTGGAAGTTTTAGATAACTGAGCTGAAAAGTTGGGTATTTTAAATATAGGTTACATAAGCTACTGTGACATGGTGAAGAGGCTTGTGAACGTCAATGAAGCTGTGATCTATACCATTTAGAGTCTATGCTCCAACCATGTATGCTGAAGAGGCAAAGAGTCACAATCTGCTAATTCAATTGGACTTGGTAAGAACCTGATTCAAACCTATCCAGAAGAATTGTGCGGTCCTTGTAAACCTCTGGACCAAACACAGGAACCACGCTCAGGAGGTTGCTTCCAAAGCCCAGGATATCAGGAACAACATATAGTTCACAGACTGACACTTACACCTGGTTTATGTAAGCACACACACAACTGTCATACCTTTATTAATTGTTACATTTTTACACTTTTCTGGCACATGGGCTGGCCAATCACAGTAAGCCCCATCCCTAAATAATAGGCTGCCCCTGCTAACTTGGAAACTCTGTACAGCTAATGAGATCAGGCTTTAATCTCATCCTGATGATTATATTTAGGTGGGGCTTAGTGAGTTATCACCAGACAACAACACTGCAACATAATAGGCTGCCCCTGCTCTCTGGGAAACCCCTCACATCTGATGAGCTCAGGCTCCTAATATCATCCTGGTGATTGTATTAAGGATAACCCTTTTCTGTAATCTTGAAGTGTGCGTAAAAATATTATCTATGAGGCTATGGTCTTGGGAGTTTGGCCAATGCAATAGCCTGCAGCATATATAATATGTTTTTACAACAATTCCGATAACATGAAACATAATACATAAACCAACATGCATACATTATAACAGTGTAATCATATTTTAACCATAAGCACTAAGAAATACATAACCACAATAAAAACAGGGTAACTCTGGCAAGTCAGTCATAGGCCATAGTGTAAAACAGTCCAGTCAGGCCCTGGGCATAATACAAAGGTTTTCCAATTCTATGGGGATATTCCAAACTTCTTAGATAGAACACCAAGAAAAGGTGTTACTCCCATCATAGAAGATTGGAATGGTACAAATCAGATTGACTATATACATTGTAACCAAAGATGGAGGAGTTCTATACAATCAGCAAAAACAAGACCTGGAGCTGAGTCTCAGACCATGAGCTTCTTATTACAAAGTTCAAAATAAAACTGAAAACATAGAGAAAATAATAAGCAAGCAGATATAAAATAAAAATTATCCCCAGGGAATATGCAATGGAAGTAAAGAATATATTTAAGAGACTAGGGCCCTCATTCAATTGTGATTTGGCCCATTGAATAGTGCTCTAAATAAGCACATAACATATTTTTTTTTTTAAAGTTTTTAGTTAGTAAACTTCTTTAAAAAAATATGTTATGTGCTTATTTAGACCCCTATTCAATTGGCCAAATTGCAATTGAATGAGGGCCTAGATATGGAAGACAGAATGCCTGAGGAGCTTTGTACAAGTTTGTGACATTGTACATGAAAACAAAACAAAGAATTTCCTCAAAAGAAAAACAATTAAGAAGGCAAACTGGCTTTCTGGTGAGGCTTTGAAAGGGGCCCAGAAAAGAAGGAAAGTGAAAGGTAGTGGAGATAAGAAAAGATTTGTCATATTGAATGCAGAATTCCAGAGGATAGCAAGAAGAGACAAGGAGACATTCTACAATGAGCGACGTAAAGAGATTGAAGAAGATAACAGAATGGGAAAGTCAAGACATTTCTTCAATAAAATTAGAAATCTCAAAAGAACCTTTCATGCTAAAGTGGACATGATAAAATACAAAAATGGTAGGGATTTAACAGAAGCAGATTAGATAAATAAGAGGTGACAGGAATACATTGAAGATCTATACAGGAAGAATCTTAATAGCATTGATAACCTCAATAGTTTGTCCAATAATCTGGAGCCAGACATTTTGGAGAGCAAAGTGATGTCTTGCTGATAACAAGGCTGCAGGAGTTGATGGAATCCTTACTGAACTGTTCAAAATCCTTCAAGATGAAGCTGTGAAAGTGTTACTTGCCTTATTCCAACACATTTATAGAACTCAACAATGGTCAATAGGCTAGAAATGGTCAGTCTATATCCTAATTCCCCCCTCCCCCCAAAAGTGCCAAAGAAGGCTTTAATTATTAAACAATTGCACTTATTTCACATGCCAGCAAAGTAATGCTTAAGATTCTACAAGCTTGACTCCAGCAATATATGGACCAGGAACTACCAGATGTGCAAGCCGGGTTCCGCAGAGAAAGTGGCACAAGAGATCAAATTGTCAATATCCGCTGGATAATAGAGAAAGCAAGAGAGTTCCAAAAAAACATTTACTTCTGCTTCATATTCTGTTCTAAAGCCTTTCACTAAAAATGTGTGGATCACAACAAAATGTGGCATGTTCTTAAAGAGATGGGAGGGCCAGATCATCTCCTCCTCCTCCTAAAGAATCTGTATATGGACCAAGAAGCCACGGTCAGAACCGAACATGGGACAACAGAATGGTTCAAGATCATGAAAGGAGTGCAACAAGGTTGTATATTGTCAACTTATTAATTAAACATAAAGGCAGAATACATCATGTGTAAGGTTGGCCTGGAAGAAATATCAACATACTCATATGCATGGATGATACTACTCTGAAGGCTGAAAGTGAGGAGGAACTAAAGGGCCTATTGATGAGGATGAAAGAAGAGAGTGCAAAAACTGGCACACAAAGAAGGGGGAGGCAGAGGTGCAGATGGGTCATTGGAGCAATGAACATGAGCTTGATGGATCTGAGAGAGGCAATAGCTGACCGATGTGCCTGCAGTGCTGCGGTCTATAGGGTCACGGAGAGTCAGACATGATTGAATGACTAAACAAAAACACATGAAAAGGGTATCCTACTCTCCTAATATATTTGTCTCATATGGTTAATTATCTCTCACATTTGGGGGATGATAAAGCACAAGAGCATGCCCTTCAGAACAAATCATTATAGCCACAGTTTTAAGCGTAAAAGTAATATTACTGTTCTAATATATACCAACCATTCATACTTCTGTGGCTTATTACCTGACGCCAAGAGATGATTAATCGCATGTAACTTAAGCTTAAAATACTAAACTTTAAAGCTCAATTATATAACACGTTCACTCAAAATGCTTAATAGCAATCAACGGCAATTATATTAATTTATATGTGTACTTTTCAGTATTAATGTGTTATTATTCTTCTAATCTATACCAACTAGGACTGTCCAACTGTCCAACAAGCAAGCAACTGTCAATCTGTTTATTTGCTATGTCCATTTAAGTAAACAACAAGCTGAGATGGTTTTTGAAGAGTGAGGTTTGTGGTCTAGTTGCAAAAAAATATTCATATGTTATTGACCCGGCTGAAAAGGCCAAGACTTGTTGTGACCTGAAATGTCAGAGAAAGCGCAACTTTTACATTATTAGACTGAAATGTCAGAACTATTAACTCTTAATGTCAGAAGAGCGATGACTGAGAGGCGCCCACGGACGCAGACATATACCCTCCTGAGTGTGAGTAACACAATAAATACATAGGAAGAGGCAAGAAAACTCAAAGATTTCCCTGAAATCAACAAATAATAAATATTTGAACAGAGATTGAGAAAGGTCTAATTTATTGAAAAAGATGAAAACAGAATTGTAATTGGTTGTTATTGAAAATGCAATGTAAAAGTGCCTTAAAACTGATATAGAGGTTTGAGTTAATTAAAGGCATATCTAAATTTACTGGATTAGGAATGCATATGATAGAATCAGTAATGTATGAAAATATTTTTGCATTAAAAATAACAATATAAAGTTTATTATACTTACCCTAAAGTTTGCTAAATCTCTTGAGTTTGCAAGCAGTTGATTTTGAGAGTTAACACCCTTGAAATTCCCTGTTAAAAATAGCATAGCATTCATAATTCGTTTTGGCCTATCACAGGCAGCTAATACAGGTAATGTGCATCATGGGATTTGTAGTCCCTTGCACAAGGAAGCAAGGAGCTCTGTAGATCTCTGCATTGAGCTATTGGTAGGTACACTGAGCCTATGTAGGCAGCTCTGGGGGTGTGGAAAACAAGTTTTATTTTTAAATAAAATAAATATGTGTGTGTATGGAATGACTCCATGTAATGTGTGTGTCTGATATAAACTGCATGTCTTAGATTAGACAAAGGTAAGAACAGGGAAACTTAGATATGCCTTTAATGTGTACATATCTAGTGTTATTATCAACAGCAGTCAATTAAGATTAGTAGTTGAAGTGATGAATAGAGAAACATGCCCAGTTGGTATAATTACGTATAACACAGACTTAACAATTAAATGTATATGTCACTATTAACATATTTTCAACAGGCATGCTTGTCTTCTTTATCACCTCTCTCTGCTAATCCTAATCAACTGCTGTTGATAAAATCATTAGCTCAGAGGGTATACATAAAATAATTTCTCCATCAATTTTAATGCACTTCGGTTTATTTATTTTTTTATTATTCCCCATTACAATTATGTTTCTGCTTCTATATCGCTACCTTGACATGGTGAAGGGGCCTGTGTACTTCAATAAAGCTGTGAGCTATGCCATGTAGGGTCACCCAAGATGGGTAGGTCCATTGGAAAAGGAACTGGCAACACACTCCAATATTTTGCCATGAAAACCTTATGGATTTGCACAACCAGACACAAAATGTGCCTGGTGTGCTGCGATCAATAGGATCACTGAGAGTTGGGCACAAATGAACAACAACAATTATGTTGATACATTTTTTTCATTGAACAACTACACTTAAAAATAAAATAAAAAGGGTGCTAATATTATGTGCAATTATGCTGCAATGTTATCTACCAACATCCTGAGGAAGGTTCTATCTGCACAGTGGAAATATGACAACTAACACTGCCAGTGCTATCAACAGGAGTAGTGGAAAGCTCATTCGTTTACAAGGACACATCCCCATAAGAAGGTAGACAGAATAAGCTGAATAAAAAATGAAGCCCTTTTGTAAATAAAAGTGAAATATATACATTTTGTCTTTATTTATTTGTCATATATAAAATATTTATCTCATTATGAAGTTTAGTTATACAACAGTTCAAGTATTGTATTGCTGTATTGGATGCGGAGCTGAGGGCTCTAATTTCCTAGACTTCAGATCACTCATTTCCCATGCAGAAATCTTTTTGTAATATATAAAACCCACAGATTACTGTCCTTTTAGCCATGGCATAATCCAAAGTTATATTTAACCAGCAACACATTTCTATAGAGGGTCTGGGGTACCTATATACCTTACAAGGCATTGTATCTACATACAATTAGGGACTTGCGGGGGCTGCTAATTTTCTAATAAATGGGTTTTATGAATCACCAGACCTGGGGCTCCCACCTCTGCACTCTGCATTTATAAAGGAGCTCTCAGGAAGGCAAGTGAGTCACACACAAAAAACCCACAGGTGAGGAGTGTGTGGGGGAGAGTCCTCTGTGTGCTCTGTGTATAGGGCTGTCACTCACAGGGGGCTGCAAGATAACCCCCCCTTAACCCTTTCTGTTTGACCACTATGTAAAGGGTTGCATTAATTAAAGGGACACTTTTTACATTTTTAACTTTTAAATGCAATTATTCTTTATTGTTTGTCTTCTACTTTCTCAAGAATGAGCTTTCTATATGTACCATTTTTAAAGAAAACACGAGTGAGAAGGCAAAACATATTTCTTTTATTTCTTATAGGATTCATATTCAACTGTAGGTTATAACAGAATGGCACAATCATAAAACACAACATGGCAACAAAGAAAAAAATGATATGGCCCTGTTCAAAAGTTTTCATACCCTTAGTTCTGAATACTGTGTCAGTCAGACCTCAGCTAGATACTGTGTCCAGCTCTGGAGAATGGATCTGCAAAAGGATACAGGTTGGCCACCAATTATCCGGCACTGGATAATCCAGCAGACTTCCTCCCCCACTGAACTGACCCGGATCACTGCGGATCGAAAGTATCCTCGTACAGCTCCGCACAGCCTCACACCTACAAGAGCACACAGGGCTAAGGGAGGCAGGGAGGCGGATGTGCCCAATTAACCTGATTTGCTGGACCACCACTGGTCCGGAAAAAACTATTTTCCAGCAAAGCCCTGGATCGGGCTGATTATCAGTGCCAGACATGTATTACTAAATTAGAGACCATTCAAAGGAGGCAACTAAAATGGTACAGGTTCTAAAAGACACAATTTATAAGGTTAATCCATGACATTAATATGTATAGATTTGAGGGGAGAATGGAGAGGGGGGATTAGGAAGACCTGGAATATATTAAAGGGTTTAATAAAGTTCAAGAGGGAAGTGTCCTTGAGAAAAAGAGGAGTGTAATAAAAAAAGAGGTCATAGTGTGAGATTGGAAAGCGGAAGATATAAGGGTAATGTGAGAAAGTAGAGGTCCATGATACAGAGCCAATTCACATCTCCTTAAAGCTGCCTCACTCGATGGCCTCCTCTCCTGATGATATATCGATGCAATACTCTGCGAGTAGGCTGGAGCAATATCACAGCAGATCTAATGAGCAGCAGGAGGAATCCTCAGGGCTTTCTGATAAATTCACTACCAGTGTTGGGTGACAATGTAATCTCATTGCTACATAATGAAGCTCGGATGCTGATAAACGGCCAAATTACTGACAAACACTGCACAATATGGGACAAAACTCTGGCCTGCTGGATACTTCCAGTGAGAGCCTTTGGGTGAATCCATCAGGTATAATGTGGTTTGTGTGACATATGATTGTATGTTCAGTACGAGATGGGTCTATTAACAGTCTACATGTTGTGAGCTCCATTACACAGTTATTATAAAGCTCTGGTCCTGATGAGATGTCCAGCAGATGGGGGAGTCACATCAAGTAGAATAAAGGATGAGTTTGCTAACCAGAGTGTGAAGAGACCCTTCCAATATATTACATTGTGATGAGATAGTAGCATTGTCTTACTAGACTGTGAGTTACTTGATTTTTCGTGTTATGTGTAAGATATAATCTGGCATCAGACGGTTATTTACAATGCCCAATTTAAACATGTCTTATTGTTCTCCCATATTAAATGTGCACTGTAGGTCTTCAGCATGCTTAGAAGATTGCTTTCACACAACAATTAAACTTAAAAAATATATACTGAAAAAAATGAATTAATTCATACAATTGTTTTTTCTCTTTCCCAACCCATTTCTTAAAACATTATTTGAGTATCCATAATTTCCTACTCCACTGATAGACAGAAACCATATATAGTAAATAAAGTGTACATCTGTGTTCACATTTGAGTGTCTTAAAAAAAACTTCCAGCTCAGAATTCCGAGAAAAACAGTTATTACACTGCATTCTGGGAAGCCGAGATGGGACATGCAAATATATATATAAAATCACACATTATAGCCAACAGCAACATGACGCAATGTAATAATAAATATATTATCACTTATAAACATCACATAAATATTACAGCAGTGATATGATATATGGAAGCTCTGAGATAGCAGGGTATGAGGCACAGAGAGAGACGGTTAGTAACCAATGAGACCTTTGTGTTTAGTAAAACAGCAGAAACTACAATGAGACATATGAGCGGTCACATGTAATGTATGTGTTTATGAATGTGTGTGTATGCAAGAGCAAAACATATAAGGCAACATGATTATACCACCAAAATTAGCAGTAACAATTACAGAGAAGGACTTAACTTGGACACCTACAGACTTATTAAATTGCAATTCGGCCAATTTAATAGGGCTCTATATAAGCACATAGCATATTTTTTTACAGAAGTTTTTCGTTAGTGAACTTTTATCCAAAAGCAAGGTCTTCACTAATGAAAAATTACTGAAAGAAATATGCTATGTGCTTATATAAAGCCCTATTCAATTGGGCAAATCTCAATTTAATAAGGCTGCTAATTTGGAGAGAAGCAGATCTGTTAAGGACCGAAACAATACAGTACAGATATGGCTTATTGTATTATGTGGGTACATTATTTCTATATGAAAACAAAAAAAATAATATAATAAACTAATAAACTCAATAAATTGTCAAGTAGATATGCATATGAAAGATACAGGGGACAAGGCCTAGGAAGCAGAAGTCTAAGAATAAAATATCCTTCGTGGCTCTCCCCCTGTTGGTGAAGACTCAGTACTGTCAGTGAGAGCAGAGCTTCCTGCTCTCTACACAATGTGAGATATGGGGATGTGAGTAGGAAGACATACCACGAGAGGATGAGGGATGAGACACTAATGAAAGGGAGGGGGACAGCTGTTTGGGAGGGGTAAGAGAGAGAGAAAGGTGATAACAGAGGCAGAAAGAAAAAAGTGATAGGATAAGAGCTAAGCTTTCTATGGCCGGTGTGTTTTGTTATTATTATCACATATTATTATTATTATCATTGCGATATAGGCGCTCATCCCTATGACCCGCAGCACTTAGGCAATGAGCATTGAAGGCGCTCATTGCGCTGGTGGAGATGAGCGCCGTATGCGCTTATCCCGAGACACGCGGGACTTAGATAAAAAGAGAGCAGAAGGCGCTCACCGCGACTTAGCAACGCCTGCGGAATTATGGCCCGTGCGACTTGGGATTTAGCGTCGGACGGGAAATTACGGACCTCAAAAATACGGATTTAACGGCCGAACCGCCAAACTGCAAAAACACACAAATACGCCTCAAATTTACTTACACAATCATACACAGCTCAGGAGGAGAGCCAGGGAGCCTGTGAGTGAGGCTGCAAGTTCATTTGAAGCATATTTTGCCTTTTTTACTATCGAAAATCACAGAACAGAGCAAAAAAATGTCGGTCGAAAATTTTTTTAACAAAACAAAAACAAGGCAGAAGAACGGAAAACGCAGCCGAAGGACAGAAAAGGCGGCCGAAGGACGGTAATACCAGCCCTAAGCACTAAGACTTAACACAAAACAGTAACACTTTATACAAGGCAGTAACATTTAAGTCAAGCCAGTAACACTTAATCAAAACCATTGACACTTAACCCAAGGTAGTAACACAGGGAGAGAGGCTCGCAATGAGCGCCGAGGGTGCTCAAGTGTGAGGCCTATATAGTCTGAAGGCGCTCATCGTGGGGCTCGCAACGAGCCCCAAAGTTTAGCAAGTTGTGGCCGAAGGTGCTCAGAGGGGCCATAACTTCACATTCGGTGGCAAACAGCATTACCATGGCTTCAAATTTTTCAATTCTTTTCAAATTGGTAAGTAGATATGCATATGAAAGATACAGGGGACAAGGCCTAGGAAGCAGCAGTCTAAGAATAAAATATCCTTCGTGGCTCTCCCCCTGTTGGTGAAGACACAGTACTGTCAGTGAGAGCAGAGCTTCCTGCTCACTACACAATGTGAGATATGGGGATGTGAGTAGGAAGACATACCACTAGAGGATGAGACACTAATGAAAGGGAGGGAGACAGCTGTTTAGGGAGGGTTAAGAGAGAGAGAAAGGTGATAACAGAGGCAGAAAGAAAAAAGTGATAGGATAAGAGCTAAGCTTTCTATGGACTGTGTGTTTTGTTATTATTATTATCACATATTATCATTATTATTATTATCATTGCGATGTAGGCGCTCATCCCTATGACCCGCAGCACTTAGGCAATGAGCGCCAAAGGTGCTCAGAGGGACCATAACCTCACATTCTGTGGCAAACAGCATTACCATGGCTTCAAATGTTATTGCCGTCATTTTTTGACGAGCAAGTCGCTAGTCTATATATATATATATATATATACCGTAGTGGTCAAGGACCGGGAGGGACCAAGTAGGGGGGCATCCAGAGCTACTTAAAAAGGAAAATAATAAAATAAAAAAATCGGCTTGACAGCACTGGGGTCCCCCAGAGCAGGGCCTTGGTGCATACATTGTACACGAGGAGGATCCTGCTCTCATGGGCTTACAATCTAAGAAGTAACAGTAGTAGTAGAAACATGAGATGGGGGGACTGCTGGATGGATAAATGTTATAAGAAGAGAGAGGTGTGAGAATATCGGAATAGATGGTTTTCCATGGTTGCATTAAGGAGGTGAGTGTTAGCTTCTAATTTCAGAGAACGTTTGAATATCTGAAGCCTGGGGAGAGTCTCATGAAGAAAGGTGGGGTGCTCTTGAGATGTCCTGTAGGTGAGTATAGAGGTTGGTAATGGTAGAGGATGAGAGGTGCAGGTCATGGGCACAGCAGAGCGGGCGAGTTGGGGTGTATTTGGAGACAAAGATTGGGATGTGGGGAGTTGCAGTGGAGTTGAGGGCTTAGTAATATGAGGGTAAGAGTTTGCTAGACAAGGAAGCAATATAGGGACGACTGGCAGAGGGGGCAGCAAAAAATGAGCGTTTGGTGAGGTGTATGATATATCTTATTCCAGGGCACAGAGACAATGGTATCTTACCTCTCAGACACTGCTCACATTATTTTGTGTGGCTCTCAGACTTTCCCACATCTTAATTACCTTTCACAGCTTTGTAAACTGCAAAATCTCATCATGACAAACGCCCAGCGACAGCCACCAGCTGAGGACAGTGTGCGTAAAATGAGACAACAGAGACTGCAACTGCTTAAGGGGTCTCACAGTGTGCACAGCAAAGCCTGGCTGGGATCCTAGCATATATAACAAACACATATACAGTGCACAGTTACACTCACCACAATGACACACAATGAGACACCATAAATACATTAGCACACACACTATAGCAGGTCTCAACAGCTAATCCTACACCTAATGTGGAGAGACCTTATCTGCTGGTCCTCAGGGGACGAGGAATAGTGAGGGAAGTCTAGCATTTTAAATACAATAGTCACAGATATAGATTATTGAATATCTTATACAAGTTAAAATGTACCCTATTAAAATAAATGAAAAATGTGATGGAAATGTAGTGTCACATCAGTCAGTTGTTCTGGATCTCAAAGCTGGTCCCCATGATCATTTGAAGGGTTGGTCCCCAGACCAAAAAAGGTTGAGATAAACTGCAGTATATAATATTATATTCATAATGACAATGATCAGACTAAATTAAAGAACCTTGGTGCACTCTCACATACCCTATAGCACACTTACGATGAAGAACACTCACATTCACACATACATACATGGAGGCACACTAAAGGCAAAAAAACACTAAAACCCACTTGGGCAGTTACTCATGCACAGTTACCTTTGTATGCTCTCATTTAAAAATGACACAAAAGAGCTACTGAGGCACAAATACATATATTCAAACGTATTACAACATTGGGAAACACAAACTGAGCCACACAAACTTACACACAGCTGTGCACCACAAGATACACCCACACTGAGGCATACCCACTCAACCACAGATAGGTGAACATACACACTCGGATACACTCAGTGACACTGGTCCTTGTAGATAGATAGATAGATAGATAGATAGATAGATAGATAGATAGATAGATAGATAGATAGATTGATAGACAGACAGAAATATAGATAGATAGATAGATAGATAGATAGATAGATAGACAGACAGACAGACAGACAGACAGATAGATAGATAGATAGATAGATAGATAGACAGACAGACAGACAGACAGACAGACAGATAGATAGATAGATAGATAGATAGATAGATAGATAGATAGATAGATAGACAGACAGACAGACAGAAATATAGATAGACAGACAGACAGACAGATAGATAGATAGATAGATAGATAGATAGATAGATAGACAGACAGACAGACAGACAGACAGATAGAAATATAGATAGACAGATAGATAGACAGATAGATAGATAGATAGATAGATAGATAGATAGATAGATAGTTACATATTAAACAATGTCGAGGAATATGTTGTGTAAACATGTGTTTATATATTTCTGTATTTTAACTTTGCTTTTTGCACCTACTTTTTAAGCCCTTTTCAGCATTTTAACACTTCTCTCTCTCAGACAACACTATTGTTGCTCGCAGACGGCTGGGCCGCTGTCTAGGGACTCTATTAGTGGGACTGCGCAGCAGTAATTTGAATAAAAATGCCAAGTTTCCATCCAATTTCATATTCCTGTTTTCCAATGTTCTTTGACAAAAAGCTTTTTGAATAAAGTGTTTACCACAAATATCCCAATCAAAAAGAAATTGCGGCGAGCGGGGGACTCGCGGTCCTCATTTCCATACAGCCAGTTTTCCGACTGAGCACTTTTTCCCCCTAAATAAAGGCATCTATCTTCAGAATTGTGTGTATCAAACAATCAATCAGCCGGCGACCGGAAATCGCGCGCAGTCTGTAATTATATTGTCAGCTTTGATTGTGATGGAATTTCAGCTGTCAGAAAAACATTTGCTAAACAAACCATAGCAACTCGCAGTGATATACAGAACATTCGCTTTGGAACTGGATGAATAGCTCACAAAAAATGTACGTTTGGTGTCTGGGCTCCATGTTTATTGTACAGAGCTGACTATATATATATATATATATATATATATATATATATATATATATATATATTGGGATGGCTCCTAAATTTTAGATATTTTTATTCACTACTGGACACACAGAATTCAGGACTTATTTAGTGAAGCTGAATATAAAAAGATGTTGTCACTAAGTATCAAATATATCTAAACAAACAGCCTCATTATATTGCTGCGATTTTGAGATCCATGCTCGCAAATGGAGGCCGCAAGCTACTTTGCTATTCATTTGCCTTCCGTTTACGGGCTCCGATCGAGTTACTTGCTGCGAGCTGCGATCCATTGCGATTCATCAAATTGAAAGTTACTTCCCTCAAAGCCTTTGATGTTTCACAGCCGAAAGAGTTGCGGCACCTAAAATCGCAAATCGCTATTCAATTGTTCCGATTTTCCCTCTCGAATAACTTCCGACAAGACTGCAAGTTGCGAAAAGCGAACCACAGGTTACTGGGACCAAGGAGGTCTTGCTAAAGGTCTTACTTACAAATCGGAGCACTTTAAATGCAAATATAAATTAAACGCAGCACTGTAAATGATGGGGAACACAAAGGGGGACATTATAATTGAAAGCACAACATTCTCAAGCTCGCACATCGCCAAAATACAATACTTTATTTCATGTTTAATTTCTGTCCTTCAACCTCCAAGCCCGTAACACTTTGGAATCCAACCTCCATTTTTTTCCTAGTCCTACAGGCTTGAATAACGAGGTACGGGCTTGGAGGTCATTAAAGCCCGTAGGACTTTGGACGGAAATTAAACATGAAATAAAGTATTATATTTTGGTGATGTGCGAGCTTGAGAATGCTGTGCTTTTAATTCTAATGTCACCCATTGTGTTCCCCATCATTTACAGAGCTGTATTGAATTTATATTTGCATTTAAAGTGCTCCAATCTTACGGGCTTGAACCATGAGTTACGGGCTTGCTTCAGCGATCATGTTCCAGCCCACAAATGCTACTGCCGAGAGCATGGTTCACGCTTCTTCTTTCTGGCTCGGCCAATTGAATAGCAGAGTAAAAGTAGACCTACTGGAGCCCGCAACTCAATCGCAGAAAATCGGCTACTTGTGATCGAGTTTCGGCCCCGAATTGAATGCGACTGATAGATTCTGTAAGTAACAATAATCCATTTTGTCCATTCCCCTATGTAATTACAAATATTATTAATGTTCAGGATTATCATATATATATATATATATATATATATATATATATATATATATATATATATATATATATCACATATACAGTGGATATAAAAAGTCTTCACACCCCTATTAAAATGTCAGGTTTCTGTGCTGTAAAAAAATGAGACAAAGATAAATCATTTCAGAACTTTTTCCACCTTTAATGAGACTTATAAACTGTACAACTCAATTGAAAAACAAACTGAAATCTTTTAGGTGGAGGGAAGAAAAATAAAAAATAAAAATAATGTGGTTGCATAAGTCTGCACACCCTCTTATAACTGGGGATGTAGATGTGTTCAGAATTAAGCAATCACATTCTAAATCGTGTTAAATAGGAGTCAGCATACACCTGCCATCACTTAAAGTGCCTCTGATTTACCCCAAATAAAGTTCAGCTGCTCTAGTTGGTATTTCCTGAAAGTTTCTTAGTCACATCCCACAGCAAAAGCCATAGTCCACGGAGAGCTTCTAAAGCATCAGAGGGATCTCATTGTTAAAAGGTATCAGTCAGGAGAAGGGTACAAAAGAATTTCCAAGGCATTAGATATACCATGGAACACAGTGAAGACAGTCATCATCAAGTGGAGAAAATATGGCACAACAGTGACATTACCAAGAACTGGAGCTCCCTCCAAAATTGATGAAAAGACGAGAAGAAAACTGGTCTGGGAGGCTACCAAGAGGCTTACAGCAACATTAAAGGAGCTGCAGGAATATCTGGCAAGTACTGGCTGTGTGGTACATGTGACAACAATCTCCCGTATTCTTTATATGTCTGGGCTATGCGGTAGAGTGGCAAGAGGAAAGCCTTTTCTTACAAAGAAAAACATCCAAGCCAGGCTACATTTTGCAAAAACACATCTGAAGTCTCCCAAAAGCATGTGGGAAAAAGTGTTATGGTCTGATGAAACCAAGGTTGAACTTTTGGGCCATAATTCCAAAAGATATGTTTGGTGCAAAAACAACACTGCACATCACCAAAGGAACACCATACCCACAGTGAAGCATGGTGGTGGCAGCATCATGCTTTGGGGCTGTTTTTCTTCAGCTGGAACTGGGGCCTTAGTTAAGACAGAGGGAATTATGAACAGTTCCAAATACCAGTCAATATTGGCACAAAACCTTCAGGCTTCTGCTAGAAAGCTGAACATGAAGAGGAACTTCATCTTTCAGCATGACAACGACCCAAAGCATACATCCAAATCAACAAAGGAATGGCTTCACCAGAAGAAGATTAAAGTTTTGGAATGGCCGAGCCAGAGCCCAGATTGGAATCCGATTGAAAATCTTTGGGGTTATCTGAAGAGGGCTGTGCACAGGAGATGCCCTCGCAATCTGACAGATTTGGAGTGTTTTTGCAAAGAAGAGTGGGCAAAATGTGCCATGCTGATAGACTCATACCCAAAAAGTATTAGTTTAAGGGTGTGCATACTTATGTAACCATATTATTTTATTTTTATAATTTTTTTCCCTCTACCTAAAAGATTTCAGTTTGTTTTTCAATTGAGTTGTACAGTTTATAGGTCCCATTAAAGGTGGAAAACTTTCTGAAATGATTTATCTTTGTCTCATTTTTTTACAGCACAGAAACCTGACATTTTAACAGGGGTGTGTAGACTTTTTATATCCACTGTATAGTTGTGAGCATGCGGGTTGTTGCTAATGCTGCGGGCTCGCAACTTCGAACCTCGCAAAATTTACGGACTTACGAGAAACAAATACGAGACGCAGGACTTACAAAAAACAACATTACGACCTCGCAAAAATACGACCTTACCGCCCGAAACCCGAGCATATTGAAACATTAAAAACACAATAAATACACACAACAAATACATAAAAAGCTTACTCACAGCAAGGGGGAGCACCCAGGACCTTGAAAACTGAAGTTACACCTCAATTTCACTCGAAATACAAGAGTTTAGACACCCGAAAATCCCCTAAGGGAGAAAAAAAATGGCCGCCGAAAAAAGCCGAAAACGAGGCTACAGGACTCTAAAGACGCAAAACACCACCAAACACTTACGGATTTTGCGAAAAAGACGGACGCAATCCAAGAACAAGGACGCCAAAACAGCCACAGACGCGTAACACACATTAGCCGACATTTTACAACACTAACTTACACAATGCGGAAGCTACCCTAACGAATTTGGCTCGCGCACGCACAATATTTACACTACACACTGCACACATTCATGACGCTTACACAGCAGCTCCACAGCACTCAAAACACACATTATATGCTGCAGCAACATCAAAACAGATTGCCAGCTCTTCTGCACAATGCTTCCTGCATATATTACTTCAAAATAAGTAAAGTATATTGATGTATTATTTTATTCATTATTTCATTAGCATTAGCAAAAAAAAACAATGCTCATAGCACACAAACAACCAACAACCTCGCTCAGTGCAAGGCTTACAATGAGCGCCGAAGCATCTTGGAACACCAACAAAATTTACCACCCTTACAATCTTATTGCCGTCATTTTTATGACTGGCAAGTCGCTAGTATATATATATATATATCCCAGGCATGCTTGAACTGCTGTGTTTGTCACTGCCACTTCCTCTGAAATACTAATCCATATATCTGTTCTTCCTATTTAGTACTACTATCCTCAAATCTTCTACCATTCAACTTCATATTGTGACCTCTTGTTCCTGGTACTCTTTTTATGGAAGATATTCCCCTCCACAACTTTATTAAACCCTTTGCTATATTTGCAGGTCTCTCTTATACCCCCATATCCCTTTTCTCCTCTAATCTATACATATTAATGTCATGGTGTCTCCTTAGTTGTGTCTTTTGGACCCTGCACCATTTTAGTCCCAGGTCTCTGATTTATGAATATCCTTTTAGACATCCTGCCTCAGAACTGGACACGGAATCCAGGAGAGGTCTGACTGGGGGTCTATAGAGGGACATTAGTACTGACCTTTACCTGGCTAGAGGTCAATAGAGGGCCATTAGTACTGACCTATTTCCAATACATCCGAGTATCTTTCTGGATGTTTCTGAAGCTTTGCTGCATTGTTTCCTTACTCTTATTTCCCAATTCCTTTTCCTCTGTACCAAGGTCATTTGATACATGAAATTTCACTTAACAGCTGTGTCATATTTAACCAATCTCACATGTTCTCACATTAAATAGGAGTATTTTGGCGCTTTCACTTCCTGACATGTTCTGTTTTGAAGACCCTGGAGAGACCAGCTATTTATATTACAAATACTTTATCAAATTAATTATATTAAAAATAAATTTTCCTACAGTAAACCAACATTGACATTTTCAATACTTAGCTGTCAGTAAAACCTTTGTGATTCTAGCACTGAACAAGATTCAGAGAGATCATTATTGATAATTACCGATACACCCCTGAGTCACTGGGTCCATTGTATTGAATGCAGTGACATTGTATTAATGATCAAAATCAAATTATATTTTATTCTTTATAGATGTTAAGTGCAAGAAATGTTTAAATGATATGTAGGAAGTTAGGTTCACTTCTACCAGACCAAGGGTGAAACATTATAGCCATAATCTAGGGAGCTGGGCAGTGAAAGTATAAGAAAAAAAGGTAAAATGTGTGGTTGCATTAAGTAATTAAATGAAATAATTGTTATATATTACTTATTATGTGTGTTAAAGTGTAAAACCTCTAAATTACATGGAAAAGTAATGTCTAACTCCACCCACAAGAAGATTGGAACCTGGTAGCCTCAATGCAAAGAGCTCACTACAGTCAAATCAGTTTGTTAGAGAGGATTGTCTTGTGCACAGAACAGTTTGATAAATGGCCTCAGAAGTTGCATGTTCAGCCCAAGAACAAAAAGCTCCTCCTCCATTGCCTACTACACATTTTACAAGTAAATATTTAATGAACATGATTTAACATATATATTTTATGCAGTATAACTGCTGATTATAAGTAGTAAATATTGAGTTGAAAAAATATACTTTTAGTGTTTTTTTTAAGTAATTTCGCCGCGCTATACGACAACCAGCAAAAAGTAATCTGCACAAAAACTTGAAACACCTTTAAACCACATAAATCTTAGAGGATAAGACCTGGTAATTACTGTTAAAATAAAATCAGCTAATAAGTATTTTTGTTCGGGGTATTAAAAAAAAAAACCTGCATTTGTCAAATGGGATTCCCAGCAAGTTCTGTTTCCATAGGAACCCATTAACCCCACTTAAATATAATTATTGTACTGTGCCACATCACCTCTCGTGTGTAGGAGTTACATCGGAAGGATATACAATGGATTAGCACAGCAACAAAAGCGCGCCGTGGTTGGACGCGAAACACATCATTCAGCAGGCTGGCATCATGAGGGGTTTAACCCATTAGCTGCCAGTAATGTATTTTGGGCCCTTTCACTTGCAGAGGGACCAGTCATGCAATGCAGAGTGATATTGCATGAAAGGGAATTGTAGTTCAGGAAAAACTTCACATTTGTGAAGTATGTTACAAACAAGCAACAGAGCATAAAAAGCAATTTTAAAAAAACACATTTTAGTTTTAGCAGATGGCTTTTGTATACAAAGTTGCATGTTGCCAGTTTGCATTATTTCTTGCCAGTTTGGAGCCTGAGGATTGATCTTTTCTGTTGAGCAGATGGAGAAGTGGGGACATTTGTTACTTCAGCTGTTAGTATGGGGCACCTACCCTATTTCCCTGCACATGCTCAGAAGCAGGCAGTTGTAGAGTTGTAAAGAAATATAAGCAATATTCACCACAGTATCATGGATGCCTCCACAGTCTAGCAGAGTTATGAACATGCAGTTATTTTTCTAATAAAAATCTGATTTTTTTATTTAATTCATTCAAATGTAAAAAAATACAATTTGAATGAAACGTTAACAGAAAAATTATATATATAATATTATCATTTAAATGTACACTTCCTAGTAAATGTATTGGTCTTATTCAACTACTGTAGACATAATCAAAGTTGATTTTAACCAGAATGGAAACCTCTTATGGTCTGATACAGAAAACCCTTCCTGGCAGATCTACTTCCATAATGAAGTGATACTGGAACAGTTATCATGAGGGTAAAACATTATGCAACTGGACAGTAAATTAGATATTTTACTGTAAAAAGCTTGGACCTTTCCTGTTATCCGCCATGCACAGGGAGCATAACATAGGGTTAGGGGTTGGAGTTAAGGTTTAGGGTTAGGGTTTAAACTTAGGAATTTAAGTTAGTATTTTGGGTTAGGATTGCGTTTAGAGTTAAAATTCGGGTTAGGGTTACGTTTAGGGTTAGGATTAGGGTTTCTAGTTAGGATTGCGTTTGGGGGCTAAGTTTACGGTTTCGGGTTAGGATTGCATTTAGGGTTAGGATTAGGGGTATGATTAGGTTAAGGGTTAACAGGTTCTCCTGGAAGTGTGTCACCATGTTGCTGGGAGATAACAGGAAAGATCTAAAATACTCATTAGTATACTAGAACTCAGTCTCCTGAGAAAGTAACAAACAGAATCAACTGACAAAAGAAACTAGCTACTACAATTAAGAATAATTTGTTAAAAGTAGTGTTTCCCCTTGGCCGCAGTGGATAGTCATGGCGAGGCTCTCATGTAAGTGTATGGAAGTATTTACAGTGGATATAAAAAGTCTACACACCCCTGTTAAAATGTCAGGTTTCTGTGCAGTAAAAAAATGGGACAGAACTTTTTCCACCATTAATGTGACCTATAAACTGTACAACTTAATTGAAAAACAAACTGAAATATTTTAGGTGGAGGGAATAAAAAAAAAAAGAAAAATAATGTGTTTGCATAAGTCTGCACATCCTCTTATAAATGGGGATGTAGCTGTGTTCAGAATTAAGCAATCACATTCCAAATCGTGTTAAATAGGAGTCAGCATACACCTGCCATCATTTAAAGTGCCTCTGATTAACCCCAAATAAAGTTCAGCTGCTCTAGTTGGTCTTTCCTGAAATTTTCTTAGTCGCATCCCAAAGCAAAAGCCATGGTCCACAGAGAGCTTCCAAAGCATCAGAGGGATCTCATTGTTAAAAGGTATCAGTCAGGACAAGGGTACAAAAGAATTTCCAAGGCATTAGATATACCATGGAACACAGTGAAGACAGTCATCATCAAGTGGAGAAAATATGGCACAACAGTGACATTACCAAGAACTGGAGCTCCCTCCAAAATTGATGAAAAGATTAGAAGAAAACTGGTCTGGGAGGCTACAAAGAGGCCTACAGCAACATTAAAGGAGCTGCAGGAATATCTGGCAAGTACTGGCTGTGTGGTACATGTGACAACAATCTCCCGTATTCTTCATATGTCTGGGCTATGTGGTAGAGTGGCAAGACGAAAGCCTTTTCTTACGAAGAAAAAACATCCAAGACTGACTCATACCGTAAAAGACTGAGTGCTGTAATAAAATCAAAAGGTGCTTCAACAAAGTATTGTTTTAAGGGTGTGCATACTTATGCAACCATATTATTTTATTTTTATTTTTTTTCTTCCCTCTACCTAAAAGATTTCAGTTTTTCAATTGAGTTGTACAGTTTATAGGTCACCTTAAAGGTGGAAAAAGTTCTGAAATTATTTATCTTTGTCTAATTATTTTACAGCACAGAAACCTGACATTTTAACAGGGGTGTGTAGACTTTTTATATCCACTGTATATATATATAGGTAGTTTCACTGGTTACTTAGTATATTGCTTGGTCTAAAAATATGATTACTATTATAATCCCCCCCCCCCCCCCATGTGGGTTTAAACCACTATGTGATGGATACAGCAGAATACAAATGTAAATTTATTTAATCATTAAATCAATGAGTATTTAGCATGACATATGTGTAGTACAATGTTATATATATGTATATTAGATAATAGAAGGATGACTAAAATGCATATCGTTGCCACTTATGTGGCTTCTTCAGTTAAAACAATCCATTTATCTAGAAGCTAGTACTCATTCTCTCTACCCCCTACTTTTATCTTTTCTATAGTATATGGCACGTTTGTGAACATTGTCTATCCAGTGAAGGCAGCACCCCCAGAAGCAGGAAGGCCACCTATTATAGAAATTATACATTGGTGCCACACGTCCTGGGGAGAAACATTCTGACTACTATTGCCTGTGGAACTACAGAGGGTTAAATATGAGGAAAACGTCTATCTGTAATTGTAGAAAGACATTCATTTAATTACTGTATAGTTCATCTGCGACCGTCACATTCCAATCCGAGCGCCAAGCCAAGCACTACCATTCCTAATACCCATTTAAAGAATAATTTTGTATAAAAGCTAAAATATAAGGATTTAGTTTATTTATTTTACTTTCTAAAAACATTTTGCCTGTGATAAGGGGAAATTATTAAAAAAAGCATGTAGAAAAAAGCTGACTACAGTGGACTTTTTATATTATATTTATATTATTTTTTTATATTATGATATTATGTAAATTATATAAAAAACGTAAGAAAGAATAATAATCTTAAAAAATATTTGCCAAGTTTCTGTACATCAATTTGGGTAATTACACAATCAGGAATTCTGTGACAGCTCCACAGATGTGAAAATTATATATTAATTTCTATTTCTGCTAATCTACAACTCCCTGTAATAAATCTCTTCAATGTCAGGATATTTACATGTTTATTATACATGAACTCCATAATAATGCCGTGGGGCGGATGCTTTCCTCATGAACTCAATTCGAAATTGATTGTGAATCCCAATGGCTTCATATAAGCGGGTAAATATAACGGCGTTATTGTAGGACGCGCCCTCAAGCCATGTGAAAATTAAACTCAGTGTGTGCCAGATATTTGCAGAAAGATATTATTTCATAAATCAGAATGTTCCCTCAGCTGACTAAATGAAGATTAAAGGGAATGATATGTCTGGACGGCGCTTACTTTGACCTGACGTATCTCCAAAACGCAATGAATTGTTCTACAACAACAAAGACTGAAATAAGCTGTTATTATTTCCACAAGGACTTGTTGGGACAAGAACTGCTGACCCAGAAAATGTGCTTTGTTTTAGAAATGTTCTAGGCAAGTAATCAAAATAACTCAAAGTCTCTGGTGACTTCCTGTCAGAGGTGAGCAAAGATGGAGGTAGACAGGAAGTAGCAAGCAGCCATCTTTGGGATTAATTTAGGAAGTGATAGGCAACCATCTTGGGGATTAATTCAGGAAGTGGGAAGCAGCCATCTTGTGGATTAATTTAGGAAGTGTGAGGCAACCATCTTGGGGATTAATTCAGGAAGTGGGAAGCAGCCATCTTGGGGATTAATTCAATTTATTTATTCTAAAGTTACAATATGTGTGGCAGGGATTTAAGTTTAATATGTCAACATACTTGGTTTAATAATGAATGGATAAAGGTTTCAGCTTTCTTTCATTTTAAGTGGAAACCGCTGAGCTCATACAATGCAGACTAATTTGTTTAATTAGTTACTGATTAGTAATAAAATAAGTATTTTTTTTTAAATCAAGTCAGCTTTTAAAACTTGATTTTAAAGTAAGCATTGCAGCTTCCAGCAGATCTGCCTCCCAACCCCCCACTCCCAGATGATGAATGAGAATTTTTTATTAATGGTATGAATATGGTTGTAGATAAACATTGCAGGGAGGGAGACAACTAAAATCTGGTATCAGGATAACAGATAAAGATGCCTACCAGGACAGTGCTCCTGGCCAGATCTTCCATCCCCAGGACACTTGGTAAAAGATGTAGAGGAGCAGATCTGCAAAATTATTAAACATTAACCTCACATGTAATCAATAAGTAATTACAGGTGAAATTCCTATTGTATGACAATAATGTGATCCTTTTTTTGTCGTTTAGTCATGTATGACTCTTAGTGGCCGTAACATACCAGACACCTCTTTATGCCCATGGTGATCCATTTGGTTTTCATGTCAGAGATACTGGAGTGGGTTGCCAGTTCCTTCTCCAGTGGCCCACAGCATACAGCTCCTGGTATTCCTAGGTGGTCTCCCATCCAAGTACTGAGCAGGTCCAACCTTGCTTGGCTTTCAGGTTGGTGTGACCTCTTGGTTCCCTGACTGGAATCAAACCCAGGTCACAGTGGTGAAACACCCTGGACCACTGGACCACCAGGGAACCCAATTGCAATCGTAGCGTAATCCTATTGTTTTAATGTTTCTGTATTAGAGGCTGAATTTGTTTCTGTTCCAAACATGATTAGTCACCTTGGATAAACATAAGAGCCCTATTCTGTTTGAAAGACTACCACGATATTGTGGTATTTAATGATATGAAAGTGCTGCTCTCAGTAGAATACACCCCACAGCCAACATACACACAACTACAGGCCACCAAGCATTTTCTAGAGCCTTCAATACAAGCCTACAGATGCTTTCTGTTCATGGCTTGCAGAGCTGCTAATGTTGTTATATTGTTAAATATTTTCAGAAATGTGTGAAGTCTTTCCCAAACCACAATAGTCCTTTAAGGGAGTAGTTCGGCAGTAAATGGACTAGTCTCATGATTCTGTCCATATGGCTTTCAAAGGACATTGGGATTAAATGATTTTAGAAAGTAAAAAAAAATGTATTCAAATTTGTTTAATTCATAACCTATTGTATGCATCTTGAAGTCTTGGGCTGTGCCATTAAAGGGCCACTGCTGTTCATGAAAAAAAGATACTTGTTTGATCAGTATGTACCAGACTAACAATATTAACAGATGTGTAGGCCACAAACATTTTGGGGAAAATCTTAATTTTTGAAGACTCTGTTTAGAGCAGGAATCTATGTTTTCTTTGTATCATTGCATCCTGAGAGCTGGACGTTGGGGTGTGTGTTTGTAGATATGAGTGAGAGAGGTGTGGGGGAGACAGGCACAGACAGACATCCATAGTTTGGAGCCTGCCCAGCTTGAACAGTGAAATTGGAGGAGAGAGGTGAATATGGCAGCCCCCTAGAGCCATGGCCGGATTACCCATTAGGCCAAGTAGGCAGCTGCCTAAGGGCGCATTCCTGGCTTAAAAAAAGGAAATGCTGCAGTTCATAAACTGTCTACTATGGGTAACAACCTAGGACAAGAAGGAACTTACAGGGAAAGGAACTTAAATGCACAGACAATGCAAAAAATGGGTCAATACCTTGTATACTTACTCGCAGGGGCTCCTCCACTTCACTGCCTAGGGGCTCCAAAAAGGTGGATCCGGCACTGCCTAGAGCAGATAAAAATAGTTATAATTCCTAACATTCTAAAAATGGGTTCATTGGGCTTTCAGTATACTTTTAAAGGGGCATGTCCTGTTTAATCCCTACAGTGCTCCTTTAAACACAGCTGTGTCCCCTTAAACACACTTCAAGGTCACAGCAGATACAGTTCAGACGCAGTGTTGAATATTTTATATCCCACAGCAATGAACAAATGTACTAAATCCCAAACCACCATATTGAGCTACAGAAGGCATACGGGAAGTGACTGAATGCACCATTTATTTTATTATATTGGGGCTAGATTTGAAATAAGATGTCCCACGCCTCAGTGCCTTCACCGTTTTCTTTTTAATGGATCACTCAGCCAAGCCATAAAAATCTGTCCTGCAGCAGATCTGCTCCAGAGCTTCCCTCTTGCTCAGATAAGTGAGAGATATTAAAGGGACTCTGACCTCACGGATACTGCAAAGAAGCCAAAATCAAGTAGGCAATGTGTAAAAACACATCAAAGCAGCTGTTTTCACTGATGTATATTTGTTTTTAAAAATTGCAGAATTAGCTTTTACAGCACTCAACGTGTTTTTTTTTACGTTGAGGAATCAGTTGCATCAGAGGATCTATTGAGCTTAATAGGAGAAACTCTCTGCCATTTGCAGGACACTTGAGACTTTCAGCCTTTGCAAAACCTGATGAGCGTATGAAGAGCCTAGAAATGTGTGAGGATGTTTTTACTGCCCTAACTCAAATAAATAGTCCCTGTGTTGGTCTGCCTACTGCGGCATGTGCAGATGCAGACTCTGTAGGGCTGTACGTGCAGTGTTGTGTCCTAGCAAATCAGGGATCACGTCTCAGCAGCATGTTGTAGAATGTTTTTGAGTGATGGTCAATGATTGGTTACTATGAGACACAGCACAGCAAGTAAAGCGTCTGTATTTTTATGAGCAGAAGTGGGTAAACCTATACAGGGACTATTTGTTGAGTTTTAGGCATTAAAAGCAGAGTTTTTAAGCACCTTCTTATTCAAATAAAGTGCATAAAAGTAAATAGATACAGACGTATATTATACACATAGTAAAATCCAGAAACCTTAAATATCCCTTTAATTTTAAAAATGTTACCACTTGATCTTCAGGCCTCTGCTTGATGATGTAGTGCCGATACATGTCATGTCCAGAATGATTTGTGTTTCACAAAACTAACACTGAGCAAATTAAAAAGAATCATATATAGCAAAGGTAAACATTCGTTTATGGGGGTCTTACTTGCAGCCACCTGATGTGGTCCTTCCTGCCATTATCTGACATGGATCCTATCTGCAGGTGCTTGATATGGTCCAAAGTGATCCGAGTTCAGAAAATATTCAAACAGGTGAGCAAAAAGATAGATGGTTTTAAACTTGTTTTGTATCATTGACACATTACAAAGTGCAAAAGTATTTAAAATGTAATTTCATTGGAATTTGATGTGACTGAATTACACAAAATACTTCATAAAGTCAACATTAAAAACAAAATCTACATATTTTTTCTAAATTATTTACAAATAGAAAACTGAAAAGTCCTGATTACCTAAGTATTGTCTTCATAAATCACATAATTAGTTAGACTGAACATCAACTAAAGAGGAACAAGACTTAAGAGTTGTGATTGGGTACCTGTCTTGTGATGAGTAGTAGCCAACGTTATGGCCAAAATTACGTAAACCTAGACCCTTAGAGGGTAGGGAAAAAGGCATTTCCTTGGTTGTGGGCAAGGACACATTTTCCCCTGGGGTCTTACAAAAGATGGGGAAGGGACTAGTTTGTGCAAAATGAGGGCTGAAGAGCATCTATGATCGTAATGAATGCGACTTGGTTTTCAAGATGGGTTAGTGACTATGACATAGGAGACGGAGGTGGTAGCGACTAGGTCAGGTGAAACAAGGGTTGAAAACTCTTTGGTCATAATCACATATATAGTTGTGAGCATACAAGTTGTTGCTAATGCTTGCGGGCTCGCGAAGCGAGCCGCAGCCCTTGCGTAGAGAGGGCCGCGGGGGAGGGCCTCAGTTGCTGGCATGGATTGTCGAAGGCGCCCCTTGCCAGCAACTGCGACCCTCGCAAACTTTACATCGCAACGCAAACAACACGACACACAAACTACGATCATCGCAAACTTTACCTTGCAACGCAAAAAACATACGAGACACGTTACCACACATTACGACATCGCAAAAAACAGACGCAACTCGCGAACATGACAAAATTCAAAACACAATAAATACATACAGCACATACATAAAAAGCTTACCTACAGCAAGAGGAAGCATCCAGGACCTCAAAAAAACAACTTACACCTTCATTTAACTAAAAATAAAAGAATTTAGACACTAAAAAATTTGCTGAGAGAAAAAATGGCCGCCGAACGAAATGTAAACGAGGCTACAGCACTCTAAACAAGCAAAACACCACAAGAAACTGGCAAAATACCACAAACGACCTACGGATATTCCGCTAAGACGCATACCACACATTACCCGCCGTTTACGCCAATGCGGAAGTACACAACTACGCTAACGGTTTCGTCTCGTGCACGCACAGTATTACACTGCACACATTCAGCACGCTTACACAGCAGCTCCACACCACTAATGCTGCAGCAACATCAAAACAGATTGCCAGCTCTTCAACACAATGCTTCAAAATAGGTAAAGTATATTCATTTATTAATTGTATTATATATTTCAGTAATACACACAAAACACCATTAGCTACCTTACAATTTCATTGCCGTCATTTTTTGACGGGCAATTTGCTAGTGACGTATAATAGAGGTACTGGGGCATGAAGCTGCAGAACTGAGGCAACATTGGACTTGATGAAAGCAAAAAAATGCAAAGTAGGGCTTAAAGAGGGACAACATCTGCAATGTAGGGCTTGACAAAAACCGAAATGACAAGGGAGACAATGGAGAACAAGACATCAGAGATGACAGTGGGTGGCTGAGGAGGAGCGGCATGCCAAGGAGAAAGGGGATCAACCTGGATGCCGATGTGCACCAGGAACTTGAAGCCTCTGGGTTGTGGAAATGTAGGGCTTTGGTGAGAGCCAAACACTGCAATGTAGGGTTTGATGAGAGCCCAAAACACAAGGAATTGCAGAGGAACACCCTTCAAGCACAGATTTAAAAGCGAACTGAGGTGTGCGAGGATGAGGTGGGCCGGAAGAGCCTATGTAAGATGGGAGAGGGACCATCCCACAACTCCCAGGTGACATTTATTATGTACCATGGTTTACAATATATATATATATGTCACAAAATGCAACAAAACTGAAACCAATATATAGACCTCCAGTCAGACCCCACATAGATATCAGGGGAGGGTCCCAAAAGGATATTAATAAATTAGAGACCATTACCAGAAGAGTGCCTACAATGGTGCAGGGTAAAAGACACAACTTGTAAGGAGACTCCATGACATTAATATGTATGGATTAGAGGGGAGAGGAGGATATGAGCGGCACCTGCAGATAAAGCAGGGGGTTTAATACAGTCCAAGAGGGAAATATCTCCCAGAAAGAGGAGCAAGAACAAGAGATCATAAGTTAAGATTGGAAAGTGGAAGATTTAGGGGTAACGTGACAAAGCAGTAATTTGCAGAAAGGGTAGTAGATAGGTGGAACAGCTTTCCAGTAAGAGTGATAGAGTCAAAAATAGTTAAGGAATTTAATCATTCCTGGGATACGCATAAGGCTATCCTGAATATTTATTAAGTCAAATTTTAGGTAGATTGAATGAGCAGACTAGATGGGCCTTTTTGCATTTTATCTGCAGTATGTTTCTATAAATCGTGTCCATCTGTGTGCATTACCTTGTCACATGATTTCTCAATTCATTATTTCTAGAAGGCCACAGAGAACAGATCTAAACAAGGAGCTATCACGAGGAGCTATCAGAGCAGTCTGGGATCGAATTCTAGAAAAACACCCATCTGAGTTGTGAATTTTTAATATATTCCCAAACTTTGAACTGTCAGTTTTTGAGACCAGAAATGATATAAAACTTTCTCCTGTTCTGGATATTTGCGAACGTTACACGCCTGTTTAGACAACGAAGAACTGATTTAATTAAACCTTTCATTAAAAGCTTAAACAACATACTGTAAGGAGAGGCCCAGAGGAAGTGGAGATAATGAATCATTACAGACACAGCTGTTGGCATCGCGGGCCAGTCAAGCGCTTGGCACTGCCGCTCCCATTGCTGTATCTTATAGGCGTGTAAATATTTTATATCTACTGAGCTGCGTTTGATCCGGCGCTCAAGGGCATCTCTGTGCGCTGTTGTTGTTTGATCTTTTTTTATCAAGAGTCCCAGTTGCACATTACACAACATTTCTGTATTGTTCAGCAGAGTCGCTGGGTGCTACACTTGTCGCTATTGTGTGGTCACATTCCTTTGCGCAAAAGATTAAAGGCGCACTGTAATGTTCTAACACCAGGAGCTAGATGTTTTAATTAGACACTGATCATTAATAAAATTCATTCATTTAAAAAGCAATATTCAGTGTTAGATTTACTTTGAAAGACTCAACTGCTTCTGATCTCCACCCACTATTAGATCATTGAGGGGTGGCTTTGTCTGGTATATCAATACAGTGCTCTCCATTGTAGTGTTACAGGGATTTCCATTAGCAATTAGCATTTGCTGTGTGGTGCAGCCTATGAATAATTATCTGACCTCATATCCAATCAGATTGTTCTTAAACCCCTTAGATATGTCTCATCCTACGCCCCCTGCCCTCTTGATGACCTTATCAGGGAGGAGACAGATAGCTCAACCAGAGTTTGATACTCTAATCTTTGAAAGTGAGCTTAATATTGAACATTGCTCTTATAAATCATTAAATAAGCATTGAATTAACGATCTATAGATAATTAAGCATCAAGATGCTCTCTTGGTCGGACATTGCAGTGGTCCTTTAAAGGCCCCACTCAATGAGAGAGTTTGAAGGAGATGGTACTACCTATAGTGAATCAATTTGATAAAAAAAAGTGGATATTCCTCCAGGAGGAAGTAGTACGACATACTAGAATATAAGACATACGTATTGATGATAAATAATGTGCCTTAATTACTACTAGGACATTGATTTACATTTTATCCAGGAGCAGTCAAAGCTCCACCATCCCTCAATATGACAACTGCTATATCACAAACCCACAGGGGAGGTTTATTCACATTACCAGTGTAATGCAGTGACATGGTGTGTGTCTGCATGAGACAGCATGAGAAACTGGTGTTGTGAAGCTCCTTCCTTGTGGGTGTGGTCTTATGTCACAGCTGTGAAACATGGCATGTTACATGAGAGAAAACAGGAAGAAAGTGGGAGGATCTAGATTTCGAGGAACTGTGGGGTCTTCTTAGAAGTAAGTGAGGTGTAAATTTGATATGACAATTACACTTAGAAAGATACAATTAACTTAGTTCAAACAGTTACATAAAACAAAGCACATTAAACTAAAAAGTTGTTTGTGCTGAGCCATAGTACTTAAAATGTATTAAAGATGGATTTCTACAATATCTGCAGCAAAAAGCAGGGACCTCCTGGACTGGCTCGCCAATATAAAACGTATCTTAGTAAATCTGGCCCAGAGTCTGCATGATGCTTAGGAAAATGGAGGTGCTGGAGGAAGAGATTTGTGTGCATTTTCTTTAATGACAAACATCCAATTAACAATAAACCTCTGCTCTGGTAGGTTTACAGTTTTGCCTGATGCTCAGATCAATATCAATTTCAGAGGCGCTGAATTCACAGCCGCTGTTCAGGAGCTTGAGGGCCGGCTGCGCTTGCACAACAGACAATGGACACTCTGAGGATTCCTAATTAGCTGCCTGATAAGGAACGCTGGCTGGTGATTGGAATTAATGATGTTTTGCAGATCAACACAGGGTAAATGCTGACCAGGAATAGCTCTGGTGGAAGAGGAAAATTTACAGGTCACGGAAAGTAGTATTATTTACTTAAAGAAGCCACTGCAGTCCCATATGTCCAGTCATACTAAAAAACTAATAATATCCAAATTGTTTGCAAAGGTCAGACTGTCTGTTGTTGTCTTATAAGACCTAGCCTTGGACACTGAGAAAACTCATCGTAAAACAATAAATATATTTTTGCACTTATAAAGCACAGACAAATGACTTGCTTATCTGCCCTTCAAGCAGAACAGATCCTTGGAAACTAAAACTTAAAGAAACATAGCAGATGTTTAAAATACAGTATAATTGAAAATATAAGTAATAATAAATGCTTTATCAACTGAATGGTATAAACTTGCATTCTCTATGCTGTATGGAGTATGCTGTAATGGTTTTAGTTTACAACTCACCTCATACAGTAATAATCTCTGAGGGATGAAAGGAGAGAGAGAGGCCAACATGGCAGCCCCTAGAGACAATCAAGGAAATTACAAACTATACTATAGTCCCAGCCGTGGCATCACATGACCAAATGGAATATACTTAATAAAGTGTGCATGGCTCTATGTTACATATAGATCTAAAGCCTTGTTTTTCCTGGTGGGGGCTGTTAATAGTAAAATAGCTGCACAGTGCAAAATAGAAAAACCTAAATCATGAGTAAATAGCATTATACCTTTTTAAATAATGTATGTTCACAGAAAAATGATGTATTACTATCCCTTCGAATATGAGGTTGGCTAAATAAGCACAAACATATAAACAGTTTCTGTGTTATTTTGTGTAAAAAAAAAAATTAATGAAATGTGATATTTTATGGGTAACTTAAGTAAGCTGTGCTATAATGAGAGGTCCTGCGGGGACACTGAAAGTGCACACAATGAGATTGGTGATCAAAGACTAAGGATGCGCACTCCAGGCGTGATACACAGCAGAGTGAGGTCCCAGGCAACAACCTCCCTGCAAACACGTCAGCATGTAATGTTTAATCAGGGGCTACAGAGAGATGAGGCTTTTTTTATGCCTCCCCTGGGTCTGTCCTGGAAATGGCATGTGGATGCTATCTGAGCTGGTGCAAATAGGGGTGATTGATATATCTGCTGAAAATGCAACTCTCCCACAAATGGATATATTCTTCAAGAGCAATTTAATCCCATATTTAAATTAGCAGCCTCTAGTATATTACTTTCATACTCAATTATGATGCATTTTACATTTTCTCCTGCGGTGGGAGGAGGATTGGAATCCAGTTGAAGAGTCACAATAAGAATATACCTCTGCTTTCAACAGGACTAATGGCAAACTAAGAGCCCAATTCAATTGCAAGCCCGCATCTAGTAGGATGCAGGCTGTATGTCTGCAGATGTGCTGCGGGCTCCTATTTAATAGATAGATAATCATGTCACTAGATAGATAGATAGATAGATAGATAGATAGATAGATAGATAGATAGATAGATAGATAGATAGATAGATAGATAGATAATCATGTCACTAGATAGATAGATAGATAGATAGATAGATAGATAGATAGATAGATAGATAGATAGATAATCATGTCACAAGATAGATAGATAGATAGATAGATAGATAGATAGATAGATAGATAGATAGATAGATAGATAGATAGATAATCATGTCACTAGATAGATAGATAGATAGATAGATAGATAGATAGATAGATAGATAGATAGATAATTATATCAATAGATAGATAAGCATGTCACTAGATAGATAAATAGATAGATAGATAGATAGATAGATAGATAGATAGATAGATAGATAGATAGATAGATAGATAGATAGATAGATAGATAGATAATCATGTCACTAGATAGATACATAGATAGATAGATAGATAGATAGATAGATAGATAGATAGATAGATAGATAGATAGATAGATAGATAGATAGATAGATAATCATGTCACTAGATAGATAGATAGATAGATAGATAGATAGATAATCATGTCACTAGATAGATAGATAGATAGATAGATAGATAGATAGATAATGATATCAATAGATAGATAATCATGTCACTAGATAGATAGATAGATAGATAGATAGATAGATAGATAGATAGATAGATAGATAATCATGTCACTAGATAGATAGATAGATAGATAGATAGATAGATAGATAATCATGTCACTAGATAGATAGATAGATAGATAGATAGATAGATAGATAATATCACTTATTATCCCCCTCAAGTTCCAGCACATGACCCTTCTTTTATTCCTCTTTTTCTGAAAGATATTAACTGTATTAAACCCTCTGATATATTTGCAGGTCTCTCCCATATCTTCCTCTCTTATCTCCTCCATCTATACAAATTAAGGACATGGAGTCACCTTATAAGTTCCATCTTTTAGACCCTTCAAGTCACCCTACTTTTTAATTCTTTCTCATGAGGTACACGTTTTATGACAACTAAACTAACACACCAAGATGTGAAAAAAGATAAAGTGTAACAGAAACCTAACGAGAAGTGAATTGACTCCCGGAGCTGTTTGTTTGTTGACAGACTAAGAGATGTTTTGCAATAGTTGAATCCTATTATCTACGCGCTGTGAGAGTTGAGCCGCGCCGGAGAGCGTCCTCGTATATAACAAAAAGCATCTCCTGCAAAAACTCATCAGCGCTAGGTAAACGGCAGTAATTGGATTCCAGAAATGGATTCGTCTGAGTCTGTCCAAATGGCAGCTGCAGGGCCCCGGCGCGGAGAGAAGAAGCAAAAAAATCATCATTTATGAACACGAGAGTCATTTTATAGCAGGAAAAATAAAATGTAGCTCAGGGACATCACAAGGAAACTTATCCCAAAATATAAACACCTCTTCATTACTCTGCAGGATAGTCACCTCGTTATCAGCGCAAGAGGCAAGGAGATGGTATTAAGAAGAGCCCAAGAAAAGCATCCTGTGTTAATAATCACTTATATGTCAGAAGTATGGCATGTTCAAATACAGTATGTGAAAAGGGATATAACATTGTATTCTCTTGTTTAAACATCTCTCTCTCTCTCTCTCTCTCTCTCTCTCTTTATATATATATATATATATATATATATATATATATATATATATATATATATATATATATATATACAATAAGTTAAAAGACTTATTTCCTGCTCAGAATTCCAAGAAATACAGATATGGCTCTGCTTTTTCGGAAACTGGGCATGGACATGCAAATGTGCCCACAAAAGTTCACTCTTTAATCCAATACCATTTCAAACATGGCTCCTTATAGGCATATGTCTGCTGTATCACACAGCTTTAAGCAAGGTCCAGGATGCATTATACACAAGCCAGGAAACCTACTAAAGGACAGCTGTTTTCAGATCACTACATCTCATCAGCATGTGTCCGATTCCTATATATACACAATATATAGAGTAAATTGTGACAAGCTACCATTTCCTTTGTATTTATAAAAGTTTTGCATATTAATGTCTGATAGGGGTGGAGAGAAGCAGGTCTGCTGAATCTGAAATACTGAAGTTTAAATATAGTGCAGTCTAATTTTTGTCTAATTTTTTATTATGACATTTTTTTTTATTTCTATAGTATGCATTCGAGCCCTGTATGCTTTAGTGCCCTGCGTGCTTTAGGTGCACTATGTACTTTGGTGTTCTGTATGCCTTGGGGCCCTGTGTGCCTGGGTGCCATGTGTGCCTTGGTGCCCTCTGTGCCTTGGTTCCATGGGTGCCTTGGTGCCCTGTGTGCCTTGTTGCCCTGTGTGCCTTGTTGCCCTGTGTACCTTGGTGCCATGGGTGCCTGGGTGCCCTGGGTGCCTTGTTGCCCTGTGTGCCTTGGTGCCCTGTGTGCCTTGTTGCCCTGTGTGCCTTGTTGCCCTGTGTGCTTTGACATCCTATGTGCTAATTTTAAATATGCTTGTATGCTTTAGTTCTCTGCACTGTCACTGCTGTAGTTAGGTATATAATATAATTTTCATCCCAGTGTCTCTCAGTACATGTACAGACACAGGCCCAGTTATTAAGAATCTGATGTGTCTGAACTTGACAAAATAAATTGTTCTATTTTCTTTTAAATAGTGTGTTAGAAACAATTTCATAGAGATAACACACCCTATGGTGCCCAGTGTGCTTGGAGCCATGTCTGCTTTGCTGTCCTATATGCTTTGGTCTCTTGTGTGCTTTGGTGTTCTGTTTGCTTTGGTGCCCTTTGTGTTTGGAGCACTGTGTGCTTTTATGTCCTATGTGCTTTGGCTATCAAATGTGCTTTGTCATTGTGTGCTTTGCTGTCCTATGTGCTTTGTTGCCCTATGCTTTGCGGTGCACAGTGTGCTTTGGCATCCTGTGTGCTTTAGCAACCTTGGTGTCTTGTGTGCGTTGGTGTCCTATGAGCTGTGGAATTCTGTGTGTCTTGCCATCGTGTGTACATTCCTGCCCTCTGTGCTTTGGTTCCCTGTGTGCTTTTGCATTCTGTGTCCTTTGCATCATGTCTGATTTGGTACACTGTAATCTTTGCTGTTCAGTGTGCTTTGGTGTTCTGTGCTTGGTAGTGCACAGTGGGGGCCCTGTGTGCTTTGCTGTAGTGGGTGCTTTGGCATCCTGTGCGCTTTAGCATGCTGTATGCTTTGGTGTGCTCTATACTTTTCTGCCATGGGGTATTCTTGCTGTCCTGTGTGATTTGTGTCCTGTGTCCTTTGGTGTCCTCTATACTTTTCTACCATGGTGTGTTCTTGGTGTCCTGTGTGCTTTGTGTCCTGTGTGCTTTGGTGTCCTGTGTGCTTTGTGTCCTGTGTGCTTTGGCATTCTGTGTGCTTTGGTGTCCTGTGTTCTTTGGCATCCTGCATGCTTTGGTGTCCTCTGTGCTTTGGCATATTGTGTTCTTGGAACCCTGTGTGCTTTGGAGTCCTGTTTGCTTGGTACACTGTAATATTGGCTATTCAGTGTGCTTTGGTATCCTATGCTTTGTGTTGCACAGTGTGCTTTAGTGTCCTGTGGGCTATTGGCGTCCTGCTTGCTTTGACATTCTATGTGCTTTGGCGACTTGTGTGCTTTGGCATTCTGCGTGCTTTGGAGCTCCATCTGCTTTGGTGACCTGTGTGCTATAGTTTCCTATGTTTTTTGGTATAATGTGTGCTTTATTGTCCAGTGTGCTGTGGTATCCTGTATGCTTTGGTGTCCTTTGTGGTTTTGTATGATGTGTGCTTTGGTGTCCTGTGTGCTTTGGTGTCCTGTGGGGTTTTGTATTATGTGTACTTTGCTGTCCTGTGTGTCTTGGCATCCTGTGTTTGTTAACATCCTGTGTGCTTTGGCATCCCGTGTGCTTAGGTGACCTGTGTGCTTTGTGTTTTATGTGCTTTGCTGTCCTGTGTGCATTGCTGTCCTGATGTTTTCTTTAGCATCCTGTGTGGTTTGGTGTCCTGTGTGTTTTGGTGTCCTGTGTGCTTTGACGTCCTGTGTGCTTTAGTGTCCTGTGTGCTTTTGCATCCTATGTGCTTTGGAACCCTGTATACTTTGGTGTCCTATGATTTGTGGTGAACGGCCTGCTTCAGCATCCCGTATGCTTTGTTGCCCTGTGTGCTTTGGCATCCTTTGTACTTTAACTTCCTATTTGAACTGGTGTACTGTGTGCTTTGTGTTTTATGTGCTTTGCTGTCCCGTGTGCATTGCTGTCCTGATTTTTTCTTTGGCATCCTGTGTGGTTTGGTGTCCTGTGTGTTTTGGTGTCCTGTGTGCTTTGACGTCCTGTGTGCTTTAGTGTCCTGTGTGCTTTTGCATCCTATGTGCTTTGGAACCCTGTATACTTTGGTGTCTTATGATTTGTAATGAACGGCCTGCTTCAGCATCCCGTATGCTTTGTTGCCCTGTGTGCTTTGGCATCCTTTGTACTTTAGCTTCCTATATGAACTGGTGTCCTGTGTGCTTTGGCATCACATGTATTTTGGCATCCTGTGTTCTTTGATGTCCTATGCTTTGTAAGGTCCACTGTTCTTTGGCGGCATGAGTGCTTTGACAACCTGTGATCTTTGGAGTCCTGTGTACTTTGAGTCATGGGTGCTTTGGCATTATGTGTGCTTTGGTGTCCTTTGGTATACTGTATGCTTTGAGTTCTTTGTGCTTTAGTGTCTTATATGCTTTGGTGTCCTGTATGCTTTGGCGTTCTGTGTGCTTTGGTGTCCTGTGTTCTTTGAGTGTTGGGTGCTTTGGCATTATGTGTGCTTTGGTGTCCTTTGGTTTTTGCCATACAGTGTGCTTTGAGTTCTGTGTGCATTGGTGTTTTATATGCTTTGGCATCCTGTATGCATTGGCATCCTGTGTGCTTTGAGTTCTTTGTGCTTTAGTGTCTTATATGTTTTGGCATCCTGTGTGCTTTAGTGTCCTGTGTTCTTTGAGTCCTGGGTGCTTTGGTATTAGTTGTGCTTTGGTGTCCTTTGGTGTACCCTGGGCTTTGCCATACAGTGTGCTTTGAGTTCTGTGTGCATTGGTGTTCCTGGGTGCTTTGTCATTATGTGTGCTTTGGTGTCCTTTGGTGTACTCTGGACTTTGGCATACTGTGTGTTTTGGCATCATGTGTTCTTTGATGTTCTGTGTGCTTTGTAAGGCACACTGTTCTTTGGCGTCATGTGTGCATTGGCAACCTGTGATCTTTGGTGTCCTGTGTACTTTGAGTTCTGGGTACTTTGGCATTATGTGTGCTTTTGAGTCCTTTGGTTTACTCTGGGCTTTGACATACTGTATGCTTTGAGTTCTTTGTGATTTGGTGTCTTATATGCTTTGGCATCCTATATGCTTTGACATCCTGTGTGCTTTGGTGTCCTGTGTTCTTTGAGTCCTGGGTGCTTTGGCATTATGTGTGCTTTTGTGTTCTCTGGGCTTTGGCATACTGTGTTCTTTGAGTTCTGTGTACTTTGGTGTCTTATATGCTTTGGTCTCCTGTATGCTTTGGTGTCCTCTGTGCTTGGGGATCCTGTTTGCTTTGGAGATCTGTGCTTTGACATCCTGTGTGCTCTTGGTGTCTTGTATGCTTTGGTGTCCTATATGCGTTGGCATGCTGTGTGCTTTGAAGTCCTGTGAACTTTAACATCCTGTCTGCTTTGGCATCCTGTATGCTATAGTGCACTGTGTACTGTGGTGCCCTGTGTACTTTGGTCTCCTGTGAGCTTTGTTGTCCTGTGTGTTTTGGTATGATGTGTGCTTTGTTGTCCTATTTGCTTTGATGTCCTTTGTGCTTTAGCATCTTATGTGCTTTAGCATCCTGTGTCCTTTAGAGCTCTGGGTGCTTTGACGTCATGTGTGCTTTGGCATCCTGTGTGCTTTGAAGTCCTGTGTGCTTTGGAATCCTGTGTGCTTTGTGTCCTGTATGCTCTGGTGTCTCATGTGCTTTGGTGTTCGGTGTGCTTTGGCATCCTGTATGCTATGGCGCACTGTGTACTTTGGTGCCCTGTGTACTTTGGTCTCCTGTGAGCTTTGGTGTCCTGTGTGTTTTGGTATGATGTGTGCTTTGTTGTCCTATTTGCTTTGATGTCCTTTGTGCTTTGGCATCTTATGTGCTTTAGCATCCTGTGTCCTTTAGAGCTCTGGGTGCTTTGACGTCATGTGTGCTTTGGCATCCTGTGTGCTTTGCCTCCCTGTGTGCTTTGAAGTCCTGTGTGCTTTGGAATCCTGTGTGCTTTGTGTCCTGTATGCTCTGGTGTCTCATGTGCTTTGGTGTTCGGTGTGCTTTGGCATCCTGTATGCTATGGCGCACTGTGTACTTTGGTGCCCTGTGTACTTTGGTCTCCTGTGGGCTTTGGTGTCCTGTGTGTTTTGGTATGATGTGTGCTTTGTTGTCCTATGTGCTTTGATGTCCTTTGTGCTTTGGCATCCTGTGTGCTTTGCCTCCCTGTGTGCTTTGTGTCCTGTATGCTCTGGTGTCTCGTGTGCGCTGGTGTCTCGTGTGCTCTGGTGTCCTGTGTGCTCTGGTGTCTCGTGTGCTCTGGTGTCTCGTGTGCTCTGGTGTCCTGTGTGCTCTGGTGTCTCGTGTGCTCTGGTGTCTCGTGTGCTCTGGTGTCTCGTGTGCTCTGGTGTCTCATGTGCTCTGGTGTCCTGTGTGCTCTGGTGTCTTGTGTGCTCTGGTGTCTTGTGTGCTCTGGTGTCCTGTGTGCTCTGGTGTCTTGTGTGCTCTGGTGTCCTGTGTGCTCTGGTGTCTCGTGTGCTCTAGTTCCGGTGTGCTCTAGTGTTCGGTGTGCTCTGGTGTCCTGTGTGCTCTGGTGTCTCGCGTGCTCTGGTGTCCTGTGTGCTCTGGTGTCTCGTGTGCTCTGGTGTCCTGTGTGCTCTGGTGTCCTATGTGCTCTGGTGTCCTGTGTGCTCTGGTGTCTCGTGTGCTCTTGTTGCGGTTTGCTCTGGTGTTCGGTGTGCTCTGGTGTCTTGTGTGCTCTGGTGTCTCGTGTGCTCTGGTTCCGGTGTGCTCTGGTGTTCGGTGTGCTCTGGTGTCTTGTGTGCTCTGGTGTCTCGTGTGCTCTGGTTCCGGTGTGCTCTGGTGTCCTGTGTGCTCTGGTGTCCTGTGTGCTCTGGTGTCTTGTGTGCTCTGGTGTCTCGTGTGCTCTGGTTCCGGTGTGCTCTGGTGTCTTGTGTGCTCTGGTTCCGGTGTGCTCTGGTGTCTCGTGTGCTCTGGTGTCCTGTGTGCTCTGGTGTCTCGTGTGCTCTGGGGTCTCGTGTGCTCTGGGGTCTTGTGTGCTCTGGTGTCTTGTGTGCTCTGGTTCCGGTGTGCTCTGGTGTCCTGTGTGCTCTGGTGTCTCGTGTGCTCTGGTGTCTCGTGTGCTCTTGTTCCGGTGTGCTCTGGTGTTCGGTGTGCTCTGGTGTCTTGTGTGCTCTGGTGTCTCGTGTGCTCTGGTTCCGGTGTGCTCTGGTGTCTTGTGTGCTCTGGTGTCCTGTGTGCTCTGGTGTCTCGTGTGCTCTGGTGTCTCGTGTGCTCTTGTTCCGGTGTGCTCTGGTGTCTCGTGTGCTCTGGTGTCCTGTGTGCTCTGGTGTCTCGTGTGCTCTGTTTCCGGTGTGCTCTGGTGTTCGGTGTGCTCTGGTGTCCTGTGTGCTCTGGTGTCTCGTGTGCTCTGGTGTCCTGTGTGCTCTGGTGTCTCGTGTGCTCTGGTGTCTCGTGTGCTCTTGTTCCGGTTTGCTCTGGTGTTTGGTGTGCTCTGGTGTCTTGTGTGCTCTGGTGTCTCGTGTGCTCTGGTTCCGGTGTGCTCTGGTGTCTTGTGTGCTCTGGTGTCCTGTGTGCTCTGGTGTCCTGTGTGCTCTGGTGTCCTGTGTGCTCTTGTTCCGGTTTGCTCTGGTGTTCGGTGTGCTCTGGTGTCTTGTGTGCTCTGGTGTCTCGTGTGCTCTGGTGTCTCGTGTGCTCTGGTGTCCTGTGTGCTCTGGTGTCTCGTGTGCTCTGGTGTCTCGTGTGCTCTTGTTCCGGTTTGCTCTGGTGTTCGGTGTGCTCTGGTGTTCTGTGTGCTCTGGTGTCTCGTATGCTCTGGTGTCCTGTGTGCTCTGGTGTCTCTTGTGCTCTGGTGTCTCGTGTACTCTGGTGTCTCGTGTACTCTGGTGTCCTGTGTGCTCTGGTGTCCTGTGTGCTCTGGTGTCCTGTGTGCTCTGGTGTTCTGTGTGCTCTGTGTGCTCTGGTGTCCTGTGTGCTCTGGTGTCCTGTGTGCTCTGGTGTTCTGTGTGCTCTGTGTGCTCTGGTGTCCTGTGTGCTCTGGTGTCTCGTGTGCTCTGGTGTCTCGTGTGCTCTGGTGTCCTGTGTGCTCTGGTGTCTCGTGTGCTCTGGTGTCCTGTGTGCTCTGGTGTCTCGTGTGCTCTGGTGTCCTGTGTGCTCTGGTGTCCTGTGTGCTCTGGTGTCCTGTGTGCTCTGGTGTCCTGTGTGCTCTGGTGTCTCGTGTGCTCTGGTGTCTCGTGTGCTCTGGTGTCCTGTGTGCTCTGGTGTCTCGTGTGCTCTGGTGTCCTGTGTGCTCTGGTGTCTCGTGTGCTCTGGTGTCCTGTGTGCTCTGGTGTCCTGTGTGCTCTGGTGTCCTGTGTGCTCTGGTGTCTCGTGTGCTCTGGTTTTCAGTGTGCTTTGCCACCCAGTACAGTCTCTGCAAGTTCTTTTCTAACATAAAGGTTTGCTAATTGAGACCTGTCAGTTTATAGCAGGGGTCACCAAACTTGGTCCTGGAGGGCCGACCCAGGCCTGGATTTGTGGATATCCTTGCTGCAAACAGGTGTGTCAATCAGGATGGCTGAAGAAACAAGATTCTCACCTGTTTGCAGCAAGGATATCCACAAATCCAGGCCTGGGTCGGCCCTCCAGGACCGAGTTTGGTGACCCCTGGTTTATAGCAAATGTATTTGTGAGTTCAAGTTTAACCCTTTCACTGGCAGAGAGGCCGGCAATGTATTAACCCATTCAGACCTCTCCTAGACACTGTGTCCAGTTCTCCAAAAGGATATTAATAAGTTATAGACCATTCAAAGGAGGCGATTAAATGGTGAAGGGTCTAAAAGACACAACTTATAAGGAGGCTCCATGACATTAAACAAGATAGATTAGAGGGGGGCAGGGAAAGTAAACTTAATTGAAATTAATAGGAAGTGCACAGTCTACGTATGTCTGTAGATTTAATTGGTGGACAATTATACCTTTATATTAATGCTCACTGTCTGTCAGGGACAAGCCCGCCTTGCATGTTACCATTTAAATCATGGTGCATTACAATGCAATAAAGGACAAATATACAAAATGCTTTCAATGTCCCCTTAAGGAATTTAAGTATAAGCTTAAGGCTATCCTGATGTCTACTTAAGCCAAATCTAGATAGATAGAATGGTCAGTCTTGATGAGCCTTTTTGTTTCTTGGCTGCTGAACAATTCTTGTGTCTTTGTTTCTATCTAGATCCCGGATTATGTCAGTATGACTTTCACAAACAGTGACCCGCACAGGGGACCTCGCCTTTCTCTAAACCGTCTGAGCTCTAAGAAATAAAAATCTGAGCAGTTTTGCTATTTATCTTGTTCCAGATGACAAGAGAGAGATTTATCTGAGGTGTCACTAATCAGAATCTCTCCAAAGGCCTGGAATCTTATCCAATAGAAATAACCCCCTGTACTGCCCCTGGGCGGTACCTCTGCAGGAATGACCCCACAAACATGAAAACAAGCAAATACAGAACCATCAAAAGGAAAGCAGAAAAAGGAAGACTGGTCTGCCCATTCTATCTACCTTTAAATACCTAATCACTCCTCAATTATATCCTATGCATTGTGTTATATAAATGTTTTAACTAAATTCATTAATTTGATGTGTAATTTTCCTAACAAATTTATACTTATAAGAAACCCACAGAGAAACAATGTATCAGGTTCTAAAACCGCCATCTTTCTTCTTGTATTCTCTAATGCAGGCTGCCATCTTACACAACAGTGACCTGCAACACTGAATTTTATGAGCTAAAGACACTCCCACAGGAAGGAGATTCACTCTATGAGTGTCATGCTGTTAAACAGCAAGAAGATGCAGAAATGGTATCTTTCTTTTTTGTTTTTTTCCTTCTTTATCTTTCTATTTGGATCTTCCTTTTCTCTTCTACTTTCTACTTGTATATGTTCTCTTTCATTCAGTTCCTCTTTTTCTTGTTTTTTTCTTTCTGACTATTGGTATCCCTCTCTTTTTTGTTCTTTCTTCCTCTCTCTTTATTCTGATCATATTTACTCTCTATATGTATGTTTCTCTGATCCCCTTTTCCTCTCTCTCTTCTCTTCTCTAACGCCCTCTCACTCCCTCTCAAAGTATCTTTCTATTCATCTCTTTTTCTTTTTTAGTCTTTTAGTCTTTATTTATTGATCTCTATGTGTGTGTGTCTCTTTGGTTTTCTCTTTGTCTTTTTCTCTCCCTCTCTCTCCACCGCCTTCTCTCTTGCTCTCTGACTTTTTTGTCTCTTTCCTCTCTCTCTTCCACTTTTCGCGCTCTCTCTCTCTTATATCTCTTTCTCAATCTGCTTCTCTCCTGCTCTCACACTCTTTGGCCTTTTCTCTCTCTTCCATTCTTCTCTCTCCCTCTCTTCTATCTGTTTCTCTCTCTCCTCTTCCACGTTTTCACTCTCTTCTTTCTCTCTCTATCCTCTCTGTCTTCAATTCTATTCTCTCTCCCTCTCTTATATCTTTCTCAATCCCCTTCTATCCTGCTCTCCCACTCTTCTCTCTCCCTCCCTCTCGTCTATCTTTTTCTCTCTCTCCTCTTCCACTCTTTCTCTATCTCTATTCTCTCTGTCTTCTGCTCTTCTCTCTCCCTCCCTCTTCTATCTCTTTCTTTCTCTCCTCTTCCACCCTTTGCCTCTTTTTCTCACTTTCTTCTTTCTCTATCTCTATTTTCTCTGTCTTTCACTCTTCTCAATCCCCTTCTCTCCTGCTCTCTTACTCTTCTCTCTCCCTCCCTCTCTTCTATCTCTTTCTTTCTCTCCTCTCCCACCCTTTGTCTCTTTTTCTCACTTTCTTCTTTCTCTATCTCTTTCCTCTTCTCTTCCACTCTTCTCTCTCTCCCTCCTCTTTCTCTGCCACTCTTTCTCACTTTCTATCCTTGAAGTGTCACTACCAAGTGGGACTAAAGGTTCCCCACACCGTGGGGGTCCTCAGATCTTGTGCTCTGGTAATGTAAGGTGTATAAGGCAGCTGCCTCATTGCCTTCCCCTCTTGGAGAGTTTTATGGCGGTATAAACCCCACAGACATTATTTGGTCAGACACAGAATTTCTGATGATTCTGGGTAATTTTCACTATCTCAAGTGTCCGGGATTTATTGTCTCTGTCTGAGGCTGTGATCAGCTTTCTCGCTTTTATTTGGCACACAGTTTATTTTTCGCGTGAGTTCACAGCTGCCCTCTGTGGCCTTGTTTAGATTAGCTGCAGGGATGATATTAATGGCGTCTGATCTCTGCAGAGCACACTTTCCATTTCTTCCCTTTTCCTGTTGGGTCAGGTAACTGGGAATGAATTGTTTTAGATTTTAGACATTAGGATTGATGAGTAATCAGGAGCTCCTTAGATGAGTTTATTACAAGCTGCTGATAGAAAGATACTTGTGCATAACAACTGGATGGAGCGGCTCTACCTGCAGTCCATGTGTTGTAGCTTAGATTTTTGTTGTTTGGTTGTTCAGTCATGTCCGACTCTGCATGACCCTATGGATGCAGCATGCCAGGCATATCTTGTCTCTGTTTTTTCTTGAATGTTGTTATTTAGTCATTCAGTTGTGTCCCTACAGACAGCCGCACGCCAGGCACAACTCTCATTAAGTCTCCGGTTGTACTTATCCATAAGGTTTTCTTGGTAAAGATACTGGAGAGGGCTGACAGTTCCTTCTCCAGTGGACTGCGATTTGCCTGATCTCTCTGCTATGACCTGCCCATTTGGGTGACCCTACAAGGTTTAGCTCACAGCTTCATTAAAGTAGACAAGCCCCTTCACCATGACAAGATAGCAATCCAGATAAGGATAGATAGGGATAGATAGATAGGGATAGATAGGGATAGATAGATAGATAGATAGATAGATGGAAATGGTTAGATACATTAATAGATAGATAGATAGATAGATAGATAGATAGATAGATAGATAGATAGATAGGATTCTGAACCTTAAACCCCCTGTTTGATAGTAGACCAGGTTTGAGCTAATAAATAGCTATATTATCTAACCTCTCATGAGATCCTGATAGATGCCTCCTATATACACCACAATACATAAGGATAGATTAGCTGTTATTCCAGTTTTGACTTCTCATAAACAAGCCCATTGATGTCTCAGCCCAACACGCATATTTCTTCATGTTTGTGGTACAGCGGTCAGACTAATGACCTCTTTCCAATGATGCAGTAATAAGGTTATAGTCTGAAATATGATTTTGTGTGTGACTCATGCAATGCTGTATAAATCCTGTGACACAGGGATACAGGGCACACAATTTCTAGTCCTTCTCTGTAATAAATCGGTTTGGTTTTTGAAGGATAAAACCATCTAATTTACGGCTGATGTCTGAATTAATGAAGCAGGAGGTTCACGGGGGCAGGATAGTTCCCCTTTTACCTGATCTGCACTGCTCCTATAATAAAACTCTCTGTAAGGTTAAACTAAGGGTTCAGCTCTGCACTGATCTAAATCACAGATTTCTTATCAATTCACTGTTTTTGAAGTATAATCTGACCTGTCTGTGATTTGGGAATACCAGACAAAATTATCATTCAAAGATCTGTGTAGGATTATATGGTCATGCAAAGCATTTATAATAATAACCTCCACCACTGTGGTCAGCTATTTTTCTAAATGGTGTTTTTAATATCTACCCTTGATAACTGGCGAAATGTTTTTTGGAAGTAAAAACACATAGCACATCCTTTACATGTTTAACTTCTATCTATATTTCTTTATCGCAGGGTTCCATTTTACTTTCTCAACTGATTCTTTAAGTTGCTTTATCAGGAGGGTGTCTCCTTGTAAAATAATGAACTTAATGAAAGCATTGATAGTTTTAACTGTGCAGATCGTAGCTTCTTCCGCATTCAAATTCTCCCCCCACTTCAGCACAACTCAAAATGAGCATAACTGCATATAAAGAAAACAAATTAGAGGTTTTATTATGTTTTGCATATTATCAAGTAAAGTTCTTTTAAAAAAAAGGCAATTTTGTATTCAGGACTACTGTGGCCTTTGAAAAAAATTGGCATTTTGAATACTATCCTTCAACCATAAAATTGGTTTATACTGAATTATAATAGTTGTGGATCTGCAGGGCTGTTCATAACACTTACGATGTTGGTCACGCTTTGCCCCATACGGCCGCAACTGTTCACCTTGCAAAGCGAGGTGAGACATCGACTGCGAGCCTCACAAAGCGTGGTGAGCTGTTGACGCAGGACTCAGGCTTCAATGAGTGCCAAAGACGCTCATTGCACTGCGAGCCTTGCGAGGCTAACAGTTGAGGCACGTGGGACTAAGTCTGCGAGGATCGCAAATCGAGGTGAGCTGTTGATGCGGGACTTAGGCTGCAATGAGCGCCAAAGGCACTCATTGCACTGCGAGCCTCGCAAAGTGAGGCGAGCAGTTGAGGCACGCAGGACTTAGACTATCGCGAATCCAGTAGGACTTAGCACGGTTCACAAAATCACAGCTTTTAGGACTTAGGACCCGAAGCACGTACATGGACTGTGGGCCTCGGTAAATTACGACTTTAAAGGCTGAATCACAGAACTCGAAACACCTGCTAAAAATAACAAATATACCTCAAATTCACTTACACACTCACACACAGCACGGGGGGAGAGCCAGGGAGCCTGTGAGTGAGGTTGTAAGCTAATTTGTGCCATATATTGAGTTTATTCACAAACGAAAATCGCCTAAGCGGTAAAAAAAATGGCCGTAGAAAAAACTTAAACACAAAGGCCCTCATTCAATTGCAATTTGGCCAATTGAATAGGGGTCTAAATAAGCACATAACATATTTTTTTAAAGAAGTTTTTAGTTAGTAAAACATCTATCCAAAAGCAAGTTCTTCACTGACTAAAAACTTCTTTAAAACAAATATGTTATGTGCTTATTTAGAGCCCTATTCAATTGGCCAAATCGCAATTGAATGAGGGCCAAAGAAAATTAGGCCGAAGGACGTAAAACGAGGACGAAGGACATAAAAACAAGCTCAAATAAGTAACACTTAACGCAAGCAGTAACACTTAATCCAAGGCACTAACTCTTAACGCAAGGTAGTAACAGTCATCGCAAGGCCCCTAAACTACATGGGGGAGAGGCTTGCAATGAGCGCCACGGGGCTTGAGATGAGTGCCAAAGGCACTCAGCGCGGGGCCTGTAAAGTACACCTGGGAAGAGGCTCGCGATGCGCGCCGAAGGGCCTTGAGTGGGGCCATATACTCGCACTGTGTGGCAAACAGCATTGCCAGGCTTACAATTTTTATTTTAAGTTTCTAGTCACTAATATAGTGAGCATACACACTTACGTTGCCTCACGCCGCGCTTTGGGAGGAGAAGAGACAAAGGGGAGGGGGGAAGACACAGGGGAGGGGGGCAAAGAGACACATGGGCGGGAGGAGGAGGAGGGGAAAGAGACACGGGGAGGGGGAAAGAGACACAGGGAGGGGGAAAGAGACACAGGGGGAAGACACGGGGCAGGGGGGAAGAGATATGGGGGAAAGAGACACAGGGAGGTAGGAAGAGATACAGGGGAGAGAGTGGGGGAAAAAGACACAGGGGAGGGAGGAGGGGAAACAGACACAGGGGGAGACCCATGGGAGAGGGGGGAGAGACATAGGGAAAGAGATACATGGGAGGGGGGAGAGACACAGAGGGGGCAAAGGGGGGAGGAAAGAGACAGGGGAAAAGGGGGAGAGAAGAAAAACAGGAGAGGGAGAGGGGGGAAAGAGATATAGGGGAAGGGGGGAGGTAAAAATATTATCTGTCATTTAGTCAGATAATAATTATCAAAGTTTCAGTGCAGTCAAACATTAATATCAAGAACATTTAAACATTACAAAAGCATTTTCATCAGCCAGTAGATCGGGTGGCCAATTACTCCATAACTGCTGCAGTGCATTGACACATCCTTAAAGGGAAGCTGTAGGTTAGCAAACACTACACATTTGTGATGTGTGTAACAAACTAACAACATTAGTAGACTCCTCACATGAAACACTAACACATTCTTGTCATTTTCATCTAAAAAACATTTCCAAAATACGTTACTAAGACACAACTAAGCTTCTAATCCACTCTCTCATCATATCTCGTCTCAACTACTACATCTCACTCCTTGCTGGCCTCGCCATCACCCGTCTATCCCCACTTCAATCCATAGTGAACTCATCTGCTAGACTAATTTACCACACTCAACGCCCCGTGTCTGCAGCGCCTCTCTCTCAATCACTCCACTGGCTTCCCTTAGCCTCCAGAAAAACATTTAAAATAATGACCCTAACTTACAAAACCCTCAAAAATAATGCTCCCCCTTATATCTCTGCTCTCCTCTCAAAATATCCCCCACCCACCCTCTTCATTCTGTTAACAGCCTTCTTCTTTCCACCTCTCTTATCACCTCCTCTCACTTCCGCCTCCAGGACATTTCTAGTGCTACCCCTATTCTATGGAACTCCTTGCCTCGCTATCTCCCTGCCTCAAAACCTTAAATTCCTCACTAAAAACACACATGTTTAACGCAGCTTATCACCTGCCTCCTTAACATTCACAACTTCTTTCACTCTCCTGTACCTCACCCAAACCTTTTAGATTGCAAGATTGCAAGTTTTCAATTTTGCAAGGTGCTTTGGGGGAAGGCACAATGGACACTGGATTCTAAGCTCAAAGACAGGGCCCTCAATCCATTGCAGTGTGGTAATATCGCTTTTGCTTTCTGCCTTGAACTTACCCATGTATAGGGCTACGGAATTTGTTGTTGCATTACAAATAAATGATAATAATAATAATAATAATAATAATAATAATAATAATAAAAATAATGGGCATTATAGCCTTTTCCATGAAAATCTTCATTTTAGCAGACTATGTTAGAGCATGGAAGCTGCCAGGATAGACAGACTTGCTTTTGAAGGCACAAAGGGGCAGTTGCAGAGGAAGTAAGGCTTGCAAATGTATTTATAATATGTCTCTATTATAGGATAAACTGGGAAAGTATTCCAATTCTGAGATCTTATCTAAATCCACAAATGAATCAACAAATCGTCCCTCCACCCCTTCCGCTATTAAAAAGGTAATAGAAAGTAGGAGAACCAGACCTTTCCTGTTTTGTTCCTGCCAGCAGTGTCATGCAGAGGCCAGTAGGTGGTTCTATGGTGGCTCGATGAGACTTAGTTCAATTTGTTTGTAGGGTTAGATTTAGGGTTTGGGATTAGGGTGTGCACACCACTATTTTACTATTTAAAGCTTATCATCTGCCACTACCCTAACCCTGAACCCCAAACCCTAAGTCCAGCCGCGCTACATAATGGCCGTTGAGTGCCACTATGCTGGTGGGGACAAAACAGGAAATATCAGAACACACCTACTCAATCTCCAACGTAGCGCACAGCATTGAGAAAACAGATATGACATCATTTAGGCACTAGCAATATCTACTAAAATAAAGATTTTACCTAAAATTGATTTTATCTTTGCACCGTTGCTAATGTTGTTATTTGCTAAAGACGTCACAAACATTCAAGGTTTTTCCCAATCTACAACACTCCTTTAATAGAGCTAGTCAGGGGAAAGTTCTGCTTTGTTGCAATCCTGAATGAAAGGCCCACATATAAGAGCACCACTGACTGCAGGATTTGCTCGAGGCCCAGCTCATTCCCCTATTCCTGCTTGTTCCAGTTAAATTCTCATCCATAACCCCCCAAGTCCGAGGTGAGATGTAACACAGCCAGGATCAAAGCAGCAAATCATGTCCTGCACACTCACATCTGAAAGCGAGGAATTGATCTGTGTGTAAATCACACCGGAGAGCTTGGGTACCAGAGCATTAATAAGTAATCACCCCCCACTAAACACACAGCTCTGTGTTAGTAACTATAATGCAGGCACGTCTGCAGTGTGGAGGCTGCATTTCTTCTGTAACATCTGTACACATTTTATTTAAAATCTTGCTATAAATGCTAAGTAATATTGTAATGACTGGATTCGTAAAAAGCTGGTCACTGCAAATATAGAAGAAATAGTGCACTTTATATTCAGATCATTTGTCATTTACTTAAAACCTTTTAAAAAGAAAATGTAACACAAAAACTGATTTTAAAGGATTAATTAAGATCTCATATATACAAGGAACGAGACTTCTTAGCAGGCGAAATGTTTTGGAACGTAAAAAAACATACTGCAGCCCTTAGTGTCAAGGCCTTTGGCAGAGGGGAGATGGGGGACTGAAGGGTCTGTCCTGAATGGGGGACCCTATGCTGGCAGGAATTTATTGTATGTGCTGTGATGCCTGTCATTTGGGGGAGGAAGGAAGTGAGCTACTAGAAACTGCTATTTACAGTGTATACCACCTATAACAGTTGTGAGTTACACCTGCGCAGTGCGTTCTGCACAGGCGTTACTCACATGCTGATTGCTGGTGCATTGGCGAGAGTCGCGCAACTGCGCATGCGTGGTGCAGCCCGGATAGAGAGGGAGGGGGAGAGAGAGGTGGAGGGAGTAACAAAGGGGGATGGAGGGAGAGAAAGGAGGGGAGTGAGGAAGAGAGAGGGAGGGAGGGAGAGAGGGAAAGGGAGTGAGAGAGTGAGGTTGACAGTGAGAGAGGAAAGGAGAGAGAGAATGAGAGTGAGAAAGGGAGAGAGAGAAAGAGGGAGGGATACAGAGGAAGGGAGGGAGAGAGGGAGGCAGAGAGAGGGAGGGAGGCAGAGAGAGATAGAAAGGGAGAGAGGAGAGAGAGGGGGAGGGAGAGAGACAGAGAGCACACAGAGCGCAGAGAGAGGACACAGAAAGAGAAAGCGGACGCAGAGAGAGAGGGCACAGAGAGAGGGCACACTGAGAGAAAGTAGATGCACTGAAAAAGAGACAGTGCAAAGAGAGAGAGCACACAGAGACACATATGGCTCAGAGAGAGAGTATACACAGACAATTGAAAATAACATATGACAGGCAAGTTACTAATATATATATACAGTATAATATAATTCTGAAGTCTATGAAATATTTTAATTTAATAATGGGAAACAAATTAATATTTCACTACTATATGTGCAGTTAATGTAACTGCTGGCTGTGCAAGATGGGGAAAATGGGTGTGCATCAGGTTGGGGACCCTGACATTACATTTGTACTGGTCCCCAAGATTTCTGATGATGGCCCCGCTTTGTGTATCAGCAAGTATGTGCAACTATTCTGCACATTTTTGTTTCTGTTTATCAGCTTCTACAAATGGTGGGAGACCTTTAAGGCAGAGAAGCATTCAGCTGCCACATTAGTAGGATTAAAGGAGATCTCATCAGTCTATGAGACCTTTTCCCGTCTCAAATAAGGTAGTGACCTCTCCCAATAAAAATAATTGTAATTAAGCTTGAGTTTAAGTTTGAAAAGAGATGGTTACTGGCTGTCGGGTGGCAGTATTTCTGAAACAGCGCAGTTTGTGAACTGCTCACGTGGTGTTGTGGTTAAACTGTACCGCGACTGGACAAAGAGCACCATTGCGAATAAATGGTGTAGAAACTGCTGGGTACCAAGTGCCATTGATATCAAAGGTGAACGTCGGCTGCGAAGCTGTGAAAGGGCCAACGACACTCTACAGTTGAGCAACTCACCGTCCAAACAAACCAGGGGGCTACCAGACGTGTGTCTAAAAAGACAGTACAGCCAACCCTGTTGCGTATGGGGCTCCAATGCAAATGGCTGTTTACTGCGCCCATGAGGAAGAGGGTTCATCATCAGAAATGGCTTCAATTTGCACACCAGTCTTGAAATTGGAACTTTTATGATTGTCAAATCGACTGGACGGACGTTGGCGTGTCAGGTGCAAAACCTCTGAGAACAAACACTCTGCAACCAGTGTTGGAAGAACAAAAGCTGTTGGCGGCAGCGTTATGGTATGGAAGGCACTCTCAACCGACTGAGTTACATGTTATATTGCCAGAATTGTCTGTGAGTAGTTGGAGGAGCATGATGAACACTTCCAAGTACTTCCCTGGCCTCCAAATTCCCCGAACAGGAACCCCATTGAGCACCTGTGGGACCACCTCAATCTCCATGGTCCCACATGGATCCTCCACCACGCACTCTTCAGCAGCTGTCGGATGCACTGCAGTCTGCATGGCTCCAGATACCCTTGCCAGCCTACCAGCATCTTATTGACTCACTACCATATTGTCTAGCTGCTGTCTGTGCTGCACATGGCGGTTATGTTAGCATGTGGTCATAATAATTTGACTCAACTGTATATATATATATATATATATATATATATATATATATATATATATATATATAGTAGATAGATAGATCGATAGATATACACACATACACACACTGCATATCTCACTGCACTACATTACATCTCATTACATTTACTTCTAGTCTCCATTCAGTACCTACCTGAGCTTCTGGTCATAATTCAGCTCCAGAGATCCCTGCACCATGGCTGTGAGGAGAAGTGACTCTGTAGCCTGCAATTACGACCACCAGAGGGCATTCCAAGCAGTAAAGACGCGCTGGCAGGGGTCTTATGAAGCTCTCAAAAGAGGGGGGATAGAGCCCAAGGGTGCCCAGAAATTAAAATTAAAAGAAAGTATAAGAAAAAAAATTTGACTGCCCTGGGGTCCCACCCAAGGGAAGGGTCCCAGTGCATTGCACCAGCGGTAGCTGCACCTGTGAGTTCAGCAAAGGTCCCAGTTAATGCATAAATTTGATTAATTCAAATGACAGAAGCTTTACCACTAAAATGCTTCTGGTGTTATACTGATTTCACCAATTGAGTGTGCCCTTCTGCCCTTCCTGTTATAGTTGTAAAATAAGAGCTAATTAATAATCTATAATAAAGTTTGTAGGTCCAACAAAGGATCTTTTCGGGAAATGTATTCTTAAAACAACAAACTTTCAGTCTTAGCTATATGTATTTATTAGTGTATTTTTTTAATTTCTTTGCAGTGTCCCTTTAAGAACCACTGTATTGCCATCAAAGAGGAGCTAGTTGTTTAAAATAAGCATGAATAAATAATTACCATTTTCGTTTAGTAATTTATAATAGCAATATTCAACATTAGGTACATTTGCAAAGATTAGATTATCATCTTTCATTTGAGTGTTTGCCTCCACCCTGATAAGGGAAGGGTGTTAGAAGATGGGTCTAAATAGTTTTAAGAAAAAATAGATTTGATAAGGAATAAACAATCATTCATAGGCTACTCCCACAGTTGTCAAAGGAAATATCTTGAATACAGTCTCAAGCCAGGGAAGATTATTGGTTTGTGTCTGAAAATTTAGCACCTGCCTGCAAGACAAAGCAACCTCCTCCTATTGACTTTACGGTGGGCGAAAACAATCAGCTACTGAGCCTAATCTTAAGTTCAATACTGAATATTGCTTTTTAAAGCATAGAATGCTTTTGCTGTTCAGTCGTATAGTCACGTCTGATTCTTCGTGACCCTATGGACCACAGCCCGTCAAGCACATCTTGTGTCTGGTTGAGCTCATTCATGAGGTTTTCATGGCAAAGATACCGGAGTGGGTTGCAAATTCCTTCACCAGTGGATCGCAATTAGTCATCTTGGGTGACCCTACATGACATAGCTCACAGCTTCATTGATATACACAAGCCCCTTCATCATGACAAGGTAGCGATACAGAAGGGGAAACCATTGCATATGAATTTTATTAATGATCAATTTCCAATTAAAACATTTAGCAGCTGTTAGGATAATACAGTGGCCCTTTAATTACATTATTGGCTTTCCCCAAACCCAGCCTTATAATGGGATCTTCCCATCCTCTAAACTCAGTCTTGGAATAATATAAAATCAGGATTAAAAGAACCAATCACAAACCAACGCGTCATTTGTCATAATAATGTAGCACGTTGGTGTCGCATAGTGTCAGAGTGTCACTGCGCACAGGCTCAGGATTTCTGGGCTGGTATACGAGTCTCATTAAAAACAGTTAATGAGCAATTTCAGCAAATTAAATATTTTATACCCAACAAATATAATTTATTTATAATGATTTATTATTGATCAATATATCTGACAACATATAACCTTACACCATAAAATGTATCTTGTTCTCAGCAGTATCTTAGTCCACAAGTCGGAGGAATCAGACTAAAACTTGGAGAGTGGATGGAGAGCACAAGACAGAAGATGGAAGACAGAAGATGTCCCCTAATTGCTATACCTGTCACAAAGACGCAGCGGATGTAGTGTCACACTAGGAGTGTTTTTATACAGAAGCTCTCAGTGTAATTAGTTTTAGAACCATATTGTGACAGCAGATACAAAGTAATAATCACATCTAGTCGGCCCATTATGTCGATTGAAAACTGAATTAAAGGAACTCTGTACAATGAAAAACAATGTGTGTGTTTGAGAACCCTGAGCATAATTAAAGGTACAGTATATGTAAGTGTCCCTGTTTTATTTTTTTTCGAATCTAACACACGCTGCTTATATCAGACACACACATTACATGGAGTCATTCTATACACACAGATTCATTTGATCAACTCTAATAATTATGGTAAGTGTGTAACGCTCCATGGGAGCGTACACACATACAACTTCCTAAGTCTGTACAGAGCTGGCGCACATGGTGCGCGCATTGAAGCCACTGATTTCGGGCTTCGCAATGGGCGCCGAAGTTTGCTAGTTGTGCATGCGTGTAGCGCATGGAGAGGTTTGCAATGAGTGCCTTTGGCTCGCAGAAGAGAGGGACGGAGAGAGGAGAGGGTAGAAGAGGCAGAGGACACAGGAGGGAAGGCGAGGGAGAGAGATTGCGTACTGGAAGGGGGGGAGACGGGTGGGGAGAGGAGTGATAGAGACACAGGGGTGGGAGAGACACAGAGGAGGGAGAGGGGGGAAGAGACACGGAGGAGGGGAGGAAATAGACACAGGTGAGGCAGAGGGGGTAAAGAGACACAGGGGGAGGGGAGGAAAGAGTCACAGGAGAGGGGGGAGGAGACACAGGGCAGCGGGGAGGGAGAGGACACAGGAGGGAAGGAGAGAGAGAGAGATTACATACTGGAAGTGGGGGAGAGGGGTGGGGAGAGGAGTGAGAGAGTGGGGGATAAATAGATATATATTACTTTATATAGACCAGGAAACACAATTAATTTTCTTTCCCTTTTTCTTCCATTTTTAATGTACAGCTGTTTCAAGCTTACTGACAATCATCAGCATGGAGCGGGATCTCAGCCTGTGTTGTGGATCTTATGAGTAGGTAGTTCACCACAACAATCATTTATAATATGGTGGGCAAAAGAGTGATAGAAGCCCTCCACCGTACAGTAGTACAGCAAATAAAAAGTACATCTGTGTTCATATTTGAATGTCTAAAGCAAGTTAAAAAACCTGCCTCCAGCCCAGAGTTCCTAAAAAAACAGTTATTACACTGCATTCTGGGAAGCTGAGCAGGGACATGCAAATATATATATATATTTATATACACACACTGTAGTATAGACAATGAATAGTACATTTGTGATTCCATGTCTAAAAAATACATTTAATGCACTGCACATACACTAGATATGCAAATGGGACCACAAAGCATTCTCAATCCAATATTCTAATAACCACTCTATACATGGCTCCTTTTAAGCATATGCTTGCTGTATTACACAGCTTCAAGCACAGCACAGGATGGATTATGCACAAGCCAGGAGACCTACCCACAGACAGAACTGTTTTGCAGTTACCGCGGCTCCTGGTTTGTGAGGTAGCTTTTTGTAGAGAGTAGTTCAATACAACATTCATTAAACTTATGGTGGGCTGAAGACTTCGTCGTTTGCAGCCTGAAGCGAGGAGAGCCGTCACGCTCGTTGCGAGGCCCATGGGACATGGTGCGCGCATTGAAGCCACTGATTTCGGGCCTTGCAATGGGCGCCGAAGTTTGCTAGTTGTGCATGCGTGTAGTGCATGGAGAGGTTTGTAATGAGTGCCTTTGGCTCGCAGAAGAGAGATAAGGAGAGAGGAGAGGGTAGAAGAGGCAGAGGACACAGGAGGGAAGGCGAGGGAGAGAGATTGCGTACTGGAAGGGGGGGAGACGGGTGGGGAGAGGAGTGATAGAGACACAGGGGTGGGAGAGACACGGGGTAAAGAGACACAGAGGAGGGAGAGGGAGGGAAGAGACACGGAGGAGGGGAGGAAATAGACACAGGGGAGGCAGAGGGGGTAAAGAGACACAGGGGGAGGGGAGGGAAGAGTCACAGGAGAGGGGGGAGGAGACACAGGGCAGCGGGGAGGGAGAGGACACAGGAGGGAAGGAGAGAGAGAGAGATTACATACTGGAAGTGGGGGAGAAGGGTGGGGAGAGGAGTGAGAGAGACACAGGGGTGGGAGAGACACGAGGTAAAGAGACACAGAGGAGGGAGAGGGGGGAAAGAGACACGGGGGGAGGGAAGGAAAGAGTCAAAGGAGAGAGGGGAGGAGACACAGGGCAGCGGGGAGAGAGAGGACACAGGAGGGAAGGAGAGAGAGAGATTACATACTGGAAGAGGGGGAGAGGGGTGGGGAGAGGAGTGAGAGAGACACAGGGGTGGGAGAGACACGGGGTAAAGAGACACAGAGGAGGGAGGGGAGGAAAGAGTCACAGGAGAGGGGGGAGGAGACACAGGAGAGCGGGGAGGGAAAGGAGAAAGAGACACAGGGGAGGGAGAGGGGGAAAAAGACACAGGGGAGGGAGAGGGGAGGAAAGAGACACAGGGGTGGGGGGAGAGGGGGAAAGAGATGCAGGGGAGGAAGAGGGGGGAAAGAGACACAGGGGAGGGAGAGGGGGGAAGAGACACAGGGGAGAGGGGGGAAGAGACACAGACATCAAATATCACGGGCAATTGACTAATATACATATATAATTTTTTATATATATATATATATTTTTTTTTTTGTTATATTGGGGGGGGGCATTGAGAATTTAAACAAAGAAATAAAAAAAAAAGTTCTTATGGGACCCCCCAGAACAGGGCCACCGGGTGCAATAGATCCACTCCTGCTTCCTGTCATGGGAGTAGAGTTGCATTATCTCCCCCAGATATTTTTGGGCTCCTACGCCCATGCTTATACATCTGCTAATGCTAGACTTCAAATGACTTATTTTTTATATTACCAAATATGCAATGAGTCAAATATTCTCTGTAAAGTTCTTTGGAGCTGTGGCTCTGATGTCAAGCTTGAATGTTCATTATGTATTTTCCACCCGCCATGTCTGACAGATGACAGGTCCCTCTCATTTCAGGAGTGTGAACAAAAGCTTTTTGCAAAGTCAACTAAATGAGTTAATTAAATTAATTGGTGTTCGTTTCCCAGACTCAGCATATTGTAGTCGCTTGTAGCTGTAGTTCTGAGGCAGGGGCCTATTTTGCATGCACATCCATGAACCCTTACAGGATATTTACACCATGCAACATCTGCCATGGCAGTATTTAAACTTCAAAGATTTTATGAATCTCTCTCAAAATATTTACAGTTTAAAGAACGACTCTGTGTTTAAATTCCTGGCGTACGCTCAGAGGATGGAGATCCAGCTGTCGGTTCCCAGATACGTGATGATACAGCAAAGGCCCAGGTTGTTGAATAAATATACACATATCATTCCAGTTGGGTGCTATTTATATTGTACGTGGAAGTGTTAGATAACTGAACTTGAAAGTTTGGTAGTTTAAGTATAAATATTTCAAAAAGATCCGCCACTCTACTAATGACTTTATCTCATACAATTAATAATCTCTCATTGTGGGGGGTGATAAACCACAAGAGCCCAGTTGGTAGATCTATACATAAACATAACAATAATGATACAATCATACAACATGAAGGTGTCATTATTCTAACACATATTATATAGTTTCTCCATAGATCCCAGCCGCTACAGTGCAGAGCTAGTGCATGGAGGGCACCATGCAAGGAAGGTGGGGTGCCCAAATTGTTATTTTACACTCCCTGGCCCCCCTCCGGTATCAACTCACTCAGTACATATTTAAATATAAATATAAATTTATATACATCAATCTATATACAGTATACATCTACACACACATATATATATATATAGATATCACATATAATAGTTGTCAAACTGCAAGACGTCGTCACGCTTTGCGAGGTGCGTACGACTTAGGCGATGAGCACCACTGGCGCTCATCGCTTGCGAGCCTTGCGAAGCGAGGCGAGCTGTTAACGCGTAGGACGCAGAAGGCGCTCATTGGGAGGCATGCGATGACCACCGAAGGCGCTCATAGCAAGCCTCGCAATGACTGCCGAAGGTCCTCACAGTACAAAACGGTTTCAATGATGTCTCAAACAGCATTCGCATGGCTTCAAATTTTATTGCCCCATCATTTTTGACGGGCAAGTCGCTAGTAGTTATATATATATATATATATATATATATATATATATATATATATATATATATAGTAAATAAATAGTACATCTGTGTTCACATGTGAAAAAATCCTGTTTCCAGCTCAGAATTCCAAGAAAAACAGTTATTACACTGCATTCTGGGAAGCTGAGTAGGGACATGCAAATGTGCCCACAAATGCCTTACTCTTCAATCCATAAACCATTCTAAACATGGCTTCCTTTAAACTCATGCCTGCTGCATTACACAGCTTTTATGCAAAGACAAGGTTGGATTATACACAAGCTGAGAATACTATCCATGTACAGCTGTTTCAGTTATTTTTGTTTTAATAAAAGCTCAAAATTCACATACATTGAAAACCAAACATAAAAAAACATCATAAAAAATAACAACTTTTCCATATTTACAAAACATTATAACTTCAAAACACAATCAAAATTGCATCATTTTGAAAAAAATCAAAAACGAAAAAGCAAAGAAAAGAAAAAAATATTAATGATACATATTACATCATATATATCAGAAATTTAAATTAAAAATAAAATAAATAGATATATATTACTTTATATAGACCAGGAAACACAATTAATTTTCTTTCCCTTTTTCTTCCATTTTTAACATACAGCTGTTTCACGCTTACTGACAATCATCAGCATGGAGCGGGATCTCAGCTTGTGTTGTGGACCTTATGAGTAGGTAGTTCACCACAACAATCATTTATAATATGGTGGGCAAAAGAGCGAAAGAAGCCCTCCACCGTACAGTAGTACAGTAAATAAAAAGTACATCTGTGTTCACATTTGAATGTCTAAAGCAAGTTAAAAAACCTGCTTCCGGATCAGAGTTCCTAAAAAAACAGTTATTACACTGCATTCTGGGAAGCTGAGCAGGGACATGCAAATATATATATATATATTTATATACACACACTGTAGTATAGACAATGAATAGTACATTTGTGATTCCATGTCTAAAAAATACATTTAATGCACTGCACATACACTAGATATGCAAATGGGACCACAAAGCATTCTCAATCCAATATTCTAATAACCACTCTATACATGGCTCCTTTTAAGCATATGCTTGCTGTATTACACAGCTTCAAGCACAGCACAGGATGGATTATGCACAAGCCAGGAGACCTACCCACAGACAGAACTGTTTTGCAGTTACCGCGGCTCCTGGTTTGTGAGGTAGCTTTTTGTAGAGAGTAGTTCAATACAACATTCATTAAACTTATGGTGGGCTGAAGACTTCGTCGTTTGCAGCCTGAAGCGAGGAGAGCCGTCACGCTCGTTGCGAGGCCCATGGGACTTTGCCTCAAGTACGAGCCTCGGACGAAGCAAGACAAGCAGTTGGGGCACACAGGCCTTACGAGCCGTACAACTTAGGACCGAAATCCGTACATACACTGTGAGGCTCACAAAAATCCGACTTTAACGCCTGAGCCACAGATCTGCAAAGACCAGAAAAACACAGCAAAGATGCCTCAAAATAACTTCCACACAGCACAGTGGGAGAGCCAGGGAGCCTGTGAGTGAGGTTGCAAGTAATTTGAGGCATATTTGGCGTTTTTTCACCTAAGCAAGAAAGAAAATAGCTGCCGAAAAAAAGCAAACAGAACAAAAATGAGACCAAAGGACGTGAAAAGTGCTCAGAGGGCCCATAGCCTCGCATTGTGTGGCAAACACCATTGCCAGTCTTACTATTTTACTCCCGTCATTTTTGACAGGCAATTTCCTAGTATATATATAAAAGTCAGCTCAGGGCCGCCCCCCCCCCCCAGAGCAGGGTGCCAGTGCATTGCACAACCTGACATCATTGTAGTGTATTTACATGTAAAGCTCATATGTTTGTTTGCTGTACATGGGTTATTAAAGACAGTATGCTGTTTAAAATAAATAAAGTTAACTCTTTTCTTAGCTTTTAAACTGTATGTTTTCTTCTCAAGCAGAGCTGTGTATCTCCTCCTACCTGTGTCTATCAAGGGCGTGGCCAGCTCTTACTGTTCTGAACTGAAAATAAAAGTCTGACCAGCATAGGTTTTGCTTCAGGCTAAGCATGCTCAGTAAAGGGTGTGGGACTGTGATGGCTCATGCACTGTCACTGGGCAGTACCTATGGGGCAGCTGCAAACATGTTACAATAGAGCTGTTACCTTTGTGTAGGCAGTGGAGGCAGTGCAACTAATGTCATGGGGCGTGACCAGTGACATCAGCCCAGCCTACTACCAAGCTCCATGAGAGATAGACACAGGCCGGTGGAGATAAATAGCTCTGCTTGAGGAGAAAATTGACAGTTTAAAACCTAGAAAAAAATGGCAACTTTTGTTTTTATTAGCCAATGCCCAGCACACATGAGCCTTACTTGTAAATGCAATATAGTGGTCCTTTATACCCAGTGCATCCTAAACATTTCTTTTCATCAGAAGTTTGTTAATTTCACTGTACTTTTTATCTTTGATCTGTTTTTTAAGAAACACAGGAATCTGCATCCAAATTGCTGCTTAAAAGCTTTCTGTGGAACCTGCTATTGATCCATCCCGCCATTCACATTTCATCACAGCGTCTGAGCGGTTTGGGGGTTAGCGAGATTAAATCCTGCTTCAAAAAGGAATTGATTTCATTATGTCAGCTAGGGCAGCTTAACTTAGTCTGGATTTAACTGGCATCCTAATGTATGTCTGAATAACTGGGCAGGAGACATTCACTGCTGTGTTAATATCTATAGAGCTTCATTCAGTGGGAGATATTTACTAAGTATTCGCTGGGGTTTGTAATGCGGTGTAAAGGGCTGCTATAGTATGCTAGGAGTAATTATGGGTGAGTTAGGAATGTGTTTGGGCCATGTGAGAGGCAAGTTTTGATTAGGTTGTGTTAGGGGTATATTAGGGGCAGTTATGGATGGGTTAGTGATGTGTTAGGGGCAGTTATTAGTCTTAGGGGAAATATAGGTGTGTAATAGGGATGTTTAGGGGCTGTTATCAGTTTGTTAGGGGTATGTTAGCGATGGTTATGAATGTGTTAGTGGTGCGTGAATGTTTGTTTTAAATGTGTTTGGGGCAGTTATGGCTGTGTTATCGGTGTGTGACAGGCAGGTTTTTGTTAGGGGCAGTAACTGTTGTGTTAGGGGAAGTTTTGGGTCTGTTAGGGGCAGTTGTGAATGCTTTAGGGATGTGTTAGGAGCAGTTATGGATGTGTTATGTGTGCGTTAATGGTGGTTTTGGATGAGTTAGGGTGTATTGGGGCAATTATGAATGTGTTAGGATTGTGTATTGAGACATTTTGGATGAGGTAGGGTGTATTAAGGGCAGTAATGGATGTGCTAGGGGTGTGTGAGAGGCAGTTTTCAATGTGTTAGGGGCAGTAACTGTTGTGTTAGGGGACATTTTGGGTCTGTCAAATGCAGTTATGAATGTTTTAGGGATGTGTTAGCAGCAGTTATGGATGTGTTAGGTGTGTGTTAATGGTGGTTTTGGATGAGTTAGGGTGTGTTGGGGCAATTTTGTATGTGTTAGGATTGTGTATTAAGACATTTTGTATGGGGTAGGGTGTATTATGGGCAGCTATAGATGTGCTAGGGGTGTGTGAGAGGCAGTTTTCAATGTGTTGGGGTCAGTAACTATTGTGTTAGGGGATGTTTTGGGTCTGTTAGGGGCAGTTATGAATGTGCTAGGTATGTGTGAAAGACAGTTATGGGTGTGTTAGGGTGTGTGAGATGTAGTTATAGAAATGTTAGGTCAATGTTAGGGGGTTATGGGTTTGGTAGGGATGTGTTAGGGGAAGTTTTGGATAGGTGAGATTATGGGTGTGTTAGGGGCAGTTATGGATATGTTAGGGGTGTGTTAGTGGTGGTTTTGGATGAGTTAGGGGTGTGTTGGGGCAATTATGGATGTGTTAGGATTGTGTATTAGGACATTTTTTTATGTAATCGGGGTGTGCTATGGTAGTCATGTGTGTGTTAGGGTAGTTTTGGATGTGTTAGTTGTGTATTAGGGGCAGCTATGGATGTGTCATGGTCACTTTGGATGTGTTAAATATAAGGGGTAGCTATTGGTGTGTTATTGTTGTTACGGATGTGTTAGGGGTATATTGGGGCAGTTACGGATGTGTTAGGGGTATGCTGTATGTAAAATAACTGCTATGATCACCATTGCATATTTACTACAGATATTTTTATATGATATTTTACAATAAAATAATAATAAAACAAATACAATTTTTATTTTTTGTAAATTTATATGCAGTTATGCTTTACCACAGGCTTCCATGTTGTTTTCTTTCATTCTTATATCTACTGCAGTGTCCTTGTAAACTAATGAGCTTTCCCTTACTGCTACTAAACGGTATGACTGTTGCAGATACAATATATCCATTGTGCAGATAAAAGCTTTGTATGCAAAATCCCGTAACATCTCACCAAGTAGAACAGCAGAAACCAAAATGGTTTCTGCTGTTCCGCAGAACTGAACATTAACGGTAATAAATTAAAGCCTGTGCTACTTAACTACAGATAATGGTTCTGTATTGTTTGTATTACTACTGTACAAGGGAAATCTATTCATATATATATATATAACAATTTCGAGTCTGACTATGAGCAAAATTAAGCAGGAATATGTCACATTTGATGTTTAAATAATTTGCAGAGTTGGGGCTATTTATAAACGTTTTCACAACTTTTTGCAGAATAAACACACTAATAAAATACATTATTCCACACTATATTTCAAAGTAGTTGCAATCACTACAAGAGCTGAGTAAGAAAGAGGGTGGAGAGATTGTGCCAGCTTCACAGACCTCATTAGAATAACCTTAGTAAATACTGTGAAGAGTTGAGACAGTCTATGATCTATCACCGCTCTTCACAGACATTCTTAGTACATTTCCTCCAGTAACTGTAAACCAGTCATCGTCACTGAGCCACTTGAGACATTTTTTGATCTGTGCATTGAAAAGAAAGTGAGAAAACTCTAATTTTGTTCTCTTTTTACCCTCCTCACTGCTACATGGTGCGGGTTCTGAAGGACCAAAAATCACAAGCTCCCTGACAATACACTCTGCATGCTGCAAACAAAAAAACACCAGCTTTATTCTTTGGTTTCTTTGCTGGTTACTAACAAGACACTAACCTAAAACAGAGGAACCCGGCTATTTCAGTTTCTTGAAATAGATTTAATTTTGAGAACTGCAACCATTTCTGTGCCCCTTTTAAATTATGTATCAGTTAAATAATCCCTGAATGTTCTCATTTTTTTCATAGTGATCATGAAAAAGGGTGCACTTGAGGTTCGATCAAGGAGCACTGTGATGTCCTAATCACAGGAGCTAGATGATTTAGCTAGGTATTGATCATTAATAAAATTCATATATTAGTATAGTAATATTCAGTATTAAAATTACTTTCAATGATATGATTCTAGGCTGCTTGTTTGCAACCCTTATAAGGCCTTCAATGGGTAGGAGATCTTTTCTGTTGGCTGACCGCAATATCGGTTACTAGGTGGCGCAGCCAAGATGTCAGTGAATTTCTTGTCAGTGTAAAGATTATAATCTGCCAGTACCCTAACACCTAACCCCTAACCCTAACACCTAACCCCTACCACCTAACCCTAACACCTAACCCCTACAACCTAACCCCTACGACCTAACCCTAACACCTAACCTCTAACCCTACCACCTAACCCCTACCATCTAACCCCTACCACCTAACCATAACACCTAACCCCTACCACCTAACCCTAACACCTAACCCCTACGACCTAACCCTAACACCTAACCTCTAACCCTACCACCTAACCCCTAACATCTAACCCCTACCACCTAACTCTAACTCCTAACCCCTACCACCTAACCCTAACACCTACCACCTAACCCTAACACCTAACTCTAACCCCAACCCCTAACACCTAACCCTACCACCTAACCCTAATACCTTACTCCTACCCCTAACCCCTACCCTTACACCTAACTGTAACACCTAACTTCTAACACCTAACCCTAACACATAACCCTAACATTTAACCCGAAATCCTAAGAAATTCACTGAAAAAGCGGCTGCGCCACCTAGTATCCATCAATGTTATTTAAAGGGCCACTCCAGTTTTTGAAATAGGATTTCACCTGTTTATTTAGTTACTGTTTAGCAATTAAAGCCATATTTTTTTACAAAATAAATTCAACGTAGCTTTTAAAACTGATATTTGAAATTAACATTGTAGGATCCAGCAAATCTGCCTCTCCCTACCCCTTATTAGATGTTCATGGGGTGAAAGGGGGCCTGCCCAGTCGGTTGTCCTAATGTGTTTTTCCTGAATGGTGTAGGTTTGCCAGCAATAGCCACTGAAGGGAAATAGGCAAGTCAAAATTTAGATAGAGACTCCTATCAGGCCAGTCACTCTTGGTAGGCCAACTCCCTTTCTCTGGACATACCATGGGGGGTGGAGCGAAGCACATGTGCTAAAGTCTAAAACACTAATCTTTAAAAGTAATTTTTAAAAGCTACATTGATTTGTTTCAACACATATTGATTTTATTGCTAATCAATAACTAAATAAACAAATTAAACCCTCTTGTATCAAATATTACAGTCTCCCTTAACACAGTCCACAGTCTCCCCTCTACTCCCAGACTTTGTTTTGTCCCCAGCCCCTTAATCTGATCCATAGGGGCTCAGTAATTACCTGGCTTCCTGATATACTCTGGGATAATTTGCACATCTGACTGATAAAAGCTTTTGAGCTCTTCTCTTTTTCCCACTAATCTTCCGTGGCTCTGCTCCAAGGAGAGACGCTCTCTTTCCATTGGGTTTAATTAAGCCGGAGTCCATTTGCGCGGCTTAGCTTTCAAACAGGAACCCTACGGAGTGCAGTTCATGACCTTTATCTGCAGACCGACGCGCATTTCGCACAATATTTGATTATGAAATTGGATATATCTCCGTACATCATTAAAAACAATAATATACATGCATCCTGTTATGAAACCAGGTATTAGCAGTCCCCTGTCCAAAGAAAAATGCTTTAGGTGAGAAAATAAATAGGCAAAAACTCAGCAATATTTTGATTGTTAGCACATTAAATGCAAATTGTGCTAATTAAAGAAAAGTTATCAGCGCACAAATGCTTATTTTGTCTCTGCCAGCATAATTTGCAGATACCACTTTATATTAATGCATTCATTTGTTTTAACTTGATCTAATATCGTTAGTGAAAGTTAGCAGGTTTGCTTTGCTACACTGCAGTGATAGAGCAACTTTTTCCAAAATGTAATTATGATAAATAAACTTGTAAAGTGGTAATACAATAGCAGTCAGCTTAAAAGAGATTCAAGGGGATAAAGCATCAGAGGAAGAATTGAGAGGGGTTATATCTGAATGATGCATTATAATTGGGCTCCATGTACATTAAATGACCACTGTACAAAGAAAAAAAATCCTTCTGGATCGCTACCTTGTCGTGATGAAAGGGCTTGTGTACTTCAATGAAGTTGTGAGCTATACCCTGTAGGGCCACCCAAGATGGGTAGGTCATAGCAGAGAGGTCAGACAAAGCGCAGTCTACTGGAGAAGGAACTGGCAACCCTATCCAGTATTATTGATAAGAAAACCATAGGGATATGCACAAACAGAAACACAAACAGATTTGCCTGGTGTGCTTTGTCCATATGGTCACTGAGAGTCAGACACGACTGAAAGACTGAACAACAACGACAAAAAAATTAAAAAACAGCTAAATATGAAAAAATTGAATGTAAGCATAAATAGGTAGATAAAAAGTCAGAAAAGTAGTTTATAATCATAAAGAATACATTTTGGTGTCTCTGCTCACTTATGTGAAGGTTTTGTGTATGAGACAGACATTTATGTACTTTTTTGTAGCGCACGACTTGCTGCTATGAATGCTTGTCGTCTGCTACCGGATCATGTGTGGGGTAAGGGGGCAAGTATCAAGTTTAGTAAGATTCAGTTACACAGCAAATTCTTCTTATTTCTCTTACTTCTCTCCTCCCGTAATAAAAAGAAAACATGCCCCTCCTGCTCCAGCAATTTGGAAGTGAAGAACCCAGGCAGGATGGGGTCTTCTATACATAAGCAGGGTCTTCAAAAAGTATTATTTTATCTAAAATAATGTTTAAATCTATGGCTTACACAGGAGCTAATGTTGAGAGTTTGTTTCATGCTTAACAAATGAGTGCAGTTTTTGTGGAACTACCCGCCAAACAGTGTCTGGATGACATCTTCAGACTCTTCATAAGCATATTAGATCAGCCAACCAAAGCACAGCACAACACTGCCATGAGACCAGCCTCACTATACTTGCCTCCCTGGGCATCTGCCTACTTTTCATATGCTCAGAGCCACTCCTTAAAGTTCCTATTATCTCCCCGTCAGCAGTGGTGGCCAGCAGCCACTAGGTGTCGCGGTGGATGTTCGCCGAGATTTTGTTCAATTTCTTCTTAGTGTGAATGTTAGATTTAGGCGTAGAGCTTATCATTCACCACTACACTAACCCCAAAGCCCAATCCTAAACACTAAACCTTAATCCTAAACCCTAACAGTAAACCCTAACTCTAAACTCTAATCCCTAAATCTATACCCTAACCCCATGAAAAAAATGTAAGAAAGTCTCAGCGAGCAGTCATTGCAGCACCTAGTGGCCGCTGGACTTCAATGCTGGAGGGGAGATAACAGGAAAGGATTGCCAGTCCTACTGGTCATCTCACACCATATACTAAATATCTATGTGCTGTCCATCCCAAACTGAACATCATCTATTGTGTTATCAAAGGTCATAATATTAATTTATGGCACCTTCTTTAAGAAATATCATACTGAAGTGTGTAGATAACATGGAGGGCACAGCCCTCAACACCCAGGTGTTCCTTACAGAGCAGAGATAACTAATGGGAGCCTGCAGGTTCTGATTACCAGACCATAGTCCTGGCCAGAAACCACCTCATCTGGACACTGCCAAGATCTGAAACAGCAGAACTGGCCCCGGATCAAATCCACTGAAAAGCAATTTATAGGCCTGAAAGCACCATCTGCACAGGAATTGGATACAGCCTATTTTATACGACAATTAATACATTTTGTCTGCTAATTCAAGGCTTCTAGAGGATGTTATTGTATTGTAAAGGATACTCCAGAATTACTTAGAGATAGATAGATAGATAGATAGATGTGCACAGAGATATATAGATAGACAGATCGATAGATTTATAAATAGACAGATCGATAGATTTATAGATAGACAAACCAATAGATAGATAGATAGATAGATAGATAGATAGATAGATAGATAGACCGTTTGTTATCTGTTTATCCTCATAAATAATTTTTACTTAGACAAGCTAGTTCCTGAACTTAAATAAAAATACATTTTGCTGCTAATGATGGACTGAGAACTTAGAGGACTTAGCTCCTTAATTACGTGTGGTGTGCTAACGGACTTTAATTACACAGTCTAAGCATGGAGGCAGAAGATTATGTTAAATGATGGCGCAATAGCTCTTTCTGCTACAGACATATCCTAGATTCATTGTCCTATACAGAGCTCCTTATGTTGTGAAGATGGTCCACTTGCTCCTCAATAATTAGACAAGTTAATGAAGAGGGGCTGTTAACACTTGTGTTAGTTAGTAAAATCCTGGGCAAATTACATTAACAGTTTTACTTGTTGGAAAATATAATATTCACAGGATGCTTTTTGTTAATAACTACACTTGATAACTTGTGAAAGTTAAGAAATTTCACAAAAAATAAATAAATGAATAAATAAATCATTACAGCTTTTTATTTTTAACTATTGTAATCAATCTTGCCTTAATAGGATAAGAAAACTGGGCTGGATGGGAGGAACCTTGGATTTTGATAAGATCTCTATTCAGTTGTGTTGAAAGTCTGTCACCTTACATATTCACTTGACAATAGAACTCAATAGATTAAGTCCAGTAGGATAACTCTACCCATCAAGCTACAGGCATATAGACAGTATAAGATAGAATCCCTCATGACAAAAGCAGTCAAATGTCAGATTTTTCCCAAAAAAGTTTTTTTCTCACACTACAATGTTGTTTCATTATGTACTAGGGCTCCCTGGTGGACCAGTAGTTAGAATTTGGTGCTTTCACCACTGCAACCTAGTTCAATTCCAGTCAGGGAACCAAAAGGTCACACCACCCTGAAGCCAAGCAGGGTTGGGGCTGGTCAGTACTTGGATGGAAGACCAACTTGGAATACCAGGAGCTGTATGCTGTGGCCCACTGGAGAAGGAACTGGCGACCCACTCCAGTATCTCTGCCTTGAAAACCAAGTGGATCAGCATGACCATGTACATAAAGATGTGCCTGGTGTGTAACAATCCATGAGGTTATTGAGAGTTGGACGCAACAAAACAAAAAAACATATACAGAGCGGGGCGTCTGCCACTGTGTTTCTTCTTTAGCTGGTTCTCGCATACACATAGATGGAACCTTGGATACTGAGCATTCCATTATATAGATCATACTATGGGATATCCTCTGGGCCCCTATATCTGACTTTAAGATTCACACTGTGCTCAAAGGAGTATGAGTAGAGGCTGCAGGTTACACACTAAGAGCAGGTATAAAAACACATGCCTCCCCTTCTTTCCAGGCTAGCAAGAGCTTTGGAGAGATATATTGGCTTAGTGATGGAGACGCTTTTTCTGCACTTTTTTCCCCAATGAGGGGGTGGAGGGGCTGCACCTGCTGATATCTCAGGCTGTCCATTATATAGCAGGGACTAACTCTCAGAGCTGTGTGTGTGGGTGTCTCTGCTGTTTGTATTCAGTTCAGATAGTATGGAGCTAGTGAATCAAATGCCCCAAATTCTCTTTTGCATTGACCCCTCCTGGGCCCCCATCCGCTGCCGCACACACATATATATATATATATATATATATATATATATATGCACAAGGGCAATCTATTTTTTGTATTGTAATGCAATTTTTTTCTCCATAGTATAGGGACCCCCATCCCTCTCCAACCCACCTTGGCTCATGCCCCTCCCGAAGTAGGGAATCCCAAATTATGTCACACATGCTGGGGAAGCATAGAAGTAAAACGAGCTATGAATTCCCTGGATCCCTCCATGAGGGGGGCCTGGTAAGGCTGAGGGGGCCCAGAAGGGCTGGGGTGAGACACTATACTATGAAAAATGACAATACAAAAAAAAAACATATTTCCGCCCCTGAGTTCAGAAACAATATATCTAAAAGAGAATGGAAATGAGAGGGTGAATCTTAACACAGAAGGAGTGGTGGGTCAGGATATGGTAATTCAGCAGTCAGCTGATTTAACAAGATATAAACGATACACTGGTTCCTCTCCCCCTTAACTAAACGTGATAATGGGCAAATATTTTAAAAAGCATAAACACAATGTTTACATGTTTAACTTTCATTTCAAGTTCCAATTTCCATTTTGAGCTATTTCTATCTGCTAGTTTCTCAGCAGACTTGTCCTTTCATATTAATGAGCTTATCATAAGTCTGGTTGAGAATACTGGCAGGTTAAACTGCTGCATTCCGATTCTGCTGACAAAAGCTTCTTCAGCATTCAAAGCCTCCTTCAATCTCAGGAAATTGATCCGCAGAAATCAACAGCCTTATTAAATTGCGATTCAGCCAATTGAATAGGGCTCTATATAAGCACATAGCATATTTTGTTACAGAAGTTTTTAGTTTGTGAACTTCTATCCAAAAGCAAGGTCTTCACTAAATAAAAATTTCCGTAAAAAAAATATGCTATGTGCTTATATAGAGCCCTATTCAATTGGCGGAGTCGCAATTTAATAAGGCTGCAAAACAGTATATTCTGCAGAAGTATAATTGCATAAATTAGGCTGTTATTTGTTTTTTTATATTTTATCCTATTTTCAAGTGTAGTTGTCCAAAATATGTAAATTTTAAATGCATCACTACATATGCCCCCATCCCTTGCATCTGCTTAGAATCAGATGGCTTGCAACAATAAATGCAAACTCTATCCTGTAAAAATGTAAATGCTGCTTTCACGCATAAAACCTTCACCAAAGTATCATGGATACCTCTAGTGTCCAGCAAAGACATCAAACATATGTGGAATCTCACATTTTGGTTTCTGGAGATTAGCATTCTGAGGTGGAAGAAGACGTTTCCATCTGCACATTGGGAATGTATCTGAAAATTAAATTTGCTCTAGCTATTATAGCAAACACATGCCTAACTGAGAAAGTAACAGAAGGCAGCAGGCAAGAAACAAAATGAAACCCTGCAGTGAAGAATAATTGTATATAAAACTTACAAAATGAAAGTGTGGTGTGTTTTTTCTTTCTGAAACATTTGCCCATGGACACTGGTCTTTTAAATCAAATGGTTTTAATCATGTGATCCAATAATTGCTCTTTTTTAGGCTTCTATGCCCACAATGCAACACTGAACCTTACACCCGCATTATTGGGGCTGGGGGAATAATCTCTCTGTTTGGGGATATTTAGGTGAAGATATTAAGGTTTTTAAAATTCTTCCCGTGCTTCTCTCTCTCCTCAAGTTGCTTCTCATTAGAAACGTAATAATATGCATTTTTTTAATGGGCGCTGTGTTGCTAACTGTGTGTAATTCCGCTGGGAGAGAGGCTGCAGTGTTCATTAGAGAGGGAAGGATGGAGCATGGGAACCATGGCTTGCTGTATCCATAGAAACAGAGGAAGGGGAGAGGGGAGAAGGAGAAGAGGAGGGAAGAGATGAGGAGGGAGGGGAAGGAGAGAGAGATGGAGGAGGAGAAGAATGGGGGTGGATGGAGAGGAATAGAAGAGTGGGGGGAGTGGATTGAGAGGAAGGAAGAGAGGTGTAGGGAGGGGAAGGAGAGAAGGATGAAGGAGTGGGCGGAGAAGAGGGAAGATAGGTCGAGTGAGGGGAAGGAGTACAGTAGAAGAAGAGAAGAATGGTGGTAGTGAATGGAGAAGATGAGAAGGATGGGTGGGGGAGTAGTTGGAGATGGGGGAAGATAGGTGGAGGGAGGGAAAGGAAAGAGAGAGGAAGAGAAGGATGGGGGAGTGGATGAAGAGGAAGGAAATGGTGGGGTAGTAGATGGAGATGTGGGAAGAGAGGTGGAGGGAGGGGAATGTGAGCGAGAGTAAGAGAGGGAGGGAGAGCAGGAGGCAAGAGAAGAATAGGGGAGTGGGTGGAGAGGTGGGAAGGGTAGGAGGAGTTAATGGAAAGGAGAGAAGAGGGGTAGATTGAAAAAGGAGACAGGATGAGGAAGAGAAGGATGAGGGAGTGGAAGGAAGGGAACCATGGACACAGAGGGGAGAAGGTGTACAGGAGGGAAGAGAGAGGGGAAGGAGATAGAGATAGAGGAAGATAAAAATGGGAGCGGATGGAGAGGAAGGAAGAGATGGATGCAGAGTGGAAGTGGAGAGGGACGGAAGGTTGGAGGAATGGAAGATAGAAGGAGGGAGGGGAATTAGAATGGGAGAAGAAGAGAAGGATGGGGTGGTGAATGGGGAAGAAGGGAAGAGTGTGGGAGTGGTTGGAGATGAGGTAAAAGAGGTGGAGGGAAAGGAAGAACAAAGGAAGAGGAGATAATGGTGGGAAGGGCATGGAAGGAGGGGATAGAGGTGGAGGGATGGAGAGGAAGGAGAGAGGGAGAGGAGAAAGAGTAAGACAGAGAGGGAGAGCAAGAGGCAAGAGAAGGACAGGGGGAGTGGATGGATAAGATGGAAGAGAGGTGGGGGAGGGGAAGGGGAAAGAATGGTGGAGTGGATGGAGAGGAAGAGAAGGATTGTGGAGTGAATAGAGCGGAAGAGAATGGTAGGGGAAGTGAATGGAGAGAAGAGTAGTGGAGGGAGTGGAAGGACGGTGAGGAAGAGAAGGATGGTGGGGTTGATGGAGAAGAGGGAAGAGAGGTGAGGGGAGGTTAAGGAGAGAGGAAGTGAAGGATGGGGGACTGAATGGAGGGATGACAGGAGATAATATTAGTAGATGGAGGGAAATGAGAGAGGGAGATGAATACTAGAATGGGGAGAAGAGGAGGGAAGAAAGGTGAAGAGAGTGTAAGAAAGATAGAGTAAGATAGGGAGGAGAGCAAGAGGAGGATGATTGAGTGGATGTAGAGGAGGGAAGATGTATGGTGGGGAGGGAAGGAGAAGGGGGAGGAAGAGAAGGATGAGGGAGTATAAGTAGATGAAGAGAAGAATGGGGGAGTGCATAGAGAGGAAGTGAGAGAAGTGGAGGGCGAATGAGAGAAGGGAAGGATGAGGGAGTGGATTAAGAGTAAGAGAAGCATGGAGAGGAGGAAAGAGAGGTCAAGAAAGGGGAGCAGGGAAATGTGAATATGGAGGGAGTTGATTTAGAGAAAGATTGGTAGTGCAAGAGGAAGACTGGGAGGTAATATTGTAGATAAAACTGGGGAGAAGTTGAAGAGAAAGGACAGGAAGAAGGGAGAAGACATGACAGGAAGAAGTGAGAGAAGACATTTGTAAGAATTGAGAAAGGAGAATAGCAGGAAAAAATGAGGGTCTGAGAGTCGCAGAGGGGATAAAGTTCGGGGAATAGAGAGAGAGGAGGAAGGAGTTAGGAGCCAAAATAGATAAAGTGTAGAAAATATACTGAGTAAGAGAAGAGAAAGGAAGCAGAAAGGGGAAGATAGTGAGAGAGGAAAATTTGAGGAAAGAAGAAAGATTTAAGAGGAGGAGGGGGACAGGGGGAAGAGAAAAGAGAGATGAAAATGAGAGAGGAAGAAAAGGGAAAGAGTGCAAGGCTGGGCTGGTATGAGGCTATAGATAAACAGCTTTTAGGAATTAAGAATTAACTGAAAGAAAAGAAAATAAGTGGGATAGATAGAACTGAAATAATGATAGGTAGAAGGAAGAAAGAAGGGTGGAAGAGGGTTAGTGAGGTAGAGGGAGAAAGAAAGGGAGAGTCTGAGTTTTGTTAAAAACTGGAGCAAATATCTACTTATTTGAAATATTTAAATATAACTGAAAGAGGACATATTAAATGTTCTTTTAAATCAATATCTCAGGAAAAAGTATAGCAACTCTGGTACACAGTCGGGATCATTCCTGTTATGAGTGACAGCAGCAGTTGCTGATGATCATATACAATTTCCAAGCTTAAAGCTTTAAATAACCCTTACCATAACCCTAACCCCCTAACCCTGACCCTTAACCTACCAATAAAAAGCTATGATATCAGCAGCAACATTTTGGCAGCAACATCTAGTGGATGCTCACTGCCACTGATGCTGCCTGTGCTGGCAACCCGCTGGCGCACTCATAACAGGAAAATATCCACAGTCCATTAAATCCAACGACATTTTGAACAAGAGTTGCTCCACTTTTACCTTTGTGTTCTTTAATATTTCTTGTGCTTTACTGCTACCACCTTTGTCCCAAAGCAATTCCATTAATTCATCTAATAAAATAGTTTTTGTAAAAAATAAAAAAATAATAAAAAAAAACATCCCAGCCTCAATTTTAAATGCTTTGTATCCTACACTGGCTTAGAATGGGTTAAATGACGACTAGTATATTTCAGCCTTAAGAGAAATTACACAAGGGAATTAATTATATTACCTCTACTTGACTGCACAGATTAGGTGTGTGTTTCTATGTGAGCAGAGATCCAGAGACATGGAATATATTTATTTGATATACTCCGACCCCAGATTGAGAGGAGGGCAGCAGGTATAGGAGGAGCCGCTGTCCGCTGGGTTATGGTGCTGAACTGTACATAGAGAAGGTCCTGCGGGGATTGACTCCAGGAATACTCAGCTACAGTACCTTGTTTACCTGCTCACCTCATCCTACAGAGGCCGTAAGTCAGATACTTGTTTGTTATTAGATATGCAAGGAGGGGTGCACATAGGCTAGTGAATATGGAGGTCTAATGATACCTGGAGCTGTAAAGAACAGATATCTGCAGAATTTTATTACCCAAAGTTTATTTAGATAGCTAGGATAGGTTCCCTGGTGGTCCAATGGTTAGGAGTCGGTGCTTTCACCGATGCAACCTGAGTTTGATTCCAGTCAGGAAACCAATAGGTCACACCACCCTGAAGCCATGCAGGGTTGTGCCTGGTCAGTACATGGATGGGAGACCACCTAGGAATACCAGGAGCTGCATGCTGTGGACCACTGGAGAAGAAACTGGCATGGTGTGTTGTGGTTCATGAGATCATGGATAGTCAAACACAACTGAGTGACGTAAACACAAAAAAGGATGGGTAAACTAGATGGCCTACTGTCTACCTGCCATAAAAATCTCTATTTTCCGCAAGATTCTGGTACATAGTTATGGTGTCAATATGCAGAGAAATTTCTATATTAATTAAAGGGAGGGGGGCATTTATGTGTAAAGCCTATATGACATTAATGACATTATAAGTAAGAGATACAAATATATACCTATTTAAAATTGAGTGTATATGTGTGTGGCTATGATGGAGCGAGCGTACCAGAACAGGCCTAGGGCAGCAAAATACTAGATATATATATGCAAATAAGAAGCAACTGAGACATGTAGTCTGTTCATTACCATCTACCTAAAATGCCAAGCCTAAATGATCAGTGTGGTATTTTTTTTCAATATGACATTTTAATATCTTGATAATGGCACAATGATTTTGGAATACACCCTTTGCATTTTTATCTTCTATACAAGATTAATCTTTACTGCAAAGCTCCAAATGCTTTTATGAGCTGATACTGCCTGCTACCTCCTATTAGTTCTGCTGATATTACTGGCAGTTTTCTACATTCATAGTTTTTCCCAACTTCGGGAAGCTGATCAGCAGAAACCAAAATAGTTGATTCTTTTGCAGCATTAATTGCATATACATGTTATATCCTGTGTTATTGTTTTATATTGTAATAACATGTTACATATGTTCAGGTGTAGTTCTTCCAAAGAGTATATATTACATATAGGGCTAGAGTGGTATTTTAAAGGCTATGGTAATCTTCCAGTATGTAATGTTATATTTATGTTGAATTTTGTAGGGATGAAATTATATTTTTCCCATAGGGATTGTTGCTCATTTGTAGGAAAAAAACAGTTAATTTATTTGTTTGAAATCAGATTTGTTTGAAATCTTGACATTTGTTGTTGTTATTCAGTCCTTTAGTTGTGTCCGATTCTCAGTGACCATATATACGAATCACACCAGGCACATCTGTCTGTGTTTCTGTTTGTGCTAATTCATTTGTTTTTTTTGGCAAAGATACTGGAACGTGGTGGACCGTGATTTGTCTGACCTCTCTGCTATAATCTGCTCATTTAGGGTGACCATACATAGTATAGCTCACAGCTTCATTGAGGAACATGAGCCCCTTCCCCACCCCTTATCCAACAAGATAGTGATTAGAAGGGGTTGGAAATTTAATGAGACCTAAAAAGTCTCTATGTCTTTTTGGATTGTTTTAGATAGCTTAAGCCATTTTTGAGATGTAATAGTTTAAAATGTTAATGTAATGAGCATGCTCAGTAGGGACGTGAGCAACTGTCAGATTCCATGCATTATGATTGGTCAGTTATAGTCAACTGGTATTTATATTTATCATTAATGGATTTTTAGTGATTATATAGTTTGCAGACGCTGCGCGAGCCCCCAGTTTCAACGTTGCGCTACCAACGGATTTTGGCAAGCCCGCACTGCTGAGAACTATATATGTGATATATGGCTACAAATATTTATCTTAAAGTCATCATTAGTTAATTATTAAAATGATATGCTTATATATCTGCTTGTATAACACCCTTTCATGTTTTATTTTTGTAATTATCGCATACTCTTTAGGTTTACAGCTAATATCCTTTCTTCAAAGAGCCAAATATGGTTCACCATATGGCTCATATGGTACACACAGTTAGTGCATCCTCGGTAGTTGTGGTCCCAACCCCTCAATGCTTCATTATTGTGTATCTCATAAATTAAAAATAATGTGTAAGAATAGTGTTTCCATTAAGTGACAACATAGGAGGTCTAGTGTGATGTCATCAATAATGTCATGGATTATGTCATTTTTCATATTATATGTGATGTCAGAGTGATGTCATAACTGTTGTTATTATTTATATGTTAACTTATATCATGAATGATGTCACCAAATATCATAGATGAATTATGTCATCAGAAAAACATCTGCAGGGGAAGGGAGGGATGCTCAGGTTGCGTGCTACCTTAACTACCCAATTTCCTGCGTTTTTCCAGACTTAAGTTTCCCCATCCTGCGCTGCAACCTTAACCATACTTTAAGGCATCTTTTACCAATAAATATATTTATCTTTGAAAAAGTAGAGTCTTAATAGGAGCAGGAGAAAAAATATAAATCTAATTTTTAATTATTATTATTAGTACTAGCGACTTGCCCGTCAAAAATGACGGGGCAATAAAATTATAAGGCAGGTAATGCTGTTTGCCACAGGCATTAATTTTTTTGATGGTGTGAGATTCTTTGGCGCTCATTGCAAGCCTTCAGCGCTCATTACGAGGCTCTTGGTTGTTGTATTTTTTTTTATCAGAGGCGCTTTTGCTGTCATTGTAAGTTCGGAGCTGGTCTGGTTTTTGAGCTGTCCCCTGGTGTAGTTTGTGTGCTATGAGCAGCGTTGGCTCTCGTTGTGAGGCGCGCAGTGAATAACTTTTGTGTTTATTGCAATAGTGTTTTTTTTTTTTGTGTATATGTATTTTTGCATGCTAATTAAATAAGTAATAAATTAATAAATTAATATACTTTACCTATTTGTAAGTAATATATGCAGGAAGCATTGTGCTGAAGAGCTAACAATCTGTTTTGATGTTCCTGCAGCATACAATATAGGTTTGCACTGTTGTGGAGCTGAGGCGTAAGTGTCAGCAATGTGTGCAGTGTGTAGTGTAAATAGCCTGCGTGAGGGGAAGCCGTTAGTGTAGCTGTGCACTTCCGCATTCTGTAAGTTAGTGTTGTAAAATGGCGGCGAATGTGTATGTGGTACGCGGGTGTGGATGATGTAGCGTCCTTGCTAAAAGTGTATCTTGGAAAATCCGTATGTGCTTGGTGGTGTTTTGCGGCTTAAGGGTCGTGTAGCCTCGTTTTCGTTTTTTTCTGCTGCCCTTTTTTCTCTTGCTTAGGTGATTTTTGGGTGTTTAAACTCGGGAATTTGATCTTAAGTTGAGGTGTAAGTTCACTTGCAGAGGTCCTGGGTGCCCCCCCCCCCCCTGCTGTGGGTAATCTTTTTATGTAATTTTTTTATGTAGTTATTGTTTTTTTAATGTTTTTGCAAGTTTGTAATGTTTTTTTTTCTAAGTCCTGCGGCTCGTATTTTTTTGTGTAAGTCCGTATTTAGTCATTGAGTGTTTGTGTTTTTTTTCCAAGTCCTGCTTTTGTGGGTGTTTGTAAGCGCTTGTGAGGCTCCGTAGAGCCTCCACCTGCGCAAATGCAGACCCTCGCTTCGCAAAGAGTGACGACGATTCGTAGTTTGACAACTATTATATGTCATTATTATCGTTTATTTATAACGTGCCAACATATTCTGTAGCGATATACATGGGTAACTATCAAGGCAAAAACTAATAGCAGTATTAACATGTTGCTAAGGATGGAGGACCCTGTCTTTGAGCTTAGAATTTAGTGTGCATACAGTACCTTGCAAAAGTATTCACCACCTTGACTTTTTATCGATTTTGTTACATTACAGCCTTAAATTCAATGTTTTGTTAATCTGAATTTTATGTGATGGTTCAGAACACAATAGTCTAAGTTGGTTAAGTGAAATGAGAAAAATATATACATAAAACTATTTTTTAGAAATAGAAAACAGAAAATTGGCATGGCGTATATATTCACCCCCTTTGCTATGAAGCCCATAAAAAGCTCTAGCGCAACCAATTACCTTCAGAAGTCACATAATTAGTGAAAGGATGTCCACCTGTGTGCAATCTAAGTGTCACATGATCTGTCATTACATACACACACCTTTTTTGAAAGGCCCCAGAGGCTGCAACACCTAAGCAAGAGGCACCACTAACCAAACACTGCCATGAAGACCAAGGAACTCTCCAAACAAGTAAGGGACAATGTTGTTAAAAAGTACAAGTCAGGGTTAAGTTAAAAAAAAATATCCAAATCTTTGATGATCCCCAGGAGCACCATCAAATCTATCATAACCAAATGGAAAGAACATGGCACAACAGCAAACCTGCCAAGAGACGGCCCCCCACCAAATCTCCTGGACCAGGCAAGGAGGGTATTAATCAGAGAGGCAGCACAGAGACCTAAGGTAACCCTGGAGGAGCTGCAGAGTTCCACAGCAGAGACTGGAGTATCTGTACATAGGATGACAATAAGCCGTACGCTCCATAGAGTTGGGCTTTATGGCCGAGTGGCCAGAAGAAAGCCATTACTTTCAGCAAAATACAAAATGGCACGTTTTAAGTTTGCGAAAAGGCATGTGGGAGGCTACCGAAATTTATGGAGGAAGGTGCTCTGGTCAGATGAGACTAAAATTTTACTTTTTGCCAATCAAAGAAAACACTATGTCTGGCACAAACCCAACACATCACATCACATCACCCAAAGAACACCATCCCCACAGTGAAACATGGTGGTGGCAGCATCATGCTGTGGGGATGTTTTCAGGAGCCGGGACTGGGAAACTGGTCAGAGTTGAGGGAAAGATGGATGGTGCTAAATACAGGGATATTCTTGAGCTAGGATTTGAGGCTAGGGCGGAGCTTCACCTTCCAGCAGGACAATGACCCCAAACACACTGCTAAAGCAACACTTGAGTGGTTTAAGGGGAACATGTAAATGTGTTGGAATGGCCTAGTCAAAGCCAAGACCTCAATCCAATAGAAAATCTGTGGTCAGACTTAAAGATTGCTGTTCACAAGCGCAAACCATCCAACTTGAAGGAGCTGGAGCAGTTTTGCAAGGAGGAACTGGCAAAAATCCCAGTGGTAAGATGTGGTTAGCTCATCGAGCCTTATCCAAAACGACTTGGAGCTGTGATTGCCGCAAAAGGTGGCTCTACAAAGTATTGACTTTAGGGGGGTGAATAGTTCTGCACATTGACTTTTTCTGTTATTTTGTTATATTTGTTGTTTTCTTCACAATAAAAAAAAAAAACATTTTTAAAGTTGTGGGCATGTTCTGTAAATTAAGTGATGTAAATCCTCAAGCAATCCATGTTAATTCCAGGTTGTGTGGCAACATAACATGAAAAATGCCAAGGGGGGTGAATACTTTTGCAAGGCACTGTAGTGCACTCCCCAAAGTGCCATGCCAGATTGAAAACTCACATTAGAACAAAATAAATGATGATGCCTCTGCTCTACCCTATAGGCATCATGATGCTTTACTAAAGGTTGTGTGTGAAAGGGACACTTATATTTCTTCATGAGCAGGCTTGCAGTTACAGTTGCAAGTCGCCTGCTTCTGGTCACACCTGAGCATGGAGGGTAGGTGCCATTTTCCAAAAGATACAAATATAAATTCAATTAAAATGGTTTTGCGTCTATGGCTTTACACAGCTGCTAAGTTTGTTATATAGTTCACAAACATGTGAGTTTTTTCCTAAAATATAGTTCTTTAAAGCAGGGGATAATTGTTGCTTGTTAGAAATAGTTTCTAAAAGCATCTTTATTATTATGAGCTACGAGACAAGTGTTCGCTAGTTGCTCCTGCACTCCGCGCGCAACCTGCGGATTCCTCGCATTCCCTCGATTTCTCTCTCAAGGACTTAGAAAGCCTCAGGCAAATCATAATGACTCTGCCCCACTAAATGGCAGAGCCCGGGGCTGCCCGATGGGCATCCTGTGCCCATCACAGCCTACAAACATAAACATGCAATTAGATTTGTTGGCTAGGTACAAGGATGTGCTAAATAGAACAGAAATAAACGGCGTGCTTGAAGGTTTGACCATAAAATGTGTATAGTCAGTGAACATGTATTTGGTTGGAGTCCAATATTCACTAAACTGCAAGGTCAAGCCAAGATGCTAGACAGGTCAGGGAGGTTCTCACAAAACCTCAGATATCATTATACTCATTTTAATATTACATTTGAAGTATTGTGAGGCCCCTACCCGTCTTAAACCTTACATTAGCACATACATTCTTAAACTAGCAATTGTAAACTCATTTTTAAAATTAATACAGCCTTTAATATTTAACTGTTAGATACAATAAAAAAATTTACGGCACAGATATTTGAGCTGGTTCTTCACAGATTAGTCAATAGATAATAGGAATAAATGAAGGCACAAGACCCAGTAGGGTATCCTTCCAAGTCAAATTGAAAGACAACTAGCAGTTCAAGATGGAATTCCCCATTACATTATTAAGTCGTTATTATTATTATTATTATTATTATTATTATTATTATTTATTTGTAACACACCAACATATTCCGTAGCGCTATACAGGGGTTACAATCAAGGAAAAAACAATGGCAATATTAACACGTTGCAAAGGATGGAGGGCCCTGTCTTTGAGCTTAGATTCCAGTATCCATAAAGCTTTCCCAAAGCACCACCATGCAAGATGGAAAACTTGCAAACTTACAATGTAAAGGATTATTCAAAAAACATGTAGAAAACTTTTGATCACTGTTGTCCTTTAGTCATATGATGACATATAAATCCCTTGACAGACCCCAAAGTCTAGTTTTTGCAACCTGTTACCTATGCAACTCCTTTCAGTGAACGCACCAACAGCCATATCCCACATCCTATTGTTACCTTATACAAAAAATATTCATGGACGCCATTACTTAGTCTTATTTTGACATTACCTCCAAAATGTATCAGTATAAATTGGCTCCATTATTCCCAGCGCAGTTTCCCACATTCTTTAGACCTGTCGTCGTTTCTTGTGATTTGAGTTTGGAGTAGACAGTGCGTTATTAAATAGCTATTGTCTTTATGATGTAGTGTTGAGATGAACAAGGCTGCTACTGTCTTACTAGCTAGAAATATAATTGCTCTGACAGCACGAGAGAGACATTAAAATTAAAATAGTATGTGAAATATTAAATGAGGACAGTTAGTATTATCTTAAAGTGATACAGCTAAGTTTTCAAATATGGAGTACTTTAAAGCTATAGTGGTAACAAATACTTTAACTATTGAATGTTATTTTTAAAAAAAAGTCTTACCTGTTTGTTAGCTTTTCCGATCCATTTAACGATTAATTTGTATCCTGTCAGGATTTTTTGAGAATCATTATTTTTATTTTTCCAATTATTATATTTATATTTCATATTAATTATACTTATATAGTGAATTGATCATGTTTTGTATTTTATCATTTATACTAGTCACTTGCCCATCACAAATGACGGGATAATATTTTATTCTTGTGTCCCCCCCCCCCCCTCCGTCTCTTTCCCTCCCTCTCACTACCCTGTGACTCTTCCCCCCTCACTTTTGTCTCTTCCCCTCCTCTCACTCCCCTGTTTCTCTTGCCCCCTTCCCCCATCTACCTCCCCTGTGTTTCCTTCCCTCATCTCCCTCCCCTGTGTCTCCTTACTCCAACTCCCTCCCCTGTGTCTCTTCCCCCCTGTGTCTCTTTCCCCCACCTTCCACCCCTGTATCTCTTTCCCCCCTCCAACCCTTGTGTCTCTTTCCCCCCTCTCCCTCCCCTGTGCCTCTTCTCCCCTCTCCCTCCCCTGTGTCTCCTTCCCCCTCTCTCCCTCCCTTGTGTTTGCTCCCCCCTCTCCCTTCCCTTGTATCTCTTCCCCCCTCTCCCTCCCTTGTGTCTCCTGCCCCCATCTCCCTCGCCTGTGTCTCTTCCCCCCTCTCCCTCCCCTGTGTCTCCATTTCCCACATATCCCTCCCCTGTATCTCCTTTCCCCAGCTCTCCCTCTCCTGTGTCTTCTTCCCCCATCTCCCTCCTCTGTGTCTCCTTTCCCCTATCTCCCTCCCCTGTGTCTCCTTCCCCTCCATTTCCCCCCTGTGTCTCTTTCCCCCTCTCCCTCACCTGTGTCTCTTTCCCTCCACTTCCTCCCCTGTGTTTCCTTCCCCCATCTCCCTCCCCTGTGTCCCCTTTCCCTCTCTATGCCTCTCCTGTGTCTCTTTCGCCCCTCTCCCTCCCCTGTGTCTCTTTCTCCCCTTTCCCTCCCCTGTGTCTCTTCCCCCCTCTCCCTCCCCTGTGTCTCTTCCCCCCTCTCCCCCGTGTGTCTCTCCCCCACTCTCTTCCCCCTCTCCCTCCCCTGTGCCTCTTCCCCCTCTGCCTCCCCTGTGTCTCTTCCCCCCTATCCTTCCCCTCTGTCTCCTCCACCCTCCCTCCCCTGTGTCTCCTTTCCCCCTAATTCCCTCCCCTTGTTTCTCCTTCCACACCATCTACCTCCCCTGTGTCTCTTTCTCCCTCTCCCACACCTGTGTCACTTTCCCTCCTCTTCCTCCCCTGTGTTTCCTTGCCCCCGTCTCTCTCCCCGGTGTGTCTCTTCCTCCCCTCTCCCTCCCTTGTGTCTCCTTTCCCCTTCATTTCCCTCCCCTTGTGTCTCCTTCCCCGCTTCTCCCTCCCCTGTGTTTTGTTTCCTCCCCCCACCCCTCCCCTTGGTCGCCTTCCCTCATCTCCCTCCCCTTTCGATGCTCAATGCACATGTGCGGCTCTCATTGCGCAATGCCCAATGCGCATGTACTGCTCTCACCACGCATGCGCATTGTGTGGTGAGTATTGTGAGTTTGTGTGTAAGGCCCGCAACTTGCAGGCGTTACACACAAACTCGCAATTACCACAAATATATATGTGATTGTAATTCCTGCTTAGTTTAAAGCATTAAAATGTCAGTCTTGCCGATCCACTTTCCAAACCTATGCTGTTATCTATTTCTGTATGGTATTGATTGGTAACTGTCATGTTTTCATATTGAGAGCTTCAAATTAAAAATGATATCTAATCATTGTGTGCATTGTGAGTGCTACTGGTCTCTTCACGGAAATGTAATTTATCCAGCGCTCACCACACCATATAATCCATTATGTTGACATTCCTTATGAAAAAACTATTGAACTCAGAGAGCTTTAGTGACCTACTCAATTGTTGATGTTGAAACGAGACCCATATCCAGTATTTTCTTGTTGTGTGTTTACTTTTTAAATAAATTACCTTTACAGGTTGTATTTAATTGTAAGTATTAATGTTACAAAGCACTTGTAATGAATCTGGTTATTAATGGGTAATTTTTAATAATTGACTGAGATAAACAGATGTTTTAATATACCAAGTATAAAATTCATTCAGCATATAACAGGTCCAATGTGTTTGACCCAAAGTCAGGCAAATAATCAAATAGATACCACAAATCTAAATGTACAGCGGAAATAATTGGGAGGCCAAACTGGAAATTCATAATTGGCTAATTTTACAATTAATTTCCTATTCAATACATTGTCCTCATTTCATCAAAGACATTATCGGCAGACTCATATTGGACTTGGTTCTCAGTCGATGCTTCTTTGTCAGTAGTTTCATTGGTTCATCATATCTTTCAGAATCATAATTAATATCCCAGTGACAAAAAGCCCTTAAAAACACTGTAATCTCGTAGCTCTTTTCTCTCCTCTCCATATATTCCAAGTCACTAATTCTCTGGGCAAGATGAAGAGCGTGTCTCCACTTCACTCCCAGAATATTCACAATTTGCTTTTAACACATTTCCTCGTCAAGATGAAAACTATAATTATGTGCTATCAATATTGTTGTAGAACAGGATACAGACCTACAGGACAGAAGCAGAGATATTATTTGACCAGGGGCCTCATTCCATTGCTACGTCTTAGAGATCCGGGCCTGCAAATGGAGGTCGCAAGCTATTTTGCCTTCCGTTTGTGGGATCTGATCAAGTTACGTCCTATGAGCTACGATTTCTATCGATTTGTTCAATCGCAGCTTACCTCCCTCAAAGCCTTTGATCTTTCATGGCCACAAAAGTTGGGGCCGCAAACAATCCTGATTCGCTATTTAATTACTCCAATTTACCCTTCCGTCAAGCCCATAAATGGCTAAACTTGAACCACAGGTTACTTGGCCCAAAGAGGTGTTGCAAAGGGCTTACTTACAAATTGTAGTCCTACGGGCTTGAATGACGAGTTACGGGCTTGGAGGTCATTGGACTTTGGATGGAAATCAAACATGAAATAAAGTATTATATTTTGGCAATGGGCTCGCTTAAGAATGTTGTGCTTATAATTCTAATGTCACCCATTGTGTTCCCCATCCTTTACAGTGCTTTACAGTAATGTATTGAATTTATATTTGCATTTATAGTGCTCCGATTTTGCAGGCTTGGGGCCACGATCATGTTCAAGCACACAAATGCTTACTGCCGATAACATGATTTGTGATTATGGGGAAGGGGGACGAACTTGGGGGCCCGGCCAATTGAATAGCAGCGTAAACGTAGAGCAACGCGAGGGTGCCACTTGATAGCAGGAAATCAGCTACTTGCGATGCCCCCCGAATTGAATGAGGCCCCTGGTCTGTTAGGCAAAGAGTTGTTAGAATCTAAATCGTAGGGCTGACAGCTGGTAAAAGGTTCAGGGTATCTAAGCTCTGGGGCAGGACTGGTGGCTGGCAAGAATATATCAATAAACAACTTGGGATTCGGATAAGTGGAGGCAGAAAGAGAAGACTAGATCTTTGTCCTGGTCGAAATCCAATAACAAAGAAACAGCAGATATCACAAAGACAGCACATCCTTAGGCTAGGTTCTTCTGACGTCATTTTATAACTGTTTTGTTCTGGCCAAGATTTATGCAACATCCATCAATTCAAGGTGCACTCACTCCAGTCACCCTTGGATGACGCATCCTGCATCAGTAATATGGCGTGCTGCTCTAAACTGATGCACAGGGTGAGCCTGAGGGATATAGCTCATGTACAGAGGTAGAGTATGGTCACAGGGATGAAGTGAATGGGTTAATTACCCTTACAATATTGAACACCACTTCACTCTTAGTGACTGTCCCCTCCATTCATAAAAGATCAGGGTTGTCCAAGTTCAGGCCTGGATTTTAGGACTTCCTTTTTGTGCACAGGTGAGTCAATCACCATTACTGAAAAAGTGATAGTCTCACTTGGGTCCAGCAGGGATAGCCCGAAAAATCAGGCCTGTGTGCAGCCCACCCGGACCGACCTTGGACACCTCTGTAATAGATCGGGCCTAGGCTGAATGTCCCCTTCTAGATCACTACCTTATTGTGATGAAGGGGATTGTGTACTTCAATGAAGCTGTGAGCTATATCATGTAGGGTCATCCAAGATGGGCAGAATTGTGATCCGCTGGAGAAGGAACTGGCAACCCACTCCAGTATTTTTGTCATGAAAACCTTATGTATTAGCACAAGATCTACTGGGCATGCTGAGGGCCATACAGTCACGGAGAGTCAGACACGACTGAATGACACAGGCTAAATGTAGCGTTCCATTTCTCCCACTAAATGTATTATTTATTTCTCCTTAAATTTACTTAAATATAAAGCTTGCCATAAAAATGTGAATAATTCTTATTAAAGTATGTGTCTGTAGCTATGCTAGAGTTCCAAGATGGACATCAGTTCCAGAAAGACACCTCAGGCCTTGGTAAAAACTACACAGAATACCTCTAAATTTAAGCCATTTCCACCCACATCTGGTTATTTACCATCACTGATGGCAATTTTTAAACGTTGTGAAATATAATGTACATTGGAAAAGTTAAACAGTAAGAGCTCTCATAAAATTGAAGCTGAATTTTCTCTGAAAAAAATTCAAGATTTGTTCTTGATCTGTATGGCTGATCCTCCTGACAAACTTACATTCTGTAGAGTTTGATCATTTCTTAAAATTAAAATAAGTTGACGAAAGTAATGTAAGCGCTTGTCAGGGAACATTGGATTTTACGGTATAATAATGTAAAAAAAAGCTTAATTGTATCAAAAATGATATGATTAAGCTCATCTTCTGTATTTTAGTAGAGAATGCCCGAAGAAGAGCCCGGGGCTCCTTCATACTGCAGGGCAGTGCAGAGAACATGATGATTTGCCTGAGGCATTGCTAGTCCTCCAGAGACAAAGTGAAGCAAGGAGGAATCTGTAGGATGGCTTTGGATAGAATGTAAAGAAAAGTGGATTCTGTAAGTCCTAGCTAGAGGTAGAATTTTATGCCAAGGACTTTTAGCAAAAGTTAGCCATACTGAAAAGACATACTACATCAACTCCATCTAGACTGGTATGCAGTGGGTGCTCTGTTTTTGGCAAATATGGTGCTTTTTTTTATCTGGTGCTGACTAACTTCTAAAGCCATGGTCAAGCACAGAATAATACTTTTTCTTCATATTAATGGCACTCAGGCATTAGATCAAGGTAAACTGGTAGATCTTCAAGAGGTAACCAGTAGACCTCATAGTGGCAAGATGTACACCAAGTTCAGTTTTCACAAGGATTAACCTATCCATTCAGAGAGAACACTATCCACAATGGAGAGGAGACATCGGTATGACAGACTAGGATGAGGGAAGAGTGCGAGAGAAATGGTAGGTGTATGTGAGAATGAAGAGATGGTTGTGGAACAATGGCAGACAAGCATGAGTAGGGTTATATACATGATATGATCACTTGTGTAAATCATCCACCTGTATTTTCTATTTGTTCATGCTATATCTTCTGGAGACGTATGCCTCTGAGATGTATATCTCAAGCATGTCTGTATATTCATATAGTATTAACTGCTACCTCTTCAGTTGGTAAATCCTTCCAACTACACAGTGTTGGTTAAGCTCAAGCTACTCATCTCTTGAAAAGCAATGTATTGAGGCAATGTGTCCATTGACTCTACATCTAACAAAACAAAATATGACATAAAAAAATAAATGTCAAAGCTTGTATAAGCTACAATGATTAATTACCAATATTATTTGTGGGTTTGATACTAGAGCAAATACGCAAGAGCATCTGTTTGGGAACAATTTTACTTTATCAAGTGCTTAAACATAATTTAAGCATAAATACTAACCTATGATATCTCAGAAAGCGTAAAAGTCTGTTAGTTTTTCAATAACATTTACACTTTTATGTGTCTCTATAGTGAATGTTCCTGCATCATTACTTAACTTATATTTGTGATAGCTGAGAGACAATCAAAGTTCATGTCATGTTTAAATGTTTTACCTTTTTTATTGGTTGGCAACAGTGATTTACGCATCTATGGTAAACTGTACCTTAAAACAGAATAATTATTTGAGTTCTCTAATTCTTCATTTTGCCTTCCAGGTCCTATGGATTCCATATTTCTTTGTATTATTTCTCTACTATCAATAATCCAGTATGGCTTCCTGGTGGGTGCTGAATGTCCAACAGGATGCAGATGCACTTTATATTCCATTGACTGTTGTATATCAGTACAAAATGTACAAAACACTGGATTTGAAAATATCACAAAATTAACTTTGATTAACTGCCCAAACCTAACTGTTTCAAAACAGAGTTTCCAATATTTGAATGCACTTGAAGAAATAATTATTAGAAAAACGATTGTTAGTTATATCGACGATCATGCATTCAATGCCCTTCCGAAGCTGAAAAGTTTGTTTCTCAAAGAACTTAACTTGACTATGAAGAACATCCACCAACTGGCCTTCAATGACCTTCAAATTGAACATCTGGACTTGAGCAGCAACAACTTGAGGTCTATCCATAATAAGATGTTTATTGGTCTTAAGAACTTAAAGGTTCTTGATCTCTCAAGAAATATGATCAGTCACATTCAGAATCAGGCCTTTGAGAGTCTATTACAGCTATCCATGTTAAATTTAGATCATAACAACCTGAGAACAGTCACACCTTACTGGTTTAAAGCCTTCACTCACTATTCTTCATTACAAGTCAGTTTAGTAGGAAACAGCTTCACCAATGAGTGTAGATTCCGAGGAATGGAGCTGGCTGAGAACCAGTGGTTTCTGAGATCCATAACACCCAACTCTTCATTAATCATAGATGAATCTCCAGTCCCCATATGTACAATGCCAACATTTAAAGAGTTCTACCAAGAAATATATGTGAAGGAATCAGTCTCTGTAACATTGGCCTGCTCTGCCAATGGTATTCCAAAGCCTACACTAAGTTGGTTGATTCCAACAGGTTTAGAGGTCACTTCCTCCATTCTTCCTTTCTCAATCAACAATGGTAATTTAAGTATAACAAAAGTACGACCTGGTATATCCGGCCTCTATGCATGCATAGCTACCAACAGTGAAGGTGCCTCCGTGTCCTTAACAAAGCTTTCAGTGATTTCCAACACCACTACCACCTCCACTGGGCAGATGACGACTCCCACAGGAATGAAGAGAGCCTCTTTGACACTTTTGATCATTTTTATTATAATTCTCTCACTAGCCCTGTGCATTGTTTTGGTTTATTTGTCGAGGTTTATCTTCAAATGGGTAAAAAGGAAAAAAAACAACACCGACTTTGAGTTTAGCCGATTTGTTGACACACCCAATATTTTACCTGTTCCCGAAAATCCTCAACCAATGCCCCACTTATAGCAGAGCTTTAAATGTTTCCAATCTATTCTAGAGCCACTGAAACAAAGGTATCATAAGTTGATTAATAGGACCAATCTCTGTTTCCATATAATCAACTAACATGAAACCAAACTACCTCATTAGCTCCTATTATTTATATTATATTAGTCATTATGCTATTATTAAAAGACCACTATCATACAATAAACGTTCAATTTTGATTGTTTTTTATATAACTGATTAACTATAAAATCAGTATTTAAAGAAAAAAGTCAATGTAATTACTAGACACACATTGAATTTGAGTGTTTCAGGTTCTAGTAGAGCTGATTCTCTTCACCTGCTGTTAGGTGTCCAAGGTGCTGGTGCAGGTCTGTACTACAATATCTTCTAGACCAGACTGTTTGACACTTAATATGAGACCCATATAGACTGCTATCAGGACAGCTTCCTGTCTAGGGGTAAAGAGAAGTTCATCTGTGTGAATGTGTAATTCTAAAGTCCAAATATACGTAATAAAATCTATATTCAACTTTGCTTCAAATATTGTGTTTATTTATAGTCAAAAGAATCCATAGTATTTGCCTTCAAGAAACTGACAGAACTGTGACAAAACAGGTGCAGTAGTTTTGATTTTGGAAAAAATGATTATTTAATTATTCCCATAAAAGCAGCAAAGCAAAATGTTTGCTTGTCCAACAGCACAAAATGTTCAATAATGCAAATAATTAATGGAAATGATTGTAAAATTAGCTAGCTGTTTTTGCTTAAAGGACCGTCCCAAAAATCAAGTTGGGGCATGAAAAATTAGCTATACATTGTACTAGTTGCTTGATTCTAAAGCAAGTCATTGCTGAAATATCCACCATTGTCTCTGCTGCATTATTAGGCAAATAGTAATTACTATTTGCTTTGATGTGCTTATTAGGATTACAATCTGTTTATCTGTCTCTGTTGGTGGTAAAAAATAATTCCTCCTGAGGTTATCATTTGGCTTGACCCATCCCCACTAAATTTAAGGAGCCACATGATACTGAATAACTGAATATCTCAGGAATGATTTACTATGGAGAAATATGTCTGGTTCAATGAATTGTCCTTTTTTTTCACTTTAGATGAAACCAACTTTGTGAAAGTGACCCTTTACTCAATTGCCGTATTAACGCTCCATTCCCTACTCCAAGAAGTTAATGATCTGCACATGTCAACTCGATATTTACTAATTAACATGAAATAGTTATTATTACCCATCTCTTTCCCCCAACAAGTAACCATATATGGAATCTTACAAAATAACATAATATATATAGTCTTTGTACACAATATATATATATATATATTTATATATATATTAGTATTGTATCCATTGCTTCCATTTTATATCATATATTTTCCATATGTCATGAGATCATAAACAGAACTCAATACAGCCAAATATCTATATTTATTTAATTCCACACATAGCCAAAATATATGGCTACGTACAGCATACTTCCAAAGGCGTGCTCTCACTTTGTATTATTAAAGAGGTCCGCATAAGAGTATGAGAGGACATATATACTATTAATACAAGCTTTATCAACTATAGCATCTGCTATTACAAATACACACTTGGACATTTAGGAGTGCAGTGTCCTTTAAAAGCATATCTAAGCTTCCTGTATTATGAATGCATCTGATAGAGGAGAATCAGTAGTGTATGCAAACATTTATTTGCGTGAAAAAAATTCAAAAATAAGCATTTACAAACTCACCCTGTTTGCTAAACCTTTTCAGTTTGCAAGCTGAAGTTTTTGTTAGATAACTAAAATTCATGCTAAGATTAGCATAAAATTCATAATTTGTTTTGGCCAATGAGGAGAAAGCAGAGGTTACCTGATTCATTTGTATCATACTCTGGATTTCCTGTGTTGCAAAGCAGCCTAGGATATGTAGTCTCTTTCTCTCTATATCCTTGTGCTCTGATTCAGCTGTGAGCTCCGATCCCACCCAACCATGTGTTCCCATCAAGCAGCAAGTACTTCCTTTGAAAGTTCAAACTCTGTACCTGGCTGCTTTCCTGTATGTAAGCTCCCTCTGGGTGTGCAAAGCTGGAATCTACTCTCCTGCATTTAACTTTGTAAGTACACTGAAATTATCTATACTACACATGTTTTTTTCTTAAAATTACTGCCTGTTTCTTACCAAACATTTAAAACCCAGGAAACTTATATATACATTTAAATGCAGCGTGAGTAGTTGAGGGTCCTTCTCATTTATCATCAGTTGAAAGTCTTTGGAGGTGACTGGCATAAAAGGTAAGTGGGCAGGGGCATGTTCAGGGGATGGGGAACTGTTGTGGAAGGCGGTCTCATATAATAGGGTATATAATGAATCTTAGGATTAAAGGGCCTCAGCCATAACAAGCTGGTTCCATCTTAAAGCACATTAAAACTGTCTCTACTGTTTAATTAATTCCTGAGATATTCAGCATTGTACTTTCCATTTATGCTTTCCATATTCTAAGTTGTTGTTCAGAGTGGTTGATAAGGGGCTAGGTGGGAATCTAAGCATATGATAAAATGAAGATACATTGTATTTGCAACCACAGAAACAAACAAGACTCTGTGGTGGAGATATTGCTGATGCAGAGGTGCAAAGCACTGGGGACACAACAGAGAAGGGGTCTACTGCTACTGGCAATGGCCTGAAGCATAGAGGGATTCTGAATTTAATTTCAGAGGAGCAAGTGACTATTTTTTTATAGAAAGGTGGGATCTATCCTGTTATGGTGTCGGGACAGGTCCGCCGCTGCAGTGCAGCCTCCATCTGCTAGATGGCGCTGCCGATACTTGCAGTGCTGACGATATGTGAGAGAAGTTCTAAGTTTATAATGTTAGCCTAACCCTTGAACTAATCCTAAACCTTGACTCTATGATATGGCGGAATATCGGCAGCGCCATCAAGCGGATGCTCACCACCACTGCTGCTGCCTTGTGCTGCGCTACCATAAAAGGATAGGACCGAAAGGTGATCTTATGCCCTGGGGGGGATCTGACCACCTACACATATATTTCATATTTTTACCGGCACCTATCTTATATAGAGAAGTAGTAAGGGGGTTCCAAATTATTTTGCACTGCCCTCCTCCATTCTCAAGCTCTGCCACTGACAAGATTGTTGTACTAATTAATTAATCAAAGCAGCCAGCTAGTATTCAGGAGCTGCTCATTTGCTTAACAAACAATACTTAGTACCTCAGTAATGGTTTACTTTAGAAAAATGGCTAGTACAATGTTTAGGGGATTTGAATACTCTCAGAATAATCCCAATAAAAAGCAACTTGGTTCTGGGATGACGGAATCCATCTAAATCAGCAGATCCATCTAATCACCTACTAATCAGAGCCGCTTCTTCCAACCCTGTCATGCAATAAGTTAATTCTACAACGAGGAATAGGATTGGATCAGACATGGAAAATGCAAACTGCTTTGCCGTATGTATAATAAAATATCCAGGATTGTTTTATTACTTTCAGTAACTGCAGGGGTGAAGCATTATTTTGCAGTTTCTATATTTTATAACGTTTAGTGGTTTATAACAACTTTTAAGCAGCATCTTACAAAGGCCGGATGTCTGTGCCCCTTTAACACTGATAAATGATGGGATATATTCATTAAAACTCCTCATTTATCTCCTGTGAGTTAAGCCTGACAGCTTCCTATGTTATTCTGTCAAGCCTATTCATCAAAAGTGTCTACACCCTACATCTTGTGATGGATACACTCTGCAGAATGCCATAGGAAGCTGTTTTATTAATATCAAGTGAGACGGATGGGAGCATTTGATGGGTATATACCTCTGAAGACTAATCTCAAGCATAACATTGGAATGTGTTTCATTTAACTCCCACCAGATAAATCAGGGTGGTGATAAATACCTCCAGGTACAAATGCCTGTTTTATACAGACATCTTATGAAGAATTATATCTCAGCAACAATTCTCCAACATCATGTGAAAGAATATCAAGGGTTCAGCACTTTGATAGATGTTGCACACAGCCCTGGGGGTCTCTGGAGACCAGGACCATATGTATAATGTCCTTGTTTGAAGAACTAGACTTGATAATGTTAAATAACACAACATATTCATTTTTATATATTACTAGCGACTTGCCCGTCAAAAAATGACGGCAATGAAATTGTAAGGTAGCTAATGCTGTTTGGTGTCTAATAATGAAAGATGTACTACAATAATAAATGAATATGTAATGCTGTTTGGTGTGTAATAATGAAATATATAATACATTAATAAATGAATCTACTTTACCTATTTTGAAGCATTGTGTTGAAGAGCTGTCAATGTGTTTTGATGTTGCTGCAGCATTAGTGGTGTGGAGCTGCTGTGTAAGCGTGCTGAATGTGTGCAGTGTAATAGTGTGCGTGCGCGAGACGAAACCGTTAGCGTAGTGGTGTACTTCAGCATTGGCATAAAATGGCGGTTTATCTGTGGTGTGCGTCTTTGCGGATTATCCGTCGGTGCTTGGTGTTGTTTTTCGAGTTTCGTGTGGTGTTTAGCGAGTGTGTTGTGGTGTTTTACGTGTTTCGAGTGCTGTAGCCTCGTTTTCGTTTTGTTCGTCGGCCATTTTTTCTCTCGCTTAGCGATTGTATTAGTGTCTAAAGTGTTTTATTTTTATTTAAATGAAGGTGTAAGTTGTTTTTTTGAGGTGCTGGATGGTTCCTCTTGCTGTAGGTAAGCTTTTTATGTGTGTGTTGTGTGTATTTATTGTGTTTTAAATGTTTGTATGTCGGCGTGTTGCGTCCGATGTTTGCGAGGTCGTAATGTGTGGTAACGTGTCTCGTATGGTGTTTGCGTGTGTAGCCTCGTTTTCGTTTTGTTCGTCGGCCATTTTTTGTGTCGCTTAGCAAATTGTTTACTGTCTAAACTCTTTTATTTTGAGTAAAATGAAGGTGTAAGTTGAATTTTTGAGGTCCTGGGTGCTCCCTCTTGGTGTAGGTAAGGTTTTTATGTATGTGCTGTGTGTATGTATTGTGTTTTTAATTTTGTAATGTTCGCGAGTTGCGTCCGAGTGTTGCGAGCCCGTAATGTGTGTGAACGTGTGTCGTATGTTGTTTGCGAGTGTCGTAATGTGTGTGCCGTGCTCTTTGGGTTGCGACGTGAAGTTTGCGAGGGTCGCAGTTGCTGGCATGGAGCGCATTTGGCGCTCCATGCCAGCAACTGCGGCCCTCGCTTTGCGAGGTCCTCAGGTGCTGGCATGGAGCGCCTGTGGCGCTCCATGCCAGCAACTGAGACCCTCGCCCAGTGCCCTCGCTTCGCGAGGGCCGCGGGCTCGCTAAGCGTTAGCAACAACTCGTACGCTCACAACTATATATGTGATACCAAATTATTATTCACGTTTTATTCGCTCCCTTGATGCTGTCTGCTATGTTCTCAGAAAGGTGTGACCTTGTAAGCTAAAGAGATTTCCATTATTTTTATTTATGCGCTGCCTTTCCTTGAGTCTCCAGTACATTTAAAGTCTCCACCCATCTCAGAAAGTTGATCAACAGAAAATAAAATGGTAGAGTCTACTGCAGCATAATAAAATATAAAAGATGATTTTTACATTTTAAAAGCACAAGGCCTATTTTCAAGTGTAGTTCTTCAGAAGATAATATTCTAAAATAAAAGACCATATTGAAAAGGACTTTTGACATTGCGTATTTATAGTATGTTATTCTGAAGAACTAGACTTGGTAATGGTACATGTTATTAAAAGTAAAAAATATATATTTTTTTGTATTAACAATTATATGTCGTTTTTCTTGATGGGAGTAGATAGATAGATAGATAGATACATAGATAGATAGATAGATAGATAGATAGATAGATAGATAGATAGATAGATAGATAGATAGATAGATAGACAGACAGACAGACAGATAGATTGATTGATTAGTAGACATAGATAGATAGATAGATAGATAGATAGATAGATAGATAGATAGATAGATAGATAGATAGATTAGTAGAGATAGATAGATAGATAGATAATAGATAGATTGATTGATTGATTGATTAGTAGACATAGATATGAGTAGATAGATAGATTAGTAGAGATAGATAGATAGATAGATAGATAGATAGATTAGTAGACATAGATATGAGTAGATAGATAGATTAGTAGAGATAGATAGATAGATAGATAGATAGATAGATAGATAGATAGATAGATAGATAGATAGATAGATTAGTAGACATAGATAGGAATAGATAGATAGATAGATAGATAGATAGATAGATAGATAGATAGATAGATAGATAGATAGATAGATAGATAGATTGATTAGTAGACATAGATATGAATAGATAGATAGATTAGTAGAGATAGATAGATAGATAGCTAGATAGATAGATAGATAGATAGATAGATAGATAGATAGATACATAGATAGATAGATAGATTAGTAGACATAGATATGAATAGATAGATAGATAGATAGATAGATAGATAGATAGATAGATAGATAGATAGATAGATAGATAGATAGATAGACATAGATAGATAGATAGATAGACAAATAACATTTCAGTGGCCCTTTAAGGTGTTGCACTATTTAGTAAACATGGATCGTTGCCTTTCTCTGACTTTATCAGTATATATAAATCTCTGCTAAGTACTGCTGTTGAATTTAAGACCGTATTTAAGTGTATTTATGTTTTTAATATTATTTGTAAAACCTCATTATATTACTGCAATACTTTGTCTGTAAGACAATGCATCATACACCTAGCTTAATATATACTGTATATAAATATATATATAATGAATCCTGTATGTTATTAAAGGAATATTTCAGTGTCTGTCCTGCTGTGTTTGTTTCAGAGACCACTTGGAAGGTGGATTATAAAGACAGAGCCCACCATATTCTACAGAGCTCTGTATAAGACAACAGATTGTATCCATCTCATAAGAACCCATCTAATGGTTAATAAAGGTTTATCATATTCAACGTAGCCATGTATAAATAATTTCCTTCTTTAATTACTTCCAATTTAAACACATGGATTAAAGAGCCATTGAAGTCCTATATTTACTAATGAGCAAAAGTCAGAAAGCAACAAATGTTTTAGACTTTAATGTTTTAACTAAACATTGCAATTATTCCTTAGCCATTTTTGTTTGAGCTGTATGATTGAGCTGATTTCTTAGCAGGGTGTTTGCTTTGGCTCTTAAAATGGTCACATTTTCGTTGAAGCAGCAACATACTTCTCTGCATTAAACATATCTACCCTTCTGTAAAAGCAGATAAGCAGAAACAAAAATGGTGGCTCCCACTTAGGCATAATTGCAGATAACAGCATAAATAAATACCCTATTGATTTAAAAAAAAAGATTTTGCTCATTATCATGTTGTTTAAAAGATTGTATTGAAAATATGGAACTACATCTTTCCTGCATCTAAGTGGATATTTGTAGATAATTCTTTTTTTCTTTTTTCTTTTAATACAAAGGTCCCAGTGATGCATAAACTGACTTAAATGGAAAACTTATCGGTGTGTCTGTCAGCCAATAAACAGTAAAAATATTGAATAATTCATGAGTTTCAGCCAAAGATGATTGAAAATATTGTGTTAGACATGAGATAACAGTCCTGGTAAATTTCAATCAACTTTTAACATGTGTTGCTTAAATTAAATCATGCAAAAAATGTACATAAAGTAGAATTCAACTCTTACATGTATGTAATACGTGTCCCTCTAAACTAATTAAATTGCACTGAGCCCTCTATCGGCATAACGCCCTATACAGTAATTTTGCACTGTCCGGTCTGGCATTAATTGGACAAACCCGAAGCTTTATTTGCAGTAATAATCATTTGTGAGCAGCTTACTATACGTCTCTGCTCCTTCTACTAATAAACTGAAGCAAAATCAATTCAAATGACATCTATAAAGAACAGACGGATCTGTTAGCACGAGCTGGCGGCTGTACAACATTATTTAGACACCGCGGGTAGAAATAAAACAATCTTTAATAACAACCCGGACTGTGAGGAAATCCCTGCATCTTCCACCTTAAAATCATGACCTCTTGTTTTTGCTATGCTTATTCCATCTTGAAATTTATTAAAGCCTCTGATATGATTTCAGGTCTCTCGTACCCCACCCCCCCTCCTTCCACCGCCACCCCCACCGCCTTCTCCTTCCTGATATATACATATTAATGTCATGGAGTCTCCTTATAAGTTGTGTCTTTCTTTATGTCCTTTGATGTCTCTCTAATTTATTAATATCCGTTTGGAGATCTATGTCTTGGTGAGGTCTGACTGGGAGTCTATAGAGGGACATTAGTACTGACCTTTATCTGACTGGTGGTCTATAGAGGGACATTAGTACTGATCTTTATCTGACTGGGGGTCTATAGAGGGACATTAGTACTGGCCTTTATGTGACTGGGGGTCTATAGAGGGACATTAGTACTGACCTTTATCTGACTGGGGGTCTATAGAGGGACATTAGTACTGACCTTTATCTGACTGGGGGTCTATAGAGGGACATTAGTACTGACCTTTATCTGACTGGTGGTCTATAGAGGGACATTAGTACTGACCTTTATCTGACTGGGGGTCTATAGAGGGACATTAGTACTGACCTTTAACTGACTTGGGGTCTATAGAGGGACATTAGTACTGACCTTTATCTGACTGGGGGTCTATAGAGGGACATTAGTACTGGCCTTTATGTGACTGGGGGTCTATAGAGTGACATTAGTACTGACCTTTATCTGACTGGGGGTCTATAGAGGGACATTACTACTGACCTTTATCTGACTGAGGGTTTATAGAGTGACATTAGTACTGACCTTTATTTGATGGGGGTCTATAGAGGGACATTAGTACTGACCTTTATCTGACTGAGGGTCTATAGAGGGACATTAGTACTGACCTGTATCTGACTGAGGGTCTATAGAGTGACATTAGTACTGACCTTTATCTGACTGAGGGTCTATAGAGTGACATTAGTACTGATCTTTATCTGACTGGGGGTCTATAGAGGGACATTAGTACTGACCTTTATCTGACTGGGGGTCTATAGAGGGACATTAGTACTGACCTTTATCTGACTGGGGATCTATAGAAGGAAATTAGTACTGACCATTATCTGATTGGGGGTCTATAGAGGGACATTAGTACTGACCTTTATGTGACTGGGGATCTATAGAGGGACATTAGTACTGACCTTTATCTGACTGGGGGTCTATAGAGGGACATTAGTACTGACCTTTATGTGACTGGGGTCTATAGAGTGACATTAGTACTGACCTTTATCTGACTGGGGTCTATAGAGGGACATTAGTACTGATCTTTATCTGATGGAGGTCTATAGAAGGACATTATTACTGACCTTTATCTGACTGGGGGTCTATAGAGGGACATTAGTACTGACCTTTATCTGACTGGAGGTCTATAGAGTGACATTAGTACTGATCTTTATCTGACTGGGGGTCTATAGAGGGAAATTAGTACTGACCTTTATCTGACTGGGGGTCTATAGAGGGACATTAGTACTGACCTTTATCTGACTGGGGATCTATAGAAGGACATTAGTACTGACCATTATCTGATTGGGGGTCTATAGAGGGACATTAGTACTGACCTTTATCTGACTGGGGTCTATAGAGAGACATTAATAGTGACCTTTATCTGACTGGTGGTCTATAGAGGGACATTAGTACTGACCTATATCTGACTGGGGTCTATAGAGAGACATTAGTACTGACCTTTATCTGACTGGGGGTCTATAGAGGGACATTAGTACTGACCTTTAACTGACTTGGGGTCTATAGAGGGACATTAGTACTGACCTTTATCTGACTGGGGGTCTATAGAGGGACATTAGTACTGACCTTTAACTGACTTGGGGTCTATAGAGAGACATTAGTACTGACCTTTATCTGACTGGGGGTCTATAGAGGGACATTAGTACTGGCCTTTATGTGACTGGGGGTCTATAGAGTGACATTAGTACTGACCTTTATCTGACTGGGGGTCTATAGAGGGACATTACTACTGACCTTTATCTGACTGAGGGTTTATAGAGTGACATTAGTACTGACCTTTATTTGATGGGGGTCTATAGAGGGACATTAGTACTGACCTTTATCTGACTGAGGGTCTATAGAGAGACATTAGTACTGACCTGTATCTGACTGAGGGTCTATAGAGTGACATTAGTACTGACCTTTATCTGACTGAGGGTCTATAGAGTGACATTAGTACTGATCTTTATCTGACTGGGGGTCTATAGAGGGACATTAGTACTGACCTTTATCTGACTGGGGGTCTATAGAGGGACATTAGTACTGACCTTTATCTGACTGGGGATCTATAGAAGGACATTAGTACTGACCATTATCTGATTGGGGGTCTATAGAGGGACATTAGTACTGACCTTTATGTGACTGGGGTCTATAGAGTGACATTAGTACTGACCTTTATCTGACTGGGGATCTATAGAGGGACATTAGTACTGACCTTTATCTGACTGGGGGTCTATAGAGGGACATTAGTACTGACCTTTATGTGACTGGGGTCTATAGAGTGACATTAGTACTGATCTTTATCTGACTGGGGGTCTATAGAGGGACATTAGTACTGACCTTTATGTGACTGGGGATCTATAGAGGGACATTAGTACTGACCTTTATCTGACTGGGGGTCTATAGAGGGACATTAGTACTGACCTTTATGTGACTGGGGTCTATAGAGTGACATTAGTACTGACCTTTATCTGACTGGGGTCTATAGAGGGACATTAGTACTGATCTTTATCTGATGGAGGTCTATAGAAGGACATTATTACTGACCTTTATCTGACTGGGGGTCTATAGAGGGACATTAGTACTGACCTTTATCTGACTGGAGGTCTATAGAGTGACATTAGTACTGATCTTTATCTGACTGGGGGTCTATAGAGGGAAATTAGTACTGACCTTTATCTGACTGGGGGTCTATAGCAGGACATTAGTACTGACCATTATCTGATTGGGGGTCTATAGAGGGACATTAGTACTGACCTTTATGTGACTGGGGATCTATAGAGGGACATTAGTACTGATCTTTATCTGACTGGGGGTCTATAGAGGGACATTAGTACTGACCTTTATCTGACTGGGGATCTATAGAAGGACATTAGTACTGACCATTATCTGATTGGGGGTCTATAGAGGGACATTAGTACTGACCTTTATGTGACTGGGGATCTATAGAGGGACATTAGTACTGACCATTATCTGACTGGGGGTCTATAGAGGGACATTAGTACTGACCTTTATCTGATTGGGGATCTATAGAGGGACATTAGTACTGACCTTTATGTGACTGGGGTCTATACAGTGACATTACTACTGACCTTTATCTGACTGGGGTCTATAGAGGGACATTAGTACTGACCTTTATCTGATGGAGGTCTATAGAAGGACATTAGTACTGACCTTTATCTGACTGGAGGTCTATAGAGGGACATTAGTACTGACCTTTATGTGACTGTGGGTCTATAGAGGGACATTAGTACTGACCTTTATCTGACTGGGGTCTAAAGATAGATATTAATACTGACCTTTATCTGACTGGGGGTCTATAGAGGGACATTAGTACTGTCCTTTATCTGACTGGGGGTCTATAGAGTGACATTAGTACTGACCTTTATCTGACTGGGGATCTATAGAGGGACATTAGTACTGACCTTTATCTGACTGGGGGTCTATAGAGTTACATTAGTACTGACCTTTATCTGACTGAGGGTCTATAGAGGGACATTAGTACTGACCTTTATCTGACTGGGGTCTATAGAGGGACATTAGTACTGTCCTTTATCTGACTGGGGGTCTATTGAGGGACCTTAGTACTGACCTTTATCTGACTGGGGGTCTATAGAGTTACATTAGTACTGACCTTTATCTGACTGGGAATCTATAGAAGGACATTACTACTGACCTTTATCCTACTGAAGGTCTATAGAAGGACATTAGTACTGACCTTTATCTGACTGGGGATCTATAGAGGGACATTAGTACTGACCTTTATCGGAGTGGGGGTCTATTGAGGGACATTAGTACTGACCTTTATCTGATTGGGGTCTATAGAGGGACATTAGTACTGACCCTTATCTGACTAGGGGTCTATAGAGCGACATTAGTACTGACCATTATCTGACTGGGGGTCTATAGAGGGACATAAGTACTGACCTTTATCTGACTGGGAATCTATAGAGGGACATTAGTGCTGACCTTTATCTGACTGGGGCTCTATAGAGGGACATTAGTACTGACCTTTATCTGACTGGGGATCTATAGAAGGACATTAGTACTGACCATTATCTGATTGGGGGTCTATAGAGGGACATTAGTACTGACCTTTATCTGACTGAGGGTCTATAGAGGGACATTAGTACTGACCTTTATCTGACTGGGGTCTATAGAGGGACATTAGTACTGTCCTTTATCTGACTGGGGGTCTATTGAGGGACCTTAGTACTGACCTTTATCTGACTGGGGGTCTATAGAGTTACATTAGTACTGACCTTTATCTGACTGGGAATCTATAGAAGGACATTACTACTGACCTTTATCCTACTGAAGGTCTATAGAAGGACATTAGTACTGACCTTTATCTGACTGGGGATCTATAGAGGGACATTAGTACTGACCTTTATCGGAGTGGGGGTCTATTGAGGGACATTAGTACTGACCTTTATCTGATTGGGGTCTATAGAGGGACATTAGTACTGACCCTTATCTGACTAGGGGTCTATAGAGCGACATTAGTACTGACCATTATCTGACTGGGGGTCTATAGAGGGACATAAGTACTGACCTTTATCTGACTGGGAATCTATAGAGGGACATTAGTGCTGACCTTTATCTGACTGGGGCTCTATAGAGGGACATTAGTACTGACCTTTATCTGACTGGGGATCTATAGAAGGACATTAGTACTGACCATTATCTGATTGGGGGTCTATAGAGGGACATTAGTACTGACCTTTATCTGACTGGGGTCTATAGAGGGACATTAGTACTGACCTTTATCTGATGGAGGTCTATAGAAGGACATTATTACTGACCTTTATCTGACTGGGGGTCTATAGAGGGACATTAGTACTGACCTTTATCTGACTGGAGGTCTATAGAGGGACATTAGTACTGACCTTTATCTGACTGGGGGTCTATAGCTTGACATTAGTACCAACCTTTATCTGACTGGGGGTCTATAGAAGGACATTAGTACTGACCTTTATGTGACTGTGGGTCTATAGAGGGACATTAGTACTGACCTTTATCTGACTGGGGTCTATAGAGAGACATTAATACTGACCTTTATCTGACTTGGGATCTATAGCGGGACATTAGTACTGACCTTTATCTGACTGGGGGTCTATAGAGTGACATTAGTACTAACCTTTATCTGACTGAGGGTCTATAGAGGGACATTAGTACTGACCTTTATCTGACTGGGGTCTATAGAGGGACATTAGTACTGTCCTTTATCTGACTGGGGGTCTATTGAGGGACCTTAGTATTGACCTTTATCTGACTGGGGGTCTATAGAAGGACATTAGTACTGACCTTTATCTTACTGGGGTCTATAGAGGGACATTAGTACTGACCTTTATCTGACTGGAAATCTATAGAGGGACATGAGTACTGAACTTTATCTGACTGGGAATCTATAGAGGGACATTAGTACTGACCTTTATGTGACTGGGGTCTATAGAGTAACATTAGTACTGACCTTTATCTGACTGGGGTCTATAGAGGGACATTAGTACTGACCTTTATCTGACTGGAAATCTATAGAGGGACATGAGTACTGAACTTTATCTGACTGGGAATCTATAGAGGGACATTAGTACTGACCTTTATGTGACTGGGGTCTATAGAGTGACATTAGTACTGACCTTTATCTGACTGGGGTCTATAGAGGGACATTAGTACTGATCTTTATCTGATGGAGGTCTATAGAAGGACATTATTACTGACCTTTATCTGACTGGGGGTCTATAGAGGGACATTAGTACTGACCTTTATCTGACTGGAGGTCTATAGAGTGACATTAGTACTGATCTTTATCTGACTGGGGGTCTATAGAGGGAAATTAGTACTGACCTTTATCTGACTGGGGGTCTATAGAGGGACATTAGTACTGACCTTTATCTGACTGGGGATCTATAGAAGGACATTAGTACTGACCATTATCTGATTGGGGGTCTATAGAGGGACATTAGTACTGACCTTTATCTGACTGGGGTCTATAGAGAGACATTAATACTGACCTTTATCTGACTGGTGGTCTATAGAGGGACATTAGTACTGACCTATATCTGACTGGGGTCTATAGAGAGACATTAGTACTGACCTTTATCTGACTGGGGGTCTATAGAGGGACATTAGTACTGACCTTTAACTGACTTGGGGTCTATAGAGGGACATTAGTACTGACCTTTATCTGATTGGGGGTCTATAGAGGGACATTAGTACTGGCCTTTATGTGACTGGGGGTCTATAGAGTGACATTAGTACTGACCTTTATCTGACTGGGGGTCTATAGAGGGACATTACTACTGACCTTTATCTGACTGAGGGTTTATAGAGTGACATTAGTACTGACCTTTATTTGATGGGGGTCTATAGAGGGACATTAGTACTGACCTTTATCTGACTGAGGGTCTATAGAGAGACATTAGTACTGACCTGTATTTGACTGAGGGTCTATAGAGTGACATTAGTACTGACCTTTATCTGACTGAGGGTCTATAGAGTGACATTAGTACTGATCTTTATCTGACTGGGGGTCTATAGAGGGACATTAGTACTGACCTTTATCTGACTGGGGGTCTATAGAGGGACATTAGTACTGACCTTTATCTGACTGGGGATCTATAGAAGGACATTAGTACTGACCATTATCTGATTGGGGGTCTATAGAGGGACATTAGTACTGACCTTTATGTGACTGGGGTCTATAGAGTGACATTAGTACTGACCTTTATCTGACTGGGGATCTATAGAGGGACATTAGTACTGACCTTTATCTGACTGGGGGTCTATAGAGGGACATTAGTACTGACCTTTATGTGACTGGGGTCTATAGAGTGACATTAGTACTGATCTTTATCTGACTGGGGGTCTATAGAGGGACATTAGTACTGACCTTTATGTGACTGGGGATCTATAGAGGGACATTAGTACTGACCTTTATCTGACTGGGGGTCTATAGAGGGACATTAGTACTGACCTTTATGTGACTGGGGTCTATAGAGTGACATTAGTACTGACCTTTATCTGACTGGGGTCTATAGAGGGACATTAGTACTGATCTTTATCTGATGGAGGTCTATAGAAGGACATTATTACTGACCTTTATCTGACTGGGGGTCTATAGAGGGACATTAGTACTGACCTTTATCTGACTGGAGGTCTATAGAGTGACATAAGAACTGATCTTTATCTGACTGGGGGTCTATAGAGGGAAATTAGTACTGACCTTTATCTGACTGGGGGTCTATAGAAGGACATTAGTACTGACCATTATCTGATTGGGGGTCTATAGAGGGACATTAGTACTGACCTTTATGTGACTGGGGATCTATAGAGGGACATTAGTACTGATCTTTATCTGACTGGGGGTCTATAGAGGGACATTAGTACTGACCTTTATCTGACTGGGGATCTATAGAAGGACATTAGTACTGACCATTATCTGATTGGGGGTCTATAGAGGGACATTAGTACTGACCTTTATGTGACTGGGGATCTATAGAGGGACATTAGTACTGACCATTATCTGACTGGGGGTCTATAGAGGGACATTAGTACTGACCTTTATCTGATTGGGGATCTATAGAGGGACATTAGTACTGACCTTTATGTGACTGGGGTCTATACAGTGACATTAGTACTGACCTTTATCTGACTGGGGTCTATAGAGGGACATTAGTACTGACCTTTATCTGATGGAGGTCTATAGAAGGACATTAGTACTGACCTTTATCTGACTGGAGGTCTATAGAGGGACATTAGTACTGACCTTTATCTGACTGGGGGTCTATAGAGTGACATTAGTACCAACCTTTATCTGACTGGGGGTCTATAGAAGGACATTAGTACTGACCTTTATGTGACTGTGGGTCTATAGAGGGACATTAGTACTGACCTTTATCTGACTGGGGTCTATAGAGAGATATTAATACTGACCTTTATCTGACTGGGGGTCTATAGAGGGACATTAGTACTGTCCTTTATCTGACTGGGGGTCTATAGAGTGACATTAGTACTGACCTTTATCTGACTGGGGATCTATAGAGGGACATTAGTACTGACCTTTATCTGACTGGGGGTCTATAGAGTTACATTAGTACTGACCTTTATCTGACTGAGGGTCTATAGAGGGACATTAGTACTGACCTTTATCTGACTGGGGTCTATAGAGGGACATTAGTACTGTCCTTTATCTGACTGGGGGTCTATTGAGGGACCTTAGTACTGACCTTTATCTGACTGGGGGTCTATAGAGTTACATTAGTACTGACCTTTATCTGACTGGGAATCTATAGAAGGACATTACTACTGACCTTTATCCTACTGAAGGTCTATAGAAGGACATTAGTACTGACCTTTATCTGACTGGGGATCTATAGAGGGACATTAGTACTGACCTTTATCGGAGTGGGGGTCTATTGAGTGACATTAGTACTGACCTTTATCTGATTGGGGTCTATAGAGGGACATTAGTACTGACCCTTATCTGACTAGGGGTCTATAGAGCGACATTAGTACTGACCATTATCTGACTGGGGGTCTATAGAGGGACATAAGTACTGACCTTTATCTGACTGGGAATCTATAGAGGGACATTAGTGCTGACCTTTATCTGACTGGGGCTCTATAGAGGGACATTAGTACTGACCTTTATCTGACTGGGGATCTATAGAAGGACATTAGTACTGACCATTATCTGATTGGGGGTCTATAGAGGGACATTAGTACTGACCTTTATCTGACTGGGGGTCTATAGCTTGACATTAGTACCAACCTTTATCTGACTGGGGGTCTATAGAAGGACATTAGTACTGACCTTTATGTGACTGTGGGTCTATAGAGGGACATTAGTACTGACCTTTATCTGACTGGGGTCTATAGAGAGACATTAATACTGACCTTTATCTGACTTGGGATCTATAGCGGGACATTAGTACTGACCTTTATCTGACTGGGGGTCTATAGAGTGACATTAGTACTAACCTTTATCTGACTGAGGGTCTATAGAGGGACATTAGTACTGACCTTTATCTGACTGGGGTCTATAGAGGGACATTAGTACTGTCCTTTATCTGACTGGGGGTCTATTGAGGGACCTTAGTATTGACCTTTATCTGACTGGGGGTCTATAGAAGGACATTAGTACTGACCTTTATCTGACTGGAAATCTATAGAGGGACATGAGTACTGAACTTTATCTGACTGGGAATCTATAGAAGGACATTACTACTGACCTTTATCCTACTGGGGGTCTATAGAAGGACATTAGTACTGACCTTTATCTGACTGGGGATCTATAGAGGGACATTAGTACTGACCTTTATCTGACTGGGGGTCTATAGAGGTACAGTAGTACCGACCTTTATCGGAGTGGGGGTCTATTAAGGGACATTAGTACTGACCTTTATCTGATTGGGGTCTATATAGGAACATTAGTACTGACCCTTATCTGACTGGGGGTCTATAGAGCGACATTAGTACTGACCATTATCTGACTGGGGGTCTATAGAGGGGCATAAGTACTGACCTTTATCTGACTGGGAATCTATAGAGGGACATTAGTGCTGACCTTTATCTGACTGGGGCTCTATAGAGGGACATTAGTACTGACCTTTATCTGACTGGGGGTCTATAGAGGGACATTAGTACTGACCTGTATCTGTCTGGGGGTCTATAGAGTACATTAGTACTGACCTTTATCTGACTGGGGGTCTACAGAGGGACATTAGTACTGACATTTATCTGACTGGGGGGTCTATAGAGGGACATTAGTACTGACCTTTATCTGACTGAAGGTCTATAGAAGGACATTAGTACCGACCCTTATCTGACTGGGGGTCTATAGAAGGACATTAGTACTGACCTTTATCTGACTGGGGATCTATATTGAGACATTAGTACCAACATTTATCCGACTTGGGGGTCTATAGAGGGACATTAGTACTGACCTTTATCTGACTGGGGGTCTATAGAGGGACATTAGTACTGACCTTTATCTGACTGGGGATCTTTATAGGGACATTAGTACTGACCTTTATCTGACTGGGGGTCTATAGAGGGACATTAGTACTGGCCTTTATCTGACTGGGGGGTCTTTAGAGTGACATTAATACTGAGCTTTATCTGACTGAGGGTCTATAGAGGGACATTAGTACTGACCTTTATCTGATTGGGGTCTATAGAGGGACATTAGTACTGACCTTTATCTGACTGGGGGTCTATAGAGGGACATTAGTACTGACCATTTTCTGACTGGGGGTCTATAGAGGGACATTAGTACTGACCTTTATCTGACTGGGAATCTATAGAAGGACATTAGTACTGACCTTTATCTGACTGGGGGTCTATAGAAGGACATTAGTACTGACCTTTTTCTGACTGGGGGTCTATAGAGGGACATTAGTTCTGACCTTTATCTGACTGGGGATCTATAGAGGGACATTAGTACTGACCTTTATCTGACTGGGGTCTATAGAGTGACGTTAGTACTGACCTTTATCTGACTGGGGGTCTATAGAGGGACATTAGTACTGTCTTTTATCTGACTGTGCATCTATAGAGTACATTAGTACTGACCTTTATCTGATTGGGGTCTATAGAGGGACATTAGTACTGACCTTTATCTGACTGGGGGTCTATAGAGGGACATTAGTACTGACCATTTTCTGACTGGGGGTCTATAGAGGGACATTAGTACTGACCTTTATCTGACTGGGAATCTATAGAAGGACATTAGTACTGACCTTTATCCTACTGGGGGTCTATAGAGGGACATTAGTGCTGACCTTTATCTGACTGGGGGTCGACAGAGGTACATTAGTACTGACCTTTATCTGACTAGGGGTCTATAGAGGGACATTAGTACTGACCATTATCTGACTGGGGTCTATAGAGGGACATTAGTACTGACCTTTATCTGACTGGGAATCTATAGAGGGACATTAGTACTGACCTTTACCTGACTAGGAATCCATAGAAGGACATTAGTACCAACCTTTATCTGACTGTGGGTCTATAGAAGGACATTAGTACTGACCTTTATCTGACTGTGGGTCTATAGAGGGACATTAGTACTGACCTTTATCTGACTGGGGTCTATAGAGGGACATTAGTACTGACCTTTATCTGACTGGGGTCTATAGAGAGACATTAGTACTGACCTTTATCTGACTGGGGGTCTATAGAGGGACATTAGTACTGACCTTTATCTGACTGGGGGTCTATAGAGGGACATTAGTACTGACCTTTATCTGACTGGGGGTCTATAGAGGACATTAGTACTGACCTTTATCTGACTGGGGATCTATAGAGGGACATTAGTACTGACCTTTATCTGACTGGGGGTCTATAGAGGTACAGTAGTACCGACCTTTATCGGACTGGGGGTCTATTGAGGGACATTAGTACTGACCTTTATCTGATTGGGGTCTATAGAGGGACATTAGTACTGACCTTTATCTGACTGGGGGTCTATAGAGGGACATTAGTACTGACCTTTATCTGACTGGGGGTCTATAGAGAACATTAGTACTGACCTTTATCTGACTGGGGATCTATAGAGGTACATTAGTACTGACCTTTATCTGACTGGGGGTCTATAGATGTACAGTAGTACCAACCTTTATCGGACTGGGGGTCTATTAAGGGACATTAGTACTGACCTTTATCTGATTGGGGTCTATAGAGGGACATTAGTACTGACCTTTATCTGACTGGGGGTCTATAGAGGGACATTAGTACTGACCTTTATCTGACTGGGGGTCTATAGAGGACATTAGTACTGACCTTTATCTGACTGGGGATCTATAGAGGTACATTAGTACTGACCTTTATCTGACTGGGGGTCTATAGAGGTACAGTAGTACCGACCTTTATCGGACTGGGGGTCTATTAAGGGACATTAGTACTGACCTTTATCTGATTGGGGTCTATAGAGGGACATTAGTACTGACCTTTATCTGACTGGGGGTCTATAGAGGGACATTAGTACTGACCTTTATCTGACTTGGGCTCTATAGAGGGACATTAGTACTGACCTTTATCTGACTGGGGGTCTATAGAGGGACATTAGTACTGACCTTCATCTGTCTGGGGGTCTATAGAGTACATTAGTACTGACCTTTATCGGACTAGGGGTCTACAGAGGGACATTAGTACTGACATTTATCTGACTGGGGGGTCTATAGAGGGACATTAGTACTGACCTTTATCTGACTGAAGGTCTATAGAAGGACATTAGTACCGACCCTTATCTAACTGTGGGTCTATAGAAGGACATTAGTACTGACCTTTATCTGACTGGGGATCTATATTGAGACATTAGTACCGACATTTATCCGACTTGGGGGTCTATAGAGTGACATTAGTACTGACCTTTATCTGACTGGGGGTCTATAGAGGGACAATAGTACTGACCTTTATCTGACTGGGGATCTTTATAGGGACATTAGTACTGACCTTTATCTGACTGGGGGTCTATAGAGGGACATTAGTACTGGCCTTTATCTGACTGGGGGGTCTGTAGAGTGACATTAATACTGACCTTTATCTGACTGGGGATCTATAGAGGGACATTAGTACTGACCTTTATCTGACTGGGGGTTTATAGAGGGACATTAGTTCTGACCTTTATCTGACTGGGGATCTATAGAGGGACATTAGTACTGACCTTTATCTGACTGGGGGTCTATAGAGTGACATTAGTACTGACCTTTATATGACTGAGGGTCTATAGAGTGACGTTAGTACTGACCTTTATATGACTGGGGTTCTATAGAGGGACATTAGTACTGTCTTTTATCTGACTGGGGGTCTATAGAGTACATTAGTACTGACCTTTATCTGATTGGGGTCTATAGAGGGACATTAGTACTGACTTTTATCTGACTGGGGGTCTATAGAGGGACATTAGTACTGACCATTTTCTGACTGGGGGTCTATAGAGGGACATTAGTACTGACCTTTATCTGACTGGGAATCTATAGAAGGACATTAGTACTGACCTTTATCTGACTGGGGATCTATAGAGGGACATTAGTACTGACCTTTATCTGACTGGGGGTCTATAGAGGGACATTAGTTCTGACCTTTATCTGACTGGGGATCTATAGAGGGACATTAGTACTGACCTTTATCTGACTGGGGGTCTATAGAGTGACATTAGTACTGACCTTTATCTGACTGAGGGTCTATAGAGTGACGTTAGTACTGACCTTTATCTGACTGGGGGTCTATAGAGGGACATAAGTACTGTCTTTTATCTGACTGGGCATCTATAGAGTACATTAGTACTGACCTTTATCTGATTGGGGTCTATAGAGGGACATTAGTACTGACCTTTATCTGACTGGGGGTCTATAGAGGGACGTTAGTACTGACCTTTATCTGACTGGGGGGTCTATAGAGGGACATTAGTACTGACCTTTATCCTACTGGGGGTCTATAGAGGGACATTAGTGCTGACCTTTATCTGACTGGGGTCTACAGAGGGACATTAGTACTGACCTTTATCTGACTGGGGGTCTATAGAGGGACATTAGTACTGACCATTATCTGACTGGGGGTCTATAGAGGGACATTAGTACTGACCTTTATCTGACTGGGAATCTATAGAGGGACATTAGTACTGACCTTTATCTGACTGGGAATCCATAGAAGGACATTAGTACTGACCTTTATCCTACTGTGGGTCTATAGAGGGACATTAGTACTTACCTTTATCTGACTGGGGGTCTATAGAGTACATTAGTACTGACCTTTATCTGACTGGGGGTCTACAGAGGGACATTAGTACTGACATTTATTTGACTGGGGGGTCTATAGAGGGACATTAGTACTGACCTTTATCTGACTTGCGGTCTATAGAAGGACATTAGTACTGACCTTTATCTGACTGGGGGTCTATAGAGTGACATTAGTACTGACCTTTATCTGACTGGGGATCTATAGAGGGACATTAGTACTGACCTTTATCTGACTGAGGGTCTATAGAGTGACGTTAGTACTGACCTTTATATGACTGGGGTTCTATAGAGGGACATTAGTACTGTCTTTTATCTGACTGGGGGTCTATAGAGTACATTAGTACTGACCTTTATCTGATTGGGGTCTATAGAGGGACATTAGTACTGACTTTTATCTGACTGGGGGTCTATAGAGGGACATTAGTACTGACCTTTATCTGACTGGGGGTCTATAGAGGACATTAGTACTGACCTTTATCTGACTGGGAGTCTACTGAGGGACATTAGTACTTACCTTTATCTGACTGGGGGTCTATAGAGGACATTAGTACTGACCTTTATCTTACTGGGGGTCTATAGAGGGACATTAGTACTGACCTTTATCTGACTGGGATCTATAGAGGGACATTAGTACTGACCTTTATCTGACTGGGGGACTATAGAGGGACATTAGGACTGACCTTTATCTGACTGGGGGTCTAGAGAGGGACATTAGTACTGACCTTTATCTGACTGGAAATCTATATAAGGACATTAGTACTGACCTTTATCCTACTGGGGGTCTATAGAGGGACATTAGTACTTACCTTTATCTGACTGGGGGTGTATAGAGTACATTAGTACTGACCTTTATCTGACTGGGGGTCTATAGAGGACATTAGTTCTTACCTTTATCTGACTGGGGGTCTATAGAGGACATTAGTACTGACCTTTATCTGACTGGGGTCTATAGAGGGACATTAGTACTGACCTTTATCTGACTGGGGGACTATAGAGGGACATTTGTACTGACCTTTATCTGACTGGGGGTCTACACTAATACCAACCTTTATCAGGCTGGGGGTCTACATTAGTACTGACCTTTATCTGACTGGGGGTCTATAGAGGGACATTAATACCAACTTTTATCTTACTGGGGGTCTATAGAGGGACATTAGTACCAACCTTTATGTGACTGTGGGTCTATAGAGGGACATTAGTACTGACCTTTATCTTACTGGGGTCTATAGAGGGACATTAGTACTGACCTTTTTCTGACTAGCGGTCTACACTAATACCAACCTTTATCGGGCTGGGGGTCTACATTAGTATCGACCTTTATCTGACTGGGGGTCTACATTAGTCCCGACCTTTATCTCACTAGGGGTCTATTGAGTCATATTAGTACGTCTCTCTTTCCTGCCTCCAGAATTGCAAACAAAGAGACGTTTCCTAATTGTAAGGTGTTATAATATATGTTGAGATGTAATAAAGTTCAGGTGGGGAGGTGTTTTCACGGAAAAGAGGAATGCAAGAACAAGAGGTCATGATTTGAAGTTGGGAGATGAAAGATTTAGGAGTAATGTGCGAAAGTACTACTTTACAGAAAGGGTAGTGGGTAAATGGAACAGCCTTACCGGTGTTGTGGTAGGGACAATCATAGTAATGAAAATCAGACATGCCCTGGGGTATATACATAAGGCTCCTGGAGATGTATTGAGTCATTATTTCTAGGTAAATATAATAGGCTGACTAGATGGATCAGTTTTTCTTGTATTGTTATGTTTCTATGGGATTTTGCACTTTCTGGTTTCCAGACCTTGACTCCAGTCCTGATCATTAAGCTTCGTCCTGAGCTGCTTCCCTGGAGAGCCTGTCAGAGCTGTGAGAAGCATCTTCCAGCTTATTAAAGGGCTGTGAGGTGGGAACTCGGGGGACATATTACACAGACACAGCGGGGGGACTGGGAGGGTAACAGGAGAAAACATGTCAGGTTATGGGCTCGGGGCCTCACAGAGTTAACCATGTCACTGCCAAAGATGGGAATGTGCCATACACCCTGGCACACAAAGATTTACAGAGAGAGAGAGAGAGAGGGAGAGGGATGGATGGATGGATAGGTGGATGGATAGGTGGATAAATGGATGGATGGATAAATGGATGGATGGATGTATGGATGGATAGATGGATAAATGGATGGATAGATGGATGGATGGATAAATGGATGAATAGATGGATGGATGGATGGATGGATAGATGGATAAATAGATGGATGGATGGATGGATGGATGGATAGATGGGTAAATGGATGGATAGATGGATGGATAGATGGATGGATGGATAGATGGATAAATGGATGGATAGATGGATGGATAGATGGATAAATGGATGGATAGATGGAGGGATAAATGGATGGATGGATAGATGGATAAATGGAATGATAGATAGATAGATAGATAGATAGATAGATAGATAGATAGATAGATAGATAGATAGATAGATAGATAGATAGATAGATAGGGGGAGATAGATAGATAGATAGATAGATAGATAGATACACTATGATAGATAGATAGATAGATAGATAGATAGATAGATAGATAGATAGAAAGATAGATACAGTAGATGGATAAATATATATATATAGATAGATAGATAGATAGATAGATAGATAGATAGATAGTGCTAAACTCTATAATGATTCTACACTGTCTCCACGCTCTGCCCATACTAAGAATCTAATGTATGGTGTGCTCCCATGGCTGGACAGTACTTATTATACATACATGTGCCAGATTCTGAGACCTCTGCCAAGTGTGCACAGAACAAAGTGCTGAGAGTCCCCCAGAGAAATATAGAACATTACTCAACTTTTACATTGTTTCTGTCTGGACTGTAATAGAAGTGCTGTAGAGGGATGGAGAGAGATCTCCCCCTGCCGATGTGCGCTGGGATATTCAAACATGCTGGATATACAAGGCTAGGTATACAAAGCTGGGTATACTAGGCTGGGTATACGAGAGCTCCATTGCTTGCAGAGCACATAGATCAGATAGAAAAGAACAATAGAAACTTAGAATTGTCTTTATACCACATAAAAATTATATTTAAAAAGAAAATCACAATTAAGGGACAGTTTATACAAATTTTTCCAGTAGTTATTTGTCATATAAAATATTCACTTCAATGACTTCTAAGAATCCCCCAGATTAACAATGTTTCTTCCTGTTCTCTCTCATGTAAAGTGCCATGTTTCACAGCTATGAGATAAAATGGCGTCCACTGGCAGGGGCTTTACACTATCAGTGTCTCATGCTGATCAGCCGCACAGTATGTCACTTTTTGCAGATAGAGACTCTAGTAGTGTAAGGCTCATCCCCTGTGGGTGTGGCCTTAGGTTACAGCTATGAAACATGGCACTCTAATGAGAGAGAACAGGAAGACAGGGGGAGGCTCCAGGACATGAGAATATTGAGGCTTCTTGGAAGTAAGTGAAATGTAAATTTATGGCAATTTTATTTAGGAGGATAAAATGAATAAATCAACTTACTTAAAATATTTGTACCAAAAACTGCATAAAAAGAATATCTTTATGTTCATAATCCACAAGACACCAACGGCCTACATAAGGACATTGTTATTATTATCATTAGCAGCTTTGTAAGTCAGAGCAATAAAAAGCAGTTTTAGAGAAGATCTTATATTGAGCTGGCTGATTCCATCTTGGACTGTGTGTAGCCTGAGGGGAGGGTTATGCTACTGAGGCTTAATCAATTATTGAGTCATATGTAGTGTAGTAGTCTTTCAACAGTTCTGGATAGAGATCTTGCCTGAATTTACGCTTCTACTTCTTTTTGGGCATTTAAAGATTTCTTCAAAATAGTATATATGCAATTTTGTACAACAATGTTCCTTTAAATATATAGATATAATGATCATTATATATTAAAGGGACACAGATCTGCTTTTCCTTTATTTCTTTCCACCTCTTCCCATATAATGATATCAATAAAAGCTCCTCAGATTGACAGAAAAAGAGGATTGCTCCCAAAATAGAGCTGTCAGCATTAAATGGGTATATTTCCTCATTTTTTTCTGCATTCAGTTCTAAAGACACTTCATAACATCGAGTAAAATGCTGATGGTACAAAACGCAGGACGCTTTGCACAAACTCAGCCTCGATGGCGCTCATTAAAACAGAATATTAAAGCTGAAAAATGACCATGGCCAAGGACTGTATAATTCTCACAAATTCCTTTTGTGTGTTTTCTGAATTGGAAGTTAAAAGGTTACATGTTAGGTAACGTCATTAAAGGAACATGGAATAACCCTACATCATCCAAAATTGTTGTGTAAGAGTTTTATATCGACCAATTATCAGATAAGTTGAGCTTTCTTCACTCTCGCGAGATCCAGGTATTGGAATTATATATATATAATCTTTGGGGATTTGTCCCCCACATCCCTCCCAGTTCCTACGCCCATGATACTTATCTTCCTTATGAATCTTGATATTTTGAGAGCTAATTAATTGCCTTTGATAAGGAGACTTAGGGCCTCATTCAAGTGCGATTTGGCCAATTGAATAGGGCTCTATATAAGCACAAGGCATCGTTTTTTTTTTACAGAAGTTTTTAGTTAGTGAAGACCTTGCTTTTGGATAGAAGTTCACTAACTAAAAACTTCTGTAAAAAAAAAATATGCTCTGTGCTTATATAGAGCCCTATTCAATTGGCCAAATCGCAACTGAATGAGGCCCTTAGAGAGAGGGAGGTCTTATATAGATATTTTTTTATTAAAACACAAACCTTTTAAGTTCAGTTATCTAACACTTCTACCCACAGCATCTAACAGTAAATGGCAATTATATTTATTTATATTTGCTTGCTATGTTTTCCAGCAGCCATATACTTTGTAAATGCAACATTATTATCATACTTATTACTGTTTCTATTTTATTTTCCCACTATTTAACTGCTGTTGCTTGCTCAGCCAATCTCCTTGCAGCTTCCTGTCTCTGTCAGCAGCAATACATAGCACATATCAGGGATACACTACATATCCCAGGATGCTTTACAACATAAACAGTAACCCCAGAGTTTAAATCAAATGTTTCAGCTAACCTGATTGGCCAAAACAAATCATTTTAAATTTGAACTGAAGAGAACTGAATAGAATGCTTATCTGCATCCAAGGGTCCTCCCATTACTCACTGATTTCTAATGCATGAATACAATAAGGCTGTAAAAGCATTTTGCTAATGATAAAGTAAAGTTCTGCATAAGAGAGTACCGATTTAACTTTCATTTTCCTTATAAGTGACCACATAAAGACTTCCACCACCCACTACCTCTGACATGATTATATACAGAGCAGGCACATATAAAAACAGCCCTATGCCTTTAAGCTTGATCCTGTTTCTGTGTCCAGATCAGGTCAGATGAGAGTACATTAATTATTCATTAGAACAGTACTAAGAACTGGACACAAGAGTGTAATTGCAAAGGTTACATTGTACACCTTTTTAATGAGAAATTAGTGATTAGTGGGACACAGAATGAGGTTTAATTAAAAGGACCAGTGTTTTACAGTACGCTCTTATGAAAAAAACAATAAATAAATACAAAATAAAAACAATTGAAATGGCTAATAAAATGATTAATTTCATTTAACAGAGAAAAAAATAAATTAAGACATAGAGAGAGAGAGAGAGAGAGAGAGAGAGAGAGACAGGCAGACATATAGATAGATAGATAGATAGATAGATAGATAGAGACATATATATATATATATATATATATATATATATATATATATATATATATATATATAGATAGATAGATAGATAGATAGATAGATAGATAGATAGAGTGGTAGAAGAGACTTTCCAAGAAAATATGTAGTGCGTAAATTGGTAAAAAGTAGATAAAAAGACAAATAGGTGAGATGTGGATATTTATGTATAAAGGGCTAGAACTACCAAAGCTGTAATTTTCTGCTGCTAATATTTCTTGCCACACACATCCTAATGTCCGACTGACCTTTCCCACTATTGTGCATTACTTTCCTGCCATTAAATCATCTGAAACAATGACTCATATGTCCATTTCCCCGCTTATTATTGTCAGTGAGATATTATTAAAGGGCAACTATGGTCCAAAAAAATGTAAAACAGCAGGTTGTATGCATTACAATGTGTTCCCCAGTAAGTTATATTAATTGAAGATGATTTACAGTAAAACAACAAAGTGAAATAGTGTTTGATCCACCTTTACCAGTGAATTAAAGGCATATTCACGTTCCATAGATTAATACATGTCTGCACTACTTAGGCAAAAAGCAGCCTATGTGTATGCAGCACATCTGACAACATTTTTATTTTTATTAATATCTAAAAATCCGTCTAATGATTATGTTGACACCTCCAATCAGCATTCAACATCATGTGAGCAATATTAACCCGCTATTTACCTGCTGTTGCTTGCTCAGCCAATCTCCTTGCAGCTTCCTGTCTCTGTCAGCAGCAATACATAGCACATATCAGTGATACACTACATATCCCAGGATGCTTTATAATATAAACAGGAACCCCAGAGTTTAAATCAAATGTTTCAGCTAACCTGATTGGCCAAAACAAATCATTTTAAATTTGATGCTAATTTAGCCTGGGTTTGGAGGGTGTTAACCTTATTTTGCAACTGTCAGAAATTACATGAGATTTTGCTGACTTTAATGTAAGTGTTTAAATATTTATTTGGGGATTTTTCATGCAAACATGTTTTGCATACACTACTAATTCTCCTCTAGATGCATACATAATCCACCTCACTGAGATATGCCTTTAAGATAATTGTGTTTTCCTACCTGAAATGAAAACTAATGGCAACAACATCACAATTGCAGCTCACAAACCCATAAGGCTCACTGTCCATAGCTTCCTTATCCTTATACCTTATCAGGACAGAAGAATATTACACTGTCTATATTTATGTGTAATTTTTCTACACTTTAGATAAATTATTTCCCATGCGCCAAAAACCTTTTTGTAATATTTAAAACATGATATTTTAAATGCATGCTGGAAATCTTTGGACTACAGTGGCCCTTTAATGTTATACATTACCTATTAATATTTCTGGAGGATTACATCAAAAACAATTAAACATATTTCCTATTTAATGAACATTTCATGTATTTGTATTTTAAATATACATTTGTTTGTTTTTAAGATTCAAGCTCAGAGAAGATAATTTCACCATCTTAGTGCCAACAAGCACCGGTGCACTACAGCACTTACATGGGAACCTGCAGCGGGAGACATTTTTGTATGATCGGATAAGGTAACTATTTAAATAAATTGATAGACTTTTTTAATGATGTCCATAATATGCTTAAACAAATAACGAGTCTGTTGTAGTCTAATAGACGGAGTTATCCCCTCATGCGCTCCAAACAGAGAATCTCTCTGCCCTACTCCTGTCACTTATTATCTCTCCTCGGTCTCCGATCCCTCTCACCAATTACTCTCCATTTCGAGACTCTTCTTTCTCCCACTGATTGTTGCAGTTTCCATGATTATAATTACCTCTATATCTACACTAACCACCCACCCCCTCCTCATCCTCCTCCTGACATTGATTCTGAATTAAAGAAATCGTGGAGAAGGAAATCAGAAAAATGGGTCATTTTTGCCTGATAGATAATTGCCATCTGTTCTTCAGCATAAAGTGAGATTTCTGAGGTTTGATACGGAGACATTAGCATATCCTGCACAGGGCTGCTTAAAGAGCCAATCTACTAAGTGAAGACACATTCCTATAACTTACTGCCCTACTAAAGTCTGGTCAGACACTTCAGTGGGATATTATTTATAGGTGTATAGAGAGACACTGAGTGAGAAAGACAATACCCCCTAGAGTGAGGGAATGGGAGAAACATTGTGAGAAAGAGAATGAGAGAGAGGAGAGAGACAGAGACTTAGATGAAGTGGGAAAGAGAGTGAATGGGAGAGTTCAAGATGGATTGGGAGAGAGAGAATGACTGAGAAAGACAATAGAGGAGAGAGTGAGGGAATGGGAGAAACATTGCGAGACAGAGAATGAGAGAGAGGAGAGAGACAGAGACTTAGATGAAGTGGGAAAGAGAGTGAATGGGAGAGTTCAAGATGGATTGGGAGAGAGAGAAGGACTGAGAAAGACAATAGGGGAGAGAGTGAGGGAATGGGAGAAACATTGCGAGACAGAGAATGAGAGAGAGGAGAGAGACAGAGAGTTAGATGAAGTGGGAAAGAGAGTGAATGGGAGAGTTCAAGATGGATTGGGAGAGAGAGAAGGACTGAGAAAGACAATAGGGGGAGAGACAGAGTGAGGGAATGGGAGAAACATTGCGAGACAGAGAATGAGAGAGAGGAGAGAGACAAAGAGTTAGATGAAGTGGGAAAGAGTGAAAGGGAGAGTTCAAGATTGATTGGGAGAGAGAGAAGGACTGAGAAAGACAATAGGGGAGAGAGTGAGGGAATGGGAGAAACATTGCGAGACAGAGAATGAGAGAGAGGAGAGAGACAGAGAGTTAGATGAAGTGGGAAAGAGAGTGAAAGGGAGAGTTCAAGATGGATTGGGAGAGAGAGAGAAGGACTGAGAAAGACAGAGTGAGGCAGTCAGAGAGAGTGAGAAAGGGGTGTGTGAGAGAGGACTGAGGAGAGACAGAGCAACAGAGAGATGGAATGGGAGAAACATTGAGAGAAAGAGAATGAGAGAGAGTGGAGAGAGACAGAGAGTTATATGAAGTGGGAAAGAGAGTGAAAGGGAGAGTTCAAGATGGATTGGGAGAGAGAGAAGGACTGAGAAAGACAATAGGGGAGAGAGTGAGGGAATGGGAGAAACATTGCGAGACAGAGAATGAGAGAGAGGAGAGAGACAAAGAGTTAGATGCAGTGGGAAAGAGAGTGAATGGGAGAGTTCAAGATGGATTGGGAGAGAGAGAAGGACTGAGAAAGACAATAGGGGAGAGAGTGAGGGAATGGGAGAAACATTGCGAGACAGAGAATGAGAGAGAGGAGAGAGACAAAGAGTTAGATGCAGTGGGAAAGAGAGTGAATGGGAGAGTTCCAGATGGATTGGGAGAGAGAGAAGGACTGAGAAAGACATTAGGGGAGAGAGTGAGGGAATGGGAGAAACATTGCGAGACAGAGAATGAGAGAGAGGAGAGAGACAGAGACTTAGATGAAGTGGGAAAGAGAGTGAAAGGGAGAGTTCAAGATGGATTGGGAGAGAGAGAAGGACTGAGAAAGACAATAGGGGGAGAGACAGAATGAGGGAATGGGAGAAACATTGTGAGACAGAGAATGAGAGAGAGGAGAGAGACAGAGAGTTAGATGAAGTGGGGAAGAGAGTGAAAGGGAGAGTTCAAGATGGATTGGGAGAGAGAGAGAAGGACTGAGAAAGACAATAGGGGAGAGAGTGAGGGAATGGGAGAAACATTGCGAGACAGAGAATGAGAGAGAGGAGAGAGACAAAGAGTTAGATGAAGTGGGAAAGAGAGTGAAAGGGAGAGTTCAAGATGGATTGGGAGAGAGAGAAGGACTGAGAAAGACAATAGGGGGAGAGACAGAATGAGGGAATGGGAGAAACATTGTGAGACAGAGAATGAGAGAGAGGAGAGAGACAGAGAGTTAGATGAAGTGGGGAAGAGAGTGAAAGGGAGAGTTCAAGATGGATTGGGAGAGAGAGAGAAGGACTGAGAAAGACAGAGTGAGGCAGTCAGAGAGAGGGAGAAAGGGGTGTGTGAGAGAGGACTGAGGAGAGACAGAGCAACAGAGAGATGGAATGGGAGACAGATTGAGAGGAGAGGAAGAAGGAAAAGAAAGAGGGATTGAGAGACACAGACAGAGAGTAAAATGAAGTGTGACAGAGAGGGATTGAGAGAGAGAGAGAGAGAGAGAGAGAGAGAGAGAGAGAAAAGGAGATGTGGAAATGGATTGGGAGAAAGATGGATTGATAAGGACAGAGTAGGATAGAGCCAGAGAAAGCGTTAGGAGAAAGAGAGGACTGACAGAGACATAGAGAAATAGAGGGACGGGTGTAGAGAGGTAGTGGAGGAAGAGAGATAGATTAGGGAGTAATATTTTGAGAGACATATAAAATGACCTAGATGGGGAGGGGAGGTGTATTGATAGAGAGGCAGAGAGAAATAGTGAAGCAGAGAGAAAAGTAATAACACAGCCCGAGAGAGTGAAAGAGTGGAAGAAATGATTGAGAGAGATACAGACAGAGAAACAAAGGAAGAAATGTGTGAGAAAGAGAGAATGACATGAGAGAGAGGAGTGGAACAAAGAGAGTGCAGGAGAGAAACACATTGAAATAGATAGGCAGAGGAAGTTTCAGAAAAGGGAGTGAGACAGAGAGAAGGGGCGTGAGAGGTTGAGAATGAATGATATAGGCAGAAACGAGAGAGAGCAACATTGAAAGAGAGAGAGAGGGAAAAAAATAGTTTGAGTGAGAAATAAGGAGAGATAGATAGATAGATAGATAGATAGATAGATAGACATACTGATAGATAGACATACTGATAGATAGATAGATAGATAGATAGATAGATAGATAGATAGATAGATAGATATAGATAGATAGATAGATAGATAGATAGATAGATAGATAGATAGACATACTGATAGATAGACATACTGATAGATAGATAGATAGATAGATAGATAGATAGATAGATAGATAGATAGATAGATAGATAGATAGACATACTGATAGATAGATAGATAGATAGATAGATAGATAGATAGATAGATAGATAGATAGATCGATAGATAGATTTTTTTTCAAGGCTTTTCCTGGCTTGCATTTATTAAATGTGGCACTGACTTGAGCCAGAGGGCCGATTGGTTTATCTCTAAATGTTTCATCATTAAAATTGAGGAATCGGCCCCCTACCAGATTAGAAACAAATGTTCAGCCCTGGATGGGAGCCACCTCCCGCTATCTAACTGGCAGCACCCAATAATGGAGGAGGCAGGACAGATCTCACACAATGTGCCTCCATATCAGAGCAGACTGTCCTGGATAATGGGATGTGGGATCCAACTCCCTGCCTTGGCACTGGCTGATTCTGTACACTGCCAGTATGTGCCCTGTGCATGTGCCACATAATACACATCATTACTGGTGATAATGGAAGATACGCAAACTGGATGCCATAAAGAAATGTGCATAGTAAGGTGCGACTCCATCATATCTTATCACACAGACAGAATACTACCTACCAGCCCCTGCGGACATCAAGAACTGTATTTAAAGTGACACCGCAGAAATGAATGTACATCTAAACTTATATATAATTACAATTGGTTATTACTAAGTATTTTGAATGGAAAAGTTATATTATTAATCTTGAAAAATAGAGATTTCAAACATAAATTTGCTGAAAATATCCTCTCTGTAAATTTCTTCAACTAGGGCCATTCATTTTCTCTCATAGTGGGGTTTAAAAGAAAGATGAGCATGCCTTGTTGCTGTTTAGTCGTTCAGTCGTATCTGACTCTACATGACCATATGGACGGACGCACACCAGGCACAATCGTTATGTCTCTGTTTGTGCTAATCCAATGGTGTTTTCATGGTAAATATAATGGAGTGGGTTACCAGTTACTTCTCCAGTGGACCACAATTCAACTGACATCTCTGCTATGACCTGCACATCTTGGGTGACCCTATAGTATAGCTCACAGCTTCATTGAGGTGCACAAGCCTCTTCACCATGACAAGACAGTGATGATTCCTAGTTATCACTTTATTGTCCATGTGACTATCATTATTTATACATGCTGATTGTGAGGTATAATCAGTCACATGAGATAAAGTTATTAGTACAGTAGAAAGATTTTTTTCATGTAATTTATGCTAAAACTAACCAACTTTCAAGCTCAATTATCTAACACCTCCACTCAACATTTTTTCTAATTGTAATTCTAGTTATTTATATGTGTTCTGTTTATTTCTACAACAACTGGAACCTTTATTGTGTCACTTTTAATGACCACTGTAATAGTTGTTGTAGTTATGTCATTATGTCATTCAGTCATGTCTGACTCTCCATGACCCTATGGTCCACAGCACACCAGGCAAAATTGTCATGTCCCTGGTCATGCTTATCCATAATGTTTTCTTGGCAAAGATACTGGAGTGGGTTGCCAGTTCCTTCTCCAGTGAACCCCAATTGCTATGACCTTCCCATGTTTGGTGACCCTACATAGTATAGATAACATCCAAGTAGTAAATATTTAAAAAATCTATTTATTGTGATTAAAAAATCATCTTCTATGAGAAAAAGTACACAGAAAATAGCTGTTTTTTTCATGATCTCTAGGCTGAGGCTAGTGTGACAGAGTGTACTAGCACTTCCCTGCAGCTGTCTCATGAGAGTCAGGGTCAGCCAATCCATCCTATGACATCCACACATTATGAACCATGTTTTCTGACCCTACTAAGTCATATTAATACTGGGACCCATCTCTATCACACCTTACAATCTACCAAGGCTGCCAATTCTGTTCACACATCATAATCAGGTCTATGACCATTAGATCTACTAAATTCAACACTGACATCAGCAGAACACACAATAAAGGGTCACTGTAATACAAAAATGTATTTCATGCTTATAAAAGACCATGTTTTATACATTACTAAAGTTTTTTTTTTCCCTTGGAAATTAAACAATATTAAGATTACAAGGGAATTAAGAGGAAAGTAGATATGGTCTCCTGGGGCCTCATTCAAATGTGATTTGGCCAATTGAATCGGGCTCTATATAAGCACAGATCATATTTTTTTACAGAAGTTTTTAGTTAGTGATCTTCTATCCAAAAGCAAGGTCTTCACTAAATAAAAACTTCTGTAAACAAAATATGCTCTGTGATTATATAGAGCCGAATCACAATTGAATGAGGCCCCTAGAGAGACCCTGATAATTGTGTTTCCTTATCCTATTTACATTAAAACCCAAGGTAACAAAAGCACAAGATGTTACAGTTCAGACACCCATAAGGCTCTGTTTTCTGTTTCTTATCAAGACATAGTAGAAGAAAACAATTACAAGCTGACTATAGTGTAATTTTCCTATAATATAGATCAATTATTTCTCATTCAAAAAACTGTTTATAATATTTAAATTAAACTTTTAAATTCATGTTAGATTTTTTTGGATTACAGAGACCCTTTAATGATGCTAAAGCATCTTAATGTCTTTCTTTGCCAATATCTACTAAGTCCTGTTTAGCCAAATTTTCCATGAACAAATTAAAAAATAAACCATTGTGTTGCATGGATTTAGCTTTGCCATCTAGGAAAGGATTTTGTAAAGTATTAGAGATAGTATTACCCTTAGTTAATGGACTTCTGTGAGATGAAAATATAGAAGTTTGAAAATATTGAGTTTTTTAAGGGAATAATTAGTCAGGGACAGTTGTAAAACTGTTTTTACTTAGGAAATACAGTGGTACCTTGGTACTCAATGTTAATCCGTTCCGGACCACAGGTACCAAAACATTGAGTCCCAAAACTCCCATAAGGAGTAATGTAAATTAGTTTTTAAAAAATCGATGAGTACCCAGGTAGCGAGATGAGTACCAAGGTTTTTTGCTCATCCAGACGTGTCGAATACCGAAATCATTGAGTTTGGAGGTAGTCAAGTATCGAGGTACCACTGTAAATACATTTGCTGCTTCAGCTGGACCCTGAAGGCATTCCAGAAAGCTGTGTGTGAAAGAGGGGCATTTACATTTGCAGTGCAGGGATTGCAATTATTGATGCAAACCCTACCTAGTTCTGAGCATGTGTGGGGGAGAGATCAAATTATCTAACAAATCATCTTCTTCTCTATCTTTCCCCCCACCTCTCCCTCCACTGATTAAAAACACACCTCTTGTGCTCTAGCTATCACAAAGTGATCATGCAGACTGGATGCAATCCTCAGTATATAAACAGGCATGCTTTTCTCTAAAAAAGAATAATCATGATAATAAGTGAATTAACTTACATTGTACTGATGGCATCTTTATTCTGCAATTATTACATTTTTGACACTAAATCAGCTTCCGCCATAAATTGAATGAATATCATATATATATATATATATATATATATATATATATATACATATATATATATATATATATATATATATATATATATATATATATTGATACGGTTTGACGCGCCGGCAGCGGAGGCACAGAGATTTTCTCCTGCCGACTAGGGTAAGAGAGGGGGTCCGGGTGAGGTAGTCCAGGGGGGCCTATGGGACATGGGCTGGGTGCCTAGGGGAAATGGGGTGGGAGAGGGCTTCCCATCAAAAAACAAAAAACACAAATAGCTGAGTTTTGACACCCTAATATAGTTCCACCCTGGGCTGCAGCCCATTTAGCCCATATGTAAATACGGCCCTGCAAACAAGTGCGTTTTTTCTTGATGTACAACGGTCCAAAATCCATTTAATAGTCATAAGTACTTTGTGAGATACATACTAACTCCTAAGGAAACCTCCGCTGATCTGTAACATTTTCTACAGAATTGGTATTTTCGGTTATTTCTGGAAATGAGCAGGGACAGTGTGTACGATGAGGGGTCAGATCTATCTCTTGGCACTTGGCAGAGGATGGAAAACACGCTGAATAAAAGGTTACAAATGAGCCGAGAGCTCTCCAGTCCCCATCTCCTGCATGTTGGTTAATTACAGAGAGAGCTGAGAGATGACTCATTTCTGGGTACCAGGGCAACCTGACACAGAGGTTTAATCTCACTCTGTAATCACTAAAAGCCCAGTCTTACTGAGAAATACTTTTATATGATAGTAATAAATGTTATAAATGATTATATATATCGAGAGAGAGAGAGAGAGAAAAAGAGAGGGGGAGAGTTGAATAAACAGCACAAAAAGAAAGAGAGAGTGACAGAAAGAAAGAGAGAGTGAGAAAGAGCAAGGGGGAGAGAGGGAGAAAGTGAGACAGGCATCCAACCACAGAAAGAGAAAATACAGAGAGATAGAGAGAAGGAGAGTCAGAAAAACAGAGAGAAACAATTATAGACACAGAGATAGAGAGATAAATTGAAAAAAAGAGAGAGATGGAGGGAAAAAGAGCAAGGAGGGAAGTGAGAGGGTGGAGAAAGTGACAAACACTGAGAAAAAGAAAGGAAGGAGAGAAGGCGTGAAGGAAAGTCTGAAAGACAGTGAGAAACACATATAGACACAGATAGAGAGATACATTGAGAGAGAGAGAGAGAGATAAGAATGAGAGTGCTGTGAGAAAGATGAGAAAGATAGAAAGTTAGAAAATTAGAAAGACAAACATAGGGACAAAAAAGTAGGGAATGAGAAATGGGGATAGAAAGTAAGATAGACACAAAACTGTCACTTATATAGTTTTTATTTAGAGAAAAAATCATTTTGTTCCTACTGGCTTTTGGAGGCATCCATGATACTTCTGGAAAGGGAGTCTTGCATCTATTGATGCAAACTGCCTGCTTCTGGGTCTGTGAAAGGGAAGGGTTGTAGTGCCAATTTTAATGAGATCCAGTTATCTAACATTTCCTCCTCCTTTCTCCATTTTTCTTCCTGCCCTACCTTTCTGTCCAGTGATAGATAAAAACATATCCCTCATGCTCCACTGCTCAGGAAGTGATGAAAGAAAAACATGATGGATTCTTCTATACATAGACAGAGTCTCTAAAAATCTCACTTAAACATGTTTTTATGCTTACGTTTTGCACCGCTGCACATGTTGCTAGTTTGTTATATGCTTCAGTAACAAGAGCAGTTTTGCATGAACTACATTGGTCCGTTAATTATCAGTTAGGAGCAGTGTGTACTAATTGTCACAATTAGCGCTCCGCCTGCTCGGCACTCTGTGGTGCCAAACACACCCAGCCAGCTCTGAGTCACACAGGACAGATCTCGCTCTGCTGTGTGGGTTACCCAGCCGGCTCCGGGCCCCGTGTGTGAGGGCCCTTCTGTCCATAACACTCATGTTCTCTCCCAGGAACACACTAATTGCTAATCAGCTCTGTGTGATGGGGGCTCTCAGAAAAGTCACAATCTACATGAACTGTCTAATTCATAACCCCATGTGATGAGGAGGCACAATGCAGATAAAACATAGGATATAGTGGGATTTATAATCCAGCTGCCTCCGACACACGTGTTATTCTTTATGCTAGTTCTTATTTCATTTTATTGCACCAGACAATGTTTTAGCACTCATTTCCCCCATTTTATATCTCTCTATTTCTTTAATTCTCATTAACTGTCGCTCCATTTTGTTCTGCCTGTCTCTCTATGATCCAGTCTTTCTCTTTTCCTTCTTTCTGTTACTGTGTATTTACCTCATATGCCTCTCTATACATACACATACCCTTTTTCTGCTCCTCTCTATCTCTATATGTTGATTTACTTTCTGTCATTAATGCTCTACCCTATATCTCTCTGCCCCCCTCTGTCTCTCTCTGTCCTTCTATCTGTCCTTCTCTCTCGCTCTCTCTTTGTCCTTCTATCTCTCTTTCTCTTTCCTTCTGTCTCTTTCCCGTTTCTCTCTCTGTCCTTCTCTATTTATGTCTCTCTCTCTCTCTTTCTCTCTCTCTATCTGTCCTTCTCTCTCTTTGTTTCTTTATCTCTCTATGTTTCCCTCTCTATGTGTGTGTATCTCTCTCTCTCTCTCTCTCTCTCTCTGTCCTCTCTCTCTCTCTGTCCTTCTCTCTCTCTCTCTTTGTATCTTTATCTCTCTGTTTCTCTCTTTCCTTCTCTCTCTGTCCTCTCACTCTGTGTCCTTCTCTAACTCTGTCTCTATCTTTGCCCTTCTCTGTCCTCCTCTCGCTCTCTCTCTCTCTGTCCTCCTGTCTGTCTCACTGTCTCATTCTCTGTCCCTCTCTCTATATGTCTCTCTCTCTCTCTCTGTGTGTCCCTCTCTCTGTCCCCTCTCTCTCTCTCTTTGTATCTTTATCTCTCTATTTCTCTCTTTCCTTCTCTCTCTGTCCTCTCGCTCTCTGTGTGTCTCTCTCTGTTTCTCCCTCTCTCTATCCTTCTCTAACTCTGTCTCTATCTTTGTCCTTCTCTAACTCTGTCTCTATCTTTGTCCTTCTCTGTCCTCCTATCTCTCTCTCTATGTCCTCCTAGCTGTCTCTCTATCTGTCTCTCTCTCTGTGTCCCTCTCTCTGTCTGTCTCTCTCTGTGTCCCTCTCTCTGTCCTTCTCTCTCTCTATCTCTCTGTCCCCTCTCTCTCTCTTTGTATCTTTATCTCTCTATTTCTCTCTTTCCTTCTTTCTCTGTCCTCTCGCTCTCTGTGTGTCTCTCTTTGTTTCTATCTCTCTCTGTCCTTCTCTAACTCTGTCTCTATCTTTGTCCTTCTCTGTCCTCCTATGGCTCTCTCTCTGTCCTCCTATCTGTCTCTCTGTCTGTCTCTCTCTCTCTCTGTGCCCCTCTCTCTCTCCTTCTCTCTCTCTCTCTATCTATATCTCCCTGTCCCCCCTCTCTCTCTCTTTGTATCTTGATCTCTCTATTTCTCTCTTTCCTTCTCTCTCTGTCCTTCTCTAACCCTGTCTCTATCTTTGTCCTTCTCTGTCCTTCTATCTCTCTCTCTCTCTCTCTCTCTCTCTCTCTCTCTCTCTCTCTCTCTCTCTCTGTCCTCCTATCTGTCTCTCTGTCTGTCTCTCTCTCTGTGTCCCTCTCGCTGTCCTTCTCTCTATATCTCTCTGTCCTCTCTATCTGTCCTTCTCTCTCGCTCTCTCTTTGTCTTTCTATCTCTCTTTCTCTTTCCTTCTGTCTCTTTCCCCTTTCTCTCTCTCTCTCTGTCCTTCTCTATTTATGTCTCTCTCTCTCTCTCTTTCTCTCTCTCTGTCCTTCTCTCTCTTTGTTTCTTTATCTCTCTATGTTTCCCTCTCTCTGTGTGTGTATCTCTCTCTCTCTCTCTCTCTGTCCTTCTCTCTCTCTTTGTATCTTTATCTCTCTGTTTCTCTCTTTCCTTCTCTCTCTGTCCTCTCACTCTGTGTCCTTCTCTAACTCTGTCTCTATCTTTGCCCTTCTCTGTCCTCCTATCGCTCTCTCTCTCTCTGTCCTCCTGTCTGTCTCACTGTCTCATTCTCTGTCCCTCTCTCTATATGTCTCTCTCTCTCTCTCTCTGTGTCCCTCTCTCTGTGTGTCCCTCTCTCTGTCCCCTCTCTCTCTCTCTTTGTATCTTTATCTCTCTATTTCTCTCTTTCCTTCTCTCTCTGTCCTCTCGCTCTCTGTGTGTCTCTCTCTGTTTCTCCCTCTCTCTATTCTTCTCTAACTCTGTCTCTATCTTTGTCCTTCTCTGTCCTCCTATCTCTCTCTCTATGTCCTCCTAGCTGTCTCTCTATCTGTCTCTCTCTCTGTGTCCCTCTCTCTGTCTGTCTCTCTCTGTGTCCCTCTCTCTGTCCTTCTCTCTCTCTATCTCTCTGTCCCCTCTCTCTCTCTTTGTATCTTTATCTCTCTATTTCTCTCTTTCCTTCTTTCTCTGTCCTCTCGCTCTCTGTGTGTCTCTCTTTGTTTCTATCTCTCTCTGTCCTTCTCTAACTCTGTCTCTATCTTTGTCCTTCTCTGTCCTCCTATCGCTCTCTCTCTGTTCTCCTATCTGTCTCTCTGTCTGTCTCTCTCTCTCTCTGTGCCCCTCTCTCTCTCCTTCTCTCTCTCTCTATCTATATCTCCCTGTCCCCCCTCTCTCTCTCTTTGTATCTTGATCTCTCTATTTCTCTCTTTCCTTCTCTCTCTGTCCTTCTCTAACCCTGTCTCTATCTTTGTCCTTCTCTGTCCTTCTATCTCTCTCTCTCTCTCTCTCTCTCTCTCTCTCTCTCTCTCTCTCTCTCTCTCTCTCTCTGTCCTCCTATCTGTCTCTCTGTCTGTCTCTCTCTCTGTGTCCCTCTCGCTGTCCTTCTCTCTATATCTCTCTGTCCTCTCTATCTGTCCTTCTCTCTCGCTCTCTCTTTGTCTTTCTATCTCTCTTTCTCTTTCCTTCTGTCTCTTTCCCCTTTCTCTCTCTCTCTCTGTCCTTCTCTATTTATGTCTCTCTCTCTCTCTTTCTCTCTCTCTGTCCTTCTCTCTCTTTGTTTCTTTATCTCTCTATGTTTCCCTCTCTCTGTGTGTGTATCTCTCTCTCTCTCTCTGTCCTTCTCTCTCTCTTTGTATCTTTATCTCTCTGTTTCTCTCTTTCCTTCTCTCTCTGTCCTCTCACTCTGTGTCCTTCTCTAACTCTGTCTCTATCTTTGCCCTTCTCTGTCCTCCTATCGCTCTCTCTCTCTCTGTCCTCCTGTCTGTCTCACTGTCTCATTCTCTGTCCCTCTCTCTATATGTCTCTCTCTCTCTCTCTCTCTCTCTCTCTCTCTCTCTCTGTGTCCCTCTCTCTGTGTGTCCCTCTCTCTGTCCCCTCTCTCTCTCTATCTTTGTATCTTTATCTCTCTATTTCTCTCTTTCCTTCTCTCTCTATCCCCTCTCTCTCTCTCTCTCTCTCTCTCTGTCCTTCTCTATCTCTGTCCCTATCTTTGTCCTTCTCTGTCCTCCTATCTCTCTCTGTCCTCATAACCTGACTCTATGTATGTCTCTCTCTGTGTCCCTCTGTCTGTCTGTCTGTCTCTCTGTGTCCCTCTATCTGTCCCTCTCTCTATATCTCTCTGTCCCCCCCCCCCTCTCTCTCTCTCTCTCTCTCTCTCTCTCTCTCTCTCTCTCTGTATCTTTATCTCTCTATTTCTCTCTTTCCTTCTCTCTCTGTCCTCTCGCTCTCTGTGTGTCTCTCTCTGTTTCTCTCTCTCTCTGTCCTTCTCTATCTCTGTCTCTATCTTTGTCCTTCTCTGTCCTCCTATCTCTCTCTGTCCTCATAACCTGACTCTATGTATGTCTCTCTCTGTGTCCCTCTGTCTGTCTCTCTCTCTGTGTCCCTCTATCTGTCCTTCTCTCTATATCTCTCTGTCCCCTCTCTCTCTCTCTTTGTGTCTTTATCTCTCTATGTCTCTCTTTCCTTCTCTCTCTGTCCTCTCGCTCTCTGTGTGTCTCTCTCTGTTTCTCTCTCTCTCTGTCCTTCTCTATCTCTGTCTCTATCTTTGTCCTTCTCTGTCCTCCTATCTCTCTCTGTCCTCATAACCTGACTCTATGTATGTCTCTCTCTGTGTCCCTCTGTCTGTCTGTCTCCCTCTCTGTGTCCCTCTCTCTGTCCTTCTCTCTATATCTCTCTGTCCCCTCTCTCTCTCTCTCTTTGTATCTTTATCTCTCTATTTCTCTCTTTCCTTCTCTCTCTGTCCTCTCGGTCTCTGTGTGTCTCTCTCTGTTTCTCTCTCTCACTCTCTCTGTCCTTCTGTATCTCTGTCTCTATATTTGTCTCTCTCTGTCCTCCTATATGTCTCTCTGTCTGTTTCTCTCTGTGTCACTCTCTCTGTCTTTCTCTCTGTCTCTCTCTCTCTCTCTCTCTCTATATATATATATATATATATATATATATATATATATATATATATATCTGTCCTCTCTCTCTCTCTCTCTCTCTCTCTCTCTGTCCTCCTACCTACCTGTCTCTCTGTCTGTCTCTCTCTTTTGTGTGCCTCTCTCTGTCATTCTCTCTATATCTCTCTGTCCTCTCTCTCTCTCTCTCTCTCTCTCTCTCTTTTTGTATCTTTATCTCTCTATTTCTCTCTTTCCTTATCTCTCTGTCCTCTTGCTCTCTCTGTGTGTCTCTCTCTGTCCTTCTCTCTCTATATCTATCTGTCCCCTCTCTCTCTCTCTTTGTATTTTTATCTCTCTATTTCTCTCTTTCCTTCTCTCTCTGTCCTCTCGCTCTCTGTGTATCTCTCTCCATTTCTCTCTCTCTTTATTTTTTCCCTAATTTGTTATTATCTCTCTATATATTGCTCTTTCACTTTGCTCGCTCCATTTTCTCTTTCTTTCTCTTTCTATTTAACTTTCTATTTCATTCTCACTCTCAGGCCTCTTCTCTCATATATGCATATATGATGAGCCACTTGAGACCTAACATAAACAAATATGTATGGACAGCAGCACTCACGACAGTACAATCAAATGAAAAGTAGATGTGTATCAGCATTCCTACATCATTTCTTATTTATTTACAGTATTTATTATAGTATAGGGTGCATCAGAGACGGATGATTGGGGCTCAATATTTTCTATTCTTATAACAAGAGAAAAACAGCAGCTTGTGGTCTGGTGCAATCACTTAAAAATCACATTTAAAGCAAAATCAATTGTATGTTTACACCCACAATGCACTGTGTTTGCTGATTGTCTCAAGATGATTGTTTGGAAACTCCCACTTTGGAGAACGATCAAGTACGACAGACATATAGTAGTAAGGAGCCTTTAATAGTCACAGCCAAAGAAAAGTATAAATGAAAAGTTACACATAATAATAATATAATAATAATAATAATAATAATAATAATAACAATTAAATAATGGTTGTTAAAAAATTGAGTGGAAAGTTTAGATAACTGAGCTTGAAAGTTGAGTATACCAAGTATTGTTGTTGTTCAGTCCTTCAGTCATGTCTGACTCTCAGTGACCATATGGACCACAGCACGTCAGGCACATCTGTCTTTGTTTCTTGTTGTGCTTATCCATATGGTTTTCTTGGCAAATATACTGGAGTGGGTTGTCAATTCCTTCTCCAGTGGACTGCTATTTGTCTGACCTCTCTGCTATTTCCCGTCCATCTTGGGTGACCCTGCATGGTATTGCTCACAGCTTCATTGAAGTACACAAGCCCCTTCACCATGACAAGGTAGTGATCCAGAAGGGTATACATTTTCTAAAAATGTACTCACTTTTATCTTAGGTTATTTATTAATGGTCACTGTAAAAAAATGCATATTATTAGCTAAAGTTGTATCCTTATTACGTGTAAAGTCTTATCGTTATTCTTTTTCCTCATCTCTCACACACACACAGTGAGAGATATTAATCCCTACGGATACGATATTTAAGGGAGAGCAAGACTCGTTTGATGCTTGTGCATAAAATACCAACATTTAAAGCTCAATTATATAAAACTTAATGATTTTGCTTAAGAGACCGGTCATTCATATACATTTAAAGAGACAGGGTAGTTATATATTTTCACTTCATAAGATGAAAAAAAACGTTGGTTTCTGAGACAGCTCATTGCGACACCGTGAATATCTCTTTGTGCTTTCATAACTCAAACAAGTGACTTTACGGAGCTTAATGGCAGAGACCAGGTCTGTATGTATTTGCACATAATAGTTACACAGCACAACACTATATATACCTATTCCTAGACTTCAGGTATTGTAACTGAACTTAAAAAAAAACGTAATGTTTAAAACCTGCTCTTTGTGTACACTGCAAAAAATTAAGGGTTCAGTGTCCCTTTAAAGGGCTACTGCAATTTAAGAGTGAAGTATATACCAAACTAGTAATGATAGTAGCTGTGTAAGACATGAGAATAAAGTCTTTATTTCTGCAAGTATAAGGCTCCATCTTGCCAGGTTTCACCACTTCCTGCCAGCTTTAAGTCTGTGGAAGAGTAAATAGGGAGAGGTCAGCAGAAATTTGTTACACATTTACATCTTTTAAAATTGGATACCTACCCCTTCCCTAACCAAGTCGCTGAGCCAGCGAATACAGGGCCACAGTGCAAAAGAAACAATGCATCCCCCTCCCCTGCAGATGCATCTTCTCTAGCGCGCAGGTAATACCGAATGACATCACATGTGTGACGTCATTCCGGATTCCCATCCCAGCAAGAAGGCAGATAGGCAGGGGAGGAAAACAAGAGTAGGGCCCCAGTGCATTGCACAGGCTGCAGCAACGGTAGCACCCCCCCTGTCCCTCACCCATGTGCAGAGGCATGCAGCTTGTTGCAATAACTGCAAGCTCTTCTCTCACACACATATCCGTCACCAAAGTATCATGGATCCTTCCAGGCTCCAGCAGGGGCATACAAAATGTAATTTTTTCAAACTAAAAAGAAGTTTCATGACTTTTTCCTGATTATGCTGTTAGATGTTTAAAAATATATATTTTCCATCGTACAGTGAATTGTAAGGATAAACAATAGGCCGCTTTCTTTCTTTGTAAGTCTCTGGTAGTTTTAGTCCATGTCCCAGGGTTCAAACTATTAGATTCTCTGACTGACGATGATTACTGGCGATAAAAATCACTCAGGATCCCCCATCACTGCAACTGAGTCTTCCATTAGCGACTCCTTCTGCGCTAAAAAATGAAAGGAGAATTGTGCCCCAGTCGGAGTGGGTTATTATCTGTCTTTGTGTCTCCAAATGCTCCTCTGCAGGACCCACATTTTTATTATTATTATTTTTATTATTACTACTCTTTATTTTTAAAGCACCATCATTTTCAGTAGCACCACTTACAAAGTAGAATAAAATACAGTGGGTACAATTAGCAAATTCCAAAAAGTATATACCAGTCCTAAGAAGTGCAATACAAATGGGTCAGCTTGATAAAATAGAGTTGAGGTCCCTATACCCAAGAGCTTACAATCTAGAAAAGTACCCATCACCAATCTGGAATGTCATATTTATAGTTTGCACTTTTGAAGATCATGACTGCAGAAGATTTTGATATTGTGTAAAATAAATAATTACAGCCTTTAATTTGTACGCTTTGTCCATGTTCCTAAGAGATTTAGAAATGACAAATAGGAATGAACTCTACTTAAAGACTGACCCTTATCATAGTTGCTTGACAATAGAACTCAATAGAAAAGTAAGTCACAACGTTCTCACTTTTTGTTCCATTTCTAGTGTTAGATTGGAAAAAAACTTCACATGTTTATGAAGTATGCTACAACATTAGCAGTTGTGTATGTCATGGGCATAAAAGCATTTGCAGAGAAAATCTTATTTTTTAGAGCATGGAAGCTGCCATGATAGTCCTACTTCATTTCTAAGGCATGATAAATGGTTGAAAGATCAGCATAAGCAAGACTTGCAATTATAAGTGCATATTCTTGTACCTGCTTCTAAGCAAGTCTTTAGAAGAGCTTCCTGCCTGGTTTATTTACTGTGCCCTTTTAGTAATGATTTTGCAAACACTTTGTGTCATTTTTCGCTGTTTCCATCCACACAGATTTCCTACAAGCGTAGCCTCATCTGGTACATTATTGACCGGCCTCGTCTGCTGGGACTCCGCTCGGTGAAGAAGTACTTTCATTACAACTCCGTCCGCCTGGGACCCGGGAGGAGGCATCTGAGCAGCATCTGAGCCTCCACTCAAATCTAATTGCTCGTTACGTGTAAATGCATCAATCACTCAGCACAGCATCTCCTGTGGGCCCCGACTGCAGAGAGAAAAGGGGCATTAAACCACTAATGGCTGATGAAGCGCTCAGCTCAGATAACCTGTGCATTGCTTGCAGTTGTTGTACACATATAAATACATAAAATAGCATTTAATTGGTATTAAAAACAAATTGTGTGGAAGTGTTAGATAACTGAGCTTGAAAGATGGGTGTTTTCAAGAAGACAAGTGTCGTATATATAGTATGTTTTTATAAGGAACTTGACTTGAAATAAATAAATACAGCCTTTAATTTTTAACTATTGTAGTCAGTTTTGTTTAAGGGTGACAGACAAATTGTCTTTGGTCCTAACTGGAAAATAAATCCTGGGCGGAATAAGAGGAGCTGTAGATTCAGATAAGATATTATGGTGTAAGACTGATACTAAGTCCATCCCTCTCCAGCTACAGACAGACCCCCAGGGCAAGAGGAATTGTCCATGACACAAGCAGAATTAGCAAAATATAACATTTTATTAAAAAATGATTCTATGCTTACACATCTGCTAATCTTGTTCTTTTCACAAACGTGAGGTTTTTATAAAACTACAGTGCATCATTAAGCATGAGTGACCTAAAAAGATCCTCCCTCTCTTCTAAACTATAATAGCAAAGGGAATAAAATATAACCTTTATTTAAGATATTTTAAAAAGTTTGTGAACAATATACTCCTTTCTCGATCATGAGGGTAGTGATAGGGTTAGGGTTTATCATCTGCCACTACCCTAACCCTAACCCCTATGCTTAAACCCTAAATCTAAACCATAACCCTGGGAACAGAAACAATTTCCACTGCGCTGGCTGGCTGATAACAGGAAATGTTCCTTTACTGTGTCCATTTGAAGAGACAGTATAGTCCCAGTATTTCTATTGTACATTTAAAAGAGCAGGTTTTATACAAAGTTTTCACAGCTATGAGATGTGATCACTCTTCCCACACAGAGTTAATAAATGCTTGAAGGGTTTCTGGTAATTAAATAAACAAGTTAACAATGCTTCCATCTAGTTAAGCTAATTGCGAGTCTGTCATTGGCACAGGTTTCTGCACATTGGATCGATGTGGCTCTCTGCTTTTGTTCAGTCAATATAGCAATAAATAGTGTAGAGCTTCAAAAGCTAATTAGGAAGATTAATAAATGGGGCTCTTACACCCATCAGAGGATCGGGGAGTTTACCTAATCCAGACACTTTGTAATTAGTCCATAAAAGACTCGTTTAGATGCTCTGGGCTTTTCCATCTGATGGAAGTTATATTACTGTAGGACTTTTGTGCAGAAGAGAGTTATTAGGGCTCTCGTACTCCAAGAATGGGAGGATTGATTTGGAGGAGGAAATATGGCAGAGAGATAGAGAGAGGGAGGGGTTTGAGTGTGGTGGAGAGAGAAGTGAGAAAGGGTAAGGGAGAGATGGAGGAGGATGGGGAGGGGGTGATGTGGAGGAATGTTGGCAGAGAGGGGAAGAGAAATGGATGTCAGTGTGGTGGTGAGCAAGAGGAGAAAGGGAAGAAGAGAGGTGGAGAGGGAAAGAGATGGGGTGGAGAGATATGGTGGAGACAGAGCAAGAGGTGGAAGAGATCAAGAGATGACGAGGAGAGAGAAATAATGGAGACAGAACAAGAGAAGAGAGAGACCAAGATATAATGAGTAGGAGAAAGGTGGAGGAGGAGACACCAGCAAGGAAGTTATGGAGAGGAGAAGGGTGGGGGAGACAGGGCAAGATATGGAAAAGACCAAGAGATGGCGTGGAGAGAGAAATAATGGAGACAGAACAAGAGAAGAGAGAGATCAAGATATAATGGGTAGGAGAAAGGTGGAGGAGGGGACACCAGCAAGGAAGCAAGTTATGGAGAGGAGAAAGGTGGGGGAGACAGGGCAAGAGATGGAAAAGCCAAGAGATGGCGAGGACAGAGGTGGCGGAGACAGAATAAAGATGGAAAATCCAATAGATGGGTAAGGGAGTGGTGGAGGATCAGTGGCGGATCTAGAGAATGGAGGGCCCTGGATAATGAGGGCAAAAGGTGGCAGGTGGTAAAGTGGAGATATCTGTGGAGGAGAGTAAAAGAAAGGAGAGGGGATTAAAATAGAGAGGAAGGTTAAGGACTGAAAAAATAAATAATGGTAGAAGAATGTATGGGGAGAGGGAAGGTTGAAGAGAGAAGATAACGTGTAAAAGAGAGAAGGGAGGTTAAAAGAAAAAGAGGAAGGAGGAAGCAAGGATTAGAAGAAAGAGGTCAAGACAGAAAGGAAATATAAAGAATAGACAGAGGACAGAGAAGTAAAGTCAGGAGTGAGAAGAGAAGGGGAAGGCATATAGAGTGTATAGGGAAACCAAAGGATGATTACTTTTTAAAGTTGTCCCAAAAAGCTAATTTTGTGCTATGAACGGTCAGATAGAAGCTGATAAACCATGAGGAAAGTTGTTTACATCTTTAAGATTGATGAAGAATTGACTTAGTTTATAGGCATTTTATTTGCCACCAGTATTGCGATCGAGGCCATCCCACAATATGCTGTATAGATAAAGAGGAGGGAGATTAGGCCTTACAGCCAATGAGTTGATTTACACGACCAGGCAATCACTTAACTGAAGTGAGTTGGAGACACTTCCAAGGAAAGACAAGCAGCCGCAGGGTCTATGTATCTCTCAACAATTCAACAGGATGTAGCACAGACTCATTGCTATCATTTATCACTTACTAATACCCGGAGCATGAAGGGTGTGTTTTCATATCTATCAGTTAAAGGAAGATAGGAGAAGAGGGAAGACATAGAGTTGAGGAGGATTTGTTTTATAACTGGAACTTACTGAATTTGATACCTACCCACGTCCACTGCACAGGCTCAGAAACAGGCAGATGCAACTATAGATGCAAAGCCCTACTCTCCAGAAATGTAAACACCCCTCTCACACACGCAGCTTTCACCAAAATATAATGATGACTCTAGAGTCCATTAGAAGCATCAAAATTACGTTTATTTTCTATTTAAAAGCTAGCAGCTTAATTATGCTCATAGTCAAACTCAAATTTTCAAAAAAATATGTATTTTTTCGATGTACAGTGGTTGTTTAAGAGGAAAATTATCAGATTTATGCAAGTCTGTCAATATATTTAGTGTAAGATTGAAAAAAAAAGCCTCCCATGGTTTTCGCACCAAAATGAATGTTTAATCTACAGACCCTAGAGATTTCGTGCTGAAAGAATTAATAAACAAAATCTTGTTTTTTCCACGGCCTGTCAAATAATCATGGGCGCAATGTGACAAAACTCGTTTTACTTGAACACTTACATAGCAGCCTCGTTAAGAGGAAAATGTATTTAATCAACACTTAATAGATGGCATAATGACAATTACAGGATATATTCCCAGGGCAGGAAATATTAGGCGCTCTTTGTATTGTCACTGCGTCGTTCATTAGATGTTGATCACGTTTATTTCGCTACATTATCAAGTTACACAGTTAATTGTCATGAAATGTAACTTGGTTATATTTACTCGGGTGAGACACATTACAAGGTCTAGAGGGAGGGGATGATTGACAGCTGATATGGCCTGTAATTAATCTGTTAACCTCTTCACTGCCAGGAGATTTGTTATGATGCCGCTATTGGAGAGATAAAATGACCACTTCAGTCCTGAATTTAATATTTACTCTTTTGAAAAACAAGACTTGAAACAGGTAAAATTATTTAGAATGTAAAAAAAAAGACATTCTCTAATTTATTACCGTTTTAGGAGCATTTTGTGAAACACAATGTCTGTTCTCAGTCTGCTTTAACTCATTTTTCAGTGTAAAAAAACATTGCACCCTCCTGTTGACAGCTGCCTACTCTGCCTAATGGTAAATCTGGCCCAGGTCAGCAGGCTACCTCAAGTTGAATAGTGCAAGCTTATACACAGAGATATCTACATGTAATTATTTTTCGGTCTGTACGTGCCCGCACTTTCTGACATGCTGTATATATACATTGTATGACTATAAATCTCTGTGTGGGAATCATGTGTTTCATACTGGTCAGCAACAAAATGAAAATTTTCATTTGAAGTTGAGTGTTTTAGATGCTCTTTTCCACCACTTATTAGGTATCCATGGGGTGGAAGAAGATCTGTCCAGGAGGGAGTGTAGTGATATTTGTTGTTTACCCCATAATATGTTTGCCTCCTTCCCTGCAGTGGCTATTGCAGGCAAACTCATACCAATCAGAAAATAATTTAGGACAGCCTCCTGGCCTCTGGATACAAGAGTGTAGTACATCTGCTGGAAGATACAATGCTAAGTTCATATGTAAATTGTAAAATCTATATTGATTTTCTTTTTTAAATACTGAATTTTTAATCAGTAACTAAATAAATAAATTACATGTTATTGTGTGACCATTGCTGTGGCCTCTTAACTGTGTTTATCTTTATCATTATATACTATCCTTTCTGTAACATAGTACTTGGGCATATTACCACTAAAAATTTCACCTGTGAATGGGCAGCAGAAAACCTAAATAAACCCCTGCCCACCGGCTAAAGACTCCAGATATGGCCCCATTGGAGCTGCTGGTAGCTCTGCCACGTTCTCCACATCAATATTCACCACCTCCGTAAGCTGAAGCATCTTTTCTTCTTCCATGGGATTTACAAATGTATTATTCTTTGCACACATTTTTCTATGAATAATTCCATTATTAGGATTTACCATGGCCCTGCTTTTCCCTCGCTCATTTCATAAGTGCGCAGCTAAGCTGGTTATTGTAAACTGGTATTATCTGCGGAATATAAATCCAATCTGAACATACGATTACAAGCAACACATTGTCAGGACGACCATACAATCCCAGCCCAGGAATACCTAAGGAGTAATTTCTGGAGCAAGAATTATGTTTCAAAGCTGTTAACAATGTGGATTTTATTTTAAGGTGCGTGGCGATATAAAACATCAAAAGACTCAAAGGCACGCAAAAATATAATACAGCAAAGAATAAAATATATATTTGTAATAATATGTAGGAATTGCGGGTAAGGACGTGCAAATGAGCACTCAAATTGTGTAATTCTGAATAAAAGTATTATATTGGCAAAGTTTTTAAATAATTGATAATTGGCAAAATAACTTATAAAAAGTATGTAAAAATATATGTACAGTATAAGCACTACTGTGTAGGAAATATATTACATAAAAAGTGTTAATGCTACATATGTGAGACCTAGAAGTCCATAAATGCTAGCAGTGTACAGCCTCCCCGCAGAATGTCAGGGACAAACACAGTAAAGGAATTCAAACATGCCTGAGACACATAAAACTATCCTGAGTATGCCAGGTGTCTAGCAACAAAGAAAAAATTCCTCATACTTTAAATAAAATTGAAAATAAGAGTTAAAAATGAAAGTCTATATTTAATTAAAACTTTCTATGCCTATCATCAAGTACTTCATAAGGGCATTTTATGACAATTCATTGGCAAATTAATTAATCAAAGCTTTTTAAGTAGATGTAATGGGCAAAGTAGACCTGACTATTGTTTTTTATCAGCGGTTAAATCTATTTTTCTATGAAACTTCCAAGGGGGGTCACAATGCTTCCGCAGTATTTCTCTGCTGGCGGAGCGAGCACTGGATGGTTATGCTCAGCAGCGCTCTAATTGCTCTTATCCTAACAGATTGCAGCTCTGATTATCTGTGAAGTGACTGATATAGTTTATCTTCGCTTTGTGCTAAGTGTGGGTGTTTAACAAACAAACTGGATTAGTTCTGGCCCCTCGCCTGCTCAGATCGTACGCAGATTAACATAGGCAAACGCCACATCCTTGGCCCACAACAACCTACACTGTGTCCAGGGAGCGAAACGCGCGCAGGCTTCAGCTTCACAGCTGAGGCTCAGACAGTGAGGATCATCTACTTGTCTGTTTATAAGATTAGTTGTAAATAATCACATTTCCCAGCAAACCCCCCTAATCCCCAAACTAACTTCACATCCACGCCTTTCCTTGCGTTGTGGGTTTCTGGCTGTGATGGGTTAATCACTACTCTGCAGGATCCTCTAACAGGAAGGGAGAATTCCTGTTTGCAGTCATATATTGCTAAGAAATCCTGCAAATTTCTGTGGCAGGGATGGAGTTAATTAGTGCTTTTCAGGTGAATGGCCAAGAAATGTCAGTTCTGCAGATTTCACTGTTCTGCAGTTCTCTATGTTAAGAAAGGGGTTAATCGCTGTTCTGAAATTGTATGAAGGAAAGTAGAAGCAATGCTCTGCAAATGTCTGCATGAGGGGAGGGGGTAATCACTGCTCTATTGGGTTCTGCATCAGGGAAAGGGTTAATCGCTGCTCTGCAGGTGCTTGTATCAAGTAAGTGATTAATCACTGCTCTGAAAGTATATGAAGACGTTAAGTACTGCTCTACAGATGTTTGTATAAAAGGAAGGTTAATCATTGCTCTATAGGGCCCTGTGTCAGGGAAAGGGCTAGGCAGTTACTGTATGTTGTGTCTTGCAGGTCCTTGTACAATGCAATGGGTTCATCGCTACTCTACAGGCCCCTGTATAATGCAAGGGTTTAATCACTGCTCTATAGGTGCCTGTACAATGCAAGGGGTTAATCACTACTTTGTAGGCCTCAATATACTCCAAAATATTACTCATTGCTCTACAGGCCCCTGTATAATGCAAGGGGTTAATCGCTACTCTACAGGCCCCTGTATAATGCAAGGGGTTAATCACTGCTCTGTAGGTGCCTGTACAATGCAAGGGGTGAATCACTGCTCTGTAGGTGCCTGTACAATGCAAGGGGTGAATCACTGCTTTGTAGGTCCCAGTATACTACAAAAGATTACTCATTGCTCTACAGGCCTCTGTATAATGCAAGGGGTCAATCACTGTGTTACATGTCCCTCTATAATGCAAGGGCTAATCACTGCTCTGCAGGTGCCTGTAGAATGCAAGGGGTTAATCACTCCGCTTATGGTCTGTGTATCAAGAAAGATTTAGTCATTGCTCAGAATGAATATGTGTCAAGGAAATGGTTAATCACTGCTCTGCTGGTCTCTTCAAGGCACTAACAAGTGTAGGAAACCTGGGTTCCAATCCAGAGGGTCCTCTCCATTCCCACCCTCTGTTTCTTTCTGCCCACATTTTTTTTTTGCAGGAATAGGATTAAAGAATGGTCTATTAAAATTACAATATTGAAGGCGATTCCTATGAGAAATCTCACTCAAAACCCAGACGTTGTTTCTCAAATCCAATAAATGTTGAAGAGGTCCCAAATTCTTCCAAAATTAAAAACATCTCAGATTTTTTACTCAAATCACATTGAGACTAAGAGAATTGACTCCTCAAGTATTAAAACTTTTGTATTTAGTTTCTAAACAAAACTTGTTTGCTGTATTTTCCAAAAACGGCTTTAATGAAAAAAGAAGTTCTGTACGTAATGAAATATCTCCTCCTGGTGGCAAAAAAGTATGGTAACAGCTACTTTGTTGTGTGGTCATTTTTTAAACATTTTATTAAAAGTATAAACAAATAATAACACCTCAATCTCTATATCTTATTGTTAAACTTATATAAAAAGGAAAGATTATTACCAAATTGTTAAATCTAAATGATTATACTCTTCCATGGTTTTCAATTTCTATAAAATTGCTCTTCATGCTCCAACAAAGCAAAATACATTTTCTCAATTCTGAATATTTGCATAACTTTTTGTCACTAGTCAGTTAATGCTTGTTGTTTATTTTTGTAGCCAGTGAGCAGCTATAATAGTTCTAGCCGTTATTAATGGATCTAACTTTAATTCATAAGCTAACATATTTTTTATAAATTCTTGTACTTACCTCCAGAATGTTTGAATGTTAGGGCATTTATAAATGGATGTGCCCAATTCCTTACATCCTCTAAAACATATTGGTGGTATGTATGGCTTGTACTTTATTATTATTGTGATTCTGTTCCAAAAGTATAGTGTTCTCATCCCATATTTTTGCCATCTATTTCTCTATTCATGACAAGTTTCCATTTGTATGTATATGTTATTGCACTATTTGCATTTAGATTATTAAGCAAGTTTTAGTTGCTATAAAGTGCCAGGACCATCTCTACCATGGAAACATAGGCTTTCAGAAATGGTAAAGTTGTAAGAAGCTTTGTTTTTAGATATGTTTCTATACACTGTTTTACTTGTATTGCCATCTGTCATGATCATATAAATGATAATGTGTTTTGACTTCTTGAGAAGTCATTATTTCACCAAATAAGCATGAAAAACCTTTTCCTGCCATCTTAAAAAGAGGCTAATTCCCATCTGTGCATCAATATCTTTATTTATGCTATGCGTATTAAGGCAGATTGTGGTTGTGTCAGTTTATTCTTATTTTTATATTTATCCCATAAGTATAGGTCATGCAATATTCTTAACTTCCATTGGAAAGCATGCATCTTGTCCTATTTGAATCAATGCTGATGGTGGTTTAGAGTAGTGCCTTAGTATCAGTTGTATAAATCTTGCTGCTAAATATGTTTGGAACCGATAGTCCACAAAGAGTTTTATTTCAAATTTCAGATACATTTTGTGAAAAGCATTTCGATTTTTTTCAGATTTTTTGGGGGGAACTCTAATTGGTAACATAGCAAAAATGTTAACCATATATATGTTAAAAGCATGGGCTTGTGTATGCCATAGGCGCTCATTGCGAGGCCTGCACAACTTAGAGAAAGGTTCCCAATGTTACATAGTTACATAGGGCCTCATTCTATTATCAGCCGTAAATCGGCCGCAAAGCTGCAATTCCTTGCGGGGCTCCCGTTACCTTGCAATTCAATTATACAGCGCTGCAAGGCTATCCCCTTCCGGCCGGCCGTATATCTTGCAATCGGCCGTAAGCTCAGAAATCTTTAAATGCAAAAATAAATTCAAGACGGCACTGTAAAGCTCTGTAAATGCTAGGGATCATAATGGGGGACATGAGGATTAATAGCAACCCCCTCTCAAGCTTGCACATCAGCCCAAATCCGAGATTACATTAACTGTTTATTTTCCGGCCGCACCGTGGGCGGGTCTGAGGTGCTCCAAGCCCTCTGGACTTTTTACATGGATATGTGAAATAAATTTAAATTAAATTTATTTACAGATTTTAGTGTAGGGGAATGTTGTGCTATTAATGCTAACACCTACAATCACTTTATAGTCTCCTCAGAGTGCAGGATGGCTTTATTATGGCTTTATAATGTGCTTAATTGTGTGCCTGCGGGACCTTTTTGCTGCCCCTCCAATTATCCATGATAACCCTGAATTCCCTTTTTAATTAGAAATAAATCCAGTCCCCAAAAGGCACTCATTGTATGGCCTGGGATGAGCACCAAAGGCCAAAGGCTTTTTGGCGATCATCGCGAGGCCCGCAAGACTTAGAAAAAGGCGTTCATGGCGAGGCCCAAGATGAGCGCCGAACACCGTAGGCCGTTGTCACTCATCGCGAGGCACGCACCACTTAGAAAAAAGCTTGCAATGAGCACCAAAGGTGCTTATTTCGAGCCCCGCAATGAGCGATCATTGTGAGGCCTGCACAACTTGGAAATAGGCAAGATTTTGAAAAAATTACGGATTTAATAGCTGGCATTTTTTTCAAGCCTGTAACTCAGAAGCCGTTCGGAAGCCCCCAAAGGACGCCAATTGATTAAAAAATTTACTGACAACCTCACACACAGCACAGGGGGAGAGGCAGGGAGCAAGTAAGTGAGGTTGAAAGTTAATTTGTTCTAAAATTGGCGTATTTTTGAGGTCTTAAAAAATGGCTAAGCAAGAAATAAAATGTTGACCGTAAAGACGTAATTTGTTTTCAAGCTCGCAAATCGGAAGACCATTTTGGGCTTGGGGGAATTGTGAAAAAAATATGCCTCAGCACAGAGCAGGGAGAGGGAGAAGAAAGACACAGGGGAGGGAGAGGGGGGATAGGGTGGAAAGAGACACAGGGTAGAGAGTGGGGGAGAAAGAGACACAGAGGAGGGAGATAAGGGGAAAAAATCACAGGGCAGGGAGAGGGGGCAAATAGACAGGGTTGAGAGAGTGGGGAGAGGCTCGCAATGACCACCAAAGGTGCTTATTACAGACCTCACAATGAGTGCCAGAGGTGCTCATTGTAAAGCATGAAAGAGGCGGGTTGGCCGGGACCTGCAATGAGCGGTGAAGCCGGTAAAGTAGCTGAGCGGCGAGGCCCGTCAAGTAGATGGGGCTAGCAATGAGTGCCAAAAGTGCTCATTGCAAGCAAGCACTCATTGCAAGCACTGAAAGCACTCATCGTGAGGTACGCAAGTTAGAGGGGGGAGAGCCTTGCAGTGTGTGGCAAACAGTATTGCCAGGCTTTAAATTTTATTGTCGTAATTTTTGACGGGCAATTTCCTAGTTCTAAAAAAATATTGGAAGTGTGATGAGGGATTCATCTTTAGGACCACAATTTTCCCTAGTAGGGAAATAGAGAATTTAGTCCATTATTTAAGTTCACTTAAGAAAAGAATAAGGACAAATCTCTAAGTGGAATAGAGTAAATAATAATATCAAATGTGTGTTCCAAGTAATTCTGGATCCTATAAGTCTATGTCCAGTGTACTAAAGAACACCTAAGACTCTATTTTGGAATTTGTAGCAACTAGTTACTAGAAAAAAACACAATAAACTTTATTAAAGAAAAAAGGGTGAATGAAAAATATATACAATGAGTGTAATAAAAGATATACTTAAGTATATCAAACAGCAGGCTTATGTAAATGGGGAGGGGGGGTACAGTCTAATGAGTAAACCCCAAAGTAATAATATGGGTATTCACAAATGGTAATATAATATAGAGGTCAGCACCTGTCTATTTGAGAGGACAGATGGCGGCCAACAGTTGCTCCAGTTACTAAAACAAGTGGATCTCTATGTTTCCCATGTGAGATAAGAGTGACACAGCACTCCCCATCCCATAAGCTGAAGTAAGTTCAAAAATAGGGAACATAGAAAATATCCACTATCAAAAATTAGTGTAATGATCCTGATAACACAGCACAATGCTGTAATCAAGAGAAACCCAAAATGCTATCTTTCTGAGTAATAGTGCCTCTACAGGCAGATACCTGTATATAATTTTTGTTATTGCCTTATAAGTCTCAAAATGGGCTATTAATTTGAAAGGCTGTGTTTTAACCTTGTTGTAAGATACCAAAATAAAATATAAGGATGCCCTAAAAAAAGAGATGGGAAATAAAATAAATGAACTGAGGATAATTCTCATTTAATGCCCACACGGACCCCAAAGGGGTTGAATCCTCCAAAGGAATGATGCTACTGACTGTATAAGTAATATAGGAGATTTAATGAACTATAATAGTAGTGATAGATAGACCCCTAATAGGAAAACCTGACCTAAGAAAAATATAGAATTGGAATAGATCACTTAATAAGGAAGGAAGAGGCTAGCTTATTGTTGTCCCTTAGTATGTGGTAGGAACCTAAAACTCTAGTTCCTAAGTATCTAGAAGAGTATAGACTGTCTAATAACGACAAAACATTAGGATATACTGGATGCTAATGCTAGACTCAGAATAGCTATCGAATTTTAAATAAAGTGAAAAAATAATAAACCTAAACTGAGTAAGAAAGGGAAGTAGATGTTATGAAAAGGGGGGGGACTAGCTATAACCCAGTGGTAAAGAAGGTTCGGAGAATAGAAGGGGCTGATGCTAAATGAAAGGGGTGAAAGTAAAGCCTTCATTGAGGCCATGTGGAGATAGTGTTTTGAGGTGAAAGATCCACCAGGCTTCTCGCTGTAGTAATTTAATTTCCATGTTGCCTCTTCTGGGAGAGATGTTGATTTTTTCTATACCCATGAATTTCAGAACCATTATATTTCCATCGTGGATAGTATTTACATGTCTAGCTACTGTCACGTCCTGCTTGTTCGTTATGCTGTTGACATGTTCAAGGACTCTGCGGCGTAGCTGACGTGTGGTTTTTCCTACATATTGAAGGCCACACCGACATGAAATAAGATAAACCACCGAGGTGGTTTTGCAATTGATATGATCACGGACCAAAAATTCTTTTTGGCTATGGAAACTGGTAAACTTATTTGTAGTACTTATATGCACACACGCTTTACACTTTCCGCAGGGCTTGGATCCAGATGTCCGTGTTTGTAGCCAGGCACAGCCTGAGTTTTTCTTTGCCTCAAAGTGGCTGTGGACTAATTTATCCCTGAGGCTAGGTGCCCGTCGGTAGGTAATTGATGCAGTGTCTGGTAGCCTAGACCTTAGTTCCTTATCGCCCAGGAGGATATGCCAGTGATTTTGTAATATTGAGCAGATATTACCTCCAAATTTATTGAACGTCCCAATAATTCTTACAGGTTGTTGCTCATTTGATCCTGACAAGGAAGAGTTGTACAGTAGGTCCGTTTGTGAACGTTGTTTTGCTTTTGCATAAGCTTTTTTCAAAACGTTGTGAGAATACCCTCTTTGTTTGAAACGGTTATAGAGATCTTTAGCTTGATTTTCAAAATCCATCAGTGTTGTGCAATTCCGGCGTATTCTCAAATATTGCCCAAACGGAATACTTCGAATCAAATGTCGGGGATGGTGACTGGACGCTAGTAAAAGGCTATTTGACGCCGTTTCTTTTCGATGTGTTCTCGTTGTTATGGAGTTGTTCTCTGTTTTCAGAATTAGTAGATCCAGAAATTCGATCTTATTGGTGTTAATAATATATGTTAATTTAAGACCTATGGAATTCACATTGAGTATAGAAATGAACTCCATCAATCTGGATCTACTTCCGTTCCAGGTCATAAATACGTCATCAATATAGCGAATCCAGAGGCCGACCTGGTCCGAATATTTGGCCAGTTCTTCTCCGAAGACAATGGTTTCTTCCCATAAGCCAAGATGTAAATTGGCATATGAGGGGGCACACGGTGTGCCCATGGCAGTCCCCTTGATTTGGATATAAAAGCTATTATTGTACATAAAGTAATTCTTTGATAGTACAAATTCTAATAGCTTTAAGACAAAATCACTGTGTTTTGAATGTTGAAGTCCCCGGGTTTCTAAGAATTTCTTTGCTGCTTGGACACCTACTGTATGCGGAATTGAGGTATATAGGCCTTCAACATCCAAGCAGACTAATATGGATTCATCATCTAGGCGTAAATTGTGTAACCTTTTTAACACACTTTTTGTGTCTTGAGCGTGCGATGCCAAACTTTCCACAAAAGGTCTTAGAATTTGATCAATGTAGGTGCTAATATGTTCAGACAAGCTGTTTACACCTGATACTATTGGACGTCCTGGAGGAGTATTAAGATTTTTATGAACCTTTGGCAATGAGTAAAAAGTAGGGATGGTCGGATGTTTATTAAACAGATAGTTGTACTCATGTCTTGAAATTAAGTTGTTCCAAAGGCCCTCCATCAGTATTACATTAAGCTCCTTTTTAAACGTCGCTGTCGGATCAGATGTTAATTTTTGGTATGTACTCTTGTCATTTAGTAAACGTAGATTTTCACGATGGTAGTCGGTTTGTCTCAAAATGACCGTATTCCCTCCTTTGTCTGAGGGTTTGATTACTATCTGATCATTCTTCTGAAGTTTTATTAATGCTTGTGATTCTGTTGCTGTTAGGTTAGTTTCCATAGTATGGTTCTTTGCTAGGATTTCAAGATCTTTGGTTACTAGTTTCACAAAAACTTGAACTTCGGGGGAAATGCTGAAATTTGGTGTAAATCGACTTATAGATTTTAAGTTGGTATAGGGTCCTTCACCTGGAGAAGGGGGGGTATCCAGATCTGCTTCCCAGGCTAGCATCATCTTCCTTAGCACTTCGTCTTCTGAGATGCTCAATTTTAAAGGGTCTAATTCTGCGTCAATTTTCTTCTTGTGATGTTTAATGAGTACCAGTTTACGGGCAAAGAGATGGATATCTTTAACCCATTCAAAGAGGTTGAAATTGTTAGTGGGGGAAAAAGATAGTCCCCTATTGAGTAGCATAACATCTCCTTCGGTTAATTTCAGATCCGAAAGATTAATGACTTGATTGTCAAAGTTCATGTCCCTTACTTGTATCTTGGTGTCGCTCTCTGGTTGCGATCCCGTAACCGTCTTGGTTCGGGATATTGTTGGCGTGGATCTAAAAAAGAGGAAGACGGGCTTGATGATGTTGTGGACCCTTCGACCTTACGTCCCCGGTATTTTCTAGTACCTCTATTGGAATAGCGGTTACGGCCTTCATCCAGATATTCGGTATCTGAAGTATCATATTCTGATGACGATTGTGGTTCAGCCTGTGCCGTTTTCTGTCGTTGAGAGTGACGATATACCTGTTAATTGGTTAGATCTTTAAAGTCCCTCATATATTTGCGATGTTTACGTTGTTTAAGTATGTTCTTAAACTTGTCAATTTCATTCTGAAGTTTTTGTTCATAATCCTTAAATCGATCCATAATTCGAAATGTTTCTATATCCACTAAGTGTAATGCTAGTTCCACTTTAGTGGCCTCTAGAATTTTTTCCTCCTCGTTGATAATAAGCTTCATGAGTTCTGCTGAGCAAGAGTTAAGGATCTTATCCCAGGCTTCGATAAATGTCTCGTTCCACAGATGAGAGGCCGGACTTAGATTTACCCTCAAACCCCTAGGAATGAGACGTTGTTCTAGGTAATTCTGTAGGCTTTTGATTTCCCACCAGGCCCTCGTCTGGTTTTTATATAATTTGGTGAGAGTGAAGAAAAACTTGTGGATATTTTTTACCTCACTGTTAGAGGCTAACTCTCCCTCTCCTACCAAGGAAAAGACCCCTCCCACTTCACCTAACCACTGATTGGGGTCCGTGTGTGCGTGCAAAAAACCCTCCATTTCGGCAATATAAGAGAGATATAGGAAAGGGGGATAACCCCTATAGAATAAAGTCACTTAAGAAAAGAATAAGGACAAATCTCTAAGTGGAATAGAGTAAATAATAATATCAAATGTGTGTTCCAAGTAATTCTGGATCCTATAAGTCTATGTCCAGTGTACTAAAGAACACCTAAGACTCTATTTTGGAATTTGTAGCAACTAGTTACTAGAAAAAAACACAATAAACTTTATTAAAGAAAAAAGGGTGAATGAAAAATATATACAATGAGTGTAATAAAAGATATACTTAAGTATATCAAACAGCAGGCTTATGTAAATGGGGAGGGGGGGTACCGTCTAATGAGTAAACCCCAAAGTAATAATATGGGTATTCACAAATGGTAATATAATATAGAGGTCAGCACCTGTCTATTTGAGAGGACAGATGGCGGCCAACAGTTGCTCCAGTTACTAAAACAAGTGGATCTCTATGTTTCCCATGTGAGATAAGAGTGACACAGCACTCCCCATCCCATAAGCTGAAGTAAGTTCAAAAATAGGGAACATAGAAAATATCCACTATCAAAAATTAGTGTAATGATCCTGATAACACAGCACAATGCTGTAATCAAGAGAAACCCAAAATGCTATCTTTCTGAGTAATAGTGCCTCTACAGGCAGATACCTGTATATAATTTTTGTTATTGCCTTATAAGTCTCAAAATGGGCTATTAATTTGAAAGGCTGTGTTTTAACCTTGTTGTAAGATACCAAAATAAAATATAAGGATGCCCTAAAAAAAGAGATGGGAAATAAAATAAATGAACTGAGGATAATTCTCATTTAATGCCCACACGGACCCCAAAGGGGTTGAATCCTCCAAAGGAATGATGCTACTGACTGTATAAGTAATATAGGAGATTTAATGAACTATAATAGTAGTGATAGATAGACCCCTAATAGGAAAACCTGACCTAAGAAAAATATAGAATTGGAATAGATCACTTAATAAGGAAGGAAGAGGCTAGCTTATTGTTGTCCCTTAGTATGTGGTAGGAACCTAAAACTCTAGTTCCTAAGTATCTAGAAGAGTATAGACTGTCTAATAACGACAAAACATTAGGAACATTAGGAACTAGAGTTTTAGGTTCCTACCACATACTAAGGGACAACAATAAGCTAGCCTCTTCCTTCCTTATTAAGTGATCTATTCCAATTCTATATTTTTCTTAGGTCAGGTTTTCCTATTAGGGGTCTATCTATCACTACTATTATAGTTCATTAAATCTCCTATATTACTTATACAGTCAGTAGCATCATTCCTTTGGAGGATTCAACCCCTTTGGGGTCCGTGTGGGCATTAAATGAGAATTATCCTCAGTTCATTTATTTTATTTCCCATCTCTTTTTTTAGGGCATCCTTATATTTTATTTTGGTATCTTACAACAAGGTTAAAACACAGCCTTTCAAATTAATAGCCCATTTTGAGACTTATAAGGCAATAACAAAAATTATATACAGGTATCTGCCTGTAGAGGCACTATTACTCAGAAAGATAGCATTTTGGGTTTCTCTTGATTACAGCATTGTGCTGTGTTATCAGGATCATTACACTAATTTTTGATAGTGGATATTTTCTATGTTCCCTATTTTTGAACTTACTTCAGCTTATGGGATGGGGAGTGCTGTGTCACTCTTATCTCACATGGGAAACATAGAGATCCCCTTGTTTTAGTAACTGGAGCAACTGTTGGCCGCCATCTGTCCTCTCAAATAGACAGGTGCTGACCTCTATATTATATTACCATTTGTGAATACCCATATTATTACTTTGGGGTTTACTCATTAGACTGTACCCCCCCTCCCCATTTACATAAGCCTGCTGTTTGATATACTTAAGTATATCTTTTATTACACTCATTGTATATATTTTTCATTCACCCTTTTTTCTTTAATAAAGTTTATTGTGTTTTTTTCTAGTAACTAGTTGCTACAAATTCCAAAATAGAGTCTTAGGTGTTCTTTAGTACACTGGACATAGACTTATAGGATCCAGAATTACTTGGAACACACATTTGATATTATTATTTACTCTATTCCACTTAGAGATTTGTCCTTATTCTTTTCTTAAGTGACTTTATTCTATAGGGGTTATCCCCCTTTCCTATATCTCTCTTATATTGCCGAAATGGAGGGTTTTTTGCACGCACACACGGACCCCAATCAGTGGTTAGGTGAAGTGGGAGGGGTCTTTTCCTTGGTAGGAGAGGGAGAGTTAGCCTCTAACAGTGAGGTAAAAAATATCCACAAGTTTTTCTTCACTCTCACCAAATTATATAAAAACCAGACGAGGGCCTGGTGGGAAATCAAAAGCCTACAGAATTACCTAGAACAACGTCTCATTCCTAGGGGTTTGAGGGTAAATCTAAGTCCGGCCTCTCATCTGTGGAACGAGACATTTATCGAAGCCTGGGATAAGATCCTTAACTCTTGCTCAGCAGAACTCATGAAGCTTATTATCAACGAGGAGGAAAAAATTCTAGAGGCCACTAAAGTGGAACTAGCATTACACTTAGTGGATATAGAAACATTTCGAATTATGGATCGATTTAAGGATTATGAACAAAAACTTCAGAATGAAATTGACAAGTTTAAGAACATACTTAAACAACGTAAACATCGCAAATATATGAGGGACTTTAAAGATCTAACCAATAAACAGGTATATCGTCACTCTCAACGACAGAAAACGGCACAGGCTGAACCACAATCGTCATCAGAATATGATACTTCAGATACCGAATATCTGGATGAAGGCCGTAACCGCTATTCCAATAGAGGTACTAGAAAATACCGGGGACGTAAGGTCGAAGGGTCCACAACATCATCAAGCCCGTCTTCCTCTTTTTTAGATCCACGCCAACAATATCCCGAACCAAGACGGTTACGGGATCGCAACCAGAGAGCGACACCAAGATACAAGTAAGGGACATGAACTTTGACAATCAAGTCATTAATCTTTCGGATCTGAAATTAACCGAAGGAGATGTTATGCTACTCAATAGGGGACTATCTTTTTCCCCCACTAACAATTTCAACCTCTTTGAATGGGTTAAAGATATCCATCTCTTTGCCCGTAAACTGGTACTCATTAAACATCACAAGAAGAAAATTGACGCAGAATTAGACCCTTTAAAATTGAGCATCTCAGAAGACGAAGTGCTAAGGAAGATGATGCTAGCCTGGGAAGCAGATCTGGATACCCCCCCTTCTCCAGGTGAAGGACCCTATACCAACTTAAAATCTATAAGTCGATTTACACCAAATTTCAGCATTTCCCCCGAAGTTCAAGTTTTTGTGAAACTAGTAACCAAAGATCTTGAAATCCTAGCAAAGAACCATACTATGGAAACTAACCTAACAGCAACAGAATCACAAGCATTAATAAAACTTCAGAAGAATGATCAGATAGTAATCAAACCCTCAGACAAAGGAGGGAATACGGTCATTTTGAGACAAACCGACTACCATCGTGAAAATCTACGTTTACTAAATGACAAGAGTACATACCAAAAATTAACATCTGATCCGACAGCGACGTTTAAAAAGGAGCTTAATGTAATACTGATGGAGGGCCTTTGGAACAACGTAATTTCAAGACATGAGTACAACTATCTGTTTAATAAACATCCGACCATCCCTACTTTTTACTCATTGCCAAAGGTTCATAAAAATCTTAATACTCCTCCAGGACGTCCAATAGTATCAGGTGTAAACAGCTTGTCTGAACATATTAGCACCTACATTGATCAAATTCTAAGACCTTTTGTGGAAAGTTTGGCATCGCACGCTCAAGACACAAAAAGTGTGTTAAAAAGGTTACACAATTTACGCCTAGATGATGAATCCATATTAGTCTGCTTGGATGTTGAAGGCCTATATACCTCAATTCCGCATACAGTAGGTGTCCAAGCAGCAAAGAAATTCTTAGAAACCCGGGGACTTCAACATTCAAAACACAGTGATTTTGTCTTAAAGCTATTAGAATTTGTACTATCAAAGAATTACTTTATGTACAATAATAGCTTTTATATCCAAATCAAGGGGACTGCCATGGGCACACCGTGTGCCCCCTCATATGCCAATTTACATCTTGGCTTATGGGAAGAAACCATTGTCTTCGGAGAAGAACTGGCCAAATATTCGGACCAGGTCGGCCTCTGGATTCGCTATATTGATGACGTATTTATGACCTGGAACGGAAGTAGATCCAGATTGATGGAGTTCATTTCTATACTCAATGTGAATTCCATAGGTCTTAAATTAACATATATTATTAACACCAATAAGATCGAATTTCTGGATCTACTAATTCTGAAAACAGAGAACAACTCCATAACAACGAGAACACATCGAAAAGAAACGGCGTCAAATAGCCTTTTACTAGCGTCCAGTCACCATCCCCGACATTTGATTCGAAGTATTCCGTTTGGGCAATATTTGAGAATACGCCGGAATTGCACAACACTGATGGATTTTGAAAATCAAGCTAAAGATCTCTATAACCGTTTCAAACAAAGAGGGTATTCTCACAACGTTTTGAAAAAAGCTTATGCAAAAGCAAAACAACGTTCACAAACGGACCTACTGTACAACTCTTCCTTGTCAGGATCAAATGAGCAACAACCTGTAAGAATTATTGGGACGTTCAATAAATTTGGAGGTAATAAAGTGTAAAGCGTGTGTGCATATAAGTACCACAAATAAGTTTACCAGTTTCCATAGCCAAAAATAATTTTTGGTCCGTGATCATATCAATTGCAAAACCACCTCGGTGGTTTATCTTATTTCATGTCGGTGTGGCCTTCAATATGTAGGAAAAACCACACGTCAGCTACGCCGCAGAGTCCTTGAACATGTCAACAGCATAACGAACAAGCAGGACGTGACAGTAGCTAGACATGTAAATACTATCCACGATGGAAATATAATGGTTCTGAAATTCATGGGTATAGAAAAAATCAACATCTCTCCCAGAAGAGGCAACATGGAAATTAAATTACTACAGCGAGAAGCCTGGTGGATCTTTCACCTCAAAACACTATCTCCACATGGCCTCAATGAAGGCTTTACTTTCACCCCTTTCATTTAGCATCAGCCCCTTCTATTCTCCGAACCTTCTTTACCACTGGGTTATAGCTAGTCCCCCCCTTTTCATAACATCTACTTCCCTTTCTTACTCAGTTTAGGTTTATTATTTTTTCACTTTATTTAAAATTCGATAGCTATTCTGAGTCTAGCATTAGCATCCAGTATATCCTAATGTTTTGTCGTTATTAGACAGTCTATACTCTTCTAGATACTTAGGAACTAGAGTTTTAGGTTCCTACCACATACTAAGGGACAACAATAAGCTAGCCTCTTCCTTCCTTATTAAGTGATCTATTCCAATTCTATATTTTTCTTAGGTCAGGTTTTCCTATTAGGGGTCTATCTATCACTACTATTATAGTTCATTAAATCTCCTATATTACTTATACAGTCAGTAGCATCATTCCTTTGGAGGATTCAACCCCTTTGGGGTCCGTGTGGGCATTAAATGAGAATTATCCTCAGTTCATTTATTTTATTTCCCATCTCTTTTTTTAGGGCATCCTTATATTTTATTTTGGTATCTTACAACAAGGTTAAAACACAGCCTTTCAAATTAATAGCCCATTTTGAGACTTATAAGGCAATAACAAAAATTATATACAGGTATCTGCCTGTAGAGGCACTATTACTCAGAAAGATAGCATTTTGGGTTTCTCTTGATTACAGCATTGTGCTGTGTTATCAGGATCATTACACTAATTTTTGATAGTGGATATTTTCTATGTTCCCTATTTTTGAACTTACTTCAGCTTATGGGATGGGGAGTGCTGTGTCACTCTTATCTCACATGGGAAACATAGAGATCCACTTGTTTTAGTAACTGGAGCAACTGTTGGCCGCCATCTGTCCTCTCAAATAGACAGGTGCTGACCTCTATATTATATTACCATTTGTGAATACCCATATTATTACTTTGGGGTTTACTCATTAGACTGTACCCCCCCTCCCCATTTACATAAGCCTGCTGTTTGATATACTTAAGTATATCTTTTATTACACTCATTGTATATATTTTTCATTCACCCTTTTTTCTTTAATAAAGTTTATTGTGTTTTTTTCTAGTAACTAGTTGCTACAAATTCCAAAATAGAGTCTTAGGTGTTCTTTAGTACACTGGACATAGACTTATAGGATCCAGAATTACTTGGAACACACATTTGATATCATTATTTAAGTTCATTAGTAATTTTTATTATTAAAGGAGGAAAATTAATCTCATAAAGCCTGTGTGAGTTGGCTGATATAGTTACACCTAGGTTAGAAATGTCTTTATTAGACTATTAAAAAGGAATAATTTGACATAATTGAACTTGAGAATTATTGTTACATTTCATTGGCATTGCGTATGATTTTGTGGTGTTCAATTGTAGACAAAAAGCTAAATTGGTTTAATTAGCAAACAATTTGTATGGATTTAAATGCTTAAGAATAATATAATCTGCACAGTGTGCTAATTTTTATTGATTATTCAAAACCTTAATGACAGTTATATCATTATTATTATTGTTTTATTTGTAATGCCCCAACATATTCTGCAGGTCCATACAGGGGTAAGTTCAAGTAAAAAACAATAACACAATTATTGTGTCGTCTAATTGTTATAGCTAGGCGTTCAATATATAAGGCATATGAAATGGGGATAGGCGACATTCGTGTCTTGTGCCTCCTTGTATTTCTATATCTGATTCCTGATTCCTCTGGTATTTGATCTTGGCCTGCTGTTTGGATTTCCAATTTTGCCTATTCAGAACTACCTGCTGTCTGGCACCTTCCAGAGCTACCTGTTATCTGGCACCTCCTTTGCTACCTGTCATCTGGCACCATCTAAAGCCACCTGTCATCTGCGACCATCCCAGAGCTACCTGCCTGTCTGGCACCATCTCATAGCTACCTATCTGTCTCCAGCTTCCTGAGTCTGCCCAGCCGGACCTCCTACACTTACCTCTGCAACTGATCTACCAGAACCTCCTGCTACCTGTCCCGGACTTCCTATTCCAATATATATTCTTGGATTCTTTCTGCTGCTGGACTCCTATTCGTTCCTGTCTCTTCCAGCTCTTTACAATTAGGATTATTAGCCTGGACATAATAGAGTTGTTTTGTGCATCTTAATGGAGTTATTGCAAAATCGGTTCTCTAGTTTTAATGATTTTTGCTAAAAATATTACATTTCGTATCTATTTATGTTGTTTGGCCAATTGATTGAGATGGGTTGTCAGTACTTCTATTTTTTCCCATTTTAATTTATTTTTATATGAAGATATGCTAATAAGAATGCCTCAAATTACAGCTTAATGAACTTTCCATATTGTATTTGGATTCATCTGGTCTGTCTCATTAATGTAAAAATAATTAGAGGTTACATGTCAATCCTTTAACGTTAAGGAGTCCGATATGCAATCAGACTCGCAATCTCGCAATGTACAAAATAATAAAAATGAATGAAGGAAATTTTCTAGTCCATGTGGGTGGCCTGATATGTATTTACTCCTTGATTCTCGAGAATGATACACCAAAATGACACATAAAAATTATGGTACGTATGACTTGGGACCCGAAGCACGTAGATGGACTGCTACGACTTTAATGGACAAACCACCGAACTTGAAAAACATGAAAAAACACACAAATATGTCTTAAATTAACTTACACACTCACACACAGCACAGGAGGAGAGGCAGGGAGCCTGTGAGTGAGGTTGCAAGTTAATTTGAGGCATATTTTTTTCACGATTGTAAATCGCTGAAGCAAAAAAAAAATGTCTGGCGAAAAAATGTAAACACAATGAAAACGAGGCTTGCCACATCTTACCACTGGGATTTTTGCCCATTCCTCTTTGCAAAACTGTTCCAGCTCCTTCAAGCTGGATGGTTTGCGCTTGTGAACAGCAATCTTAAGTCTGACCACAGATTTTCTATTCGATTGAGTCTGGGCTTTGACTAGGCCATTCCAACGCATTTACATGTTTCCCCTTAAACCACTCAAGTATTTCTTTAGCAGTGTGTTTGGGGTCATTGTCCTGCTGGAAGTTGAACCTCCGTCCTAGCCTCAAATCACGCACAGAGTGGTACAGGTTTTGCTCAAGAATATCCCTGTATTTAGCACCATCCATCTTTCCCTCAACTCTGACCAGTTTCCCAGTCCTGGCTGCTGAAAAACATCCCCACAACATGACGCTGCCAGCACCATGTTTCACTGTGGGGATGGTGATCTTTGTGTGATGTGATGTGTTGGGTTTGTGCCAGACATAGCGTTTTCTTTGATGGCTGAAAAGTTACATTTTAGTCTCATCAGACCAGAGCACCTTCCTCCATACATTGTGGTAGTCTCCCACATGCCTTTTGCAAACTCAAAATTTTCCATTTTGTTTTTTGCTGAAAGTAATGGCTTTCTTCTGGCCACTCTGCCATAAAGCCCAACTCTATGGAGCGTACAGCTTATTGTCGTCCTATGTACATATACTCCAGTCTCTGCTGTGGAACTCTGCAGCTCCTCCAGGGTTACCTTAGGTCTCTGTGCTGCCTCTCTGATTAATGCCCTCCTTGCCTGGTCCGTGAGTTTTGGTGGGCGGACGTTTCTTGGCAGGTTTGCTGTTGTGCCATGTTCTTTCGATTTGGTTATGATAGATTTGATGATGCTCCTGGGGATCATCAAAGATTTGGATATTTTTGTATAACTTAACCCTGACTTGTACTTCTCAACAACATTGTCCCTTACTTGTTTGGAGAGTTCCTTGATCTTCATGGCAGTGTTTGGTTAGTGGTGCCTCTTACTTAGAGCATCTGGGGCCTTTCAAAAAATGTGTGTATACGTAATGACAGATCATGTGACACTTAGATTGCACACAGGTGGACATCACTAATTATGTGACTTCTGAAGGTAATTGGTTTCACCAGAGCTTTTTATGGGCTTCATAACAAAGGGGGTGAATACATACGCACATGACAATTTTCTGTTTTCTATTTCTAAAAAATAGTTTTTGTATATATTTTTAACTTAGGCTATTGTGTTCTGATCCATCACATAATATTCAGCTTAACAAAACATTAAACTTAAGGCTGTAATGTAACAAAATAGGTAAAAAGTCAAGGGGGGTGAATACTTTTGCAAGGCACTGTGTGTCCAGGTTTAACTGGGAAGTATATAATGCACTTTAACATTTATGTAAAAAAATTGTATAAGTTGCATGTTTCCATTAAACCAATATACATATCAATCTGTAGTATTTTTCATGGCTGTTTTTCAATGCATGATTGAAAAAAAAAAATTAAGTATATTGAAGAATTAAAGATGTATGTTATGCAAACGTTGGCAAAGATATTTATATTCATTTTCATTCCAATATCTATGTTGAGGATTTTTAGATGCAAATGTACATAGATGAACCAGAATTTCCAGCATCATCTGACCTAAGATGAGTTCTGCTTTATACACTTATATTAATAAATACAATCGTTTTTGTTATATTATAAAAGAAAGAAAGGCAACTAATGGTATACAAAAGATACAAGAGTAATTACCCGTCATAAGCAATGGTATGAGTCAATTTCATTGGAAAGCTACCTGCAAAATAGAAGTTTTAATTAATAGAACATTAATTGGAATGTGAAAATATAATTCAACACAATCATTATTTTCTTTTATTTCTTTTCTTCTTTTTATTTTCCTTTATATACTCGAGTATAAGCCAAGTTTTTCAGCCCTTTTTTTAAGGCTGAAAAGGGCCCCCTCGGGTTATACTCGAATCACCACCCCGTGTCTCTCTTTCCCCCGTGTCTCTCCACCCCTGTGTCTCTCTTTCCCCCCCCATGTCTCTCCACCCCGTGTCTCTCTTTCCCGCCGTGTCTCTCCACCCCTGTGTCTCTCTTTCTCTTCTGTGTGTCTCTCCACCCCCATTGCTATTTCCCTCCCCCTCCCTTATCATCCTCAACCCCCCATCCACATCCTCAACCCCCCCATCCTCAACCCCCCTCCTCATCCTAAACTCTACTCCTCATCCTCAACCCCCCTCCTCACTTTAACCCTCTAATTACCTCCCCCTCTCCTTTTCCCCTCACCGTCCATCAGCAGCTGCTCCTCCTTATCCGGTTGAGGATGAGGAGCTTGGTTGAGGAGGGGGGGTTGAGGATGAGGAGGAGGTTGAGGATGAGGAGGGGGTTGAGGATGAGGATGTGGGTTAAGGAGAGAGGAGGGGGTTGAGGAGAGAGGAGGGGGGTTGAGGCAGAGGAGGGGGATTGAGGAGGGGGGTTGAGGAGGAGGGATGAGGAGGGAGGATGAGGAGGGGAGGGGGGTTGAGGAGAGAGGATGAAGAGGGGGTTGAGGAGGGGGGTTGAGGAGGGTGATAAGGGATGGGAAGGGAAAGAGACACAGGGAAGGGAGAGGGGGGAAGAGACACAGGGGAGGGAGAGGAGGGGAAGAGACACGGGGAGGGAGAGGGGAGAGAGACACAGGGCAGGGAGAGGGGGGAAGAGACACAGGGGAGAGAGAGGGGGACACAAGAAAGGGGCACAGAGGGCACACAGGAGGGGGACACAGAGGGCACAAGAGGGACACAGGGGGCAGCACATTTCCCACCCTCTGCTTATACTCGAGTCACTAAGTTTTCCCAGTATTTTGTGGTAAAATAGGTGTCTCGGCTTATACTCGAGTATATACAGTAATTCTTTATTCTCTCTTTGCCTTCCCCTCACCTCTCTCCCCTATATTTTCCTGTATCTTCTCTCCCCCACTTTTCTCTCTCTTTCTTTTCCACTATCACTCTCGTTTCTCCCTTCTTTCCTTTCCTTTCTCATAACTCTCCCCATTTCTCTCTCATCTCAATTATCTCTCTTCTTTGTCTTTGCTCTCCTTCTCTCTCTCTCTCTTTCTCTCTCTCCTTTTCTCTCTCCTCTTCCTTCTCTCTTACCTTTCCGTCTTTGCTCTCCTTCTCTCTCTCTCAATTTCTTTCTCCTCTACCTTCTCTCTCCCTTTCTATCTTTGCTCTCCCTTCTTTTTCTTTCCTTTTCTCTTTCATCTCTCTCTCCTTTCTGTCTTTGCTCTCCTTTATTCTCCTACCTCCTTTCCCTGTCTCACTCCACTCCCAAAGGTGACATGGTGGAGTCGTGGTTATGATATGATGGGGAGGGGCTATAGAGTATTAGGCATTGTGAGACTGGGTTATGATGTGGTGGAGGCGGCGCTACAGAGGACATAGCAGTATTGTTTTGCGTCGCAGACAATGTTTTTTATATTATAAGATGGACATACATTTTCAGTGATATGTCTATCTTGAGGATGATGAGGATCTGTACAGGCAACTGTACGTAAATGAACAAGAATCTACAGCATCATCTCAACTAAGATACACACACTTTCTATTGACTAAAAAATATATATTTACTAGCGACTTGCCCGTCAAAAAATGACGGCAATGTTATTGTAAGTGAGCTAATGTTGTTTGGTGTGTAATAGTAAAGATATAATACATTAATAAATGAATATACTTTACCTATTTGGAAGCATTGTGTTGAAGAGCTGTGAATGTGTTTTGATATTGCTGCAGCATTAGTGTTGTGGAGCTGCTCTATAAGCGTGGTGAATGTGTGCAGTGTAATACTGTGCGTGCGCGAGGCGAAACCGTTCGCGTAGTGTTGTACTTCCGCATTTGCGTTAAATGGCGGTTTATGTGTGTTGTGCGTCTTTGTGTATTGTCCGTTGTTGGTTTGTAGTGGTTTTCGAGTTTCGTGTGGTGTTTTGCAAGTGTGGTGTGGTGTTTTACGTGTGGAGAGTGCTGTAGCCTCGTTTTCGTTTTGTCCGTCGGCCATTTTTTCTCTCGCTTAGCGATTTTATTAGTGTCTTAAGTGTTTTATTTTTATTTAAATGAAGGTGTAACTTGTTTTTTTGAGGTGCTGGATGTTTCCTCTTGCTGTAGGTAAGCTTTTTATGTGTGTGTTGTGTGTATTTATTGTGTTTTAAATGTTTGTATGTCGGCGTGTTGCGTCCGATGTTTGTGAGGTCGTAATGTGTGGTAACGTGTTTCGTAGGTTGTTTACGTTCCTCGTAAAATTTAGCGAGTGTCGGAATTTGTGTGTCGTGTTTTTTGAGTAGCGACGTGAACTTTGCGAGGGACTGAGGCCCTTGCCCAGTGACCTCGCCAGCAACTGAGGCCCTCGCTTCGCGAGGGGCCTCAGTTGCTGGCATGGAGCGCCTTCGGCGCTCCATGCCAGCAACTGAGGCCCTTGCCCAGTGACCTCACCAGCAACTGAGGACTGAGGCCCTTGCCCAGTGACCTCGCTTCGCGAGGGGCCTCAGTTGCTGGCATGGAGCGCCTTCGGCGCTCCATGCCAGCAACTGAGGCCCTTGCCCAGTGACCTCGCCAGCAACTGAGGCCCTTGCCCAGTGACCTCGCTACGCAAGCATGAGCAACGGCCCGTACGCTCACAACTATATATGTGATCATTTTACAAGGGTAAAAAATACAAGTATTGACAAATGAAGACATTGGCATTATTTGTCACTCCTATCCCTGTGCCAAGGATCTCCAGGATCTCTTGATGCAAATCTTAATTTAAGAACAATATTTCCAGCATCATTTAGCCTAAAATGAGCTGAGTCTCTGAAAAGTCACAGTTGTTGCTGAATGGTTTGATTTTAGAAAATAAAGTTATCAAATTGTTAGTTGTCTTTGCAAAGTTCAAAAATCATATATATATATAACCATTGTTAACTATAATAAAGATTTTTTTTTCTATTCTCTGTTGATAATTTTTTTTCTCTTGGAGAGAAGGAAGTGAAATGAAAAAAGTTGTTTCTTCTTATAAAGATAGTTTTAATGAGAAAAAAAAATTGGTGAAAAGTAGTTAATCAAAGAAATAGAACACAAAAACACTATAACAAGATAAATTAATAATGATTCACCTGTAGCTAGTTAGGAACTTGATGATGAGTCTTTATTGTTTGGGCAACCTATACTGAAAAATGAGGCAGAAATACAGTAGCTGTGGCTGAAGTAACTGCTGCTATGCAAAATGAAGTACAAAATTATTTAACTGCAGATGAAATGATAAAACAGTTTAAATGCAGTCAAAAAAAGTTATTGAAAAAATTATGATCATAACTAAACAAGAATTGAAATATTAAAGTTTGTTAAATGTTTGTGATAAAGAATAGTTGTTATTGATTGTAAGTGGTGAAGCAGGAACTGGCAAAACTTTTCTTATAAACACCATTACTAAGCATATATAAGAACAGTTAAAATCCCATTTAGCTTGCACTGCGCCAACTGGTTTAGCTGCATATAATGTAGGATGTGTAAAATTACATTGTTTATTTATGTTACCTATTGAATATTGTCAAATGGCATATTACATTTTCAAAATAATGAAACAAATTAAAATTTTACTAATAGATGAAATCTGTTTGATTTCTAATTTACAAATTTGTATCTATTCACTTAAGATTACAGGAGGTATGCAAAAGTAATGAAGATTCATTGTTTGGAGAAAAACATCTTTTTTTTTTTGTTGGTGATTTAATGTGGAAAATGGTGACCCTGTAGAGAAAATGCTAAAAACTTCTAAAATGAGACATACTTTAGGGTCTATTGGCAACATCAAAATTATTTAAATGTGTAGAATTAACATAAAAACATGAGACAATCTGGTGATGAGCTTTACTCAGAGTATTTTAAAAGAGCTAAGAAGAGGTAATATAATTTGCGATTCAATGAAGATTTTACAAAGTAGACTTACAAGAGATTTATTTGAAGACACACTAACAGATGTTGATATTTTTCACAACTCTAAGGAAAATGTGAAGTGTGGGTTGTCTTATACCAACAGTAAAAATGTGTAAAAATTTGAATTTAGCGATGATACAAAAAACAAGGCAACGTAGTGTTAAGTATCACTACTGTACATGAAATTGATGGATCAAATTTAACTACAGAAATGTTTTCAGCAGCAGAAGAAAACATAAAATATTTATTTAAAAAGTTAGTCATACTACAGGACTTGAATGTAATGCTTCGTAGGAATTTTAATGTCGAAAAAGGATTAGTGAATGGGTCAATAGAACATGTAATAGAATTCAAATTTAAGTACACTTTGCTGGATAAAATTGTTGTTCAGTTTGAGAATGTTGAAGAACCAAATGAAATTGAATGAGCAATAGTGAGATTTCAGCTTTTTAAAGATTTGTACATTACACAAAAACAATTTTGTATAACACCAGCTTATGTAATTACTATCCATAAATCACAAGAGTTAAGTCTGCAAACTGCTTTAATTGACATAAGTGAAAATATTTTTCAAGAAGTTATGTCATATAGTGCTTTATCAAGAGTAAAAATTTAGAAGGTGTGTATTTATTTGATAGAGATGAAGAAAAATGAAATGCCAGTTTTAATAGTATATTGGAATATAATAACCTTAGAATATAATGAAGGTTCATATTATTTTGTATTACAAAATATATATATATATATATATATATATATATATATATATATTTATCAAGTCAAGCAGTAACACCATTATAGAATCTGATATGAAGGATAAAAAACACACCTAGCAAAAAAAGCAAAGTTATATAAAAAGTTAAATGAAGATTTACCATCTTTTGACAATTCAGATGGAATAAGTTGTTACGCAAACGATATTGTCCAAGCAATGTTGAATTATAATTTTATTGTTTCTTCATTTAATTTACATTTAAAAGGAACTATTTCTAAAACATTTAGTACAATTATTAATAACAGTGGTGGCAATCCTAAAACTATGTGTAGTTCTAGTTTATGTAGTAAAATTGATAAAACTAAAAATATTCAAATGTTTTAATTAAATGATTAACAAGATTCTGAATTCTTTATTTTTCTAATAAATGTTTGTGATGATGAAGGTTTGAGTGTTACAGAATATCTAATCTAATTACATTGTTTTTGAATTTATATGCTTAAATTGTGACATAATTATAAGACATTTACAGAAATAAAAGTTATATTTGTCATGTTAATGTAAAGTTTAGTTTTGAAGAACTTTTTAAAAATACAATTTATAAATATATTTATAATAATTGTGAAATTATTATGAAAGGTTTGTGGAAATAAATGATCCTGAATTATATTTAATATTGTTAATTGCAAGACTTAATGCAGAAGGTCAAAAAATGAATACTGAAATATGTAATTTTAGACATAATTAAATTTATGTGGTTATACAACTAAAAGTATTGCTTATCACAAAGGTAAGAATTTAAACAGTGGACATTATATTACATGGATCAGAAAAATAAAGTTTGATATGAATGAAATGACTCCTCAGATGTGTTTGTCGAAGAAAAAAAAAAAGATGCCTATTTAATATTCTTGGAACAAACAATGTTGAAATATAGAAATGATACATATCATTTTTTGGAACTGAATGTAATTCTGCAATTTATGACATTACCTAAACATTGAAAATATGAAATACATATGCAAAGTATGCAAATTATATGGTATATGAATATTTATTTAAATATACCCGGTAATTATTTAAAATGTTTAACATATTATTATTTTATATGAATTAGATATTTCTCATGTACTGTGATGTATTATTTGAGCATAGTCAAGCTTTAATAGTTAAAATTGTCTTAAACATTTTATTATAAAGTCATTTTTCATAAGGGGAATTGCATGCATTTTTTTTGATAAATTACATTTTTAGTTGTTTTATAGTTACAGTTTGCATGTAATGGGATGCTTTAAGTAAGGAGAAGTGCAAATGAAATGTGAAATGGTTTATGTTGGCTTATCAAAAAAAATTAGTGAATGTTAGTTAATCAAAAGTGTTTTTGCAGTGAGGAAAAAGAAAGGGAGATTGATTATAAATCAGTGGATGTATGATGCTTGCTGTGCATTTTGTTGGGTAAAGAAAGAGGTTATATCTATATATAATTTTTTTAGTTATATGGTTGTCCATTGGTCTTGCTCTTACCACTTGTAAACCCTGAATCACTTATGATATACTCTATTAACATGCAAAGGGTTAAATCATTTTCCTAGTATGTCCATATTTCTAGTCTAGTAAACAAGTCCCTCAAACGAGACTCGAGCCCATTCAAAATATGTTAGTGGGTGAGATACCTTCAACATGAAACATTAGGATAATGTGTGCTAAGACATAAGCATCTTATTTCAATTCCCAATTGTTCTAACTGAAACTGTGATGACAACAGGTGTAGATAAACGCACAATGGCCTAGTCTCTAACCAGAAATTGTTGGCAAACACATTATGGTTCACAGGTCACATATATTTCATAATAAATTAATTGTAATACATGTACCCAGACTGCTAACTGGTGGGGAGAACATCAAACACCACTCCACCATATTTGCATCCACCATATTATGCATATACATCATAATTATGCCTATAAAAAACAGGGAGTAACCTATTGAAATTGGTGGGAATAACCTTGTAACAATGGGGAAGAAATAGTTTATCTAATAGGTAGAGAGAAGGTTTGGGGTCTTTCCTGTTCTATTGCTCTGCGCTAATCTCTGTCTGTCAATCTCTGGTATAAACGTATGCCCCCATATATTCTATCCAAGAAATCTTACTACATCTGTCTATATAAAACTCTATTCCAACTCTTCCTAAAAGAAAAGAACCAAATACACAAAAAGAGATTACTTCAGACTATCTTGAGAAAGGATCCTAAAATGAGATCCTGAAATCCTATACCTGGTAATGTATAAAATTGTTTAACGTTCTAATTTGTAGAAGACTTAAAATAGTCCTATATATCACAATCCTTCTGTTACCATTTTGGGAGTGGTCACAGAACAAAGACTAATTAGCACCTGCATTGCGGGCTGTAGTTGTTAATATATTTCAATCTGTGCCATATTCCCTACAACACTCTGATTGACTTTATTCAATAAAATAACCATTTAACTCTGTTACAAAACCAATTATTAAAATACACATATACTCGAAAGATACTTAGCAATTCTCAACACATACTTTCTTTAATACCACAATCAACAAAACTGTTTTATATCATCCTGTTGATCGCATGATATATAACAGTTTTGTTGTGTAGGTATGTATTTTGATATGTCAGTTGTTTAGGAAATGTAAAAGTTTTTTTTTTTTTCTTTTTTCTTAAATACTATAAAAATACATTGATAATGATTAGTTGTATAATTTTTGACATTACAAGTAAAGAGAATAAAGCTAGTTAATTAAAAAGATTTCATTATAATGAAATTGAGAAAAACACTGGAAATGGCATAAACGGTGTTAAACTATAATTAAGGTTACAGAGTATAATGGAGCATCTTAAAATTGAAAAAACACAGGAAATTGGGAAGTTAAGGTTGCGTGCAACCTTAACGTTCCTCCCTTCTCCTGCAAAGATATTTTATTTCATTCATGACATCAACTGTGACATTAGGTGACATCATTAATGACATCAGTTATGATATAAATGACATCACTCATGACATTGCATATAATATGAAAAAGGACATCATCCATTATATTACTGATGACATCACACTTTTATAATTCTTTGTTGTTTAATTGTTTCGTCGCATCCGATACTCTGACTATGGGTTGCAGCACGCCAGCTCCATCTCTCAGTTACTGCCCCTCTGAGCTCCATCAAGTTCATGCTCATTGCTTCAGTAATCTCATCTATCCATCTCCGCCTCCATCGTCCCTTCTTCATGTGCCTTAAATTTTTCCCAGCATCAGAGTCTTTTCTAGGGAATCCTGCTGTCTCATGATATGGCCAAAATATTTGAGCTTCAGCCTCATGATCAAACCTCCTAGTGAACAGTTCATCTTGATTTCCTGAACTACTGATTTATTGGATCTTCTTTCAGTCTAAAAGATTGTAAGTATTTTTCGACATCACCACAATTCAAAGGCGTCAATTCTACAGCGCTCAGACTTCTTTATGGTTTAGCTCTCACATCAGTATGTTACTACTGGGATTACCATAGTTCTAACTATGCAGACCTTTGTTGATAGTTTAATATCTTTACTTTTTACTAGCTTGTCCAAGCTTGCCATAGCTTTCCTTCCCAGCAGCAAACAAATTTTAATTTCATGACTATGTCAAGATCTCCCTGACCAGCCTTTGGGCTCAGTCATTTTATAGTATGTTTTATAGTTATGTAATATTTGATGTTATTTTTATTACCCTATCTATGTCAACTAATGTATGTTATGTTGCATGTTTGGTTCAATAATTTAGAATGTTGTTATGTCAGTCAGTAACTGCCAGATAGATTCCATTAAGTAGTGAATCGGTTGGTATCCTGCATGAATGGAGATATATGAAGTATGTGTATTACTAAATACTGCATCTGAGTAAGGGCATTTTAGAGGCTTCAGCTGTCTTGGTGAAGGGATCAAAATAAGCTGAAAGGTCTGCTGGGTAGGTGTGACCACAACAGCCTTATGAAGCCCGACTGAAGAAAGCAGAGCTTCACAACTACAGTCACATCTGCAGAGATCTTGGGACCCAGGAAAATAAAATCTGTCACTACCTCCACTTCTTCGCTGTCTATGTGTTAGGAATTGAGATTACTGTTTGCCATGATCTTTATCTTTTTAACATTGAGCAGCAGGCCAACTTTTGTACTCTCTTCTTTTACCTTCATCCATAAGTCCTCTAGTTCCTCATCACTTTCAGCCATCAGAGTAGTATCATTGGCATATCTGAGGTGGTTGATATTTCTTCCAGCAATATTAATTCCGGCTTTGGATTCATCCAGTCTGGCCTTATGTATGATGTACTCTGCATATAAGTTGAATAAATAAGGTGTCAATATACAACCTTTTCCTATCTTGGACCATTCTGTTGTTCCATGATCAGTACTGACCGTGGCTTCTTTGTCCGTATACAGATTCTTCAGGAGGAGGATGAGATGATTTGGTACTCCCATCTCTTTAAGAACTTGCCACATTTTGTTGTGATCCACACAGTCAAAGGCTTTAGAATAGTTTATGAAGCAGAAGTAAATGTTTTTCTGGAGCTCTCTTGCTTTCTCTATTATCCATCGAACATTTGCAATTTATTTCTTGTGCCTCTTCCTCTGCAGAACCCGGTTTGCACATCTGGTAGTTCCCGGTCCATATATTGTTGGAGTTGAGCTTGTAGAATCTTAAGCATTACCTTACTGGCATGTGAAATGAGTGCAATTGTTCAATAATTGGAGCACTCTCTGGCACTGCCTTTTTTGGGGATTGAGATGTAGACTGACCTTTTCCAGTCTCTTGGCCATTGTTGGCCATATGTGTTGGCATAAGGCAAGCAACACTTTCACAGTATTATCTTGTAGAATTTTGAATAGTTCAATTGGGATACAACTCCTGCAGCCTTGTTATCTGCAAGGCATCCTGGGGCCCATCTCACTTCGCTCTCCAAGATGTCTAGCTCCAGTTGATTGCACAAACTAATGAGGTCATCGCTGATGTTAAGATCCTTCCTGTACAGATCTTCAGTGTATTGCAGCCACCTCTTCTTTATCTGATCTTCTTCTGTTAAATCCCTACCATTTTTGTCTTTTATCATACCTACTTTGACATGAAATTTGCCTTTGAGGTCTCCAATTTTCTTGAAGAGATCTCTTGATTTACCCATTTTTTTGTATCTTTTTCAATCTCTTTACATCACTCAGTGTAGAATGTCTCTTTGTCTTTTCTTGCTATCCTCTGGAAATCTGCATTCTGTTTTAAAAAAAATATTTTCCCATCTCCACTACCTTTTGCTTTCCTTCTTTCCTGGGCTTCTTTCAAAGCTTAATCAGACAGCCAGTATGCCTTCTTACTTTTCTTTCTTTTAGGGATATTCTTTGTTGCTGTTTGCTGGCTAATGTTACAAACTACGGTCCAAAGTTCTTCAGCTATTCTATCTTTCATGTCTACAGCCACATTAAATTCCCCCAACGTGTAAAACCGTAGCCCGTAACGGAGCCGGCAAGACGATCTGTGGGTTACATGCGGGAAAAACCCTACGGGCTGTCGAAATTGGAACTCCATTGCTGCAAAGCCTTTGATCTCTCAATCTCGTAAATGTTATGTTCGCAAATCGCTGTTAAATTGCTACAAATCCACTGACGTACAAACCCGTAAACCGCAAATGAAGCCAAAAAGCATATGGGTACTAGAGAGGACCCACAAGGGGGTTAATGTTCTATCCGTAGCACTGTAAATGCAAATATTAACACACTACTAAACTTAAAATTAAAGTGAAAGTGATGTTATATCGATCCAGGCAATCAATGTGTTAATACATATAATGGAACTTGCGTGGACTTCATACTTACGGATTTATTAATATTGCAATATTTCTGGAATTCAGGTCCAATCGTAACTCGTAATTCAAACTCGTAAGGGTTTGAAATTTACCCTCCATTTTTCAGTGGCGTAATGATGACGATCTCTTTTACCATTGGCTCCGTCTAAATCCGTAACTATGGTTTGACAAATTGATCATGTTCACGGCCGCAAATGCAACATGCGCCTCAGCCCTGTTGGTCTGGGCATGGTTGAATGTAATAGCTCTGTAACTTCGCAGAATTTTAAGCCCGCAGGCTTTGCGGGTGTACAGTTGCTGCTACAGGCTTTGAATTTAATGTGGCTGCTAGTCTCTTAAATCTGTTCTTAACCTCAACTGCATATTCACAATGGATATTATTTATTTCATATCTATTTGGTCTGATGGTTTTCCCTCTTTTCTTAAGTTTGATTTCGAACTTTGCAATAAGAAGATCACAGTCTGAGCCAAAGTCAGCTCCAGGCCTTGTTTTTGCTGATTGTATGGAGCTCGTCCATCTTTGGCTGCAAAGTATATAGTCAATCTGATTTCTATGTTGTCCAGCTGGTGATGTCCATGTGTAGAGTCGTCTCGGAGGCTGTTGAAAAAGGGTTCAACCAGAGAATTAACTTGATAGAATTCTACTAATCTCTGACCTGCTTTATTTTGTACTCCAAGGCCAAACTTGCCAGTTATTCCAGGTGTCCTTTGGTTCCCTAGTTTAGCATTCCAATCTCCTAGGATGATAGTAAATATATAGTAATATATTTGTAGAACTGGACTCCAGCCTCTTTAGCATCCATGGTTGGAGCATAGTCTTGGATCACTGGGATGTTAAATGGCTTGCCTTAAATTCGAATTGAAATCATTCTGGCATTTATTGGGTTGTAAACAAGCACTGTTTTGACAAATCTTTGATTGACTATGAGGGCTACTCCATTTCTTCTGTGGGATTCTTGACCATAGTAGATGATCTGGTGGTTTTCTGATGTGAAATGTCCAATTCTGATGTGAAATGTCCACTAATCCCCAGGATATTAATGTTTATCCTTGTCATTTCATTCTTGACCACATCTTTGGTCCATAGTTCTAACATTCCAGGTTGTTATGCTCAATTTTTTGCAGCAGAGGACTTTCCTTTCCCCTCCAGACACATCCGCAGCTGGTTGTTTTTTCAGCTTTGTCCCAACCACTTCATTAGATCTGGTGGTACTTGTACTTGCCCTCTGCTCTTCCTCAGTAATGTGGTAGGCGCCTTCTGACCTGAGGGCCTCATCTTCCTATGCCATATCATTATGTCTCTGGTGGTGCCTGTCCATAAAGTTTTCTAAGCAGCGTTACTGGAGTGAGTTGCAGTTTCCTTCTCCAGGGGACCGCAATTTGTCATGACCTGCCTATCTTGGCTGACCCTACATGGTATAGCTCACAGCTTCACCTGAGTGTAGCCCTTTCACCATGACAAGATAGCAATCCAGAAGGGGTTTATATATTCTACATATAGTTAAATTGTTAACTTTGTGGGTTTCAATATTTGCAAATGAAGATGATTCTATAAACACATATGGCTACAAATATGTTTCTTAAACACAACTGTGTTAGAATTGTATGTTTAAATATCTCATTATTAAAGTTGGATTTTTTTTAATTGTTTCATACTTTATAACTTTACAGCTAATATTTTTTCATCATCAAAAATCAAATATAAATGTTAAATTGCATAACATATAATATATATAATTAGTGCTTTCTCTGTAGTTGTTTCAATACGTCTTCTGAAAGGTCACCGGAGAGACCAAGATTTATGGTTAACACTGTGTCACTATAAGTAAGACTATTAATATTAAACAGGCTGTAGAACTTGCATTTATCTCATTTTTATTTACACAGTGTCAAATGTAAATTATGTTGTCTAGTGGGCCTTCAGAAGAGGGTTGTGAATTACTGCTCTGTAGTTAGAAGGTTAAGAGCATGTTTACTTTTTGTATATTTTATGAGATGTAACTACAATTATTCAAACTTTTTATGCTTATTTATGAGGAACTTTTGGGTTTTATCATTATAAGTTTTTTTTTTATTAAATACTCTTAAAATGAATGTGTAAGTCAAATGACACCAAACAGTTTGATATAGATGATACCTTTTAATGGTTCATAGAGTTAGCCATTAATATGTACCTTTTCCATCAAATTGATTGGTATTATTCTATGGAGTACCACACCTTGCCTAAGATAGAAGACATTTTATAAATAAATATAAAACTATATTCAGTTATGTACATTATTACTAGTTTCAAATATGTTTTATTATTTTTATTATTTTTTTAAACTAATTTGTAAGAATAATGTTAACCTTAAGTGTGATGTCATCAGTCATATGATGAATGATGTAATTTTTAATATTATGTATAATGTCATAAGTGATGTCATAGCTGATGTCATTTATGCCATGTGATGTCATGAATTATGCCACCTAATGTCACAGATAATGTCATGAATGATTGTATCAATGTGGAGAGTAGTCTACCAAAACTCCGACCCACAAATGCACCAATATGATGAGAAGTTCCATCTCCGACAAATCAAACAACACAAAAGTAATATTAATCATAGCAGTGTTTCTTATACATTGCGTCACAGTCGCGAGCTGCCCAGGAAGACACAGGTGAGGAAGACACAGGGGAGAGTGGGGAGGAAGACACAGGGGAGAGGGGGGAGAAAGACACAGGGGAGAGGGGGAGGAAGACACAGGGAGGGGGAGGAAGACACATGGGAGAGGGGGAGGAAGACACAGGGGAGAGTGGGGAGGAAAACACAGGAGAGAGGGGGGAGAAAGACACAGGGGAGAGGTGGAGGAAGACACAGGGGAGGGGGAGGAAGACACAGGGGGAGGAAGACACAGGGGAGGGGGAGGAAGACACAGGGGGAGGAAGACACAGGGGAGGGGGAGGAAGAGACAGGGGAGAGTGGGAGCAGACACAGGTTTTTAGATTTGCATTGTCCAATCTGGAATGTATTAAGCACCTTTTTTGTGGAGTAAAGATTATTTCTTTTTAAAAAAAAGATTATAATAAAAAAGTTGATTTCTTTGTAGATCACCAATAGATTCCAGAGCTCTGGGGGTACAATAAACACCTGGATAATTTGTACATATATTAGTAGACAGTGTAAATAAGACCAGACAGCTCATTGTATGTACACACTGACACAGGATTGTCAGTGTGATTTGTTTTTATTTTCACTTTGATTTTAGAAAAATACTCTCATTTCAAGGTTATCTCATGATTTTATGTGTGTATGTGTATAACCTAAGCATTGGACTATAGATAGTACTCTGGTCTGGATTAAAAGAATTGCTGTTTTATCACTATAATAGCATAGCCATAATCCCCATTACACTAATTTGAATGTGGTTGAGCTTCTTCTAAAAACTTATTAGGCTACTGTTTACTTAATAATTAGGTTTTTTACTTTGGACTTATATTTTTTACAACACTTTATGTGTGATATTTTGTACCTTTTATTAGCCCAAAAAGACAGTATTTTGTATACACCTGGATTATGTATTTAAATATTTAAGTAAATATTCTGATACTGACATTATATTTTTGTCACATTTAAATATTATTCTGTAGGATTTGGCATTGTTAAAATGTCTGGATCATCACCATTATATATTTAAATCAACGATTACCTATGTAATATATGTTTATTTAGGCAAACGTTTTTGAGTCAGAGTAGTTTGTACTATTTTTTTTTATTTTTCTTTATAGCCTTAAATACCCACTAATTATATATATATTAGGTTTACCCTTTTTTTTTAAGAATTTACCTTCAAATAAGCTCAAATTACTGTTTGACCAGGACAGCTTTTGATTATTCATTGGTTCCATCCTCATATTTTTAGGTCAGTTACACGCAGCAATTTTTTCATATTTTAATTGATGTTAAATTAGAATAAAATAATTCCATAAAATTTTAATTTGCAACCTAAAATATAAATCACACTTTACTATTAAAAAAAAAACACCTGGTTAAATTATAATACAGCAAAAGCACATATTTATATCATATACATGAAACATAAGTAGACAGTGTCTAAATAAAGTGGTAATTCATTTTACACGTCAACATAAAATTTATGACCCATTTATACTAATAGTGAAAATGTAATATTTCCCCATAGAAATATTAAACAAATGACAAATATACTAATATGCACCAATAAAATAAAAAAAAGGAATCGAATCAGCTTGAACAACTCAAACCTTAGTTAATTTAAAATTATTCAAGTGTGATAAAATACGATTTTGTTTTATATATATATATATATATATATATATATATATATTATTTAATATTTGTGGTATATATGTTTATCACAAATATATAATAAATAAATAGATTTTAACTATATATAATATTGATAAAAATTTAATTAATCAGAACAATAAGAAAGATTGTTAAGCTGTGAAAACATAAACGCATCGTATTTATATAGACTATAAACCAGTCCAATTTATAATACCTAGCAATAGAATGTGACATTTTCCCATACTATTACAATCTAATAGGTATCAAATCCACTCTCGATCATAGCTCAGTAGTGACAAACTCCAATTTATAGTGGATATTCTATTACCATCTCCTGCATCTACATGATATCTGATGCCTTAGCAGACACAGTCCGATCAATCCCTTCTTAGATGTATGCTAAGCATAGCGTGTAACTTCCTCAATTGATGACACTGAAAGGTTGACGCGTTTTGCGACAGCTTCATCAGGACCCATTGACTGGTGCAAGGAGGACCCTTTTTATATCTGGTGAGTATATATGGTGCAAACTTTAACTCTTTTTTTGCCTTTTATCTTTTACAGAGCTGGAGGCGTATATGGAAAAAAATCACCTGTCATCCATGATTAATAACATATATGTCAATCACTCTTTGGGTATGAAATAATATACAGCAATGCTGAGCATAATTATTATATATACCATAAACAAAATTAATAATTAAAGCTCCATCAAATATTGTGCAAAAATATTAGTGCATGAATAAAATTACATTTATGCATAACTCACAAATTGACAACAGCATAGTGACTTATTATAGTTCACTGGTTACTGTAAAATATTACGTAAATGTAAAACATGACTGTTTTTTATCAATTTAATTATGAAAATACTTTTTATAAGATACTAGTCACTTGCCCCTCAAAAATTATGGTATAGTATTGTCTTAAAAATGTTGTCTTCTGTCTGTTTGTGCACCCTCTCTCTTTGTACCCTCTCTCTATCTCTGCGCCCTCTCCCTCTCTCTGTGCTCTCTCTCCTTCCCTCCTTCTATCTCTCCCTCCCTTCTTCTCTCTCTCCCTCTCCTTCTCTCTCTGTCTCTCCTTCTCTCTCCCTCTCCTTCTTTCTCTCCCTCTCCTTCTCTCTCTCCCTGTCCTTCTCACTCTCTCTTTCTCTCCTTCTCACTCTCCTTCTCACTCCCTCTCTCCCTCTCCTTCTCTCTCTCTCTCTCTCTCTCTCTCTCTCTCCTTCTCTCTCTCTCTTTCCCTCTCCTTCTCTCTCCCTCTCCTTCTCTCTCTCTCTAATCCTCTCCTTCTCTCCCTCTTCTTCTCTCTCTCTCTTCCTCTCCTTCTCTCTCCATCTCCTTCTCTCTCCTTCTCTCACTCCTTCTCTCTCCCTCTCCTTCTCTCTCTCTCTCTTCCTCTTCTTCTCTCCCTCTTCTTCTCTCTCTCCCTCTCCTTCTCTCTCTCTCTCTCTCTCCTTCTCTCTCTCTCCCTCCCTCCCTCTCCTCCTCTTTCTCTACTTCTCTCTCACTCTCCTTCTCTCTCCCTCTGCTTCTCTCTCTCTTCCTCTCCTTCTCTCTCTCTTCTTCTCTCTCTCTCCCTCTCCTTCTCTCTCTCTCTCCCTCTCCTTCTCTCTCTCTCTCTCTCTCTCTCTATATATATATATATATATATATATATATATATATATATATATATCCCTCTCCTTCTCTCTTTCTTTCCTTCTCTCTCTCTCCCTCTCCTTCTCTCTCTCTCTCTCTCTGTCTCTCCTCTCTCCTTCTCTCTCTCCCTCTCCTTCTCACTCTGTCTTTCTCTCCTCACTCTCACTCTCACTCTCTTTCTCCCTCCCCATCCTTCCTTCTCTCTCCTTCCCTCTCCCTCCCTCCTCTCCCCCTCCCTCTTCTCCATTCGGTACCCATTTGCAATTGGCAATTAGCGAGCATCATACGCAAACTCGCAGTACAGCAACTATATTAGTGGTTATCATATAATTAATACATAAACTATCAACCTAAAAATGGAATGATGAAGTTTGCCAAATTCTTATATAATTACGTGAATTTAAATAATATTTTATAGGGATACCTATCAATGTGATGTGCAGCTATGCTGTATATAATATCCACCATTGTTGAGCAAAATTTGATTATAAACCAAAACCCAAATAAAGAATTGAAGTGCCACCAAATAATGTATAGAGTGCTGCTTAGAGCATGGATAATTTATATATTCTATTAGAGTGCAACACACATATTGACAACATAATTGTGAATTTTATAATTCACTGAGTACTATGGAAAATGTAATGAATTAAATAAATAAATAAATATGTGAACTATCACAATCTGTTCTTCTTATGGGGCTTGAGAAGGTTTAACAGAGCTGACCGTACCCCGCAGTATCGTTTGGGTACGTTTGGGATCCCCTCTGTAAGTCAGCAGGACCTTAGCCAGACACTCCCCAGTAACCTCAGACCTTTTGCAGCATCTGGAATACAGCTAGGCTGGGGATAGGTCACAATCCGGTTATAGTTAGAAAATAACTCAAGGAACCACACCATTATCTATGTGTTCCAGAAGCAACTAAACTGTTTATTCATTTCTTTGCATAGAACATACACCATCCTCCTCTATAGCCAAACCCCACCTTGTAACTAAGGCTACCAACACCAGTCCCCTCCTGAGACATCTGATCTGCTATCTTTTACAACCCCCTTTACAACTGAAGCCAGAGAGGATGCACGCCTGGACACTCCCAGTCTTCGTAAATCCACATAAATTCCTGTAGAACGTAATCCTTTGTCCCACATGTGACTGCAGTAACTTTACATTATATAAGCAGGATGCCATGACAGTGACTATATGCACACATTCCATCCATAACTATACTCACACATTACACTCATGACCATACTATAAGTACACATTAATTCTTTAAATATGACACGTAAATGAAAGATAAATTGTTACAGTCCTTAAAAAACATTGCATTTCACTTTTTATAGTTTCAGGTATTATTAACCCAGCGTTCCAAAGTCTCAAATAACAAGGTTACTTAAGGGATTTTGTGGAGCCCCAAAGTCAGTCATGACAGTCACGTTAAGCCCAAAAGAGTCCAGCAACTAGTCCAAAGTCCAGGGCTACTGTGACATGAACCGTGCCTGTTTTTACTTGTAATTCAATTATGAATATGACTTTTTTTAATATATTGTTGTATAATACATAAATTACCAATCTCCTAATACAAAAATGAAGTTTGCCGGTGGTATAAATTTTTTTTATATGTAACTGACTAAAATATAATAGTGACACCTATCAATGTGATAATCCAAATTCCCAAACCTGTTAATAAATCGTACCATGTTTTATTAAACACCATGTTTTACAACTGTAACTTAAGGCCTTTCAAGGTTCCAATAGGTGAGAATCTGTATATTTTATATAGCAATTGCATTCAGGAGGATAACATTAATCACCTTATTAAGTTATGTTTTATAATAAAAAAAGGCTAATAGCTGTTTTTATTAATGTAAATCTGGCAGCTGTTTTAGTGACTACTCTGCTAATAAATAATAAATATTTGTTTTCTATTTTGAGATTGTTATCTATAAATTATTTATTTGTATTGTCTAATGAAAAGTATAATGTACTGTCATTAATTATTTTGGCAGTGGGACCTAATCTTCTGTTGTACAAGACTGGACTGTAAAAGTTGTTAAAATACAGTTCTATCATTTCCTGTAATGTGGGTTTGTAAATGATCATCTATAGGGGGGTGCAGAGAGAATGTGGATGATCTAGAAAGGGATGATGATCTATGGGAGGGGCAGGAAGAGTGTGGATGATCTGTAAGGGGTGATGATCTATGAGGAGGTGCAGGAAGAGTGAGACTAATCTGTAAAGGCTGATGATCTATGAGGAGGTGCAGGAGAGGGTGGATGATCTGTAAGGAGTGATGATCTATGAGGGGGTGCAGGGAGAGGGTGGATGATCTGTAAGAATGATGATCTATGACTGGGTGCCAGGAGAGCGTGGATGATTTGTAAGGGGTAATGATCTATGAGGAGGTGCACGAAGTGTGAGAATGATCTGTAAGGGTTGATGATCAATGTGGATGTGCAGGAGAGGGTGGATGATCTGCAAGGGGTGATGATCTATGAGGAGGTGCAGGGAGAGGGTGGATGGTCAGTAACAGATGAATGGAACAATGACATTTCTGCTTCTCTTGGTTGCTGTTATTGAGATCCACTCCATTTGAGCAGAACGCTGCCATCAGACAGTATTTGTTCAAATCTTCTGATCTTGCTGCACTTTCACTATCCAACACTAGATGGCACAAGCAGATTGAAATATATCAGCTGCAAAATAATATTTATTATGTTTATCCTTTATTTGGAACGCGCCAACATATTCCGAAGCACTATAAGGGTTGAGTATAAAGAAAAACACAATATTAATACACAATTTTAACACAAGGAAGGGTCCTGTCTTTGAGTTTAAAATCGTAAAGGGCTCTATATGGTGTGAAAGAGCACAATATTCTTTGTTAAAATGATCTACTGTTTATTGTTTTATTACACTGATAGCAGCTAAAAGATCTGTAGACTTAGGTCTGTTTACAAACACACTGCTGACTACTCCATGATTAACAACACATGCCGTCACCAGCCAGTGCAAGCTCCGGTAAAGACAAGATTTATGATTTCTCTCTGCATTTAAGAATGTAATCAGTTGTCAGTTAACCCACTAGTAACATATATAGGAGTTTTCAGCAGTCATTTCCCTGCACAGATGAATTTGGGAAAGGTTAACCCTTTTTCTGCTTCTGATCTCTGCACCAAGCTCTTGCTGTCAGTCTGCCTGGGGGACATGCCAGGGTCTCATATAAACAGGCACTTCATTTATAATTTTTTTCTGGGAAAAAGGCTCAAATTTCAAAAAGTATTTAAACATATTTTTAGGAGTACTATACAGTTTTGTGCTCCAAGTTGTACTGAATTAATTGTCCCTTTAAGTACATTTTTCCCAAAGCACCTTCCAAGATTATAACTCGTAAATTTACAATCCAAAGGGATCGGGAGAGGCAGGAATCTGGACAAGAATAGCAGTAAGGGATTTGAATTAGCCAGAAGAAGAGTGACAGATATAAGAAAGAGGTTAGAAGAGAAGACAATTCTGTTGCAAGTGTTAAATTTGCCTGGATAAAAAATGTGCAAGGTTGGGAGAATGTTTCCAATTATTAGGAGAGAGCAGAAAGGTATCTATGCTTTAGTGTTCAAATTTAAAAATGGACTCTGTGGTAAAAAAAATCCTAAAATTAAGATTAATTAGAAGCAAATTATTTTAGAATGGAAGAAAATATGAATAAACAGTATTTATGTTTCAATTATTTTACTATATGATTCCATTTTCTTTTCTGGTGTGATACTATCTCAAACTATTGAACTTTCCATTAGTCTTAATTGCCACGTTAACATCATTCAGATAGTATCAGACACTTTTCACTCCCCCAGGTTAGATCACTCAGTGCACAGCCATAAATCCTGCTCTGTAGTGCAACAGATTTCTGTGCAGGGAGCAGCCAAACCAAGCGTTACGGATGAGACGACCCTAGGAGCCAATAGGAAATGGGAACGTCATAAATCTTATAATGAGTGGGAAGTGCAGTACAACTGCTGTAACTGGATACTGCAATGAAACATTATATATATACTAGCGACTTGCCCGTAAAAAATGACGGGGCAATAAAATTGTAAGGCAGGTAATGCTATTTGCCACAGACATAATTTGGCGCTCATTGCGAGGCTCTTGGTTGTTGTACTTTTTTTATGAGAGGCGCTTTTGCTGTCATTGTAAGGTCAGAGCTGATCTCCTTTTTGCTGTTATTGCAAGGCTGTCCCCTGGTGTAGTTTGTGTGGTATGAGCAGCGTTGGCGCTCGTTGTGAGGCGAGCGGTGAATGTCTTTTGTGTTTATTGTGATTTTTTTTGTCTTTTTTTTTTGTGTATATGTACTTTTGTATGCTTATTAAATAATGTATAAATTAATAAATTAATATACTTTACCTATTTGTAAGTAATATATGCAGAAAGAGTTGTGCCGAAGAGCTGACAATCTGTTTTGATGTTGCTGCAGCATACAATGTAGATTTGCACTGTTGGTGAGCTGAGGTGTAAGTGTCAGCAATGTGTGCAGTGTGTAGTGTAAATAGGCTGCGTGCGCGAGGGGAAGCCGTTAGTGTAGCTGGGGACTTCTGCATTCTGTAAGGTAGTGTTGTAAAATGGCGGCGAATGTGTATGTGGTACGTGGTTGTGGATGATTAGCGTCCTTGCTAAAAGTGTATCTTGTACCTCGTACGGCTTTTTGGAAAAGCCGTATGCGGCTTTAGGGTCGTGTAGCCTCGTTTTGGTTTTTTGCAGCGGCCATTTTTTCTCTTGCTTAGTAATTTTTACTTAAATTGAGGTGTATCTTCACTTGCAGAGGTCCTGGGTGCCCCCCTTGCTGTGGGTAAGCTTTTTTTTTATCTTTTTGTGTGTATTTATTGTGTTTTTAATGTTTTCAGGAGCGCGCGGTCCAGCCGTTAAGGTTGTATTTTTGCGAGTTCGTAATGTTTTTTTTTCTAAGTCACCGTGTCTCGAATTTTTTTGTGTAAGTCCATAGTTAGTCATTGCGTGTTTATTGTTTTTTGTCAAAGTCCTGCTTGTGTGGTCGTCTGTAACCTCTTGTGAGGCGCCGTAGAGCCTCCACATCCAAAAATGCGGCCCCTCGAGAGGGACGCAGTTCTTGATTCGTAGTTTGACAACTAATATATGTGATATATAGTAATTGTTTTTTTATTTATCAATATATTTGGATATTGAAAAGATGTGCCAATTGTATTTATAGCTTCAATAAATAAAGATGTGTTTATTATGTGTTAAAATATGATATATTTATAGACAATGCATGTGTTTGTTTTTAGGCAACGTGGTTTTGTGACGTTTATTAACCCCTTGAGTACTGGGTTGTTTGTTACGCTGGATCAACATATCAGATTGTTAAGTGTCAAACAAATGTTGAAATTTCATAATTTTAGAGTGCTTATTGTGCTATACTGTCACTTCAAATGCTTCTGAGAGACTCAGCCAAGGTTTTAAAAACTCTTGTGAGTTGTCTTTGGTATACGTAAATATTTCTTCTGCTTTTTCAATTACGGCACTGCCCTGATTTGCAAATGATCCGTATAATCTTATTAGCCTAGGGTTTGGGCTTCAAAGTGGTAAAACTTAATGGAGATGCCTCAATGGCCTTGCTTTTCGTTTGTGTCGTGAAGTCCACTGGTAGCAGTGACCCGCAGAGTTTGCTTGCAATGTTTTACGGGTGGGGGCTTAACATAGTGAGGTAGTATATCAATATTGGCTGTATTATTTTTGATGCTCTTGCTTCAGTGTTGTTCTTCAAATTAAGTATAAAACCACAGTGGCCCTGTAATCATTTTGCAATCAAAAATCTATTCAACTGGTGTTGGGTTCACAAAAAATATGTAGTTGATATACTGACCCTTACATCAGATTAGGGGGGATTTCTACTAGGGTATCTTGTAAACTAAGCTTATAAGCTTTTTAGTTATTTACTTTCTATTTCCAAGTTTCCCTCAACCTTCACAAGACACACACAAAAAAAACAGATAGGGGATATCTTGTAAACAGTACTGGAGCTATTTTATAATAAATCAATGTGATTAATTGATTTTGTTTCAACTTCCCTACAGATAAACAGACAGCTTGGGAGGGCTGTTTATAAAAGGCAATGACGTGCAGAATGTTTTTATCTTCCTATAAACATTTTAACTTTATTAAGTACAGTTCTTCAAAACAGCATATAATAAAATGTCCTTTAACATATCACAATGTTATTATACATCAACTGCACATACGGAAAATCCACAGGAATGATTTGCACACAGTGACACCAGTTTCCTAGATGTTGTAATTAATTCCCTGCAGTTATGGCAAATTCTGCATTTAAACAATGCTGGCAACTGCTCTATAAAGAAAATCAAATTGCAAACTCACTCAATACATTTCATAGAAGTTTGAAAAGATATAGAATCAGATTGAAGGCACAAATGCTATATCGTGCATTTAAGCAAGTATAAACTACACATTGCAAAATTGTTTTTGGTTGTTTGTTTGTTTTTGGTTGTTGTTTAGGGTTTCAAACATCTCAAGGACACTAACATTTTAATAAGTCACCTGGATAAAGCTACCATTGGGGCACTCAGTGCAATGCAACGGGGTGGGCTAAGTTCTGTCAAACTTTTTTATTAAATTATTTGTTTTTTTTACTGCTACTGGGGGCTTGCACTTCACTTTTGTCCCTACTGGAACCCACCCCTCCATTGCCCCTGCCCCCACCACAGGCACTGTCAGCCTCACCAGTGTCCCCCCTTCTCTGCCTCTGGCGTATCTAAAAGCCGGGGAAGGGAATCCTGAATGACATCACATACACATGATATCATTCGGGATTCCCTGCTCTGATCATAAGACTCGCAGCAGGGAAGGCAGAGAAGCATGCAAGGTGGTGAGGCCCAGGCTTTGGGAGGGATCAAGGCACCAGAGGTGGGCCCAGTGTTGGGGGCCCTCCATTCACTAAGTCCACCACTGACCAGAGATCTATGACATTGGATGTTGGATCAAAGTGTGAAGCTCCACTGAGATGTCCCACCAGGATTCGGTGATGCAGATACATTTCCCATTGTATCTGCAATAAATAAACTATTTGTATAGATTTAGGTTGGAGCAAGTGGCCCTGTGTTCACTTCTGCTGCATCTCACAGTTTCCTTTGTAGCCAGTAATTGTATTTTCTAAAGTTATAGTCAATCCAATTTACACTCATATATTAATGTGCAACTGTAGTCAACCTTTTTCTATATAATCTTTTGAATAACTAAATTTGACAACGTGCAAAAAATAAACACAACCGTTAAATGTTTAACTTTTTTACCAAATTATTCTTTACTACAGGGTTCCATTTTCTTTTAACAGCTGTTATTTTCTCAAGAGGGTGTGTCCTTGTAAGCTAATGAGCTTTTCATTACTGAACTAGCAATTGTCACATTCTCATTGAGTAGATAGCACAACTGACGCTACAGTATGCTCTTATGAAGAACTTGACTTTATTATGTGCAAAATGTATTCACACTGTTTAAAATAAACACAACCTTTCAATTGTATCTGTCCAGGGTGTCAAACAGGTTGCTCTCCGCTATTAATAAACAGCAGAGGGGGTGTTTGATGGTTTCCTGACTGGGGCACCATTTGTTCTCAGATGGCTCCGGTCACTTAGGGCAAATATTTACTAAATAAGAATTTAACCCACCTGCTGTGTATAGACAGTCACCTATATCATGTATATCTACTGACCCAATCCTGGCTCCTGCCCCACTCCCCAAGTATATTTATAGAACACTGTGCAAATCTTGGTGAATTACTTCAGCAAGACATTATTAGATTATTGTAAAGGAAGCTTTAAAGGAGCACTGTATGAAAGGTTTGGGGTTTTCTAATGGTATACTGTACAAGTAGGTAGTATGCCAAAGAATTAGAATCAAGCATATTATCACAAATATTAACAACTTAAACTTTTTGTTGTTGTTCAGTCCTTCAGTCATGTTCGACTTTCAGTGACCATATGGACCAAAACACGCCAGGCACATACATCTGTGTTTCTAGTCGTGCTTATACATATGGTTTTCTTGGCAAAGATATTGGAGTGGGTTGTCAGTTCCTTCTCCAGTCTGACCTCTCTGCTATGACCTGCCCATCTTGGGTGACCCTACATTGTATAGCTCACAGCTTCATTAAGATACACAAGCCCCTTCACCACGACAAGGTAGCGATCCAGAAGTGATTTTATTTGTATTTTAAAAGTAATTACATAGACTCGGTAACAAAAGAGGACATGTAGTGCTTGATCACAGCTGCAAATTGAGTCACATGGAATAAAAATGAAGTTTATTTTTTTCAATAGTATGAACATCTCTCTTTGGCATACTGCCTACATGGTTAGTATGATGTTAAAAAAAATTCTGTGTTACTATGTGTGAGTGCAGCCCTTTAGGATGTTCCACCTATTCTATTGGCCAATTCGTAAATGTATACACATTTAAAACTGCACTTAATATTGTCACATATTCTATTAGCTACTTGCAATCCAATTACGAGTTCTTGCCCACAATCACTACGGGCCAGCCAAAGCCGCAAAACCATCCTTAGTATTCCATTGGTTTTAGCACGGTTTGAATATAACAAGCTCTAACTAATTAAAGTTACACAAAATCAATATTTTATTAGACCCGGAGCACTAACTCGTAAATAAAGTCTGACCCGCAAATGAAAAAACTATCACGTTACTATCAAAAATATTACTAGTACTAAGTAGGACTCACAATGGCTTTTTCAAACACTTATTAGAGCTGTAACAGCCATTAAACACACAATACTGTACTGGTCTCAAACATATGCGATTAAAAAATATTATATTATGTTATTTCTGAGTTATAGCGATCCCAAGACTCAAGGGGTTAATACATATCATGAAACCTACATGGACTAGAACAGACGATCTAATGCATTTTATAGAGTGGCTGATTGCGAGCCCAATCTGCAAAAATTACTTATTGGCAATAATTAATTATTCGCCTCCGATTGCAGATCACGTCTAACTTCCACGTTTTACTGACATCATGATGACGGACTCATTTACTATTGGTTGTGTCTAAGAAGTAAATTATGGGCTTGCTTTGTGAGATCATATGATCACGCCCCCCGAAATCCAACTTAAAAATGCAGGGTTTACAAGTTTAGGCTTAAGGAGGTAAATTGTGAGCTGGAGTCAATAGAATACATCTAAACATTCAGAGAACACCCACAGCCAAATTAACGTGTTTGAGGCATTTGCCGGCTTCTAATAGAATAGGGGGAAAAAAATTGTAATTGACTCAAAGATTTACTGACACTGGACAAGATCACATTGCTTTGAATATAGATATCAAGAGAATTATACTTTATGTCCATAGACTTCTATGTATAAAATAATTTGGATTAAAACCATTGGGCCATATTCTATTAGATAGAGGAGTAAGATATTGCCCAATGTCAGTAAACCTTTGAGTTATATTAATGTCGATAATGGGCAAAAACCTAAATAAAAACATTTAAATGTATTTGCAGCTTTATAAAACACACAGTTGGAAGTTGAGATATAACAAACAGGGACGTCTTTATAAGACAACAATAGAGACGGACAAGATTATATATAGGCAGCCCTCAATATTGCGAAACGGACCGTCTAGATTTTCATAGGATACACAACTAGCCCATTCTTGTTCAGTGGGGTGGGGATGTCTCTTTATTGTGTGTTTTATCGCCCTGTCTTGAATTGCTTATTATGCATGCATGATTAAGGTACAAGCCTTCCACGGTGGGTTATTTTTGGCGAGGATATAGCCATTGACACAAGTTTCAGAAGTACACTTTCCCATTATCTATTTCACCATTGTCCAAGTTATGTATATGGTGCTACTATGTATTCTTATGTTTTAGTTTTTAACCTATCAATTTTAGAGCATTATCTGTCAAAGGATTAGCAAGCTAGGATTGCTATATGAGGACAGTATTGGGGAATTGTGCAATTACACAGTGAACACGTATGTGCTTAAAGGGGGGCGGGATTGGCACATTAGTGTCAGCCCACTTCACATATACAGAGATTTATCCCTGTGAGCCATAGGCTAGTGCAATCCCAGCTTTTACTAGGTTTTGGACTTCACACTTCCTTTTAGCTTGATTTTCCCATCCATTAAAGTGCTTTGCATATAATGTTTGTAACTTTCTAAAAACATTTTGCCCTTTATTAATGTTAGTTCTTTAAACCAGAGCACTGAAAGCAACTTGTTAAATTACAAACGTTGTTACGTTTTTATCCCTCATAGAGGTGGTCAATGCACTGGAAGGGTAGTTGATACCAGGACTTACCTACAAGAAAAAGTGATCAGATAGACAACTAAATATGATAATCTTACAGGCTTCAACAGATCCCTCCAAAATAATCTCATAATCATTAGTTTATGCAGGATAATAAGTGAGACAGTCAGGGGAAGAGAGAGACAGGGGAGTGATGAGAGAGAGGAATAGGCAGGAGAAGGGAGAGACAGACAGGAGAAGGGAGCTAGGGAAGTGAGGTCACAGTCAGCCAGGAGATGGGAGAGAACCAGGGGAGTGAGGAGAGAGACAGGCAGGAGAAGGGAGAGACAGACAAGAGAAGGGAGAGAGACAGGCAGGAGAAGGGAGAGACAGACAAGAGAAGGGAGCTAGGGAAGTGAGGTCACAGTCAGCCAGGAGATAAGAGAACCAGGGGAGTGAGGAGAGAGACAGGCAGGAGAAGGGGGGAACCAGGGGAGTGAGGAGAGAGACAGACAGGAGAAGGGAGAGACAGACAAGAGAAGGGAGGGAACCAGGGGAGTGAGGAGAGAGACAGGCAGGAGAAGGGAGAGACAGACAGGGGAGTGATGAGAGAGAGACAGGCAGGAGAAGGGAGAGACAAACAGGAGAAGGGAGCTAGGGAAGTGAGGTCACAGTCAGCCAGGAGATGGGAGAGAACCAGGGGAGTGAGGAGAGAGACAGGCAGGAGAAGGGAGAGACAGACAAGAGAAGGGAGAGAGACAGGCAGGAGAAGGGAGAGACAGACAAGAGAAGGGAGCTAGGGAAGTGAGGTCACAGTCAGCCAGGAGATAAGAGAACCAGGGGAGTGAGGAGAGAGACAGGCAGGAGAAGGGGGGAACCAGGGGAGTGAGGAGAGAGACAGACAGGAGAAGGGAGAGACAGACAAGAGAAGGGAGGGAACCAGGGGAGTGAGGAGAGAGACAGACAGGAGAAGGGAGAGACAGACAAGAGAAGGGAGGGAACCAGGGGAGTGAGGAGAGAGACAGGCAGGAGAAGGGAGAGACAGACAGGGGAGTGATGAGAGAGAGACAGGCAGGAGAAGGGAGAGACAGACAGGAGAAGGGAGCTAGGGAAGTGAGGTCACAGTCAGCCAGGAGATAAGAGAGAACCAGGGGAATGGGGAGAGAGACAGGCAGGAGAAGGGAGAGACAGACAAGGAAGTGAGGAGAGAGATAGACAGGAGAAGGGAGAGATAGACAGGGGAGTGAGGAGAGAGACAGACAGGAGAAGGGAGAGATAGACAGGGGAGTGAGGAGAGAGACAGGCAGGAGAATGGAGAGATAGACAGGGGAGTGCAGAGAGAGACAGGCAGGAGAAGGGAGAGATAGACAGGGGAGTGAGGAGAGATACAGACAGGAGAAGGGAGAGATAGACAGGGAAGTGAGGAGAGAGACAGGCAGGAGAAGGGAGAGATAGACAGGGGAGTGAGGAGAGAGACAGGCAGGAGAATGGAGAGATAGACTGGGGAGTGAGGCCATAGTCAGTCAGAAGAATGGAGAGAACCAGGGGAGTGAGGAGAGAGAGAGAGGCAGGAGAAGGGAGAGAACCAGGGGAGTGAGGCCAGAGTCAGTCAGAAGAATGGAGAGAACCAGGGGAGTGAGGAGAGAGAGAGGCAAGAGAAGGTAGAGAACCAGGGGAGTGAGGCCAGAGACAGGGAGGAGAAGGGAGAGACAGAGAGGGGAGTGATGATAGAGACGGGTAAGAAAAGGAAGAGACAGACAGGATAAGAGATATAGGGGAGTGAGGCCAGAGTCAGCCAGAAAAAAGGGGGAGAACCAGGGGAGTGATGAGAGAGACAGGCAAGAGAAGGGAGTTGGACAGGGGAGTGGTGAGAGACAGGTGAGAAAAGGGAGAAACAGACAAGATAAGGGAGATAGGAGAGTGAGGCCAGAGTCAGCCAGGGGAGTGAGATACATGCAGGAGAAGAGAGAAAGACATAGGGTGAGAGAGAAACAGGAGAGTAGGGAGAGAGACAGGCAGGAGAAGAGAGAAAGACATAGGGTGAGAGAGAAACAGGAGAGTAGGGAGAGAGACATGCAGGAGAAGAGAGAAAGACATAGGGTGAGAGAGAAACAGGAGAGTAGGGAGAGAGACAGGCAGGAGAAGAGAGAAAGACATAGGGTGAGAGAGAAACAGGAGAGTAGGGAGAGAGACAGGCAGGAGAAGAGAGAAAGACATAGGGTGAGAGAGAAACAGGAGAGTAGGGAGAGAGACAGGCAGGAGAAGTGAGAAAGACATAGGGTGAGAGAGACAGGGGAGTAGGGAGAGAGACAGGCAGGAGAAGTGAGAAAGACATAGGGTGAGAGAGACAGGAGAGTAGGGAGAGAGACAGGCAGGAGAAGAGAGAAAGACATAGGGTGAGAGAGAGACAGGGGAGTAGGGAGAGAGACAGGCAGGAGAAGGGAGAGACAGGGGAGTTGAGATAGACAGGGGAGTAGGGAGAGAGACAGGCAGGAGAAGGGAGAAAGACATAGGGTGAGAGAGAGACAGGGGAGTAGGGAGAGAGACAGGCAGGAGAAGGGAGAGACAGGGGAGTTGAGATAGACAGGGGAGTAGGGAGAGAGACAGGCAGGAGAAGGGAGAAAGACATAGGGTGAGAGAGAGACAGGGGAGTAGGGAGAGAGACAGGCAGGAGAAGGGAGAGACAGGGGAGTATAGATAGACAGGGGAGTAGGGAGAGAGACAGGCAGGAGAAGGGAGAAAGACATAGGGTGAGAGAGAGACAGGGGAGTAGGGAGAGAGACAGGCAGGAGAAGGGAGAGACAGGGGAGTTGAGAGAGACAGACGGGAGAAGAGAGAGACAGGCAAGAGAAAGAAGAGTAAGGCCAGGGTCAGTCAGGAGAAGGGAGAGAACCCAAGGAACCAGGAGAGAGACAGACAGGAGAAGAGACAGAGGAAGTGAGGAGAGATATAAGCAGAGAAATGGAGAGATAGGTTAAGGGAGAAGAGACATACAAGGGAAGAGGAAGAGAATGAGAGCCAGGGGAATGGACTGAGACAGACAAGGAGGGAGAGAGACAAATACAGGTGAAGAAAAGAAAGACAGGGGAAGTGAGTGAGAGAAAAGAAAGGGAAGGGTGAGAGAGAAATGTCACAGCATGGGAGGAGAGACAGCTAGGGTAAGGAATGTGAGCTAAAACTAGGGGAATGGAAGAGAGTAACAACCAGGGTAAAAGAGGAGAGGTGGTAGTCAGAGCAAGAGAGAAATAGGCAGAATCAGGAAGGAGAGAGAGAGAGAGAGAGAGAGAGAGAGAGAGAGAGAGAGAGAGAGAGAGAGAGACTGCCAGTGATACAGCCAGTGCAGGGAACAAGGAGACAACCATGGTAAAAGAGAGAAAAAAGTAAGGGCAAGGGTAGTGGCAGCCAGTCAATAAAATGGTTTGAGATAGCTAGATGAAAATATGAAAGAGACATACTGTATGGGGCAAGGAGGGAGAGAAGTAGGGTAAAGGAGAGAGAGAAGACTGGAAAAGGATATTAAAAGCAATGAAGCCAGTCTGTGCAACAGAGAGACAGGCAGGGAAAATACAGAGTGTGATAAGCAGGCCAAGAGAGGGCAGAGACAGTCAGTACAAGAAAGGATGAGAGAGACAGCTAATGAAATAGATGAATATATAAAATCCAGGCAATTAACTTAATTAATTCCTAATCTAAATATTAACATAATCAGAGCTCTCATCCTCCCAGCTCTCTCATGTCTCACACCACTCTCCCCACTCCCCTCACACCCCTTGCAATGACTCTGGACAGCAGCTTCTCCCCTGGGTGCAATAACTACAAAGTGCATTTGCATGTGCTCAGCCATTTGGGTCACATGGGTGTGTGAGGTCAGGAAGGAGTTAATGCATTAGGATCACATTATCCTGTAAGCTCGTCAGTGGATGGGATGGTCAGTGATGCTCTGGCAGATACAGATGTACAAACTGGCAAGTGGGGATATTCAACACGGCTGGCTGGGCATCACTAAACTACTTCTGAGTACCCCGATTTGGAGCTACCACCCCAAAAATGTGAGTAAGCTGAAGGACTTGCAGGTTGCTGTCTAGTTTCTGACAATAACTATAGATCATATAAAAAGATTAAACATATAAATTACTCAAGAAATTAAACCATAATGTCATAAAGGTATCACATTTTACTCCACTTTGTTTCCAAATGTGTTTTGTTTGGGCAAAACTGCAGTTTTCTGGCAGGGTGTACAGCCCACCCTCTTGTTTCAGAGCTCTCCTAGAGGAGAGAGGCACAGGGTCAATTTCAAGACATATTGGCTTCAAAATGAAGCTAGAAAACATTTTCACAACAAATAGGGTCAGTTTGCCATTAAAATAATTAATATCTCTGGTTCATCCACTGCTAATATATTAACAATCCAAACCAAAGCTGGGGAGTTTGGAGGTGAAAAAACTCCAATTAAAGTAAAAGAAAACGGTAAATGGCTCATACTTTAATAGTCTTTGTTTTCTATTTTTGAGTCTATCTGGCAATTCAAAAATGTACAGAAATGTGCTATTTATTTACAAAATGATTCATTTTGAGACATTCAATCAAAGCTGTTTTGCAGCACAATTGATGCACTGTATCCCATAAACATATTAGGTAGAAACTTTCACCAAAATCTGCCACATTTTAAGTAACAAATAAATAAATAAACTATTTTATCAACTGTCTTTCCAAATAATAATTTGAAAATAATGTGTTTGTGTGTTTTCATCATTATTTTGGTGCACATAAACTAGGTGTGATCCTCAGTCCCTATACATTTAATATTGTGTTATATATTATCACTGCTGTAATAAACATAGTAACAAGTACATTATGTAAAGATACCAAGTTAAACCTTAAAGAATAACAATGTACAAATTGATATCTACAATGCATCATCTTTATTTTGAAGCTGGTATGTACCCTGTATCCCCCTCCTCTGGTTTGGGCAAGCCCCCCTGACATGTTCCAGCCAGTGACACAAGATACAGTTTAGAGGGATTTCTTGTTCTGTTTCTACCCAGATCTGCTTTGAAGTTGGGATAGGATGGTTTCATTTCCTTTGGCTTCAAAATGAAGTGATCTTCCCTTTATGCATTATCATGAGGTCACATGAAATATTATTAAAATCAGCAGTGGGTGATAAAGTTACAGAATATGTTAACAGGGTTTCAGATGTGTTATGGTCTCCTCTCAGTATCTCTCTGACTGGATGCAGTGCCTCTAATTGGATTCTTTTATATCAGGGAATGGGCTAGAAACACTCTGAGAAGTGTATTACTAATTATAAATATGGTGCAATTACTCTAATATTGGGTACAAGTTGTTGGGTCTTTGAAAAAAAAAGAGAAATCTGCAAACTTTGGATGTGAGGGCAAAATGCTCCATCACTGGACACACCCTTGCCAAGGCAACGCAAAGGGTTAAAGACGCAGTATTTTACATTCAGGATGATGCCCCTCCTGGTCCTGTGAGATGATTAAAGTATGGCTGTTGTTTAGGAAACATGGTAAAGGAAGGATAGGGATATTTGTTGTTTGGTTGTTTGTTTGTTTGTTTGTTTTAATCATTGAATTTGACACTTTCAACTTCCCCTGCTAATCCTTATAGTTATAATTGCAAGCCCTACTCCTTCTGAAATGTTAGAGCTCCTCTCATACATGGATTCTTCACCAAAGTAACATGGATGCCTCCAGGGTCTGGTGGAGACATCAACATTATTTTTTAAATAAAAATCTAAATGTATTACTTTTTCTCTACATAATTATATTGTTATTCAGATTCAAAATATATTTATTAATTATGCATATGTCCTGTGGGGTTGGGCTTAGAGAATTTAGACCTTTGTTTTTTTATTTAAAGCCCCATAATAACCAGCCATATGAGCATTTCAGTACTAAATAGCAATATCCATGTTCCCGTTGCACCCTTTTGCACTATTTTATACTCACAGGTTCCAATCTAAATATAACATTGAAATGCTGAACATGCCCTATCTAAATCACTGACAACCCCATGACATTTGTAACATCTGTTCTGTAAATGGAAATAGGGAGATATTTGGGAAGTACTAGAACAAGACATCATGATTTTTAATTATGTTTCCAAATAAATATACCTGTTAAAAGTATGGCAGCAGGTGGAAAGGACTTTGATTGTAGACTATATTTCTAGTAATTTCGATTGTGGAACTTATTCAGCTTCTGTGATCAGGGGTGTAGGAACTGGGGGGGGGGGGGACAAATCCCCCTGCCCCCAGATTAAATGAATAGGGGACATTAAAAATAGCAAAATGAAACTTAATCATGCATTACCAGATTTGGCCACTAGAGGTACTGCAGTATGGAGCAGTATGTCTTTCAGCTTTTCAACTTTTTCAGTTTGTGATGAAAGAAAAGTTAATCTTTTTGAGAATTCTTGAACTGGGTAAACCTCCACAGCAAAATCTCATTGCCCAGGAAAGCCCCTTTAACGCAGTAAGTCTCAGGCCAATGGAGAGTATTGTTTTGATATAACTTTGTGCATGGAAATTTAGTGATGTCTTTTAGACAAAGCCACCTCCCCTCAATGATCTTATAGTGGGTGGAGACCAACAGCAGAGTCTGATCTTAGTAAGTAAGTTTAATACTGCATATAGCTTTTTTTTTATCCATTGAATAGGAATCATATTATAGATCAGTGTCCAATTAAAACACTTGCAGCCTTATTAAATTGCAATTCGGCCAATTGAATAGGGCTCTATATAAGCACAGAGCATATTTTTTACAGAAGTTTTTAGTTAGTGAACTTCTATCCAAAAGCAAGGTCTTCAATAACTAAAAACTTCTGTAAAAAAATATGCTCTGTGCTTATATAGAGCCCTATTCAATTGGCCGAATCGCAATTTAACAAGGCTGTTAGCTCCTGGCCGTGGACCTGTTAAGTAGTCAAGGCTAATGTATCTATACATAAGAAGCACCCAGCGTGCCTCCGTGGTGTAGGCTTGCAGAGATAATAAGGAACAAACATTAGTGAGTATGAAGGGGCTGTAAAGAGGACAGTAAGATGGGGAATAATAAGAACATTCTCACAACCCTATGTGGGCCCTGATAACAAACCCCAACACAATATAACATACCAGTGGCAGAGCTAGAGAATGGAGGGCCCTGGTGCAAGTAAATATTCTGCCCCCCCCCCCCCCCTTGAGGGGGGTTTAAAAATGTAATTGTCCTGGGCCAGCCCCAGAATCAATTCACTCAGTGTCCCTCCCCAAGACCACTTTCCATAACAGCTCACCCACTTTACCTAGCACCCAGTCCCTCACAACATTTCCCCCCACACCACATCCACCCTCTTAGCATCCACCCCTAAACAGCATCCAGTCCTTGTCAACAGCTACCCCTCTCAGCATCCACCCCCGACACAGCACCAAATCATCCTCTCAGCACCCACTTTACATAGCACCCATCCCTATTTCCTTTTCTCTCCTCATAGAGACGACCCCCCCTGTACCTTACTGTCACTTTGCAGCCCTTGCTCTCTTACATTCTTCCCTAATACACATCCCCTGCGTGCCAAACTGCTCAACACTGCCATTCAGTGGAAATGCTCTATTTGAAGCAGGCACACACCAATTTCTGGTCTGGAGGTGGGTGCCACTAAGTAGGCCCAGGATGGTCAAAGAAGGCCCAGGGGAGGACCAGGGGGGGCATGAAAGGATGGCTGGGGTGAAGGAGCCCCTACACTACAGAAATGCAAAAAAATAAAAATTACACAGCACTGGCCCCCTGGAGGAGGGCTCTGTTCCACTGCACTATCTGCACCACTGGTAGATCCGCCCCTATAACATACCATACATAACATTACATGCCATACTCATTATTAGCACACAAACAATTAATGCCCTCCTATTAAACCATTATATGAGCCGTCATTAAAGAACCACTGTATTTATATATTTAAAATATATAATTTTGAAGAATTACAGATGAAAATAGGCTAATATTTTAGAAGTAAAAGCATACTAATACAATCTCTAATTGATTATCTTTTATATGCATTGATATTAGAATGAAATCTACCATTTTGGTTTCTGTTGATCAACATTCTGAGGTGGGAGGATGACCAGGATGCTTTATATCCACTTCCTAGTAATACCTTTATTGAATCGGAGGGGAATCGTTGAGGGGACCCGGGGTGTATTCACTTTTAGTGGCCAACCAGGACTTCTATAACATTTCTAGTAATTTGGGCTCCCGATTACATTGAAAGGGCCAAAGGAACAATGACTAAAGTCAAGTATTTACTAATGTGCAGTTAACCACAAGATAAAGGATCAAAGGGGTATAATTTGCAAAGCACTTGACACCACTTGACCTTTATCTGTTGAAGCAAAGTGTTTTAATTGTTGCCTGACAACCTAGCTAACTATACTTGATGACTTAATGAGATCCATAGAGCTCCTATAGAAGTCTACATAGCCCTTTCTACAAGTTTGAATACCCCCAATTTTTTTTTTGCCTCAATACAATATTTATACCCTGAAACCCATTATACACCTAAAATTATTGCCCCAAAAATGGAAAATTGACCCAGACCACCCTAGGCTCTAGTGGCCTAGGGGAGGCTTTGGTGGCCTCTGGAGTTTGTGACACATACATATATACAAAAATGAACACATGAATACAGACCCATACAAACACAAAAAACAACCAAACACACACATGTAAACAAGCTCACTAACACGCACACACACATTTGGCTTTGTACACAGTCTATATTTTCTCTATCTATAGGGAGCTGTGTGATGTTATTTAAATGATTTTAGAGCTCTCTGGGCTTCATTCAAAACAGCACAACCTCATTTTCATCAATAAACCTGCTCAGTTTTCCCTCTTTCAGAGAAGCGATAGAACAAGGGGTCATGTATTGGAATTGGAAAGTGTCAGGATATGAATAAGTGAGAGGAACAGGAGGGGACAAGATAGTCTGATCTGGGGGGCAGTATGGTCTGATGATCTGATCTAGGGGAACAAGAATTTCTGATCAAGCATGACAAGAGGGTCTGGTCTGGAGGAGACAGGAGGTCTGACCAATTAATTAATTATAAAATCAAATACTTTGATGAAGCAAGAAAATATACAATATCAAATCAGTATCTTAAGGACCAGGAAAATAAATTGTTATTAAATATAATTGTCATTTTGTATGTGAAATAGAAACCTACAGAACTGAACTATAGAGCCAAACATCAGGCCTGAGAATGGACATTTATTTCTGCTTCGTTAGTAAATATCCCCAAGGTTGTATGTATTTTGATGTAAAAGACTCTTTTCAGACTCAGTATTTAGGTTCTTATACGGTCCTAACAGAATAGTAGGGAATCATAGAAGGATTTGGGGGCAGACATTACTTCTAGATAGTAAGTTCTTGTGGTTAGAGCTCATTCCTGTATCTCTCTGCTTTAATATGAGCTAGAAATAAAAATCTGAAGCACAACAATTACTGTTTGATTCAACTGATACATTAAGGTTATATCTAGGGGCCCAAATAATTATTTTCTGCCCCTGAACTGTGCACAGTGCAACAACATGGGCATAATCAGACCTGTCTGACAGCTATAGAGATCACTGCACTGCTGGAGATATGGGCTCATTATCATGTGTCATTCAAGATGAGCAGCTATTTAATATGAAGTAATAGGACAATAGAGCAATGGAGATAGACAGACAGAAAGACAGAGGCAGACTAACACAGAGACGGAGACTGATGGATAGATATATAGATAGATAGATAGATAGATAGATAGATAGATAGATAGATAGATAGATAGATAGATAGATAGATAGATATTCTTAATGCTGTGTTAGTGAAGATGTAGATGCTTTAGCCTCCCTGGGGTGAAGCCTCCTGGGTCTCTCCTGCTTCTCACTAAGTGAGTTTATGGCACCTTAAAATGCTGCATTAAAGACATGTAACTACATTAGAAATTCTAGATATGGGAGATTTGTGCAGAGGGGAATTAGCCATAAACAAAATGACTCACGGTTAGAATATGAGGTTATTCAATTACGGAGGCTCTAATAGACACTGTATAAGTTAATGTACAAATAAAGTGTGATTACAAAAACATACCCTAAAGCTTTTAGTGCTTTCAAATGTACTTCCATATCTTAACTCACACATTGGCAGCTGCTATCACTTCCTATGAGGTTTTAGCGACATTACAAATAACCAAAATGTAATGAAGATTACTGATATAGGCAGGGCTAACAGTTCTGTTTTACTGTTTCTGGGTATCAGAAATTCTGCATGGGGAGCAGTGCTTGTTGGCCTTTATTCTAAGGGGGAGGTTGATTATACTTTAAATAGCACTTCTATTCAGTCCAAAACATTGTAGATGTCTTTCAGCTGAGCTGAATTTTGATCCATGGATGCTTCCCATTTTCTCTTTGGAAAAAAAGAGCACATTTTCTAAGAATAATATGCCCATTATCAATTCAAGTTATTCAAAAAAGGCTACTATAAACATAACACTTATGTGTTGAAGGGCCAATGTAAGCACTTTTCATGTTAACCTATTATTAGGTAGACAGAATGGGCAGACAATTTAGGCCTGTTGGTTTTTTTATGTGATGTCATGATTTTTTTATATTGCTTTTTTCATTTTTATTCCTTATTACACTACAGTTAAAGAAAAAAAGACACTTGTTTGTCAAGAATATCCTGTGAAGATCCCAAAAAGGGGGTCTATTTAGCTACAGACAATCCCTGCCTTTGATCACAGGAATTCCCCACTAAATAGGCGATCTTCGTTGAAGGAATGGGCTACTCGGTATCCGGCTAACGGATCAGGAACATGTACATGTGCTTTAGCTCAAGAAAAAAATAAAAGCCTTCCCGTTAAATGAAACACATCATCCTCTATGCGTTCCAATTAACTGTTGGGGAATTTCACTGATTACACTAGTTGACTGCCGATGTAACCCTGAACTCCAAGACGTCCTGGGGGGACCTGTCTGGAAATATATACACACTCACAGAGCTTTTCCAAACAGATTCTCTGTTTATTTCAACTTTGGTCAGAGCTTATAAAGCAAAAACGCAATCAATAATGACATGTCTCATTTCTTCCAGTACCAGGTACCAGTACCAGGTGCACAGAGTTAATAATGTACATACACATTCCTAGAATGTTCTAAGGAACTATGTGGTATCTCTAGCTGGTCGACCAACCTCTGGAAGGTAGAAGGGACGTTTTTCATCCAGAAGGGCATCACCGTGAACTGGTAGAGCTCAAATGGGTTGATAAAGGTCGACATTTCCCTATACGAGTCCGCAAGAGGGATCTGCCAATAGCCCTTTGATAGGTCAAGGGTAGTGAGGTATTTGGCTGACCCCAACCTATCAAAGAGCTCGCCCATCCTAGGGATTGGATAGGCATCAGTCTTAGTTTTCTGATTTAACTTACGGTAGTCCACACAGAACCGTATGGTACTGTCTTTCTTGGATACCAGTACTACAGGGGAGGCCCAGGGGCTGTTAGAGGGTTCAATAACTTTTATCTGGAGCATCTTAGTATTATTATTATTATTATTACTTTTATTTGTAACGCGCCAACATATTCCGTAGCGATATACAGGGGAGAAGAACAAGGAAAAATATAATTTTAACAAACTGCAGAAAATGGAGGGCCCTGTTTTAAGCTTTGAATCTTTGTAGAACGTGCTTTTTTTCCCCAAAGCACACTACAAGATTGAAAACTCTCTACTTACAATCTAAAGGGAATGGAAGAGGCACATAAGGAATAGCAAGGGTCAGGAAGAAAGTTAAGTTTCATTAGATAGTAGGGTTAGAAGGTTTTATTTCCTATAGAAGGAAAAGGAAAGTATCTGAGAAAGTAATTTGGTAAGTGATTCTAGTATGTAATATGTTATCTGCCCCTAGTGGTCAGATAGTATAATCTGCGAATGGGTAGATAGTAGATTGTAGAATCTCCACTAACGCCTCACAAATGGTCTCCCGGACCACCTGGGGGACTCGATAGGGAGGCTGTCTTAGAGGGGGGCAGTCGGCGGTAAGCACAAAGACAGCCATGACCATAGTGGCCCGGCCCCGATAAGCTTTTAACCTGTAGATGTGGGCGGTTCTGTGGATGTGATGATCAGGGTCTACCTCTATTCTATAGGTGGCTTCCCCTATCTTCCTTACTACCTTATAGGGCCCATCCCAGGAGACTTGCAACTTGTTCTGGGGATTGGGGACGAGAAGAAGGTTTGGCTGCCAATACACAAACTCTCTATAGTGAGTGCCTTGGTCATACCGCTGCTTCTGCTTCCCTTGGGCTACTCGTAAGTGATCCCGAACTATCCCAGCAAGGGTGGCTAGTTGTTGACGGAAAGCTAACACATAGGGGACTACTTCACTGTGTTCATACTCCCATGCCTCCCGGATGACCTCTTAGGGACCTCTCACTTTTCGTCCATACAGGAGTTCAAAGGGTGAGAACCCCAGTGAACTGCTGAGGGACCTCCCTATAAGCAAAGAGGAGGTGGAGAAGCAATTTCTCCCACTTCCATTCTTGCTCTACAAAGGCTCTAAGTATTAGTTTGAGAGTCCCATTGAACCGTTCACATAAACCATTGGTTTGGGGATGGTAAGGTGATGACCACAAACCTGCCACAGTTTCTGGGTTAGCACGGCCATAAACTGAGTCAGATAATATCTCCCTTGGGAACCACTACAGTTAGAATATATCACTTCCCTGAGTGGCTGGGGGAGGCCAGGGGACCAACTATATCAATAGCAACCCGCTGGAAAGGGGTCTCTATAATGGGCATACTCTGGAGGGGGGCCCTGGATCCTCAACCTCGGTGGCTGAACCTCTGACACAAGTCACATGTATCACAATATTCCTTTATGTCCCTGTTCACCCTAGGCCAGTAAAATATATGAGTTAGACATTGTTGGGTCCTCTTATGTGCCCGCCTAAGGGAATGTCACAGGCTAATTCTAGCAGAGCTATTCTAAAATTTCTGGGGATGATCAGTTGCTTTCTTGCCTCCACTGGTCCTGCGGTACCCTCCCCTGTGGTGACTCAATAGAGCAATTCTTGGTCCCAAATAAACTGTTAGCTTTCCTTCCCTAATTCACCCCTTGTTAGCCTTTTGCCGAATCCCTCTAAGGTCCTATCATCCTGTAACTCCCTTCTTAAACTCCACTACGCTGGCCCAAGTAACCCCGGTTCCCCAAGCAGGTAATGGACTTACCCCAGTTGGATGAGTGATTGAGAGGTCCACTGGCACCGGTTCTGGATCCTTTACACCCTGGGCGGCGGCATTGGCTTCCCGTTAAATGAACACACCATCCTCTATGCATTCCAAGTAACAACAACCAACTTTATTTTTTACAGCAATCTCTATATCACATTTTTCATGTGGGTGGGAGGACCTATCCAAAATACCCTCCACCATCTGGATCATCCAGTAAGGGAACGGCAGCTGCGGGGGGTATGCACAGACTTGGGTGATTAGAGCCAATCAGGGGCGGATGTATATGGGGACTTGGCTTGGGGGGGTGGACCACTGAGCTGCACCCACAGAGAATCAGAGTGGCAAACCGAACAAAGGTCCTGTAATTACCCCAACGTCCTGCAGTGACATCTTGTGGGCAAGAATTGGAATTATGTGTGTTTTTCTACAACTATCCTTTAAAACATGACAGTATATTAGTTAAGGGCAAACTGATTTTAACATATACCAAATAAAAAATCTTAGCAGCTCTTTAAGTAATGGACTCTAGACAGAATTTTTAAAGAATGTTTATGAATACAGGAATCCATTTTGTGTTTGTTACAGCACTATCTGAGAGCTGAATCATGAGGATGTGTTTTTTTACTTTCTGGGGAGGGAGGGTTAGGGAAGGAGGGAAGAGAGAGTCTGTGTTAAGATAATATTGGTAAGATTGAAATCGCACCGCCCCCTATTGCTCCAGAAGCTGACACCTTGCACCATTCAAAGCAACCATATCTCACCATAAATGTAAACGTCTCTCTTGTACACAACTTTCATGGCTAGATAACCCCTAGGGTGATAATTATCTCCAGTGGCGGAGCTAGTGAATAGAGGGCCCCGGAGCAAAAATAATAAAAAATCAACATCTATATATAGTTTCTGGGGGCCCCTGCCAGGACCCTATATATATATATATATATATATATATATATATATACATATATATATATATATACATATATATATATATATATATATATATATATATACTAGCGGCTTGCCTGTCAAAAATGATGGGGCAATAACATTTGAAGCCATGGCAATGCTGTTTGACACACAATGTAAAGCTTTTTCTACTCTGAGGACCTTCTGCGTTCTTTGCGAGCCTCGCGCTGAGCGTCTTCGGCACTCAACGCGTGGCTCGCAATGAGTGCCTTTGGTGCTCTTAGCAATACGCTCCTCACGTTTGTGCTCTCCTGGCGAAAACAGATATATATGTTTTTTTTTTTGTATAATTATTAATTAATTATTTACTTAAAAAAATAATACACTTTACCTATTTGTAATTGATATATGCAGCAATGAATAGCCTGAAGAGTTAAGTATCTATTTTTATTTTCCTGCAGCACACAATGTTTATTTGGCCTGTTGCTGCTGTGAGGAGAAACTGTCCCAGCTGTGCATTAGAAATATGCTGGGTGCGCGAGGGCAAACTGTTGCTTTAGTTGTGTAAATCTCCTTTTTAGATTTGTAGTGTTAGTGTTGTAAAATGGCATTGTTTGTCTATGTGCTATGCGGGTCTCGACCATTTTCCGTGCTGCCTAAGTGTGTATTTTAGTACCTTGTATGTCCCTGACAAAAGTCATACGTGTCTGGCGGTGTTTTGCGCATTTCAGGGTCGTGTAGCATCATTTTCATTTTTTTCATCCGCCATTTTTTTCCTCGCTTAGGCTCTTTCCCCCATGTCTCTTCCCCCGTGTCTCTTTCCCTCTTCCTTGTGTCGGTTCCCCCCCATTTCCCTCCCCTGTGTCTCTCCCCCCTTCTCTCCCACCCCTGTGTGTCTCCCCCCTCCCCTTTGTCTCTTCCCCCCTCCTCTCCCACCCCTGTGTGTCTCCGCCTCCTCCCCTGTGTCTCTTGACCCTCCTCTCACTCCCCTTTTTCTCTACCCCCTCCTCTCACTCCCCTGTGTCTCTCCCCCTCACTCCTTTTTGTCTCACCCCTCTCACTCCCCTGTCTCTCCCCTCCTCTCACTCCTCTGTGTCTCACCCCCTCCTCTGTGTCTCTCCCCCCTCCTCCTCTATGTGTCTCCCTCATCCCCTGTATCTCTCCCCCCCCTCCTCTCCCTCCCTTGTGTCTCCCCCTCCTTTCACTACTTTATGTCTCTCCCCCCTCCTCTTACTCCCCTGTGTCTCTCCGCACTCCTCTCACTCCCCTGTGTCTCTCCCCCTCTCCTCTGTGTCTCTCCCCCCTTCTCTGTGTCTCCCTCCTCCCCTGTGTCTCTTCCCCCCTCCTCTCCCTTCCCTGTGTCTCTCACTCCTTTGTGTCTCTCCCCCCTCATCTCACTCCCCTGTGTCTACCCCGCCTCCTCTCACTCCTTTGTGTCTCTCCCCCCACCTCTCACTCCCCTATGTCTCTCCCCCCGTGTCTCTACCCCCCTCCTCTGTGTCTCTACCACCTCCTCTCCCACCCCTGTGTGTCTGCCCCTCCCCTGTGTCTCTTCCCCCCTCCTATCCCTCCCCTGTGTCTTGCCCCCCTCCTCTCCTGCCCTGTGTCTCTCCCCCCTCTCCTCTGTGTCTTCCCCCTCCATCCCTGTGTGTCTCCCCTACTCCTCCTATCTCTCTCCGGTGCGCAATGCGCCTGCGCGGGCCTGCGCGGGCCTGCGCGTCCCGATGCAATGCGCATGTGCGGCCCGTTTCGCAAGTCGCATGCGCGCCCAATTTGCAGCAAACTTCGATTTGTCGCAAGCGTGACAACGAATCGCAGTTTGACAGCTATTATGTGATATATATATACTCCCTTCCCCTCTTCCTAGCCCAATCCAGTTTGCCACCCCTTCCCATTCTACCCCCATGTCAGCCCAATGCACTGTGCCCCCCTCCCTTTACCTCACAAGATCGTCTTTCTGTGCTGTTTCTCTGCCTGCGCTTCTTTTGGCTGGGGAGGGAATCCTGAGTGACGTCACTGACCAGAAGACGCGCAGGCATGGAAGCAATACAGAAGGAGGATCTGGTGAGGTAAAGGGAGCAGGGGAGGGATGCACAAGGCATCAGGCTAATATGGGGTAGGAGGGAAAGGGGAGCAGGCAGGATTGGGCTGGGAAGAGGGAAAGGGGGGACAGCCGTTCCCCCCCCCCCCCCAGCGGAGCTGGGCCTCGGTGCATTGCAACGGGTGCACTGGCGATAGTCCTGCCCATGATTATCTTCCTGATCCCCTAATAAGAGCCCCCTTTAGAAAATGCTGCTGCACACAGATGGTTTGCACCTGCTAAATGGACCTTCTCCTTTTATACTCTCTATTTAGCTTCTACCTCTCCACCTACAAGACTTAGGTACCTTCTCACCTCTAGCCTCATCTCATAAAATCAGCCTCATAAAATAAACTTACAGATATCAACGGTTCTGCTGGCTCAGTGTTCACTAGGACCCACAGCCCCCTCCTCCAGCTTGCTATCGATTACTAATGTCCTCCACTCCATCTGTATAAACCTACTTAACAATTTACCTTAACTTTTTACTTGCTAAGAATGTTTTAACTAGATTAATAAATTAATTTTACCAACCTCAGTGTAATTATGATATAAAATTTACACTTCAATAACTTCTAAAAACCATGCAGAGTAACAGTTTCTCAGCTACTGGAACTTCCCCTTTCTTCCCACTCTCTCTTATGTAGGGTGCCATGTTTCACTGCTGTGAAGGGCTTCACACTACCAGTGTTTCCTGATTTTAAAAAGCAGATAATGGCATGAAGTGTGCCTGAGCTGCACGAGACACAGTGTAATGTGAAGCGCATCCCATGAGGGTCTGGCTTTATGTCACCGCTAAGGTATATGGCAGCTGACATGAGAGAAACAGGAAGAAAAGGAGTAGTTCCATAAGGTGAGAAACAATTATCCTAGGGGATTATCTCCCTCTCCCGCCCCTGAGTGTCGACCCCCCTCCTCTCCCATGCCTGTGTGTCTCCCCCCTCCCCTTTGTCTCTTCCCCCTCCTCTCCCTCCCCTGTGTGTCTCCCCCCTCTTCCCCTGTGTCTCTTCACCCTCCTCTCACTCCCCTTTTTTTCTCCCCGTCCTCTCACTCCCCTGTGTCTCTCCCCCCTCACTCCTTTTTGTTCTTCCCCCTCTCACTCCCCTCTCTCTCCCACCTTCTCTCACTCCCCTGTGTCTCAACCCCCACCTCTGTGTCTCTCCCCCCTCCTCCTCTGTTTCCCCCTCCCCTCTCATTCCCCTGTGTCTCTCCCCCCCCCCTCCTCTCCATCCTCTGTGTGTCTACCCCCCTCCTCTCCTACCAATTTGTCTCCCTCCTCCCCTGTGTCTCTTCCCCCATCCTCTAGGGGATTATTAGAAGTAAGTGAAGTATAAAATTACATTGAGGAGGACATAATTAATCAAATAATCTTGTTAAAGTATGTATAATAAATAAATAATGGTGCCCATGGGTGTAGAAACTGGGGGATTGGGGGGGGACAAATCCCCCCAAGATTTGTCTATGTTTGTATGTATGTATATATAAGCTATTTTACAGCCGGTGTATAGAATAAACTTTACCACCCACAGAATTATTCTGGCTCCTACACCCCTGGTGCCTAAAGAGCTCATTTGATATATTAGTAGTATACAGAGGGGTAAATGAAGCAGTGTAGAGAAGGAGGTGATGAATTAAGATGAAAGTATAACATAATGACCTGAAACCAAAGAGGATGAAGACCTGATGGAAACAGAAATAAGGGAGAATAAGTTATTGATGATTAAAGAGGGAGATGGAACTTGAGTCCAACCCTTTTATTAAAGGTGGGCTTATTTATTTTATGGTGGATGAGATCAGCTTTAGAAATGATTCCCACAGTGGGTGGTGGGTACAAATGCAGTAAAGGAATGATATACATAAGTAATTAAGCTTGAGCTTTAACGGCAGACAGAGTGGGCAGACTGAACCTGCCTCTTGGTTCTTCTCTGCCATACAAATAATCTCTATGTCCACCCCTCCCAGCTCTCATTATTTTGCTTCCTTCATTATGGTTTGAATTGTTTGTGTTTTGCCATTTTAGCTTTTGAATAATTTACTGATACTTGAGATCATTGGCCATTAGCGTCTGATCCCCTCAGTGCTGGGAGCTCCCATAATTACTGGAAAAATCACAGATCACTGCTGGGTTCCTCCAGTCCAGCCATCTCAGTGAATTAGGAGCTATCCCACTTACACACATCATAAACACTTTATCAACAGACATGTATTCCTAATGTAATTATACTATTGGTATTGATGCCTCAGCACTGCAGAGTTCCCGTTGCAGCTACTGAGGAGGGGGTGCACTTAAAGGACCACTGGAGCCCATATGATTCAAGCTTGCATTGAAATGATCCAATTTTAAACAGTAAAACAATATTTTTGTATGAGAACAAAATAACATTAAATATAGACAGTATGGAAATTATTTTCTCCTCATCTGTCCTGATATATTACAGGAAAACAGATGGACAGTGAACCTTATGGGTGTCTGAACTGCACAGTTAAACAAGTATCCATGAGTCCTTGTTTACAGTTAAGAAAAAGGCAGATCTAGCACATTGATTTTTATCCGCCTGTTTCCGTGTTCATTTTCTTAAATTAATATAACTAATTTTCCATGGCGGTAAATGTAATATATAAAACATGCTTTTTTTTATTCATTATAGAAAGTTGAACCTGCAAAAATCCTTTAAGTAGGATAACTAGTAATATTATTCATGTCTGGGGATGGTATGTCGTTTCTTTCCCACCCTCTGCAGGCACGCCTTCATGCCATCCAGTACCACCCATCCTCAGTACACTGGCACCCAGCATGCCCCAGCTCTCTCATATAATGCAGCATTAGTGGTGAGGATTCCTATGAAATATTTAAGCCTTTCTTCACTGTCTGACTCATCCCCCCAAATGCGCAGCACTCAGAGTTGGACGCACAGACTTGGTGATTGCCCAAACACTCACATTATTGCTAAATTGGATTTGCTTTGAAGTGGTTCTCTCTGTGAACTCTCTGATCTGGGAAGTCATTAGAAACTCTCAGTAGACAATATTGCTGTTAAGAAGCTTTTGTCAATAAAGGTAATGTGTTTTTATAATGTACAAAGTTTATCTTTTGTGGGCATCGAGTACTCCTTGGAAGCAGGAAATTTGTTTCCTGTGTTACTGCACAGGCATTATTTGGCAATGTGCTGCTTGCCACAGGGGCTACCACACTAACTGTTTATCAGTCAAAGGAGTAATACCACATTTTCTCATTAAATTAAAATAAAGTAACACTGAAGTCATCTTATGCAATCTGCACCGTCAGGAGGGGAGTGAAAAAAATCTTGGCTGTTAAATTGAGTTATGAGCTACTTGAAGTGATCGAACCATCCCCTCCACTGACACAATACATAAGAAGTTGCACCAACGGATGCAACTCATAACACATTGTTCTAAAGCAGAAGCATTTACCCAATGCACCACATCTTTATAAGCAGTGGATATAGAAACTAAAGCTAAAATATAATCAGTGAGACAATCACTATCTTAACCTCATTATCTATGCACATAAAAAATAAAAAACTTTTACAGATGATTTTTCACCCTTGAGTGATGCAGAACGCATATGGTTATTTATGTGTCCCTTTAAGATTATAGGGAAAGTGATGAAAGACACTAGAATGAATTGCTCAATATTCTCAAGCTCGCAAATCTGCAATAAAAAAATATTGTTTTTCATGTTTAATTTCCGTTTTATATCAATCTCAAGAATCAATAAATTAATACATATCAGGCCACCCACATGGACTGAAACAGTATCGCCATTCATTTATATTATTTTGCACATTGCCGGATTGCGAGTCTGATCGGATATGTGACCTCTAAACGCTAATTGATTGACATGTAACCTCCATGTTTTACTGACGTAATGATGACGCCTCATTTACTATTTGCATGTTTTTAAATCGGTAGTTACGGTCTTGCTTAACTGATCGTGATCATGCTCTGCTACATGCGAATGCATGGTTTACGGTTTTGCCTTTTGGCCTGTAAATTGCGGGCTTGTTCAATTGCATTGCTCTGTAATTGTAGCAAATTTCAAGCACGCAGCCTTACGGCCTGCATAACGCAAACTGTGGGCTTGCAATTGAATAAGGCCCTAGTTGGGGTCTGAGAAGGGATCTATACAGTGACATTAGTACTGATCTTTTATGCTGCTAGTTCCCTTTATAATATATCCAAACATTACACATCTCAATCTGCAAGTGGTTTGGCTATACAATGCATAAATAATATGATATTACATTTTGAGTGATTTCCTTTACTATTTTGCAAGGCGACCTGTGAAATTACATAAAAATATTCAAATTGCATTCTAAAACACAGACACAATCTGCTTCTCTGTTTCTCTTTTTAATCTTCTAACATGTCAAAGGTTTAATAAAGTTCAAGTACATGAAAACAGAAATGCAAATACAAGAGGTCATGATCGGGAGTTGGAAAGATTTAGGGATAACGTAAAAAATTGTATTTTAGAAGCTAAGCTGAACAATGGTTAAAGGGCCACTTAATTACAATGTGGTGCACACTATTGTAAAGATCTCTTAACAGCATGTTTAAAAACTTTTAGATATTTATTGATTAAATGTACGTTTGCATGTGTCACTGGCAAGCTACAGCCACCTCCCATGCAGAGAGCAAAGGAAAACTATAGTTAACCCTTTATAAATTCATCTGTACATAGATAGGAGTGTTATAATTTTTGAAATAAGTTACTTGTGGGTTAACTGCTGGGCTGTAAGATTCCTGAATGCCAAGAAAAACATATAAATAATTATCTGTACCGGAGCTACAAGGGTGTTGTCGCAGACGTCATTAAACATGGAATAGTCAGTGTGTTTGTAAACAGACCTAAAATGTTCACTTTTTAACTGTTAGAAGTGTAATTAATGAAAAAAAATCATCTGTGCATATAAAGGAGTGTTAGAATCTTTGAAATAAGTTACTTGTGGGTTAACTGCTGGGCTGTAAGATTCCTGAATGCCAAGAAAACCATATAAATCATTCTCTGTACCGGAGCTACAACAGTGTTGTCGCAGATGTCATTAATCTGTTTCTGTGATTATCTATTTCAGGCAGTAGTTGAGGATCCAAATAATGCAACAATGAACACATCCCCGGAGCATATCGCCCTCAGTGAGCAGAGCAGTGGTGAGAGGTCTTCCTCTGAGTCCAAAGACCTGGTGACCAGCAGAACTGAGAGCACCCTCTACAGCAGCTCAAGGAGTGAATCTCTTTGGACAAATGCCCACAGAAGTGCCTGGGACATCTATCAGAAGCCCATAATCATCATGTCCATTGGTGGAGCTTTCTTCCTCTTAGGAGTGATACTCACAGCTATCTACTTTGTCAACAAAACTCTACTTATCTCCAGGATGTTTGGACCTGTGGCTCTTTCCATTGGACTCATGGTTTTGGTCGTAGGATTGGTTTGGGTGCCGATAATCAGGAAGAAGAGAAAGCAAAGATCAGCCTCTCGATTGTTCAACCACTCCAGGCAGCTGTTTTTCCATTTTTAAAAATTAAAGTGTGGTATTTAAGAATGTTCCCCTTATCTTACCCATTCTACAATGGTAGATCATATCATTAAAAAGACTTCAGGTATACAGAAAGCCATTGGCCACCCAACTGGATACTCTATGGAGACATTGCGTTGTGTGATGTGTTTGGTTTCAGAGGATTATGTTGATGCCTTAATGTTGACATAAAACATGACTGGATTGAGGATTTTTACACTATTTAAATTTAAAAAAAAAATCAAACTGCCATAAAAAATGTTTATAAAAATGATGTTGAAGGGCTACTGAATTCGCAAGTTGTGGTCTGCACAATCAGATAAAATGTTGTAAGGCATGTGGAAAAGGTGTTTCTTTTTTTAAATTGCTGCTAAATCCATGGACATTTCAGTTGCTATGTTTGAATCCTTCCTTTAAACTGTTGTATATATAATGAAGCTTTATCAATCAAGGCATTGGAACCTGATTTGTGGGACTGTATAGTTTGTTACACCCAACGTCATGTTTAGGGATTGCTTAGTGGTAAATCATTTGACTAAGTGGTGACGGGCTTTTATTTCAAATCCAGTTGTCTTTTCTCTTCCATTTTAATAGATGTTATTGAATGCTCAGGCTAAAATAAACATTGAAAAGTTATCAACTGCAAGGGGTAAGTATAGTACATTTATGGGCTCGCCTGCTACACAGACTCCCAATACCAATCTTCCCACTTGCATTGCAGAATATCACATCTTCCTTGGAGATAAATTGTGCTAATTATCACATTGATGTGCTATTACCATATTGATCATTTGATAAGCTTGGCAAACTGATAAAAGCTTACACAAAATATATATGTGTCACAATTTTTTTTTAGAGTAGATCCTGCAGCTTCTTGTCTTTCTTAGGGACTGAGTCAAACTACTTCCATTTACTTGACTGGTTGGCCATATAATTCAGATATGTAGCCAAACCTCCACACTCATTATTAAGGCAGATGCTTGTATGAAGACTTCCAGAGCTATATAAACAGTGGCTAAAATGTATAACTAAGTCAAATCTTGATCCATTTAAAAAGATAAACAGCCTTCCCAAATGACCTCAAGCCTCTGCCTGGTAATGTACAGTCATTTTGATAAGTTCCATGTCCTTTAAATATCTCTTGCAATGTGCATCGAGAAATGTTTGTGACACACACAAAGATCTTACATCTTTAGTGGATTATCCAAGTAATTTTGTTGGCTTTTCAATTTCCAACAATGGTATTAGTTATGTATCTATTTATCTATTTATTTATTTATTTATTTATATATGTGCTGCTCTAATAGCTTCACCGACAAAAGGAGATTTTGCAACATTGAAAATTACACAGAATACTAGATGCTAATGGATGCTCTGAGTCCATTAACATCAATCTCCTCTCTTCATTTTTTTGATGAGTGATAATGTATTTAAACCTCATGTATAAATCTAATTTATCCAGTTTAACAGCCTTCAGAAGATGTGAATATTTACCGATCCAATATAAACTGATCTTATTTTATATAAAATGTTTCTAATTGAGGCCATTTAAAATATAAATTGTTACAGGTGGAAAGACTCTTGTCTCCAAAAAAGCAACAATGTAACAGTTTTGGACAGAAAACTGTCATTTTTTCATTTGAAGCTCTTTTTACTGAGTGTTTTACAGCAGCAAAACTGTGTATTTAACTTGAGTCTTAGCAGGAATCAGCTGCACCATATAATTTATTGAACTTAATAGACAAACTTTCAGGTACCTTATAAAAACTACTATTGCTGCAGCAAACAGATTGTATTGCCACTGAGTGTGCCTGTGATTTTAGGTCCTTTCAGAACCTGTGAGTCTAGGAAGCTCCACTTTCTAATTCTAAATCTATATAAACTTTCTTATAAACCTTTTTCAAAACGTTGTTTAACTTTAGGTTTTCAGTGTGCTGTTTGATGATGTAGAGCAGCGTTGCATGTCCCTTTAAAGGATGTGTCTAAATTTGTGTCTTTTTTTTTTACTGTTGTCATATAGTAGTACAGCACATGGTCCTTTCCCTCTTCCCCTACGCCAGGGGTCTCCAAACTTGGTCCTGGAGGGCCGCACCCAGGCCTGGATTTGAGGATTTCCTTTCTGTGCACAGGTGAGTCAGTCAGGATGACTGAAGAAGCAATAGTCTCGACTTCTTGCAGCAAGGATATGCACAAATCCAGGCCTGGGTGCTGCCCTCCAGGACCAAGTTTGGAGACCCCCTGCCCTATGCAAACCATTGCAAAACATTGGTGGCTGCAGTGATGCCGCCAACCACTAAATGACGTTGATGATTTCCTGACAGTGCTGCACAATGTATATAAGGCGCGCCAACAGAAGAGGCCGTGAGCTATGAGAGGCGCGCGCGATGGCCATTGAGTTGCGCCACGTTGGAGGAGGGAATAACTTTTGCCTTCCCTCAAACCAGACGGCATCATCTAGTGGCTGTTTCAGGTTACTGCAGGTGTCAGTGCTGCGCTTACATAACGGAATAGTCCCAGCACATATTAAGATTGGGAGTTGGAGTAAAAGGTGGCCAAAGATGGCAGAAATGTAAAAAAATAGACCATATTTCTCTACAGGCAAATAAAATCTCTGGAAGTTATATTGGAGTATATTGGATGGTCACAGAGAAGTCAAGTCTACAATCCTTCAAAGCTGGTATAGAGTAGGACAGTAAAGCATCAGCATATATTGTAAGTTTGTGAGTTTTCAATCTTGCATGGTGCTTTGGAGAAAGCATTATGGACACTGGATTCTAAGCTCAAAGACAGGGCCCTCCATCCTTTGCAATATGTTTATATTGTTTTTGTCTCTGTCTGGAGCTTAAGCCATGTATAGTGCTATGGAATATATTGGCGCATTACAAATAGATGATAATAATAATAATCATAAATAACTTGCAGAGTGGGCTACTATCTCCTTGCGCCAATGCCAACCAACCCATGTTTGGTACCTCTAAAAATATTGGAGACGGGTTTGTTCTCTCTTGTTTTCTCTAAGCCACCCCATGTCTGGTTATCCAGTTCTGTGTTCCAGATACCTGGCTTTATATTTCTGATTCAGTCGTTGACCTCATGTCAAGCTCTGGAAAGTCTTCCTGTCTTGGGAAACCAAACACTCTATGTACTCAACTTAAAAATCTAGAGACACTTCCTCCTGTCCCCCGACTTTGGGATGAATCAGCTGTTTGGGTCATTTCTATTCTATCACTTATCCCATAATTGAACGGACCTCTGTAATGCTATAATAGCAGGAGCTAGATGTATTAATTAGGCATTGAAAATTCATACTCAATGATTGAAAATTCAATAATAATACTAAACCTACTTTCAAAGATCACACTCAGCTACTACTGGTCTCCGGGCTGTCTGGGAAACGTCTTCGTTTAGAAGGCAGCTGATACATTTTCAGGCAGAAATTTACATATCGTCCCATAAGTGAATGGACCTCCATTGGCCTATTTAAAGTGATTTCCCTTGGCAATGCGTTTTTGCTAGAGTCAGTCTTTGGATGAATTGTGTTTGATCAGATTGTTCTTAAAATCCTTTAGTACAGTCTTTTTAACAAACCCTTCGACCTCCTTGATGACCTTATCAGGGTGGAGACAATCAGCTCAAATGGAGTCTGATCATATTTTTATAGTATTTTTATTATGGAATATTGCTATTTAATATCATTAAATCAAACTGTATTAATGATCAATGTATAATTAAACAATTAGCTCCTCTAGGACATTTCTGACGTCATTTAATACAGAGACACAATGGAGACCACTGGCCTCTAGTCATGAGATAGTATCTGAGTGCAAGGATGGGCGTCTCTCTGTATCCTGATCCATGTAGGAGAGCGACGTCTATTTATCAAACATAAAATGATCCCAAATACACAGTTTGTGGTTTCTGGGTCCTGTAATGTATATTATAACATAATCAGCCTGTTTGTATTATGTATTATAATAAACTTATAGCTGACTGTTGGAGACAGTGATTCTTTTCTTCCTTAGGGAGCAGTTACCTTATTTAGTGAAAATTAGTGATCAGAGACATATAAAGGTTTCATTAAAGGACCACCATACAATAAATAATATGTTTCAAAGATGTGAGTCTTAAAGCACAGGCAGGAAAAGTCATAATGATAGTTTGGGAAAAAGAAATGATGATATCTCTGCTAGTCTCTAGAGGCATCCATGACAGTTTTGGGCACCAGAAACAAAAATGGTAGATTCCACAATAGCATAATTATATAAATGAATAACTTGTCATTCATTAATAGAACATGTATCCCCATGCTGCAGGATCCTGGAGCACTATTTTGCACTTGCGCAGTTCGGACGGCACAATCCTCTCTTTCCCACTAGAGAGGTTTCCATTACTGTGGATCAGAAAGTACTTGGATCTATCTTGCTATGGTGTCGGGACAGGTCCGGCGCTGTAGTGCGGCCTCCAACCTCTAGATGGCACTGCCAGTATGTGAGAGAAGTTCTAAGCTTATAATGTTAGCCTAACCCTTGAACTAACCCTCACCCTAACTCCAACCCTCACAGTTTACCTAAGCCTTGACTCTATGATATGGCACCGGAATATCGGCAGCGCCATCTAGCGAATGCTCACCACCACTGCTGCTGCCTTGTTCTGCGATACTATAAGAGGATAGGTCCAAGTACTTTTGTTTTCAATCCAATAAGAATAAACTGCAATTTAATGTTTTTACTCCCACAGAAAGTATGGAAATATCCAACCATATCTGCCAACAACATTGAAGACTAACTGTCACAAGCGAGCGGATGCCACTTATTTGTGGGTCGAATGCCAGCTAATGCATTATGCTGAATTAACCCTGCAACTGCCAGACAAGATTGCAGGAGTAATGTGCAGAACAAATCCGTATAGAAAAGGTAGTAGATACGTGGAACAGCCGTCCAGTGCAAACACAGTTAAAAAATGTATGCCTGCCTAAAATAAGCCCCTTCTGGATTGCTTCCTTGTCATGGTGAAGGGGCTTGTGTATGTCAGTGAAGCTGTGAGCTATACCATGTGAGGTCACCCAAGATGGGCATATCATAGCAGATAGGTCAGACAAATTGCTGTCCACTGATCTGGCAACCCACTCCAGTATCTTTGCCAAGAACACTTTATGGATGAGCACAACCAGACACAAGATGTGCCTGGGTGCTGCAGTCCATAGAGTCACAGAGGGTCGGACATGACTGAATGACTAAACAACAAACATAAGTATAATGGTATCCTGAGTCTTAATTAACTCAAGTTTAACGCTCTACTTTCTACAGTAGTACCATTAGTTATATGAGATGATGTCCCATAATAATCGGATATCTTTCTACAAAAATGTTTAAATTGCATATAAATGTATGTTGTCAAAATCTTTTGTAATATTTAAAAGGAGCAGGTTTTACACGTTACAAAAGCTGTTTTTTTTGCATGAAAAATTATTGATTTCCAGTTTTGAAAACTTACATTTATTACATTATAGATGAAAAAAAAAGCATAATGTATTATGAAAAGCAATCTCATAAAATATTGTGATAGGAAAATGATTCATAAAGTCAAAATGTTCTTTCATTTATTATAAATAACACTTTGCATAAAAAAGAGGGATCTGTCATCTAGAAAACTCACATCCCCATCTCACTAGGAGGGGGTCATTTTGCTCCCTCTTTTACTCTGACCTGTTAAGGGATTCAAACTAATCTTTATATATTTTAATAGCCTGATAAATATGTATTTAATATCATGGAGCTGAGAGATGACATGACTGGATCAAACTGATGACATCTCATGTTTTACAACCTCTTGTTGCCTGTGGTTTAAGAGAAGAAAAAATTGCAATTAAAGTATTATTGGAGCAGATTAATGATAATCTGGGCAGCTCCTTAAGAAGTTCTCCAGCCTGAGCCAATTTGTTTGCATTGCAGATTAGAGGTCAGAGCATTCTCAGAATTATATTTAAGTAGCTGACAAATAAATATATATAACAGGTCCTTGCAGATCCAAAAGTGGCACAAGTGTTGTTATACAGGGTGGTAGATAGATGAAAACGCATTCAAGCAGAGGTGGTAGTAAATATGTAGTGAAGTAAAACAAACTGAATAAAGCCTGAATATTTTAGATTTTAGCAGTTAAAGTGATCTACTATCACAAATATGTGTATACTAGTCACTTGCCTGTCAAAAATATGGCATAATATTGTCTTAAATTCTTCTGTATGTTTGTGCACCCTCGCTGTGTGTATCCTGTCTCTCTCTGTGCGCCCTCTCTCTCTCTCACCTCTATGTCTCTTTCTCTCCTCCTACTTCTCCCTCCCTTCTCTCTCTCTCTCCCCTCCCTTTCCTCCTCTCTCTCTTTCTCCTTTTCTCTCTCCCTCTCCTCTCTCTCTCTCCTTCTCTCTCTCTCTCTCTCTCTCTCTCCTTCTTACTCTCTCTCCTCACATTTTCTCTCTCTCCCTCCCTCCTCCCTTCTCTCTTTTTCCCTCTCCCCTCTCCTTCCCTCTCCTTCTCTTCTCTCTCCTTCCTCTCTCCCTCTTCAGCTCTCATTGTCTGGCCTCTGTGTGCCCTCTCTCTTTCTGTGTGCCCTCTCTCTCTTCCTCTATCTCTCTTTCCCCCCTTCTATCTTTCCCTCCCTTCTTCTTCTCTCTCTCTTCCAGCTCCCTTTCCTCCTCATTCTCTCTCCTTTTCTCTCTCCCTCTCCTCTCTCTCTCTCCTTCTCTCTCCCTCTCTTCTTCTTACTCTCCCTCTCTTCTTCTCACACTTTCTCTCCCTCCTTCCTTCTCTCTTTCCCTCTCCCCCCTCTCCCCTCTCCTTCTATTCTCTCTCCTTCCCTCCTTCTATCTCTCCCTCCCTTCTTCTCTCTCTCTCCCCCCCCCTTTCCTCCTCATTCTCTCTCTCCCTCTCCTTCTCACACTTTCTCTCCCTACCCCCCTTCCTTCTCTCTCCTTCCCTCCTTCTCTCTATTCCTCCCTCTCCTTCCCTCTCCTTCCCTCTCCCCCATCGTCACCCATTGCGAGCCTCGCAATGAGCCCCTTTGGCCGCCCAATTGCAAGCCAAACAATAGCGTCTTTGGCTCCCATTGCAAGCCTCGCAATGCGCTGTGCGCATGCGCAACTTGCGACTTTGCAAGCATTAAACACAAACACGCAGTAAGACAACTATATTAGTGATGTTTTGCTGGTTGTCTTCTAAATTCTATATTTTGTTTCCAAAACTAGTATAATGAGAGACCCTGTCCCAAAGAGCTTACAAGGTTGTGGTAAAATGGGAGATCTCCCTCTAGGTACCTTCCAATATAGTGGTATATAGGAGACCCTGTCCCAATAAGTTTACAGTATTGTGATATAATGGAAAATAACTGTCCCAAGGAGCGTATAATCTTATTGTATGATGGGATTCTCTTACCACAGAGCTTACAATTCAGTGGAATACTGGGAGAACCTGCCCCAAGAAGCTTACAATCTAGTGGTATCATGGGATATCCTGCCCCAGAGTGGTAACAATTTACTGGTGTAATTAGAATGCCTGCCTAAAAAATAGTGATATCATTGATATAATGCCCCAAAGAGCTTACAATCTAGTAGTATAATGTGAGACCATGCAACAAAGAGCTCACACCTGATATAATATGAGATTATATGAGCTTCCAGTATAGTGTAACAGGATTTTTTTGCCAGGAAGCATAGATTCTAGTGACATAGAGGGCGACCGGTAACCAAAGAGCTTACAATCTAGCAGTAAAATGGGAGACCTTGTTTTATATACTTGACAATTTAGTGACATAACCAAAACCTTGTATCAAGAAGCTTACAACTGTGTATTATACTATATATCCTAACCAAAGGAGCTTGCAATCTAGTGTCATTATATGAGTTCCTGACCCAGAGAGTTTATAATCCAGGGACAGTGTGTGGTGCTCTGCACAGACCTCCCAAGAAGGAAGCCAGATCAGCCAGTATTACTAGCAAGGTCAGTGGACTCATTGGGACAGGACTGCAGATTGCAAAAGGGGAAACATGGGTGTTTTCCCCAAAACATGCAAATATAAAATGATGTGGTAGGAGGCTGGACACAGGTGGAGTAGCACGTCACTGTGGGTGGGGTTCAGGTAAAATACACCTCACAGGTGAGTAGTTGTGAGCGGGGCTCAGGTAGAGTTACCTCCCAGGTTACTGGCTGTAGGCAGGGCTCAGATAGAGTTACCTCCCAGGTGAGAGGCTGTGGGCGAGGATCAGGTAGAGTTATTTCCCGTTTAGTGACTCTGGGCGGGGCTCAGGTGAATGCCCGTGGGCGGGGCTCAGGTAGAGTTACCTCCCAGGTTACTGGCTGTAGGCAGGGCTCAGATAGAGTTACCTCCCAGGTGAGAGGCTGTGGGCGAGGATCAGGTAGAGTTATTTCCCGTTTAGTGACTCTGGGCGGGGCTCAGGTGAATGCCCGTGGGCGGGGCTCAGGTAGAGTTACCTCCCAGATGAGAGGCTGTGGGCGGGGATCAGGTAGAGTTATCTCCCGTTTAGTTACTCTGGGCGGCGCTCAGGTGAATGCTTGTGGGCGTGGCTCAGGTGAGTTACCTCCCAGGTGAGAGGCTATGGGCGGAGATCAGGTAGAGTTATCTCCCGTTTAGCGACTCTGGGCGGGGCTCAGGTGAATGCCTGTGGGCGGGGCTTAGGTAGCGTTACCTCCCAGGTGAGTGGAGTGTATTAGAATTCAGAGGTGGGCGTGTTCTTGGGTAAGGCAGACTTTACAAGTGATGGCACTCAGAATAGACATGGTAGGTAAGTCTCGTCTGGATTGGACACCAGTGGATCTCACAGGTGGGTGGGTGGGTTCAGACCGAACAGTCCTCCAATCTGGGCGGGCTCAAGTAGAGTACACCTCCCAGGTGAGTGTTCTGCTCTGTGGTTGAGAATAGCACGTGAAGGCAGGAGGTGTTGGTGAGGTGGGGGGTCCTCTCCAGACCCCAACACCATGGTCAAGCCTAAAAGGACTGTTGGCCGCTGCCCAATCCTTTTCCTACTGGCTGTGTCTTTTGATATTGGTGGGCTCACTCTCATCCTCACCGGGATATTTGTTAATTTAGAGAAGGATGGAAGAAGTTTTGGAGAGTTTCTTATCTTCAGTGGTGGGATCCTGGTCTTCTTCAGTCTCCTCTGGTGGTTGGCTTGGTATTCCTTCAACCTGGAGGTATCCATGGAGGAGCTACTCAGAGACCAACCTCCAGAACCCAAAATGAGCAACTTGGAACAGCTGGCCAGGAAATTCTCAGAGAGGTTCTCCAAGAGGGGTAGGAGAAAAGCTGTGAACATGGACATACCTTGCACCCTCAACCTGCCTGGAGAACCTATACATTCAAATTCATCATCTTTCATCAACAGAGGCTTTGATACCCTGAAACACCTGGAGCTGAGCCCCATTACCTACCTGGACACTCATCTGGTGGTGTGTGCCCAACAAATGGAGGACAGACTGGTATGAATGAAGCCAGGTAAGTCACAGGATAAATCTATATAACTATCACAATCTTAGCCTCGAAGGTCAATCTCCTAATTAATTCTCTGCTCTTACTGAGCAAATACCTAATTACTACAGCACTGGACTGTTTGCAGCTAATACCCATGTCTGATACAACTAGTGTTTATACACTGCCTGTAAATATCACCATAATTGCAATCCGAATAGTAATTGTAATTGCAGTTTTTTTTTTAAGATTCTGTAGCAATTCATTATAGGAGTTGTCTCCGATTATAAAGTTTATTAATGTACATTATTGGAGCATTGCATAATGACATGACCCAGGTCTGCACCTACACTGGTTCTGAGAATCCCAGCTATTTATGCCCATCTTTAAATCTTCCAAGAATATTAAATATATGTAACTCTCTCCTGGAATGTAAAGGTAGTTAGGTGAAAATAAGACACCAGCCCAGAACCTCCAGTCATATCCTACACAGCAAAGGGTGTTAGGAAGAAGGCATGTATGTCTCCATCACATATACAGTATAATGTGTGTGTTTATGTACACATAGATCCAGGTATGTGCCATTTCTGATCTTTACAATATTTATTATATAAAACAAAAAATGTATACATAAAATGAAATTCGTAACCTTTTACATATTATTAAAATGCAATGTTTACACACACAGTTTCACCAACAAAGGTATATTGCAAAGTTGTTTATCCACCTACAGTTATTAGTAGAGAGTTGTATGCATATCCCAGGTATTCTGGAGTTCTTTTACTGTATTTCTCCCTACCAATCCCACCGGAAGTCATTTCCATGTACCTAGCACCCATTAATTCTCGACCTAGTCATGATGTTCTAGATGGCAATCCCTTATCTTAATGTACATTCCCACATAGCTTCCTTCCTCATACATGCACTACCTGGACACTTTACACATTCCGAATGTCTCCTATAACACTCCTTTTGATTGCACATAATACATTTGCCAATATACACATGAACTTCCTCAAAATATGGAAATCCATCCCACCTTCCAGATTCAAACTGTAAAGCAGGGGCATATTTAGGTTTTATGCTGCCCTAGGAACCTTCTGATTTGTGCACCCCAACTGCCCAGTTACTCCTCCTTTTTGCTTGCTATATCCTAATCATACATGTTTACCTCACACCTATATAGAACATTTTAAGTGTATTTATTAGTGTGCACTTTCTGGCTTACTGTACCTTAACCGACCCAATACCCTCTGCATATAGACCTTTCTGTGCTTATTGCATCCAACTTCAGGCAACCTGAAGGCCTGAGCCTCACGGGCCTATCCTAAATCACACCCAGTCTAGAACTAAAGCGAGACCACAAAGGTCCCGATTACATATACAAATAATCTTCTGAGAAAATCTGAAGACTCCTTTTATGAGTATAGGAATCCATTTTGTGTTTGTTACATCACATCCTAAGAGCTGGATGTTGAGGTGTTTGAAGATATCAGTGAAGGAAGGGGTGGCGATTGAGAAAACGGGCACAACTCCAAAGCGTTTGTTTTATAACTGTACAACATTGAAATTGACACCATAGCTCTCTAGAAATGCCCTTCTAATACTCACTGCATCTACCAAAGTATCATGGATCCCTCCAGGGTCCTGCACAGGTATCAACAGTTATTTTATTTATTTTTGGATTAAAACTATTTGTATGACTTGCCTATCTATGTAAAATATATAAAAAGTTAGGAGCCAGCAATACCATTTTTGGAACAGTGGCTACTGTGATTTGTCCCAGGTTAAGATGGTTAGAAGCTAGAGATGCTATATTTTGACTCTCATTTGCATGTTGCTACCCAGAATCCTTAGCTATGGAATCTGCTGGTGCTCCACAAATAAAATGTAGCAATTCTCCATAATTCCTGGGCTGCATGGGACATGTTCTCAGTATGGCGTTTTCTTTCCTAGGTTGCGTGAGGTGCAGCCATACGTGTGTATAACATGTTTGTTTGTGCTGCTTCACCCAGATCAGGTTAAACTGCTCCCAGTGCTGGAAATGACAAGATTACAAGGATGACATGACTTGTGTGTGGTACAAAACATGCACCCCTCCCAGGGAGCCGTGACATGTTATTAACACTGTATGTGCTGGCTTGTACTTATGCAATAAAGGAATAAACAGATCAGACAACATTCCAAAAGTTATTTTTATTTCCTTTTTGCATGAGATTGAGTAATCTAAAATCCAGACTTTTGTTTTTGTTTTGCAAAGTTGGAGAAAACCTTATGAAGTGATACTGAAAAAGTGAATGGAAGTTTTTGATGAATGAGCTTGAAACTTGGGTATTTTAAGCATACATTACCTATATACAGGACCCCCTCTCCAAGCTTTCTTATTTTGGACTATTCGTTGACAACTACAGTCTGGGTTGATACTGAAGACAAACATGCCGTGTGACACATATTGATATATCTCTACCAATATGTGTCACAGACTTAACAATCAAACATCTCTTTGACAAATACCAGTTATTCAACTGGGCATGCACCCCCACTGTGAGTTAATGGCCCCTGATCAGCAGACACAGAGAGGGAAGTCCTGTATAGTTAATATATACATAACATATCCAACTTTCTAGCTCACTTATTTCTTCCACACAATCCTTAATTACAACTATTTGCAGTGTTTGATTTATGCAATAAATGGGATCTTTGCTGCGTCACTTTAAATCTAATATTTTAGACAGAATACACAGATTAGATGGCACTATTGGGTTTTTATGTATAGTCAAGATGAAATCCATGTTTTTCTCAACCCAACAAGCTGACCTGTGATTGAGTATCTGGAGTTTGTATAATCTGTCTAACAGGTATTTACCACTCCATATATAGGGTAATGAGCCTGTAAATAGTATGTAAATGTGTAAATAGCCAAATACCTTGATGTTGGCTCAGACCAGTGAGATCCTGTTGGACAGGCCCATGTTTACTAAACATTGCTACCTCCCACCATTAAAGTTGTTTGACCTTCCTATCGGAGTGCATCCAGAAGAAAATTGTGGTTTAATGATCACATATATAGTTGTCAGTGTTGGGGACATTTTACAAGGGAAGGGTGTTTGGGGGGTGAGATGGTGGAAAGAGACACAGGGAACGGGGTTGGGGGGTGGTGAGATGGTGGAAAGAGACACAGGGAACGGGGTTGGGGGGTGGTGAGATGGTGGAAAGAGACACAGGGAACGGGGTTGGGGGGTGGTGAGATGGTGGAAAGAGACACAGGGAACGGGGTTGGGGGGGTTAGATGGTGGAAAGAGACACAGGGAATGGGGTTGGGGGGGTGAGATGGTGAAAAAAGAGACACAGGGAAGGGAGGTGGGGGGTGAGATGGTGGAAAGAGACACAGGGAAGGGAGGTGGGGGGTGAGATGGTGGAAAGAGACACAGGGAAGGGAGGTGGGGGGTGAGATGGTGGAAAGAGACACGGAAGGGGGTGGTGGGGTGAGATGGTGGAAAGAGACACAGGGAAGGGGGTTGTGGGGGTGCGATGGTGGAAAGAGACACAGGGAAGGGGGTTGGGGGGAGTGAGATGGTGGAAAGAGACACAGGGAAGGGGGTTGGGGGGAGTGAGATGGTGGAAAGAGACACGGAAGGGGGTGGTGGGGGGAGATGGTGGAAAGAGACACCGGGAAGGGGGTGGTGGGGTGAGATGGTGGAAAGAGACACATGCCATTCCCAAGCACAAAACTTGCAGGTTAACGAAACCTGCAATGAGCAGTCTGTACCGTAGGCGGGAGGAAAGTTTTGCAATGAGCGCCGAAGGTACTCACGCTGAGCACCGCCAAAGGCGCTCAGCGTGTGGCTAGCAATGAGTGCAGAAGGTGATCAGTGCAAACCAGGAAAGTTCAAGTATACGGGAGGAGAGGGTCGCAATGAGCACCAAAGGTGCTCAGGGGACCAAAATCCTCACAATGTGTGGCAAATGGCATTGCCAGCCTTACAATGTTTATCACGTCATTTTTGACGGGCAATTTCCTAGTAATTTTTTAATAAGGGGATTTAAACATTCACTTTCTTGCACCAAATCTAAACAAAACACTTCACAGTTGTCCCTGTTTTCTGGCAAAATCATAATGTCTCCAAAACTACCCTTTTTAGAATTAGTCGCATATTTAAGGACAGGCTCCTGTTTTCCAGCCCTGACCATGTCCTACTTTTTCTGGATCTCCTTGTCCAGGACAATAGAAGCCTGGAGTGTCAGCTCTACAAGAAGTACAGTATCTCACAAAAGGGCGTACACCCCTCACATTTTTGTAATTTTTTTAATTATATCTTTTCATGTGTAGCAGAGTGTCATTACTTCAGTGTTATCAATGTAAAGTAGTAAGTGTACAGCCTGTATAACAGTGTAAATTTGCTGTCCCCTCAAAATAACTCAACACACAGCCATTAATGTCTAAAACGTTGGCAACAAAAGAGAGTACATCCCAATTAGCCATTTTCCCTCCCCGGTGTCATGTGACTCGTTAGTGTTACAAGGTCTCAGGTGTGAATAGGGAGCAGGTGTGTTAAATTTGGTGTTATCGCTCTCACACACTCTCATACTGGTCACTGGAAGTTCAACATGGCACCTCATGGCAAATAACTCTGAGGATCTAAAACAAAAAAAAGAATTGTTGCTCTACATAAAGATGGGATAGGCTATAAAAAAAGATTGCCAAGACCCTGAAACTGAGCTGCAGCACGGTGGCCAAGACCATACAGCAGTTTCACAGGACAGGATCCACTCAGAACAGGCCTCGCCATGGTCAACCAAGGAAGTTGAGTGCACGTGGTCAGCATCATATCCAGAAGTTGTCTTTAGGAAATAGACGTATGAGTGCTGCCAGCATTGCTGCAGAGGTTGAAGGGGTGGGGGGGGGTCAGCCTGTCAGTGCTCAGACCATACACCGCACATTGCATCAAATTGTTCTTCATGGCTGTCGTCCCAGAAGGAAGCCTCTTCTAAAGATGATGCACAAAGCCCGCAAACAGTTTGCTGAAGACAAGCAGACTAAGGACATGGATTACTGGAACTGTCCTGTGGTCCAATGAGACCAAGATGGTAAACTTATTTGGTTCAGGCGGTGTCAAGCGTGTGTGGCTGCAACCAGGTGAGGAGTACAAAGAGAAGTGTGTCTTGCCTACAGTCAAGCATGGTGGTGGGAGTGTCATGGACTGGGCCGCATGGCAGTATTGCAACATTGATACCAACCCCAAACACCCCTCCAAGACAACTGCCTTGCTAAAGGTGATGGACTGGCCAAGCACTATATTTAGAAATACAAACGGAAGGTGTGGGGGAGTGCAAGGTCTCTAACATCCACCAGCTCTGTGATGTCATCATGAAGGAATGGAAGAGGACCCCAGTGGCAACCTGTGAAGCTCTGGTGAACTCCATGCCCATAAGGGTTAAGGCAGTCCTGGAAAATAATGGTGGCTACACAAAATATTGACACATTGGGCCAAATTTTTGGACTTAGGGATGTACTCACTTTTGTTGCCAACGGTTTAATGACTGTGTGTTGAGTTATTTTGAGGGGACAGCAAATTTACACTGTTATACAGGCTGTACACTTACTACTTTACATTGTAGCAGAGTGCCATTTCTTCAGTGCTGTCGCATGAAAAGATATAATAAAATATTTACAAAAAATGCGAGGGGAGTACTAACTTTTGTGAGATATTGTATGTGTATGGAGCACTGTGTACTATTTATTGTGTATCGCAAAAATTGAGTGGACGCATCATGCACTATGGTGCTGATACTACATAATTGTGCATCATTTTTCAATATTACATGGCCCCTTTTAGCAGTTAGACACGTTGGGAGATATTCTCCAGTGTGCTGTATACTGTAGGATAAATCACTTTGTCATGAAAGAAATGCAGACAAAATCCATGACAACATGTAACAAGACATTGTTTGCATTTGATCCCCAGTTTGTGTACTTCTACCAGAATATAAGGCTGGTCCGGATGCCTAGCTGGGAGCGCAGTGCCAAATTAAACTCAAGGAATCACTTGCCAAACGACTCTCACTAATCCAATGCAGTCTTACTTTATTTATTTTTTTAAATGTGCTGTGCATATCATTTTGACGACGAGTTTTTAAATCAAGACAGGGCAATCAAAGTTGTTAATAAAAGGTGTAAGCTAATGTATCCTCTAGGAGTTCTATGATGCTGTACAGGGGAATACCGGAGCCACAGCAAATAGTGCTTTAAAAAGTTTGAGGGCACTATCTACAATATAGTGGGTAAATGCCTTGTGTTGTGTTTCCAGATGCCTGACCTCCCTATATACTCTGTTGTATCTTCCCTTCATCAACCACTCTATTTAATTTACCCCCCCCCCCCTCTTGTTGTTTTTCATCCCCCATAATAAACGGTAGCCAGTTGGAGCATCACAGCTGTTACTTATTCTGAATAACAGCTTGATTTGGTGTCATAAACTGTAAGTTAGGCATGAAGGTGTTTTATTCCTATACTCCTTCCCTTTTTTTTTTTTTTTTTTTTTTATATTTACAAAAAAATACTAAAGCACAGCTAATTCATTGTACAAGCACTTCTGCAGAGGAAACTAGTGACTGGTCATGGCAAGTTACTCTGTGTCCAAGTGAATGAAAAGAGGCAGTTGACATACTGGGCTCAAACTCCATTCCTCTGTTTTTAAAACATTCTGAGCAACTAAAAGGGAGAATTTGGTAATGGTTTGGTTTGACTGTAGCACAGACAGATCTGAAAGGCTGATTGACATGTTACAAGGTATAACCTCAAATACTGTATAAGCCGAGTTTTTCAGGCCTTTTTTTTTTTTTAAAGGCTGAAAAGGGCCCCCTCGGCTTACACTCGAGTCACCCTGTGTCTCTCCCCCCCCCCCCCCTACTCACTTTACCCCTCTCTAATTACCTCCCCCTCTCCCCTCACTTACCTTACATCAGCAGCTGCTCCACTGCGCGTCTTCCAACTGCGTCTGGACCCGGCATATGCTAATGACGTGATGTCACATCATTATTATTGGCCGGGTTCCGACACAGCCGGAAGACACGCGGAGGAGCAGCTGCTGATAGAAGGTAAGTGGGGGGGGGATGAGGAGCGCTGTTGAGGAGGGTGATGGGGGGGGGGGGGACAAAAGAAAGGGGCACATAGGGTAGCACATTTCCCACCCTCGGCTTATACTAGGGTCACTAAGTTTTCCAAGTTTTTTGCTTTAAAACAGGAGCCTTGGCTTATACTCGAGTATATAAGATATTTATGGCTTCAAATTATACTATTTCCACCCTCTACTACAACTTCCACTCCTCCTCCATATCGCTTACTGTGGACAATGACATCATCACTCCAACCTCTCCCACCCTAAAATTCTAATCCGCTCTCGTATCTCTCCTCAACTACTGCAACTCTCTCCTTGCTGGCCTCCCCAACCCCCTTCCCTGTGTCGCTTTCCACCATCTCCCCCCCCAACCCCCTTCCCTGTGTCTCTTTCCACTCCAATCCCTATTGAATTTCTCTGCTAGACTCCTCTACCATACACAACTCTCCGTATCTGCAGCACCTCTGTCGTTCACTCCACTGGCTTCCTATAGTGTCCAGAATAAAATGCTAAATCATGACCCAAACATATAACAATAGTGCACCCCCTTATATCTCTGCTCTCATTTCTAAAAACACAGCCAATCGCCCATTTAGCTCGAACAACCTTCTTCTGTCCTCCTTTCACTAATGCTTATCCCGATCAGCCTTAATATGCACAACACATCTCTCACCCTCCTGTATTTAAACACTTTAGATCAGAGGTCTCCACACTCTGTCCTGGAGGGCCGCACCCAGGACTGGATTTGAGGATTTCCTTTCTGGGCACAGGTCAGTCAATCAGGATGACTAAAGAAGCAACCTGCTTGCAGCAAGGATATCCACAAATCCAGGCCGCAGAGTTTGGAGACCCCTGCTTTAGATTGTAAATTTGCCAGTTTTCAGTCTTGTTAGGGAAAGCACTATATAGGTTTGATTTTAAGCTCAAAAACAATGTTCTTTTACAATGTGTTAAAATTATTCTTGACTTGTACTTAACACCTGTACAGCGCTACGGAATATGTTGGCACTTTACAAATACATTGTAATAATAATATTATTAATGGAAACATTGTGTCCCTTTTTTCAATTTGTTTTCTAAATTCTACATCGCTCCATTTTTTTTTTATTGAAAAGGAAAAAAAATAGTATATAATGTTCACCTGTATTACATCACTAACCCTGGATCATGTTTTATTCTTTTTAGATCTTGAACTGTGAACGTTTACCCAGAAGAATCCTGAGCACCTTGAATTCTGTTCTGTTACAGCAACTGGATCTTTTGTTTGCACCAAACAAGACCTCACCTTTTCTGTTATTTACTGGCATCATTAGCACGAGACTGGTCACCATTTCATCCCACTGCATGTCGAGTAATGGCTGTGAAAACAAACTTTGACCTCGAACCTCTAGTGGTACAACCCTTACAGACTATATGATATCAGATCTCTTGTGTGTCTATACTTTACTCGTCTGCTTCCATTCAGCGATCAGAACTAGTTAGTGCTGTATTATTGCTCTTTTTTTTTTTTTTTTGTACCAAATTTATTTTGCACTAAATGAAATATTTTCAGGACTTGAAACTGTTTGGATTATTTGCTGAGAGCTGTTTTCGTGAATGTGAGGTGCTCATCAGAAGGGAGAACAGTAGCAACCATTTTTTTTTTCACCTCTCTTTCTTTCTACTCTGTATTAACAATTCTTGGCATTCAGGTACTTTTCACTAGTTACTATTTCTTTGCATTCATTTGACAATTTTGTTATTTCTCCAGTTTCCCAATTCACATTGTAATCCATGTTTTTGAATGAATCTGATTCCTCTGTAGGATGTGGGAAAAGATATATCCTGTAATTTTTGTTATCAGGGTATCGGACATAATTGCTTAAAGGGCCACTGTAATGTTCACACAATATGTTTGTTTATTTACTGATAGCAATAAAATGAGAATTGGAAGACCATACATTCAGTTCTGTTCTCCACCCCATATCAGGTGTCCTGGGGGATTTTACCCATGTGGACTGTCCTTATTAGTTCTGATTACATTGTTTATTTACTGAAGTGACTACAGCACCCAAACCTATTACAAAACAATTGACAGCCTCCTGGGCAGATCATCTAACTGGACACCTAAGAGGTGGTGGAGAGAGACAATTTCAAATTTAAGTTGTAAAGGATATATTGATTTCTATTTTAAATGCTATGTTTTATTCTTAACTACATAAACAAATTAAAAATGTATTGTTCGAGCACTACATATCTCATTTTAATGGGACAACGTAATAGTGCCGGTAGTTGCAGTACTATACACTAAATAAATGTATTGAGATATATATATATATATATATATATATATATATATATATATATATATATATATATATATAAATTGCCACACTAAAAATGTTTTACTTTATTGACTGCAATCTGAGTTGGGCACCATCCCTCTTTTGTTGGTGCCACTTAACTATTATGCCTGGTACCCCACAGAGTATGCCCATGACTGATACGACCATAAGTGAGCAGGGGCAATTCCTTGGTGAGTACAGCTCTGACTATGCACTTTGCAAAGTAAAAGTTCTGTAATTTTTGATTTGTTGTTGTTGTTGTTGTTGTTGTTGTTATTATGAATGATTTTACAAATGTGCGTGTTGCCATATGCAGAACTAAACTAACTAACATTTTCTATTCACCTTTTAAGGGAGCCTGGGCTAATACAAATCTATAAATCATAGTAAATGAGTATAATTTGTTTATCTCAAAATTTAAGAGTAACTTCAGCAAAATATAGACTGTGCCATTCCTATGTACCAGCACCGCCACCTTCCCAGTGTGCTGGTGGATAAAACTTATCACAGGGCATAAAGTTATCTATTTTTCCCTGTAGTGCTATGGATCCAAAACTCATGAATCAAAGTCCTTCCAGCTCTCAACCTTAAAGTGGTTTCTACATTATTATTTTTTTTTTGTGCTGTCTTTTGTTTATTCCTTGAAATATTAATATAACATGTGACATAATTGCAAAACTGCCATTAGCTCAAAACCTACATTTTAAAGACCATTATGTGGTAGAAGATGGCAGATGTTGTATGAATAGTGCTGTAAATTTGGTCTTACTGGTATCTGAACAATAAAGAACTCATGGGATTTACAGATATGAGCTGAAGTGGAAAAAACCTCTATTATCCATTAATGGATTCTTTTTCACTACCCTCTAATTGATTTTTAAATGTTCTAGTTGGACAGTAATACAAGTGCCAAGAAATTTCAGAATTTAACATTTGAAAGTTTTGAACTCCCCTATACATCTTAGCTTGTTAGAAAAACCCTAAGTGATTGGTGAAACAGAGTAATTGGATAGGGTAACTTGTATCCATGGGAACAGTCTGAGCCAATTAAATAACTCTTGCATCAGGAGGGTCTATGTGCGACAACTCTGGGGGTGAAATATATTTGTGTAAAATAGAACTTGAGGTTATGGAAACTTTCTTTAAAACATCTCAGCCATTTAAGGTTTTGATGATGATTCCTCATAAATTATTAAATTCTTGCAAAAGTTTTGTTGCATTCTATATGTTTAATATTTTTACATGTTATTTTGCTGTCCTATACTTTGTAATATTTGTAAAAAAATGTCTGGTACAAATATTTATTTATTTTTATCTTGTTCCTACTGAAATTTTGGGCCACACAATAAAATTGTGTTTTGTACTTTTAAGCAATTTCTGTGTTTGTGTTTTTGTTTTCCTTTAGGAAAAGCAATTTCTAGACCATTTTTATTTTGGTCAAAGCGTTCCCCCTGCTTGCTATAGCTTAAAACTGAATATAAGCCTGCTATTTACAGTATGCTCTTTTGAAGAATGAGCCTCTCTAGTAATTAGTGGATCGCACAAATGCATCAATAAACGTTAATAAATGTTAATAAACAAACAAATCTGATTTTTATATATATATATATATATATATATATATATATATATATATATATATATATATATATATATATATATATATATATATATATATATATATATATATATATATATATTAGTAAAACCTTGGATTCGTTTTAAGGTTCAGTTTTTAACTTATAAATAAGCTTCTCTTCCCTTTTTATATCATGTGGAGCAACCTTGGATTAGTCATAGTCTTTAGAAGACCACTCCCAGTCTCTGGGATTTTATGGCACAATGCCTCGAGGATGTGCCTTCTGACCCCATAATTAGTCAAACCTCTATATTCGTCGCTAATCTGTTCCTGGGAGACATGCTGAATTAGACACGTATAGAATAAAAAAATATTTTTTTCATGGGAATTAATTCGAATTTTAGTTATTTTGTTCCCAGCCCTGAAACTGATACATAATTAAAGATGGGGTAAATGGAAGGTAGTACTCTGACATTGGAGCATATGCAGAAGGGAAAGAGAGTCAGTAGAGGAGCCATTTTAGTGTAGATTTTTAGGAGCAGTGGCCTTTAGTATGGAAGACCTACCAGTGGTGGAACTATTGCTGGTAAAGCACCAGGGCCTATGACCATTTAGAGGCCCTCTGATACCTGGAGTAGAGACGGTCACTTAATTTATTAGGAAAGATTATGTAAGCATCCTACTGGTGTGTTAAGCACCTACTGTACATATAGTTTTGTCTTCTTTATTGAACCCAATAGGCAGCTCATTTTTATATAGAGAAGTTTGTAAGGAGGGCCCTAAGTTTTTTGCACTGATGCCCTCCATTCCCTAGCTCCGCCACCGAGATTCATCCTCTGATTTCCCTGGTCCTACTGTGCGTCTCCTCTCATTAAGTATTAACAGCCCCCCCCTTTTTTTTTTATTTGTATTTAGTTTTTGAAAATCATATTATTCTGTCTGTATAATGAACGCCACACTTTCAACCTGAAAATAACCTGTATACGTATGCTGTGCCGAAGAGTGGTAGAAGCCCTCCACTGTACATAGTACAGTAGTAAAAACAATTACATTAGTAATTCCATTTGAATGTCTAAAAAATAAGTTGTTAAACCTATTTCCTGCTCAAATTTCTCATAAATACAGTTGATGCACTGTACTCTGGGGAAAACCGGGTCGGGGACATGTAAATGGGACTAGAATACACCCAGGAATGATTGAATTTTCAATTACGCCTCATTTTTATATAATACAGAATAAAAACAGGGGGGGGGGAACAAACACACAATTTCTAGACCCGCTTGGATATGAAATGGGGGGGGGGGGGGGCGGTGCTGGTGGGGGGCAGAGGATCAGAGGTAATCTAATTTATCAATTCCATAGAATCCATTTATAAATTTTTGTTCTGCTGGTCTGAAATGGATTACATAAAATCTAAAACAATTTGTTTATTTCTGTAAACCGCTATTTTAATTTCATTCCATGAGGGTAAGATCGTGTGTGTGTTTTTTTTTTTTTTTTTTCTTCAGTGAAGGGCAATCAACCTTTTCGCCACTGCTAGGGTATTAATAATTATATTAGATTTTGTAAGTGAAATTCTTTTAAGGAAGAAAATTAAAAAGTATAAGATCAGGTGGCGGTTTCAGATCTTGTTTTTTTTTTATAATTTTAGATAGTTGGCAAATACAGTTAACCAAAATTCTTGGATTAGAGGGCATATCCACCACAAATGCATTTGTGGGCCCTTATCTTTAAAACATCTCCAACATTAACCTGAACGTTCTTGGGGGGGGGAAATTTTTTGCAAGTTTTTCAGGCGTTGTGTACCATATTTGTATTAGTTTGAAATACACAAAATGCACCACTTTTAGAGAAATGTATCTCTCTGATATGGAGGGCTTTGTGCCATATCATTTCATCCCATTCCTTTTGGAATTCTTGTTTCCATTTCTACATTTTTCTGTTAGTGATTTTATACTTTTTAAGGCAGTTTGTAATTGTTTGTTTTCTCTTTGATTCTTGAATAATTGTTTCAAAATAGGTTAGATATCATTTCCAGTAACCTTTTATTCAGTTTTAGAAATTGCAGTTTGAAGCATATTGAAAAACAACCATCTATCTTTTTGAAATACTATTTTCTCTAGATATAAGTTCAAAGGTTTTTAATTCCCCATTTTTGGTACAAATCTCTTAAGGATCTTATTAACCATGTGTCCAATCTTTATTTATTTAAATAATGTAAGAGTTCAGAACTAATCTTTTATATATTGGAATGTTAGGTGATGGATATGTGGTCTATTTTTTTATTTATTTATATTTTATTTATTGTATTTAAACCAAAGTATCAATAAAGATTTTGGAACAAGTGGCAGTTTGTTTATTTATTTTTTATTTGGGGTTTTGTCCCATGTTATATTTCCAATATCAAAATTTCTCTACAAAGCTTTCTTTACGAATAGAAATGTAGGGATATTGGTCTAGTAATATATTTTAATGTATGCGTTAGTCACTGCTTTTTGAGTACTCTATAATATTGGATACAGCTAATCCACCTTTAGAATAAGCTTTTGAAACTTTCTTTTTTGATTCAAGATTTTTTGTTTTATTCTTATAGATAAATTGATCTATTATGTTTTTGAAGTTCTTTTAATTTATACATTGGAATTTTTAATGGTAAACCTCTTAAAACATAGATAATTTTTGGTAGCAGACCTTTCAATGTATACGTAATTATATACTTTTCATGATGAATATTGGATTTTCCGATGAATATCGGAGCATATCAGATTTTTATTTTTGCAGAAAAAATTGTGACTATATTGGATTTGAAACTTATAGGCGCTGACAAAAATAGAGGTTCCCTTTTACTCTTAATTAGAAGAAATGAATCGGAGGTAGAAAATAAATATGTGCAATAAAGATATCAATAGGGAAACAGCATGTTTAACAATGTTTTTTGCATAAAAAAAAAAGGCTAATCAGCTGTTTCTGTTGGCTCCATTTGTGAACAATACCTCAGGCCAATGAGACAACCAAGAGTGGCTTAGTATTGATATTCCTGCTTTCATCACTAGAGGGCAGTCTTTGCATGGTTCTTTCCTGGGCCCCAAGGTGAAGTGACTATGAGATCAAATGAAAGGGCCACTGTAATGGTCAAACAATGAGGCTTAATTTTGTTTATTCGCAAATAAATTCAATGCAGTTTTTAAACTTTTAGACTATGACCATTTTAGCCATTAGAAAACTTAAGTTAAAGGTATATTAAAGTGAGCTGGGTTATTAATGCATCTGATAGAGGAGAAATTCTAGTGCCTGGAATTTTTTCATGCAAACATTTTTTTCAAAGTAAACCGTTAGCATGAAGTTTGCTGAATTTCTTGCATTTGCAAAGAGTTTTCTCAATGTTGACACCCCCTGAAATTCACAGGGAATATTAGCATACATTATACATTGTATCATTTTGGCCTTGGGGTTGTGCAGACATGCTCAGTTAGGAACTGAAGTCTGCCCTACTGTGTCAAGTCACATAATGTCAGACCCTTTCCTTTAGCCAATCAGCATGCACTGCATATTGGATATCTCATTAAAAATATGGTATCCAATATGCAAAAGTCTGTTGCTGGGGGTGTCTACAAAAAAACTTGCATATACCTTTAATTTAATTGCATTCTATTAGTGATGTCCCGAACAGTTCGCTGGCGGACTATTCGCAGCGATTTTTGCATGGTCGCGTTCGCAGCGAACGGAGAACACATGCGCTTTTGGTTTCACCCCCTTTTCTTTATCATTGAGGAAACTTTGACCCTGCACCTCAGTCAGCAGACACATTCCAGCCAATCAGCAGCATATACTCCCTTCCATCTGAAGAACAGCAACCCAAAAAGCCCTTTTTAGGGCTAGAACATCATTTATTTTATTTTATAATTTTTTTTGTGTAATCTAATTGTATATGCCTGCCTGCTAGCGTGTGTGTGTGTGACAGGCTAACCCCTAACAGCTTATATTGTGCTCAGTGAAATAAAAGAACACTTTTTTGACTGTAATAGATTGAATAGCAATTGCCTGCCTACAGGCGTGTGTGTGAAGCCTATTGCATCTACTCTGCCAACTTTTGCCAGTGCACAGTGACACTCATATCTGGCGGCACCTTAGATTGCGCACGCAGTGCCCCAAATTTGAAGTGGGAGGACCGACCAAGCATCTTTTTCCATCTCCCGCTTCCAAAAATCCATGCCATATACACGTCCCCTAATAGTGGACGTAACAGGGATTAAACCGATAGGAATAGTATTACTTAACAGTACACACCTTATAATAATGCAGACAGAGGCAACGCAGAGAGTGGAGTCTGAAGAAGAGGAGTCCGAGGAGGAAGGTGGCTTTGAGGAGGTGGAAGACCAAACACAGCAGGCGTCCCAGGGGGCTTGTTGTCACCTTTCGGGGACCCTTGGTGGCTGGGTGGAGGAAGAGACCTTCAATGACATCAGTGAGGACAAGGAAGGGGACATGACTAGCTCGGCATCCAACCTTGTGCAAATGGGGAGTTTCATGCTGTCGTGCCTGTTGAGGGACCCTCATATAAAAAAGATGAAGGAGAACGTCCAGTACTGGGTGTCCACGCTACTAGACCCCCGGTATAAGCAGAAAGTGCCTGAAATGTTACCAAATTACCACAAGTCGGAAAGGATGCAGCACTTCCAAAATTAAAAAGTATGCTTTACACAGAGTTTAAGGGTGATGTCACAGCACAACGGCAATCAAACAGCGGAAGAGGTGAACATAATCCTCCTCCTCCCACGACCACGCCGGCAAGGAGAGGACGCTTTACAGTCGTGTTGTTGATGGAGGACATGCGGGTGGAGGAAGAGACCTTCAATGACATCAGTGAGGACAAGGAACGGGACATGGCTAGCTTGGTATCCAACCTTGTGCAAATGGGGAGTTTGCGGTTGTGCAAAGGGACTGTTTGCGGTTGTTTGCGGTGCATTAAACAGGGAGATTGGTCTGTTACTGTAAAGCGGGTGTAACCCTTACACTACCTGATCAATACAACATCATACCTGATGTTTTAAAGCATGTTATTCCAAACAATTTAGGAATGTTAGGTGATTTATGCCCTTTATGGCTTAAAACTATCAACTATGTAAAAACCCAAAATTTGATGTTCGCGACATCACTACATTCTATAGATTTGTCCTACACAATAATTATTGCATATCTTCTGTGGTCAAGAGTTTGAAGGCTGAAACAATGGCACCCTTTTACCACCATTTCTGCTGCCCTATGCTACTGCCCATGCCTACTGAAGATCATTAACACATTTGATATATATATATATATATATATATATATATATATATATTTTTTTTTTTTTTTTTTTATATATATATTTTTTTTTTTACACACACACACACTTTTCTATATTCAATTCATTTTTCTATGTAGCTCTGTTAATTTCAAAAACCTCCACTGGGGGGCAGAATGGCCAAGACTGGCAACCAGTTATCTTAAAATGGAAGTTTTGGGGGTTGATAATAATAAAACATAATTTGGAACAAACTTTGAGAATTCTAAAAATGAAAACGTGATTAGATTAATGTATTAAAACATATTTGTCTATTAGTTACTGTTAGGAAGTAAGTATTACGTTAGGCAAAATCAATGGAAGCATTGTTTTTTAGTTACTGTTTTGGGCTTTAATGTATTGAGTCTCTAACCATTTTCGCCAGTGCTAGGGCTGCTAATAGTAACGGAGATCTTCTAACTGGAATAGGGAGCAATTATATTATATTGCCAGTTAAGGGCTTTTGCTAATCTGTTGGTAAAATCCATCATCTCTATGAGCACTGTTGGAATTCATAGACTCCTCATTTAGGATGAAACAAGACATACTGCAATTGATGTTTTTAGCCGTATGAATGATTGATATATTTTACATTTTAGTTCACAGTAGTGATTATTTACACTCTCTGAAGTAACTGTCTTTTTGGCTTGGCAGAGCCATGATTATCTGGCATTGGGATTAAAGCTGGAATCATAAATTGATGTTATGTGATATTAACAGAGGCTTACCTTGTATACTCTAGGGTAATCTAGCTTTTGTTAGAAATACTTGCTATTACGAGGTTCCATAGTGCTATATATTTATCATCTTTTCATATTGATTCAATAGCATTAGGGACCGTTAGCAAGCATTGGGGCACATTAACCTCCCAGATAGCAGTTCCCTTCGAGGGACTTAGTATTGATACTTTATCTCTCTCTAGGTGCTTTTTTACTCTATATGTTTTTCAAGTCCCTACTATTACATTTACAGCAATAGCGGCCATTAGCCAGATCTGGGGGGCTTGAGCCTTCCAGAAAGGAGGTTCCCCTTGAGGGACATCTGTCATTACCTAAATAAGTGTTTTTTTTTTTCTTTATTATAAAAATAGAAATATAAAATGGATTACAAATTTTTACATAAATCAATTACAAGTTCAAAATACAATTGTAATTGTATCATATTTTACTTTTACTACCATATTACAAAAGCAGAGAAACAAAGGAGTAAAGAATAAACATAGGTGATCTGTGCACATCCTGGAAACCCACCGGGGAGGGGGGTGGGGTATAGGAGAGTATGGACACATTTTGAAGGAATCAGGATTCTATTCTAACAGATTATTTTATATTCCAAGAGAATCCCAAACTTTCCATTTAATGACATCTTTTTTTGGTGATATTAATTGATAAGAGATATTCATCAAATTCGCAATTTACGCGATAAGATATTCATTAATTCTGTTAAAACTGGAATGTTTTCCTTTTTCCAACATCTCACTAATAACCATTTAGATACGGTTGTAATCTGCATGATAAATGCTTGAATTTCAAGGGTAACTTCTGCAGAGAAAATATGTAAAATTACATTTTCAGCTTTCAATGTAATTTTTTCCTTCAAAAGTATAGATAGTTGGTAGAAACACATCCTCCAATATACCTGTACATGAGATTATTCCCACCATAAATGGGTGCGAGTACCAACCCGACCACAGTTTCTCCAACAAAATTTCCCTTTCTCATCGTGCGTAAATTGACTATTTTTTAGAAGGGACCATATACCATTTATTTAAAACTTTTTTTATAAAATACTTCTCTGCATGACGCATTTTTAATATACTTCCCAGTAGTCCTAAGGGCTAATTACCAGATTTCTTCTGTCCAAACCCTGTCTAAATGTGTTTACCAATATTCCATTTTGGGTGTTTTATCATTTTCAAAAGTTTTTCTTCAATGTATTGAGATATTTACATATCTATCTATCTACCAATGTTAGAAGATTTTCCAGGGGTTTAACCACAAAATTGTGTTTAAGATTTAGTTTGTTTTCAAAATGGGACAAATTTTATTTAATGTAGTCTAACCAGTGTTTAGAAGATCAAACTTTTACTGTTAATTGGCCAAATTATGCAAGGGCACCATCTATATAAAGGTATTTTAAATAAGCCAGTCCCCAGTTGGTCCATAATTTAATTGTTGTTGTCTCAGAATCTTTTACAATCAAATGAAGTGGCATTATTGGACTGGGAAGGGAAATTAGATCGTATTTATCATTAATTATCCTCCATTCTTGTAACAAATCCCCCAGAACTGTTGTTCCTCATTTTAAAACCATTTTAGGAGGATTGAGGAAAATTAATTTCTTATTACCTTTTCGTTTTCAATCTGGTTCCATGCATAAGTGTAAGTAGGATCGTACCATCTAACCATATGGGACACCACTGTTGCTTCATAATATAATTTTAGGCTTGGATAGCCAAATCCCCCTTTATTGAAAAGTCTGGACATAATGCCCTTCTTAAATCTCACTTGCTTATCTAAGTGTGTATATTTGTCAATTAAAACTTCCAGATTATTTGATAAAAAGATTTCAAGTATTAACGGTATACATCAAAATAAAAATAAAAGAATTATTTTAGGGGGTACATTTTTTTTTTGTTGCAATCCTACCCGAAAATGAAGCCTTCTTACCTTTCCATTTAGATATTAAAGCTGTAAACTTTTGATAGAGTTTGTTATAAGTGTTAGTAATTATTTATTTTAAATTGTATAGTAAAATCTATTCCCAAGTGATTTATCTTATTCATATGCTACTTATATGGATAGATTTGTGACAAAGCGTTTTTTTCCTCAAGTGCTATATTAATAGCCAAAACCTCAGATTTTGTAGTATTTATCTTGTAATTTGAAACTATACTATACATATCTAATACTTTCTGTAATTCTTTTAAAGAATCTACAGGGTTGGTTATGCAGAGAACAGTATCATCCGCAAACAGGATTGTCTTATGTTCATGATTATTTATATTTAAACCCTTAATTTCTACTGAAGATCTTATAGTTTCGACAAATGGTTCAATCATCAACGCAAACCGTAACAGTGAAAGGGGGCAGCCCTGTCTCGTGCCATTGGTGATATGGAAAGCCTTAGATATAGATCCATTGCCCACTATCGAGGGATTTGAATAAACAGCTCCAATTGCTTTTTTTCCCAAATCCACCTAAACCAAATTTATTCAAGGTCTGATGCATATAAGTCCAATTTAAGTGATCAAATACTTTTTACGCATCGAGAGAGTAGTAATCCTCCTTGATTTAGAATAGGCAATCGGATTTAACAATCTACTACAGTTTTCATCCCCCTATCTGTATGTTATGTTATAAAGCCTGTTTTGTCTATTGAAATCAAGTATTTAATTACCAGCTTTAATCTCAATGCCAAAATATTAACATAGTTTTTTTTTTTTTTTTTACACATCTTTTTTTAAAAGAGATATAGGCCTATAACTTATTTTATTCCGCTTGATCTTTCTCAGGTTTGGGAATGGTTACGATGTTAGCTGACAACATTTCTAGCGGGGCAGCACCTGTTTCTTTAATTTCGTTAAACAAATCTCTCAAGTGGTTAACAATTACCGGTAAACAAACTTAAAAAAAAAAATGGTTACTGAAGCCTTGTGACCCCGGGGTTGTATGTAATTTTACATTCTGACCGCCAGATAGATCTTTTCTATAGAAATAGGTCTATTTAAAGCTTCCAACTCTACATCGGAAATTTGGGGTAATTTTAGCTGTTCTAAAAAAAATTTTATTTAAATTGCTGATACACCTTCTCCACTCCTTTCCTCTTTTTTGGTAATAGTCTGCAAAGGCATTTGCTGTTCCTTTTGGGGTAGAGATTAAGTTCTGTCCCTGTCTGACAACTATTCTTTTCTTAATAGTCTTACACTTAAATGTATTTGCTAATGTTTTCAAATACAATGGAATAGGTTAGGTTCTGTTTGAGTCGCCATAAAGGTTTGTCAGATATTTTTTGGTTGATTTGTTTTATTTGTCACTGTATCTTCCTAATCTCCTCAGTTAGCATTCTATTAGGATTTATTGTCTGATTGCAATTGACATCATTTTATATACAAGGACCTCAAAGGAAGGCCTGTCTGTTTTTTCTTTAGATTGTTCTGTTTTATAAAGATACCTCTAAAAACAGCATTCCATAATGTAATTTTTGATGTAACTGAATGTTCATTTATCTCAAAAAATATTTTATCTCCTCACATAATACATTTCTCTCTAGTTCTTCTTCCATAAGGGAATTATTTAATCTCCAGTGTTTGGTTTCTGACATTATTTTTAATCTTATAGGAGCATGGTCAGACCAAGATATAGGATCTATAATAACATCAGAGATTCTCTCTAAGATTTCAAGATTCACAAAGATGTAATCCATTATTGAGTATCACTTGTGTCTATGGGAATAATAGGTGTAGTCTCTCTCATCCGGATGCAGAACTCTCCAAGAATCAGAGACCACACATTATTTTCTTACAAAAAGATTCTGAATTTATTTTAAGTTTAGCTTCATGTAGAGGGGGGTTTGTTGAGTTACAATCTAAGCCGGGATTCAGCAAGATGTGAAAATCTCCACACAATATTGACGTTACCTGAGTATATCTTTTATAAATTCCCAATATATGACTCAAAAATCTATTTTATTAATCATTAGGAGCATATACAGTGGAAGAAAGTCTACATACCCCTGTTAAAATGTCAGGTTTCTGTGCTGTAAAAAAATGAGACAAATATAAATAATTTCAGAACTTTTTCCACCTTTAATGTGACCTATAAACTGTACAAGTCAATTGAAAAAAAAACTGAAATCTTTTAGGTAGAGGGAAGAAAAAAATATAAAAATAAAATAATATGGTTGCATGAGTATGCATACCCTTAAACTAATACTTTGCTGAAGCACCTTTTGATTTTATTACAGCACTCAGTCTTTTTGGGTATGAGTCTATCAGCATGGCACATTTTGACTTGGCAAGATTTGCCCACTCTTCTTTGCAAAAACACTCCAAATCGGTCAGATTGCGAGGGCATTTCCGGTGCACAGCCCTCTTCAGATCACCCCACAGATTTTCAATCGGATTCAGGTGTGGGCTCTGGCTGGGCCATTCCAAAAATGTAATCTTCTTCTGGTGAACCATTCTTTTGTTGATTTGGATGTATGCTTTGGGTCATGCTGAAAGATGAAGTTCCTCTTCATGTTCAGCTTTCTAGCAGAAGCCTGAAGGTTTTGTGCCAATATTGACTGGTATTTGGGACTGTTCATAATTCCCTCTATCTTAACGAAGTCCCCAATTCCAGCTGAAGAAAAACAGCCCCAAAGCATGATGCTGCCACCACCATGCTTCACTGTGGGTATGGTGTTATTTTGGTGATGTGCAGTGTTGTTTTTGCGCCAAACATATATTTTGGAATTATGGCCAAAAAGTTCAACCTTGGTTTCATCAGACCAGAACACCTTTTCCCACATGCTTTTGGGAGACTTCAGATGTGTGTTTGCAAAATGTAGACAGGCTTGGATGTTTTTCTTCGTAAGAAAAGGCTTTCGTCTTGCCACTCTACCCCATAGCCCAGACATATGAAGAATACGGGAGATTGTTGTCACATGTACCACACAGCCAGTACTTGCCAGATATTCCTGCAGCTCCTTTAATGTTGCCGTAGGCCTCTTGGTAGCCTCCTAGACCAGTTTTCTTCTCGTCTTTTCATCAATTTTTGAGGGAGCTCCAGTGCTTGGTAATGTCACTGTTGTGCCATATTTTCTCCACTTGATGATGACTGTCTTCACTGTGTTCCATGGTATATCTAATGCCTTGGAAATTCTTTTGTACCCTTCTCCTGACTGATACCTTTTAACAATGAGATCCCTCTGATGCTTTGGAAGCTTTCTGTGGACCATGGCTTTTGCTGTGGGATGCAACTAAGAAAATTTCAGGAAAGACCAACTAGAGCAGCTGAACTTTATTTGAGGTTAATCAGAGGCACTTTAAATGATGGCAGGTGTATGCTGACTACTATTTAACACAATTTGGAATGTGATTGCTTAATTCTGAACACCGCTACATCCCCAGTTATAAGAGATGTGCAGACTTATGCAACCACATTATTTTTCTTTTTTTCCTTCCCTCCATCTAAAAGATTTCAGTTTGTTTTTCAATTGAGTTGTATAGTTTATAGGTCACATTAAAGGTGGAAAAAGTTCTGAAATGATTTATCTTTGTCTAATTTTTTTACAGCACAGAAACCTGACATTTTAACAGGGGTGTGTAGACTTTTTATACATACTGAATGTTCATAATCATATACTTTTGATTATTGATTTTACCTGTCCACAATATATATCAAACCTCTTTATAAATGTTTACAAGTTCCTCTGAGATATCTAGGGCTCTATTAAAAAATATAGAAACTCCCTGCATGTTTTTTTCTATATGTTGAATTATAACTTACAATGAAAACATTATCTTGAAACTTCTGAATTAAATTATATTTCCAATGAGTTTCCTGTATACAAAAACTGCTTTTTCTCTTTTTTAAATCTTCTAAAGGCAGACCATCTTTTCCCTGCTACATGTAAACCCTGAACATTATGACTAATTATTTTAAATTCCATATTATCATGCAGATTTTTATTATCGTCTGCTCTATCCACACCCCTAGCAGGGTTCCAAATGCGCACAGATCAACCTTCCAAATAAAAAAAACATAAACATACAAATACATCCTCCTCTTATCTTTTTTTTTTTTCCTTTCTTTTGAGATTCCGAATATGTCCTGCCCAATAACCCCGATTTTATCCGGGTGACAGGAAAAGGCTCTACAGAGCAGGAAAACAGAATTCAGTTAAAAATGTCTTAGTGGCCTGTTCTAGCTGGAAAGCTTGCAGGGGAATAAAACTCACTAAATATTGAATTTTTGGGTGTGAGCAAGATTCAAGCTTTTTAATAAATATATTTAGCATTAAGGACTCGCATATCTTATAAAATCCCTTCTAAAGGGAGTGATATTCCAAAAGAGTATTCTTTGTCTCACCAGTAAAAATTAAACGGTAAATGCGTACAGGGAGGGTCAGTAAAAGAAAAGGAAAGTTATTCAATCTCTAAGAAGTTACTTTTAAACCATACATTGTCCAAAGTAAATGGTTCAAACTACTTTAGTGTAATTACCATCTATTTTAAAAAAAATTGTGTTTTTTATTTATTTTTATTTTTATTTTTTCCCCCCCGAAAATAAACTATTGAAATACTATAAGCACTTTACCATATAAAGATTTGGTAAATAAATTATCAACAGTGAGGAATGAAGTCCTAATCTATTGGATACAATTTAAGTTTTCGATGAGTAACCATTTAGTAGATTACAAATAAAAGCAGACTCTTAACTTATCTACATAAGTGTTGAGTGTGATAAGGTACAAATGTAATTATCTCTTTTTCTTCCCATTATTCCCACTTTTCCTTTTATCCTTCCCCTTTCTTCACCCCCTCCTCTTTTTTTTTTTTTTTAACCTTTCCTTTAATCTGTCTTTATTATTTGCCAGTCATATCCTCAGATACCATTCATTTTCTTATATTTTATCTCTTTGGTTATCCAATTTTGGGAGAATTTAAATAGTTTAACTCACATGGCTTCCATGTGAGCAAGATTCCATTCCCTAAGAAGGCCCTTCTCTTCATCCAAATTCTCAACCACAAATGTTTGTTCTTTATGTGATATTATTAACTTGGTTGGAAAACCCCATCTGTATATTATGTGATTTTCTCTCATTGTCTGTGAGAGCACGAAATTCCCTATGTTTAGCTAAGGTTTCTCCCGACAAATCGGAAAAGATCTGGAGATGGTCATATAAGTAAGAAAATATTTTCTTGTGATAGGCAGTTTTGGTTATTAAATCTTTGTATGCGTAATGATATATCCTCACTATGACATATCTAGGCGTTTGCTTTTTTATAGTTTTAGGTAGAACGATACGATGTGCTCCATCTATACTCTCTTATTTATCAACTCCTATTAAATCATTAAAGAACTCATTTATATAGCCAGAGAGATCTTTAAGATAGGCCTCCGGTATCCCTCTAATCCATAAATTATTTTGTCTGGATTGATCTTTAAATTGAATACATTTTTGTTTAAAATAATTGATTTCTTCTTTTGATTCTTTTTAATTCTTTTAAAACTTTTTGATGTTCTTTATCAATATTATTGTAATTAATTTCCAAATCTTGAATTAAATTCACCTGAATATTAATTGCTTTAATAGTTTTAGCAATTTTAAATGATAATTCTTGTTTAATTGATTTTTGAAAGTTTCTAAATAAAGACTTCCTCGTTGACAAAGTCAGTTTCTCTTCAGCTGTATCTGAAGAAGAACTGTCATCAATTTTTAAATTGATGTCTCAAAATTGTGTAGGAGTGGGTGATTCAATTTGAGTTTTGTCCTTCCTCTGGGATTTATCTAGAGGAGCCCAAAAAATACCAAGTAATTTATTTATTATTTTATTTTTATTTTTTTAGCTACATTTTTCTTATCCTTATTTTTGGATCTCACTGATTGAGAATCTTTCCTCATTTTAAATACAATTGGAGTGCCTCCCCTTCTATAAAAATGTTCTATAACAAATTTATAGGCACGTATTGGCTTGTTTCAATGCATGTCAGAACCTTGCTGTTAAACAGGTTATTTAATCATATATTATTCTTTTTAACTATTTTAAGGTATAAAGCAATATAAAATAGTCTACCGGTAAATACACAGATATACAAGTTTCCACATCCCATTCAATTCAATACCCATAGGAATTATCTTCTTGAGTTTGACTTGATAGGAGAAACCTACAAAGTCCAGTTTCTACTGATTTGAAATGTGCAAATTATTCTTATTCAAATGAATTCCTCAAAGTTCTTGAGAGAGAGCGTACTCATCGAGCATTAGAGATGCTAGGAATGTTGCATTGCTCAGCAGTGTACATGCTCAAATATTTTCTTGGTTCTTGGTGCTTTTAAGTTTTGGATCTTAATACTATAAATAGAGTCCGACTTCTATTCAGCTCAAAGCACTTGGTTTTACTGGTTTCACATAGTTGATAAACTTAATTTAAATTCCAATTACAATAGTTCAATAAGTTCATAAGAAGATTTTGTGTAAAGATAAGTCAGCAAAGGGTACGAGCGTCTGTGAACTTCAGGGAAACATCAGTTGATTCTCTCTTTGTTTCTGTTAAGCTATAATAATATCCAGGCATCGGGGTAGAGCAAATATAAGTCATTTAAATGTATTTTTGTCATTTATAAGGGACACATGCCACTTTCAAATATGTATGGATAGGAAAGAGACCAGGCTGAACAGAAATCTTGTATGTTCACAAGCTTTCAGATTTCCTAAAGCATAATGTTGCTCTATTTAAGCCAAAAGGTCAAGCTTGGAAGTTACAGTGGGCAAATTTATCCAAGCATATAGCACGCAATGGGCTGCTTGTCTCTTCCCTCAATAAGAGGGCTCTCTTTGGTAAATGAAATAAGGGAAGGTGTAGGAAAGTGTAGAAATCATTTTAGAGCGGTTTCTGGACTCGACTGGTGCAATCTACTTTAGAATGCTCCTCCTTTAGACCAGAGAACGGTTCACTGGTCTCTATGTCTTGACCACCGTGGTTATCTTTATTTCTGCTCTGCCTCTTCTCTGTGACAGTTTAAGCAGCAGTATTGCCAAGAGAGCATTGAGCCGGCCCCGAAACACCCCTCTCGCCGGTAATTTGATAATTATGGAGATCTTATAATTTCAGGCTATACAGCACAACTAAAACGTTTTCAGCTTGCAGCCTGTATCACATAGTTAGGATAAGTATAAAACTCCACTGTACTCGTAGAGCTCTCCAGCGTTCAGCCGCCATTAGCCCGATTAGAGCGCGTCTAATCACTTCCTGGGCAAGGCATCCTCCCCTCAGAAGCGGAATTTGAGTGCTACAATACAGTGATTATTCCTAGTGCTTTTTCATTTTTATGATTCACAATAAAGTTTGTTCCAAATTATGCATTTTAATTATTATTACACAACATAGTGTTAAGCACTGGAACTCGCATAGATGCCCTTTTTTTGTCTTGAAATTTTGGGTGTCGCACCATCTGGCCTATAGTGATTAATTCCAATAATAAAACCAAATAATCTTCTACAAATGCTGGTTGGTCTCTATATTCCCAAACACTTGATGTAACTAACTGTCCTATAAATTTGGAGATCAATGAGGTGTGCAATAGCTTTTATAGTAAAAAGGGCACTGAGGCCCAGCAATAAAATACATTTTCAGGGTACTGAAGGGAGTACAGGTTTATGAAGCTCAGGAAATAGGAAGGGTCTAAGACACTCAACACGAGTCTCCATGATGAATTTTGCAGTAGTGGTATGTATTGCCATTAACATTAATAGCCACCTGTACAATGCAAAATGTTTTAAGAACTTGTGACCAGGCAGAGAAAAAGTCATAAAGTTAGCTACAGGCATCCATGTTACTTTGGCAAAGGTTGTGTGAGTGTGGCATTTACATTTCTAGATATCTAGAGAGGAGGGCTTACAATTATTGATTCATGTTGCTTGATTCTCAGCATGTGATGGGTGATTGGCATCAAATTCATTACATTTCAACTGCATCACAACCCCCCCCCCCCCCCCCCCCCCACACACACACACACACACCTCTTCTCTCCCTCTTTCTTTCTTCCTCTCATTTAAACAAATATGTGTTTTGTATGCATTCAAACAGCTACCAAACCTTAAACAAACATTGGTCAGCCATTGTAGTAAACTATATCACACATCTGTAAAGAGGACACAGCCAAGCATAGCAACAGTACCAATAACATCAGTGGGTGATAATCATGTACATCCTCCATTGTGATTTACATAATCCAATGTACTATATGTGAAATGAGCTGTTACATTGGAGAACCAGCCGCAAATTACATCTAAGAATACATTTCCACATACTTTTTATTAAAAAGCACAATGAAAACAGTTATCGGACACCATTTTACCCAGATAGGTCACTCCATCCAAAACATGAAAATCAAATTACTCAGAGGGAATATTAAAAACATTTGAATTTGAAAAGATTCAACACTAAATATACAGGACTTAACATGCACTTTGGTTTTCTGGCACATTATAACATTGTTTTATTGTTGCTTTACAACTCCTTAATATTTAGGGCCCTAACTGATTTACAAGGCGATAGACACATAGGGCCCCCATTCAATTGCAATTTGTTCAATTGAATAGTGCTCTAAATAAGCACATAACATTTATTTTAAATAAGTTTTTAGTTAGTGAAAACCTTGCTTTTGGATAGATGTTTACTAAGTAAAAACTTCTTTAAAAAAATATGTTATGTGCTTATTTAGACCCCTATTCAATTGGCCAAATTGCAATTGAATGAGGACCATAGAGAGGGAACACCAGCCTCCTCTTATTTCTTGTCTTTGACCTTGTGTATAGATTCACATGACTCGCACATGTGATTCCCCAAGTACTTTATTTTTGATGCCGATCTTCTATCCCACGTGGGTTTGTTATCACTTAGAATCCCTGTTCTGTATTTTCCAATGCTCATATATTAAAACTTAATCAATATAGCTCCTGACTTTATAAAGAGAGGTGCAACCCTGGAAAGTCTGTCCCTCTAAATAAAATGTTTGTCAATAAAAAATGTATCACTTTATTCTGCAATACTCTGATTAATCATCTAAATTACTGGACATTCAGGGCTTCCTCAATCTTTTTTTATCCATTCTTTTTATTATTGAAGACAAATTAACAATATCACATTGCATACAGTTACATAGTTACATAGTAATTAAGGTTGAAAAAAGACTTTCAGTCCATCAAGTTCAACCTGTTCAGATCTCCTCTGATCTGCAATATGCGGATTAGTTATTAATTAATTTGTTGATTAAATAATTATTAATAGTATTGGAGGATGAATAAAGAGTTAGTCCATAAAGTTCAACCTTTTTAAATCTCTATTGATCTTTTTAATGTGGACTATTTATTATTAATTGTTAATTGGTCCAGAGGAAGGCAAACAGAAAAAAAAAAAACATTGAAACTTTGCCAATTGTCTCATAAGGGAAAAAAAAAGCAAAATTCCTTCCTGACCCCAGAAACTGACGATCGCATTTCTCCCTGGATCAATATTCCTTCGCTAGTTATCTAGGATAGCCTTGAATGCCCTCTTTATTCAAAAATATATCTAACCCCTTTTTGAAGTTGTCTATCGAATTCACTGTTACCACCTCCTTTGGTAGAGAATTACATTAAAGAATTCCAGTAAAAGGATAAAGAAGAGAACAACAGGGCAGTTAGGTTATACAGTAACGCAATTCCCCAACATCTTAACCAAGAGACTGCATGCATTTTTCATAGTAATCTGACTAGTAATTTTGAAAATTGGAGCAGTACGCCAGGTAATTCCATTGCATTGTTTCATTATTGTATTGTGCCCTGTCTATCCCTCTATGTCTTCCAACATGGGGTTTATTTTTTTTGTTGTTGTCTACCTCTTATCAGGGGATAAGCGCTCAGAAACTGAAAAATATTAACATCAACTATGTCAACTTAACGGGGTAGGGAGGAAAAAAGAAAGAAAAAAGAAAAGGGGAAAGGGTAGGAATTACCTGGCGTACTCCTCCAGAACCGCACCGGCTGGGATTCAGTTGGTATAAGTGGTCATCCGGGCTCCCCCCGACCGCCGTCCCCGGGCAAGAGCTTCAATCCCCTCTGTCCCAGTCATATCCCCACCTTAATGCTGTAGGCTGAGGTCAGCCATGGAGTCCAAATATTTTGGAATAGGGGAACCATGTTCTGCAGGACATGAGACAGTCTCTCGTTTACCATAACATAGTTCATTTTCAAAATGATCTCTTTGGCGGTCAGTGTTGCCACTTTCCATTTTTTTGCAATACAACTTTTGGTAGCGAGAGACATGAATTGCCATAATTTGTTTTGATTTTTTGAGAGACTGGGTCCATGAACCCCCAGAAGACAGATCTCCATCTCTGGCCCCAGCTTGGTTTCTGTCACTTGCGACAATAAGTAGGTAGTGATGTCCCGAACAGTTCGCCCGCGGACTATTCACAGCGATTTTGGCATGTTCGCGTTCGCGGCGAACACATGCGCTTTTCTGTCCGCCCCCTATTCTTTATCATTGAGGAAACTTTGACCCTGCACCTCACAGTCAGCAGACACATTCCAGCCAATCAGCAGCATTCACTCCCTTCCAGAGCCTTCCATCTGAAGGACAGCATCCATTTTATAGTCATTCTGAAGCTACATTCGTTGTAGCTGCTGATTTAATAGGGAAATAGATAGCCATGCTGTGTATTTAGCTTCCACTACAGACCTGAAGGACTCATCTGATATCTGCTGCAAGGACAGCAACCCAAAAAGCCCTTTTTAGGGCTAGAACATCATTTATTTTATTATTTTGTTCTGCGTAATCTAATTGCATATGCCTTCCTGCCAGCGTGTGTGTGTGACAGGCTAACACCTAACAGCTTCTATTGTGCTCAGTGAAATAAAACAACACTTTTTTTACTGTAATAGATTGAATAGCAATTGCCTGCCTACAGGCGTGTGTGTGAAGCCTATTGCATCTACTCTGCCAACTTTTGCCAGTGCACAGTGATACCTCATATCTGGTGCAACCGTAGTGTACAGTGACATAAAACAACACTTTTTTGACTGTAATCGATTGAATATCAGTTGCCTGCCTACAGGCGTGTGTGTGAGGCCTACAGCACCTACTCTGCCAACTTTTGCCAGTGCACAGTGACACTCATATCTGGTGCAACCTAGTGTACAGTGACATAAAAGAACCCTTTTTTGACTGTAATCGATTGAATATCAGTTGCCTGCCTACAGGCGTGTGTTTGAGGCCTACAGCGCCTACTCTGCCAACTTTTGCCACTGCAAAGTGACACTCATATCTGGTGTCACAGTAGCTTGCACGCATAGTACCACTAATCGAAAAAAAAATGACAGGCAGAGGGAGACCACCCCGCAGGGGCCGTCGTGGTCGTGGTGCTGTGATTTTCTTTGGCCCTAGAATAATGCCCAGTTTTCAGAGGCAACGTACCCTGAACTTGAAAAGTTCTGAGGACATGGTTGACTGGCTAACACAGGACACCAAATCTTCTACAGCTTCCGCTCGGAACCTAGACGCACCATCCTCCTCCAGCTTAGCTTCGGGCACCTCTCCAGTTACCATTTGCCTGCCTGCCGCCACCACCAACACTAGAACCACAGCCCCTTCACTTGATCCGTCAGCAGAGTTATTTACACATCCGTTGGAAGAAATGAGTGATGCACAAACATTAGTGCCAGAGGATGTAGATAACAGGGATATGTCCCAGTCAGGCAGCATTACACACATGGACGTACGGTCTGATGATGATGATGATGATGTTGTACCCGGTGCTGCTTCCTTTGTTGAGTTGTCAGATACAAGTGAAGCGGTTGATGATGACGATGCGTCCGTGGATGTCACGTGGGTGGCCGCTATAAGAGAAGAAGAACAGGAGGAAAGTTCAGATGGGGAGACCGAGAGGAGGAGGAGACGAGTTGGAAGCAGGGGAAGGTCGTCGAAAGTAGCTAGTGGCACAGTCAGACAGCATGCATCGGCACCCAGGGTCAGCCAGACAGCATGCCAGTCAACGTATGCTGTTGCCACCACCAGAATGCCGTCATTGCAGAGCTCAGCAGTGTGGCAATTTTTTCGTGTGTCTGCCTGTGAAAACAGTGATGCCATTTGCAACCTGTGCAAAAAGAAACTGAGTCGTGGGAAGTCCAACACACACCTAGGTACAACTTATTTGCGAAGGCACATGATGTCACATCACAAACGCCTATGGGATCAACACATGAGTACAAGCAGCACACAAAGTCAAAGCCGCCATCCTCCTCCTGGTCCAGCATCTTCAGCCACGTCAACCACTGCTGCCCTGCTTGCCCCCTCTCAACCATCCGCAACTCCGTGTCTCGCCCTGAGCACTCCCTGCTCATCAGCCCACAGTCAGGTGTCTGTCAAGGACATGTTTGAGCGTAAGAAGCCAATGTCACAAAGTCACCCCCTTGCCCGGCAACTGACAGCTGGCTTGTCTGAACTCTTAGCCTGCCAGCTTTTACCATACAAGCTAGTGGAGTCTGAGGCGTTCAAAAAATTTGTAGCTATTGGGACACCGCAGTGGAAGGTACCCGGACGAAATTTCTTTGCACAAAAGGCAATCCCCAACCTGTACTCGATTGTGCAAAAGGAAGTAATGGCATCTCTGGCACACAGTGTTGGGGCAAGGGTCCATCTGACCACTGATACCTGGTCTGCAAAGCATGGTCAGGGCAGGTATATCACCTACACTGCGCATTGGGTAAACCTGGTGACAGCTACCAAGCATGGAATACGTGGCTCTGCAGAGGAGTTGGTGACACCGCCACGGCTTGCAGGCAGGCCTGCTGACACCTCCTCTACTCCTCCTACTCCATCCTCTTCCATAACCTCCTCGGCTGAGTCCTCTTCTGCTGCTGCTATTTCTTGCCCCACATCAACGTCACCCCCCCAGCTCCACAAGTACTATTCCACATCCCGGATACGGCAGTGTCACACCGTCTTGGGGTTGACTTCCCTGAAAGCAGAGAGTCACATCGGACCAGCACTCCTCTCCGCACCAACCGGAGATCGGCAAAGTGGTTTGTGACAACGGAAGAAATTTGTTGGCGGCATTGAATTTGGGCAAGTTGACACATGTGCCGTGCATGGCACATGTGTGTAATCTGATTGTACAACGCTTTGTGCATAAGCACCCAGGCTTACAGGACGTCCTGAAGCAGGCCAGGAAGGTGTGTGGCCATTTCAGGCGTTCCTACACGGCCATGGCGCACTTTACAGATATCCAGCGGCGAAACAACATGCCAGTGAGGCGCTTGATTTTAAACAGCCCGACACGTTGGAATTCAACACTCCTAATGTTCAACTGCCTGCTCCAACAAGAAAAGGCTGTTAACGAGTATTTGTATGACCGGGGTGCTAGGACAGCCTCTGAGGAGCTGGGGATTTTTTTGCCACGTTACTGGACACTCATGCGCAATGCCTGTAGGCTTATGCGTCCTTTTGAGGAGGTGACAAACCTGGTCAGTCGCACAGAGGGCACCATCAGCGACATCATACCATTTGTTTTCTTCCTGGAGCGTGCCCTGCGAAGAGTGCTGGATCAGGCCGTAGATGAGCGTGAAGAGGAAGAGGAAGAGTTGTGGTCACCATCACCACCAGAAACAGCCTTATCAGCATCGCTTGCTGGACCTGCGGCAACGCTGGAAGAGGATTGTGAGGAAGAGGAGGAATGTGGCTTTGAGGAGGAGGAGGAAGACCAACCACAACAGGCATCCCAGGGTGCTCGTTGTCACCTATCTGGTACCCGTGGTGTTGTACGTGGCTGGGGGGAAGAACATACCTTCAGTGAGATCACTGAGGACGAGGAACGGGACATGACTAGCTCGGCATTCAACCTTGTGCAAATGGGGTCTTTCATGCTGTCGTGCTTGTTGAGGGACCCTCATATAAAAAGGATGAAGGAGAACGTCCTGTACTGGGTGTCCACGCTAGTAGACCCCCGGTATAAGCAGAAAGTGCCTGAAATGTTACCGAATTACCACAAGTCGGAAAGGATGCAGCACTTCCAAAATTAAAAAGTATGCTTTACACAGAGTTTTTTTTTTTTTTATCATATAAACTTTATTGAGAGTAATATGAATGGCAGTAACAATTAAAACATTTCAGGAATAAACGTACATTTGACACCTGAACACAGATTTCCTCCAAAATGTAATACTGAGACCATTCTCTCTTTCCTCAAAAAACCTTGTTTTCAAAAATTTTTAGTGATAATTATAATACATATAAATTTCTAACAACTCCGTAAAGATAGTAAACTAGCTGAGCTTAAATAGATTCAGCATAAAGAATAAAAGTGAGAGAGATAAAAGTTTACTCTCGCTTGCCATTCCAAAGGAAAATTCAATATTCCTCCGAACACTCCCCCTCTCCGCCGCCTCTTTAGCACTTTTTTTTTTTTTTTTTTTTTTCTCCCCAATAATCATTGTATTATTACCTCACCTCCAATAGAACAGTCAGCCTTCTTCCAATCCCGTCCGAACCGCACCGCTCCCCACTCGGCTCCACACCTAGCCGCCTCAGAAAAAACAGGCCCCACCCGACCCCCCAGGCTATCCCTCCTCAAGGAATACCGTTTGGTGATCTAATCCAAGGCTCCCAAATTTCCAAAAATGCCGGGAGAGAGTCTAAAAGAGTATAAGTCATCCTTTCATTAATAAATAGAAATTTTACTTTATTAATCACTTCTTGAAAACTGATAGAATTATCTTTCCATCGCCTGGCAATTATGTTCTTGACTGCAAGATAAATCATTTGAGCTAACCTATTGCCTTTTCTCCCTAATTCTGAATGATGTATTCCTAGAAGGCATGTCGCTATTGAAGGTGTAATAGGGGTATGCAATAATCCTGAAATTAGTGTGGCTGCCTTCTCCCAGATCTCAGCCACCCTGGGGCATTGCCACCATGTGTGAATGAAATCCCCCCTACCTTGACACCCTCTAAAGCACTTATCTGAGATTGTTGGAAATATCTTGTTCAATCTGACTGGAGTCGTGTAAGCCCGGTGCAGAATTTTTAGGGAAGTTTCCAAGAGACTGAAATTAAATGAACCCTTGGAGAGATTCAAAAAGGCCTCGGCCCAAGTTGTCCCCTCCCAAGTTTGTTGTAAATCAGATTCCCACTTTATCATGAAGGGGGGCTTTGTAAGATCCGGGGGAGAGTTTAATATGTCATAAAGATTTCCCAGGGTTCCCTTAAAAAGCGGTACATTCTTGCATATTGTAGACAGCCAGGTAGCCATGGGGGGTCCATGCTTCCTCACCACCTCCCCTATCCAATATCTTATTTTTGTAAGATTAAATAGCTCTCGCTGGGGTATTATATGGTCCCTTTTCACTGTGTCTAGTGTTAAGATTCTGTCGCTGTCCACCCATGATCCCAATTTGTCTAAGTTAAGCGTGCTCCAAAAATTTCTCGATTCTACTGACAGAGAGGTCAAAAGGGAGGGAGATGAGAACACTGAAGTTAGGGTTCCAAGTCCTTAAGGTGAAGCTAGTGATAGGGTTACTAATCCGGTCCCCGTAAGTCTCTGAGGGAGGAGCCCATAGAATTATTCTCCAAGTCAGGGGAGCCATTAATGCGTCCTCAATAAACACCCAATTTGGTTGGTGATGGATGGAGTGCACCAAGGGGATAAAAGCAAGTTGCGCCGCTTTGAGGTAGTTGGAAAAATTAGGACATGAGAGACCGCCCTTGGACTTGTGCCTAAACATTATCCTCCTGGCTATCTTTGGAGGTCTATTCCTCCATATAAATTTAAATACCAGGGATTGGAAACGGGACAACTCTGCATTGTTTATTTGAATGGGCAAAGTCCTGGCTAGGTAGAGCAGCCTTGGCAAGATGTTCATCTTGACCGCAGCAATCCGACCCGTCCAGGAGATATGCCGCCTCGACCAGATGTTTAGGTCTCTCTGCAGTGTTCTAAAGAGGGGAGGGAAGTTAGCTTTATACATTTCTGCTAATGTACTGGTTAGATTAATTCCCAAGTATTTAATGTGAGAGGCTGGCCACAGGAAATTATATGTTAGTTTCAGCTGGTTCAATATGTCTGGGGGAAGACCAACACTAAGGGCCTCTGTCTTCTCCTGGTTCAATCTGAGCCCTGACAAGGAGCTATACTGCGTGATCGTTTCCATCAGAGCTTGAATCGATGGGCCCGGGTTCGTTAGGGTACAAAGGAGGTCATCAGCAAATAAAGAACATTTCACATGCTGATGTCCCACCCGTACACCACCTATTTTGGAATTTGCTCTGATCGCCTGGGCTAGAGGTTCAATTGCTAGTGCAAAGAGGAGTGGAGATAGTGGGCAGCCCTGCCGAGTGCCGCGTCCGATATTTATATAGGCTCTCTGAGAACCGGGTAGCTTAAGGCAGGCTTTGGGTGAAGTATAGTATGAGCGCAGCAGGCTGATAAACTGGCCCTTAAACCCAAATTTAGACAATGTGGCAAACAGAAATGGCCATTCCAGCATATCGAACGCTTTTTCAATGTCCAAGGCTAAAATACACACGGGGGGTCCACCTGATCTAGCTATGTGTATGATATTTAAAGTCCTCCTGATATTGTCCCCCGTCTGCCTGTGTGGGATGAAACCTGACTGGTCTTTGTGAATCAGTGCTGGAAGAAAAGCAGAGATTCTTTTGGCAAAGATTTTTGCTAACAACTTAATGTCTCCATTCAGGAGTGCAATTGGCCGATAATTTTTAGCCTCTTTGGAGTCCCTGCCCTCTTTAGGGAACAAAGTCAAGTCAGCGTTGTTCAGCTCGGGGGGAATTGCCTCCCCTCTCAGAATTGAGTTAAAAAGGTTACACAGGTGAGGGGCTAGTATTTCTGGGAATTTCTTGTAATAAATATTGGTAAACCCATCCGGGCCAGGCGACTTTCCAAGCTTAAGCTCTTTTATTGTCTCTAGGATTTCCTCTACCGTGACCTCCTTGTTTAAGTTCTGCAAATCCCCTACTGAAACTTGCGGGAGATCTAGGGAGTCTAGATATGAGGTAATATAGTGTTCTGGGGCCTTGTTCTGTGAAGTGTAGAGAGATTGGTAGAAGTCCCTAAATGTCTCTTGGATTTCATTCTGGCTAAACGTAAGAGCACCCGTCCCTGCTCTAATTTGGGAGATTCTAGATTGTGCGTACCGCGCCTTCAAGCTCCTCGCCAGCAATTTATCGGGCTTATTCGCCTTTAAGTAAAATAGATGCTGTGTTCTCCTTAGCGCCTTTTCAGTCCTAACCGCTAGAATACCCTCTAACTCCAATTTGGCCTCATCTATCTGACCCCTAAGAGAGGGGGAGGGGGACAGCTGGTTCTGCTTCTCTAGCTGTGCTAACTTCGTCATGAGATCACTCTCCCGTTTGCGGGTCATTTTCTTATGATGGGAGGCAATTTTAATGCAAGTCCCCCTTATGTAGGCCTTATGGGCCACCCACACCCAACCTGGCTCCGACTCCCCTCCCGCATTGATTTCAAAGAACGCCTTCAGCTCAGCAGCAATTTGCTCTTGGACTGCAGGTAGCGCTAATAAATATTCATTTATTTTCCAGGAGTAAGGCAAAGTCTGGGTCCCCAGCTCTACCTCCAGAGAGACTGCTGCATGGTCTGACCAAGTGCACGGGATTATATTAGCGTCCCTGGAGTGGTCCAGTAGTGCGGAGCTCACAAGAAGAGCATCTATGCGGGAGTAGGTCCCATGACTTGAGGAATAGAAAGTATATTCCTTCCCCCGTGGATGGTGCCCCCTCCAAGCGTCCACTAGATCTAAAGAGTGCAGGAGCCTCCTAATCTGCTTGATTTTGTGCGAGAAGAGATTATGAGCCGAAGGTTTAGACCTATCTGCCACCTGATCCAGAACCAGGTTAAGGTCACCCCCTATTATGAGTTGTCCCCAGTTCCCCACCTCTAGGGTCTTTAGAAATCTTATCAGAGTCTTGTGGGGAGCTACAGTGGGCGCGTAAAACGATGCTAAAGAGATCGGGTTTCCTTGAACTGTACCTTTTATGATATAAAAGTACCCCCCCCGGTCCACTACTTTTGCGTCCAATTGGAACTGGAAATTCCTGTGGAGCAAGATCGCTACCCCTTCCTTCTTAGATGTCTGGGTTGTATAGTAATATTGGGGGTAGTCTTTACTGAAATAAGTAGGAGCCTTGTTGTTGGCAAAGTGAGTTTCCTGAAGAAAGATGACTGAGGGGCTAAAATTTTTATAATATAGGAAAGCCTTCCTTCTTTTAAAGGGGGAGTTAAACCCCTTTACGTTGTGGGTGATTATCCTAGCCGGGGCGCTCATGTGTAATTAGGTGTAATAAGCCTATATTTTGCGTGTCCCATTGTACCTCTCTGAAGCGGCCGTGCGGAGGGAGCGGAGAGCGGCCCATCCGGTCCAGGACTGGAAGTCGGCTAGAGTGTGGATCGCTATAGATACCTGATCTGCCGGGAGCATAAAAGAGAGATAGGTGGTTAGTCATTTCTAAGGATGTGAGGATATTAGCAGAGCTCATCACAATAAACAACTTGTCAAGGGAACAGTCCCCGTCTAGACTACAATTGTGTGGGAATAAAAGATTATTATTCAGGCTAAGTGCAAGCCTGCAGCCCCAGTAGGGGAGCCCTCCACCCCATTGGGTTGCATTTACAGAGGCCATAGGGGAGTAACTGGGGGCCACTTGTTGGCCTCTCGTCCACCAACAGGAGGGGTGATGGAAGGAGGCGTTGTAGGTGGAAAGAGAGCGGCGGACGGAGAGGAGGAATTTGAGTATACAGGAAAACAGCGTGAGGGTGGGCAAAGCCCGCGAGAGCAGAGTACAGGAAAAAAGCAAGACTAGAGAGAGAGTAAAGGGGTAGAACACTCTCCCTGTGGGGCTACAGTTTAGTAAAGCCAGTTTCTTTATCCTAGCCTGCATACTTCCTGGCTAGAATCATGGGTCCTCCCACCGGCGGGGGGGATTTCTGGGGGGCTACCTAAATGGTGAGCAATTACAACAAGATTAAACAGAAAACATCCTGGCCACTGACATTTATGTTCTATGAGCACAATTTTAAAACCTTCCAATAGAGGAAGGAACAAGATAATAAAAACATCCTATTGTATAAGGCATTAACAGTAGCTAAGACTATTGCAAGTTAAACCTTCTTATAGGGAGGAAAACACAAACAGGTTAAAGCAAGTCATTAACAGGCATGCAGAACCACTCGCAGCTTTAAGTATAGAGGTCTTCTTTATAGCTTTGGGGGGCAGTGTCCCCAACTCTGGAGTCAATAATCCCACTCAGACGTAGATACTGTCCAAACTTGGCTGAGGTAGGGACAACAAGATCCCCCCCCTCCGCTGCAACTGTCCTCTGCTCATCAAAGATAGGGGGAAGACAGAAGTCTCTAGGGAAACTATGAAAGGGTTTCACACCCTCCGATTGCCCCTGTCTTGGTCTGGCCTCTGGGTGAGGACCCCAAAAGTCTTATCTGAGGTTTTCTTTAGACTGGTGACTTCCGTCCAATGCCTCTGAGGCAACCGAGTGATGAGGGGTGCAGGAGGCCCAATTGCAAGTTCCTCTGTTGTCAGGGCCAGTCTTTTAAGGAGACCTAGACACTCCTCCAGAGAGCGAGATGAGTGGTGCACCCCATTTAGGGAGAAGGAAAGAGCAAAAGGAAATCCCCATCTATATCTGATGCCCTGGCGTTGGAGTATCTCTAGGGCTGGTTTCATTAGCCTCCGCCTCTGGAGTGTGATAGGGGAGAGGTCTGCATAGAATTGTAGCTTGGATCCGTCGGGGCCAACAATCGATGCCATCTTGCGTGTTGTAGACAATATTAGGTCCCTGGAATGCTGGCGTAATAGCCTAACAATAATGTCCTTGGGGAGGTCTTGATTTTTGCTTCCTCCCAGGGCCCTGTGGGCACGCTCCACCTCCCATATATGATCTGGAGTTTCCGATAGGATCTTGTCGATGGTAGCTTTAAGGTAGCGGGGGAGATCAACTACTGCTGTCGGCACCCCTCTTATTCTTATATTGAACCTTCTCGACCGATTCTCTAGATCTTCAAGTTTATCTTCAATGCTAGAGATGCGGGAGGTGTTCTCTGCAATGTTTACCCTATCATTCTCTTGAGTCGATATTATCTGGTCCACAGACTCCTCAAGGAGATTGGTCCGCTGCCCCAGCTCGTGCAAATCTTTTTGAAGGGCTGCAACTGCCCTATTAATATGCGTCTCCAAAAGAGCTTCAAACTTTGCCATTGAGTTCTCAGTGATGTTTACCTCTGGTTGCGAGGATGCGGCCTGCTGCTCTGAGTCTGAGTGATCAGAGTGTTCAGATTCTGAGCCCTGGGCTTCAATGTTGGAGGCCCCAGCTCTCTTGAAATGTTCCTCAATCCTCTTAGTTGAGAGGGATTTCTTGTTCTTCCCCATGTTTGTTACTTTGATGTATTTTGGCTTAGGACATACACAGTAATTCTATGGTGTGTGGGGGACTCTCTTCTGTCTCCTCAGGACCTTTTATGCTTTCTACTTGCCCCGTGGGATTAGATGACAGTGCCAGGGATGTTTCTCAGCATGACGCAGCCCCCGCCGGCAGGAGTTCCCCTTTTCCCCCCCCAGGAATTCTACATCCTAGGGAGATAAGCCTTGTTAGCTGCTATTAGTCGTTTGCTCCAGTACCAGATTGTTGTAGTGTGACCTCTGCTCCACTAGGTGGCAATGGAAGCCTTCAGTTTCAGGCCACTTTTACTCTTGATGTTTTGCCTCTTCAGACTGGAGTGTGTGGAGATCAGCAGGTTGTTGCCTATGTTACTGCTCATTGGATTGGCACCCAGGAATTCCAGCTATTATGCCGGTCAACAATGCACCACCAGTTACAGACTGTTAGTGAGAGAGCAATTAGCAATACAAAGGCCTTGTGCCTAATAAAGAAATGCAAAGTTCAACACACAAGTTGTAGTAGAGACAGGCCTGTCCCAGTTTGAGCAGCCTGGATTCAGAAAGGTAGTCTCTGGGAGCTGATTAGTAGTGTGTTCTATGTTCTGTGGGTCTCTGACAGGGCAGCCCACTTCAGCCTCTCTAGATCCCCTGGAGATGCTGCTTATAAGCTGTTTGGGGTGTTGAGGGAGTATTCTAGCCTGGCAATGGCCCTTGCACTAGGCCCTGGACACAAAATGGCCGCCTCCCGTTTCGCGGGCTTTCTGGGCCCTTAGTTTCTTTCCCCAGCTGCCTCCTATGGGGGTCTGCAGCCTTCCCAGGCCAGTCCAACCGGGCCAGCCGCCACTGGTCTCCCCTGGGGAGCCCCCGGCCCTCTCCCAGAGTACTCACTGCGCCTGGATCTTCTTCCTCACGCTGGCCACGTGTAGGGCCAAGATGGCCGCCACCCGTTTCAGGGCCCCTCCAGTCTCTGTGACCTCCTGGGCCGATCCGGACGGGTCCTGCACAGCACTCCTGGACCAGGGCCTGTTTACACCTTCTCCAGGTGAGCCCTGGCTGTGCCTTCACCCTCCTGTGCCTTGGCAGGGTGCGTTGTTGCGGGTGACGCCGGCGGGGTGGCTAGAAGCACCCGGAGAGGGGTTTGGGGTGTCCCTTCCAGTTCCCCCAATTGCTGTAGGGGTAAGGTAGTCCCCTTGCTGGGCTTTTTAGCCCCTTTTAAGCTTCAGCTCTGAGTTTTGAGCAGGAGCTCAGGGCACACACGTCTTGCTGCTTCAGACGCTGGCTCCGCCCCCCGCTTTACACAGAGTTTAAGGGTGATGTCACAGCACAACGGCAATCTAACAGCGGAAGAGGTGAACATAATCCTCCTCCTCCCACGACCACGCCGGCAAGGAGAGGACGCTTTACAGACGTGTTGTTGATGGAGGACATGCAGAGCTTTTTAAGTCCTATGCATCGCCACAGCCCTTCGGGGTCCACCCTCAGAGAACGACTCGACCGTCCGGTAACAGACTACCTCGCCATAACTACAGATATCGACACTATGAGGAGCGATGAACCCCTTGACTACTGGGTGTGCACGCTTGCCCTGTTGCCAGAGCTATCCCAATTTGCCATAGAACTTCTGTCCTGTCAGAAAGGACCTTCAGTGCAGCAGGAGGTTTTGTCACTGATAAGAGAAGTCGCCTAGGTCAAAAAAGTCTAGATTACTTCACCTTTATTAAGATGAATGAGGGATGGATCCCGAAGGGACTGACAGTGGGTCGATACATTCAATTAAAAAAGGCCTGATAGATGAGCTGCCTTGAGCTAATAATGGTCCACACGCTGCTGTATTTTATCCCTGAATGCCGGATGACTTGCGTGACTTATCCGCCACCAACTAGAGTTCAAGACGCAATGTTTTAGGGCACTTTCTGCCTGGCAAACTAACATAAATTTTTCTGGTCGCTGCAACAATATCTAATTTTTGCATTTAAATTATTTTATTGTCAGAAGGCGTACAGCATGTAATGAAAAATAAAGCATTTTTGAACAGTCTTGCATAACAGTTGTGCAAAAATACATATTTACAATAAAGACATTTTGTGAAGGTTAGCTGGCTATTTCTTCTTATTTTTACTTTTTAGGTTAATAATTTTTCTTATTTTTTACTGTGATTGCAATTTAAGAGATACCTAAAACATGGTAAAACAGACAATAGTAAAGAGTATATCTGCAGGAAACACCAAAGTCCTATTAGCTATCATCCCTCCAGCAGTATTAGCTTATTATTTACAATATCTAACCTGGGCAATCACCCTTGAGTTACCCTGGGGCAGGCTTCAGTAAGCGACCTCTCCTTTCCTGGGATGATTTTGCCGCTGGTTGCTTCTGAAGGGTCTCCAGGGCTCCCGCACTCGGGTCCTTCCCCCAGTGACGCTTCAACCAGTAACAAATGTTTTATATTTGTAAAGCGACCCAATGATCCCCCTTGATAGAGGTTTATCTTTACAAATTTTGGAGAACCAATTTAAGACAGGTGTCCCCTGTTTCTGGGTCAGGGAGTGTGTGAAATGCCTCAGCCTACAGTAATTGTAATGTTCTGACAGCGGTAGCTCATGCTTGTCCCTCAGTTCCTCATAGGTGAGCCTCTGGCCCTTTACTAACCAGTCTCCCAGTCTATCAAGTTTCCTTGACCTCCACCAGTGTTGTGATGTTGTGCTCATGTGTTTCGGGGCCTGAGGGTGGTCAAGAATTGGGGTCATTTGGGTGGATCCAGGAAACAAACCCGTGTGTTTCTTGGCCCATTTCCAGTATGATAGTGAGTGTCTGATTAGGGGGTTTGGTGAGTTTTTAAGGCTCTGAGGCAATTCTGATAGCCAAGCCACCTTGTCCCAGGTTAAGGGCCTTAAAGTGTGGTTCTCTAAATACACCCAGGTCGGTTGATGACATATAGAATGTGTTATTGGGAGGAAAGATAGGTGACATAACAGGTATTAAACTGATAGGAATAAATAGTACAACTGAACACACCACTCCTATCTGGTGGCACCTTAGATTGCATGCGCAGTGCCCCAAATTTGAAGTGGGAGGACCGACCAAGCATCTTTTTCCATCTCCCTCTTCCAAAAATCCATGCCATATACACGAGCCCTGATAGGAGATGTAACAGGTATTAAACTGATAGGAATAAATAGTACAACTGACCACACCACTCCTATCTGGTGACACCTTAGATTGCACGCGCAGTGCCCCAAATTTGAAGTGGGAGGACCGACCAAGCATCTTTTTCCATCTCCCGCTTCCAAAAATCCATGCCATATACACGTCCCCTGATAGGTGACGTAACAGGTATTAAACTGATAGGAATAAATAGTACAACTGAACACACCACTCCTATCTGGTGGCACCTTAGATTGCACGCGCAGTGCCCCAAATTTGAAGTGGGAGGACCGACCAAGCATCTTTTTCCATCTCCCTCTTCCAAAAATCCATGCCATATACACGTCCCCTGATAGGTGACGTAACAGGTATTAAACTGATAGGAATAAATAGTACAGCTGAACACACCACTCCTATCTGGTGGCACCTTAGATTGCACGCGCAGTGCCCCAAATTTGAAGTGGGAGGACCGACCAAGCATCTTTTTCCATCTCCCTGTTCCAAAAATCCATGCCATATACACGTCCCCCGATAGTTGACATAACAGGTATTAAACTGATAGGAATAAATAGTACAACTGAACACACCACTCCTATCTGGTGACACCTTAGATTGCACGCGCAGTGCCCCAAATTTGAAATGGGAGGACCGACCAAGCATCTTTTTCCATCTCCCTCTTCCAAAAATCCATGCCATATACACGTCCCCTGATAGATGACGTAGCAGGTATTAAACTGATAGGAATAAATAGTACAACTGAACACACCACTCCTATCTGGTGGCACCTTAGATTGCACGCGCAGTGCCCCAAATTTGAAGTGGGAGGACCGACTGTCACAACCTACAATGATGATGGAGTATAGAGGATCCTAGTCCTCTTATCTCCTGTAGGTTTTAGACCTAAGATTTGGGTGACTCAGACCAATGGACCTTCTTTGCGGATGCAAGAGCATAAGTCCCAGCTTAAGGTAGTGTGCCTGGGAAAACCTTGGTAGGGAGTCAGAAACGATCTCCTCTGCCAGCATATGCCCTTGGGTCAATAATACACCTGCACACAAAGTCTTGATGAAAATTATGAACAACTTCTTTATTTTTACACAAGTATTTAAACAACTCACAAAACCAGTACAGGGAGTGGCTACCCCTTTGTCCAACCCTTATCTTCCTCTTGGCCAATGGGGTAATCTCCAGAGTAACTTGATTACCTCTAGCCATGGTTCCAGTCCCAGACCACGACAGCGTTCCACAAACAAGTTGTTGTGCCTTTTAAAGGTTCCTATGCCCCCTTCAGGATCACCATACACAATGTCTTGGAGGCCAGAATCTATCTCCAAGCGGAAATCAAACTCCTCTCCTGGGCCACCAACTATTCTGGCGTGAAAAACGTGATATTGGTTCTCCAAGGCAACCTCTTTTCTTACTAGTACTTCCAGCCAGCCCATTAGCTCATCGTCCTGCCACAGATTCAGAATCGTCATCCATTTCTCTAGACGCAGTGTCTCTCTGTAGCCAAGTCTTTGCTGAGCTGGAGTTCTCGCTCCATTGCACTCCTGCCGGATCCTATGGCAATGCTGGTCTAGTACGTTGGACACCTCTTGTGCGGTCATCTTACTGGGGTATAAGTGCCTGGCTGCTTTAAACCGTCTTGTTGCTTCTTTGGTGATATCCGTCTGTTCCATTCTTGGTCTTTCTGTAGAGTCTCTCACCACTGCCAGCCAATTGTCACAACCTACAATGATGATGGAGTATAGAGGATCCTAGTCCTCTTATCTCCTGTAGGTTTTAGACCTAAGATTTGGGTGACTCAGACCAATGGACCTTCTTTGCGGATGCAAGAGCATAAGTCCCAGCTTAAGGTAGTGTGCCTGGGAAAACCTTGGTAGGGAGTCAGAAACGATCTCCTCTGCCAGCATATGCCCTTGGGTCAATAATACACCTGCACACAAAGTCTTGATGAAAATTATGAACAACTTCTTTATTTTTACACAAGTATTTAAACAACTCACAAAACCAGTACAGGGAGTGGCTACCCCTTTGTCCAACACTTATCTTCCTCTTGGCCAATGGGGTAATCTCCAGAGTAACTTGATTACCTCTAGCCAATGGACTAGAGGTAAGCTCTGGGAACTTCCAGACCCCTCCCCTGGGCCGCCCACTAGGTGTGGCTACCTAATTTAGTTGGTCTATGGCTCTCAAGGGAGAAACATCTTCCTGCCCTCTGGACTTTGCCCTGATTCTCTGAGTAGGAATCCCTGTAGACCCCCTGGGGTTATGGTGCCTGCCTGTCTGCTCTCCAGCTGTGAGCTTCCCATTGTTAGTTCTATGCTGGATTCTTAGCTAATGGGATTATCAGGCCTTTGGGAACAAAGGAGGCATGGCTGTATTCAATGGCTTCCCCTCCACAATATAATGACATACTAATATAATACCATACATTCATATTTACAAATACAACACACAATGTTTCACACACATAGAACCAACACATCCCACCAGCTCCCTCACATGACACCCATTACAATGAGCCTAAACATGGAAGGGATGGGGATATGCTAAGGGGTAAACTTATAATACTTTATCCCCTAGACCAAAACACAACAATATATCCATAACAAGTGGGCCCCAAACCTTTTGTTCCTCCCCATGGCAACAGCATGTGGAAGACCACCCAGCCCAAAATGGCCACCGCTGCCAGTCACAAAATGGCCCCAGCATAGTTCAGACCAAATCCAATATGGCCACTGGCTGATTCATGACACCGACCAAGCATCTTTTTCCATCTCCCTCTTCCAAAAATCCATGCCATATACACGTCCCCTGATAGGTGACGTAACAGGTATCAAACTGATAGGAATAAATAGTACAACTTAATACACCACTCCTATCTGGTGGCACATTACATTGCACGTGCAATGCCCCAAATTCGAAGTAGGAGGTCCGACCAAGCATCTTTTTCCATCTCCCTGTTCCAAAAATCAATGCCATATACACGACCCCTAATAGTGGACATAACAGGGATTAAACCGATAGGAACAGTACTACTTAGCAGTACACACCTTATAATAACGCAGACAAAGGCAACGCAGAGAGAGGAGTCTGAAGAAGAGGAGTCAGAGGAGAAAGGTGGCTTTGAGGAGGTGGAAGACCAAACACAGCAGGCATCCCAGGGGGCTTGTTGTCACCTTTTGGGGACCCTTGGTTGGGTGGAGGAAGAGACGTTCAATGACATCAGTGAGGACAAGGAACAGGACATGGCTAGCTTGGTATCCAACCTTGTGGAAATACTGAGTTTGCGGTTGTGCAAAGGGACTGTTTCCGGTTGTTTGCGGTGCATTAAACGGGAAGATTGGTCTGTTACTGTGAAGCGGGTGTAACCCTTACACTACCTGATCGATACAACATCATACCTGATGTTTTAAAGCATGTTATTCCAAACAATTTAGGAATGTTAGGTGATTTATGCCCTTTATGGCTTAAAACCAGACTCTGCATCAACTATGTAATTTTCTGTGGGAGTTTTGCCATGGATCCCCCTCCGGGATGCTACAGTCCAGGTGTTAGTCCCCTTGAAACAACTTTCCCATCACTATTGTGGTCAGAAAGAGTCCCTGTGGGTTTTGAAATTCGCCTGCCCATTGAAGTCTATGGCAGTTCGCCGATGTTCGCCCGTTCGCGAACATTTGATGAAATTCGCGTCCGCGGTTCGCGAACCGACAATTTGATGTTCGCGACATCACTATAGGTCGGTCATCTCCTTCCACACCTTTGGCACTACTGGGCACGTCCACCATATATGTAGAAAGTCTCCCCTGGATTTGCATCCTCTAAAGCAGTCCTCACTAAGACTATTATTAAGCCTGGACATCAGATATGGAGTATAATAGGTCCTATGCAAAACTTTAACTGAGGTCTCCAGTAGGCTATATGTGTATGATCCTTTTGTTAAGTTGGTACAAATTTCTCTCCAAGTTGCTCCATCTAGCTCCCTACCTAGGTCTTTCTCCCATTGAAGCATATATTTCGGCTTCTGTTTGCTCTGAGAGTCATTCAGAAATTAATATAGAGACCCAAGGAGGCTTTTGATAGAGGGCAGCTTTGCACATATAGTCGACCACCAGGAGTGTTTAGGGTTCCCATGTACCCGTGCTAGTGAGGATATCCAGTGTCTAATTTTTCTGTAATTTCAGAGTTCACTCTCTGGTATGTGATATTTAGTGATAAGGAAGGTGTGGGATAATAGAGCATCATCTGAAAACCAGATTCCTGCTCTTTCTAGTGGGCTGCTAAGCCACCATTGTTTAGCGATAAGACTAAACGCCATCCCAAATTCCGGGAAAGATCAGACGGACAACAATGGCGACAGAAGGGGAGCCAGACCGCCTGGACCGAGCCCAACCCCCTAACGTTGAAGATATTATGGGATTGGAATGTCGCTGCCTGACGCCCGAGGGGGGCACATCCCAAACTATAGTATCCCACGAGTGGGGTCTCATTTGCCAATTTTCCACAAAGGTCCACAACGGTTGTAACTTACCTGAGTGGGCCAATGGAATGAACGCGAGTTTCGCCGCTCTCAAATAAAGTCTCAGGCACGAAAGTCCCCCCTGAGACCTCTGCCGAAACATAGTCTTCCTTGCTATTCGCGGCAACCTACCTCACCATATAAAATGAAAAATAGAAGCTTGGAGTTTATCTAGCTCCTTCATGTCCAGCGGTATTGGGAGAGTTCTAAATAAGTACAATATTCTTGGCAGAACCGTCATTTTTACCGAATTTATCCGCCCTGTCCACGAGATATGGTATTTCGCCCAGCATCACATTTCTTCAGTTAGTTGTTTAATTAAGGACAGAAAGTTGGCCTTATACATGTCCGACAGCTTCTTGGCGATTCGAACTCCCAAGTATTTAATAGAGTTTTTGGGCCATTGAAATCTAAACTCCGCTTTCAATGCCCCCAGGACCGTGTGAGGTATGTCTATTCCCAAGGCCTCTGTCTTTTCAACATTGATTTATAGACCCGACAGGGCACCAAATCCGCCTAGGGTTGACAGCAGGGCGGTGATTGACCTAGCCGGCTCCGTTAGGGTGCAGAGAAGGTCATCCGCAAATAGCGAGCATTTCAAGTGGTGATGACCCACCTGCATTCCCTTTATCTCTGTGTTGCATCTAATTTGTTGGGCCAAAGGCTCAATCGCTAGGGCAAATAGTAACGGAGACAGAAGGCAGCCTTGACGGGTTCCCCTCCGAATACATATAGAAATGTTTTCCGATCCCGAGAGTTTCAAACAGGCCTGTGGCTTTTTGTATAGTGTTCTGATAAGTTGTATGAATCTTCCTTCAAAGCCAAATTTAGCCAGCAATGCGTACAGATAAGACCACTGCAGTGACTTCCTCAATCTTCATGTAGCAATGCTGTGTTTCACCTTAAACTGATATTTCAGTTTTTATTTTTCATTTTATTAATCATTCAAAAATAACCTCAAATAATATTGTTTTTGCTTTGTGTTCTAGAGAAAGTTGCTAGATATTTTATTAGTCTAAAAGTTTTATGTTAAACATATTGTTACCATGACAATATATTTCTAAAGAGCTTACAATGTTCTAACCATTCATTTCTGAATTAAGCTATTTGTAAGATATACACCCTTTAGATCAGGGGTGTCCAAGTTTGGTCCTACTGGGCCGCACACAGCTTGGATTTGAGGAAATCCCTGCTACACCCAGTTGAGACTATGACTTCTTCAGTCATCCTGATCGACTCACCTGTGCACAGAAAGGAAACCCTAAAATCCAGGCCTGTGTGTGGCCCAGCAGGAACGAACTTGGACACCCCTTCTTTCGATCAATGTGTAAATTGTAGTTCAGTATGCTAACTAGTGGAACAGCAAGCTAAATAAAATTCTGTACCCAATAGAAATATTCCAAGTCCAATATAAATGAATATCCTGAATATCTTGAGGCCTCCCTACAGAGTTGATGAAAAATAATTTGTGTGTGGTGTCAAAAAAAGGAAACAAAATAGAAAGAATATAAGATGAGGTTATTGGGTTATTTTAATTCATGCAAAAATATTGTACTTACAAAATATAAAAAAACTTAATACTAAAAAGTCAATTATTTGGCATAAAACATATACAGAACCTCTTTTTTTAATGTATGTTTTAATGCAGATTATATACACTCTTTGACCTTCATAAGTATTCTATCAGATAATTGACTTTTTTAATATTAAGTAGATTGAATAATCTCATACCCTGTGGCAACTTTTGAGGACATGTTTATGTCTTTTTTTTATGTTTTGTAAATACAATCCTTTCATCTGTGTATATAACCCAATCTTATGTCACCTATACATTTTTGCTGTCTTTCACCGTTTTGCGCTCTTCTTAAAATTCATCAGCAGAAATGGAGACACTGCTTTAGAGTCCTACTTCTACGTCATTAATAAATATGTGAAAAAGTAGAGGTCCTAATACTGAACCCTGAGGAACCCCACTTACCACATTTGTCCAATCTTAGTATGTTCCACTTACCACAACCCTTTGCTTTCTGCCCTTTAGCCAGCTCTCGATCCATGAGCAGATATTTACTGCAATTCCTGTATCCCTTAGTTTGCTCAATAGTCTCCCATGTGGAACTGTATCAAAAGCCTTTGCAAAATCCAAAAAGATTACATCCACTGAGTTGCCCTGATCCAAGTTTTTGCTGTCTTTCACTGTTTTGCGCTCTTCTCAAAATTTATTTTTTTCAACAAGTAAGTATAACAGAAAGGCAAAGATAATGTGTTGAGAATCTGCAGAGAACAGATACCAAAAGGAATAAAGGGAGAGAAAAGGAGAGCAGAGATAGAAAAGGTCAAAATTGATAGATATAATGAAAAGAAATCAGTACATTACAGAAAGAATAATTTATAAGCGGAATAGCCTTCCAGTGGCAGTGGTAGAGTCAAACACACTTAGGGAAGTGACGTATGCCTGGGATGAGCATAAGGCCATCTTATGGAAGAGAGAAATGGGAGAGGGTAAAAGGCAATGGAAGAAACGGAAAGAGACCAGGTAGAGAGAGAGAGAAGGTAAAGGTAGGAGTGAAGGGTAGAGAAAAGTGGGAGAATAGAGAAACCAGAAAGAAAATATGAGGGAGCAAGAGAAAAAAAAGGAAGGATGAAGAGATGATAGAGAGGATGGACAGAAGAAAAGGGAGGGAAGATGATAAAAAGGAGATGGGAATATAGTGAGGTAAAAAAGGGGAAGGGAAAGAAAAAAGGGAGAAATGTGTAGAGAGGGAGAGGCTACAGGGAGGGATGAAGGGAGCAAGAGATGCATACATAAGGGTTTATGCTGCTAGACATGAACCACTTTTCCCCTTGTTATTAATTAAATAATACATCTGTAAAAAACACGTTGGCAAAGCAGACAAAAAAAACTGATTCAGAGGAAATCACAGAAATGTATTTGGGCTGTAGTCATAGATGGCTTTAAATCTATTGTCCATGTTTTGCTTATGTACAGTCCCACTATCCTATAATGGCATAAAGCAGGATACCCCCCCCCCCCCACTATCATATCACTGTATAATACAGGCGTCCCCCCTCCTCACTATCATATCACTGCATGACATAGGTTTCCTCCCTCCTCACTTCCTTCCAATTTTTTTTTTCCAAAGTTTTTTATTAGGTAACCAAATAAACCAGAGGATAACATAAAAGCCAAGTAGCAATTTGACATTATTCGCATACAATCATACCCAGTTATAGGGAAAAGGGAAGAAGAAAAGGTTAACATTACATTACACTTATAAGAAAATACCATATAAACATCGAAATAAAGTTAACCAAAAATATCTATCCCCTCTTGTGGGAAAGTCTAAGGGTAGCTAGGTTACCTACATTTTTCCAATTTTTGAGGAAAAAAGTTTACCTAAAATAAACAGTTTGGTAGGCTCGGTCTAGCAGAACAAACATCCAGAGCCTAAGTAAGAAACAAACAAAAAAGAAAAAGAAAAACAAACAAACTATGGTTTATAGACACAATATAGCTCTAAATGAGCTAAAACCATATAATAAAATAAAATAAAATAAAAAACACTGTTGACTACACAATGAGTTTAAATTAAAAAAAAACATAATTTTGTCTCAAGGGTATTGAAGTATAAGTCCTGATGGTTACCAGCTCGGATCCACCGCCCGTCCTGCCTCCTCCAGCCCCCGGTCCGCAGCTCCAATGTAAGCATAGCAAGAGATAACACAATGTTGATTAAGGGGATTTCACAAGATAAGGGGGCTATAGGGAGAATGAATCCAGGGATTCCATATCTGGAGAAAAGTAGGCATACGGTCCTCCAGTACATGGGTCAGCCTTTCATTTATTGCAATGTAATTCATCTTATTGATGACTGATTGTAAACTAAGAGTGGTGGATTTCCACTGTCTGGCTATATGGCTTTTTGTTGCTAGCATTAAGTACTGAAGGAGTCTATTTTGGTAATTCGATAGTGAGGGGACAGAGTGCCCTAGCAGGCCTATATCTGCCTTAGCCATAACAGGCGTGCCAAGTATGGTGGAGGCTAGATGGAAAACCTTGTTCCAAAGAGACTGCACCAGGGGACAAGACCACCACGTGTGGAAAAAGGTTCCAGAGGTCTGACAAGCTCTAAAGCAGTTAGGATTAGGGGAACGTTTCCATCTAAATAGTTTATCCGGGGTGATATATATCCTATGAAGAACCTTAATAGAGGTCTCCAAAATGTTACTGCTCAAAGATCCCCTAGAGTTTTGCCAATTCTCCCCATCCCACTTACAATTTAGGTCTTTTTCCCATCTTTGTATATATTTTTGAAGGGGGGTGGTGGGAGGGGAATTAAAAGTTTCATACAGGATACCCACAATACCTTTTGTAAGAGGAGCAGATAGGCATAGCCTAGTAAACCAATTTGAAGTTGGTTTACCTAGTGTATGTTCTAACGTGGAGAGTAAGTGTTTAAATCTACAAAACGTGTAGTGTTTCTGAATGGGGATATTGAATTCTTCTTTTAGTTGAGTGTATGTTAAGGTGGTATTATCTCGATACCAGGAATTCACCGTCAGTAGGTGGGATTTCCACCATAATAAAGAGGCTGCAGGGAGAGTATCTGGGAATCTGGGATTGGGTATTATGGGGGTAGGAGTGGGGTATCTCGGGATCAGCTGAAATTTGCGGATAGACCATGACCAAATAGTTAGGGAATGCTTTATATCCGGGCTGTCCAATTTACCCAAACATGTCAGTGGGTTTGGGATCCATGGAATGGAGTCCCACGTATATGGGGCCATCATAAAGTTCTCAATAAATATCCAAAGAGGCTGGTGAGTGGGGGAGTGCGCAATTGGAACAAAGGCCAATTGTGCCGCTTTAAAATATAATTTCAAGTTGGGGCAAGAGAGACCTCCTTTTGATTTATGGATAAACATAGTTGATTTAGAGATACAATGTGATTTATTCTGCCATATAAATTTAAAGACTTGGCGTTGTAGTTTGTCTAACTCCATGTAATTCAAGGCAATCGGTAGGGAGCGAAATAAATACATAAGGCGGGGAAGGAGGTTCATTTTAAAAGAGTGGATACATCCTAACCATGAGATAGGGTGTTTTGCCCATGTCAGTAAATTTTGGGTGAATGTTTTATATATGGCCGTATAGTTGGAGATGTGCGGTGTTACGGGTGAGATTCACACCCAAGTATTTAATATGGTTAGAAGGCAAGTTAAAATTAAAGTGCTGATGCAAAAAGGTTACGTCTGAGGGAGGTAAGGAGATATTTAGAACTTCTGTTTTATCCACATTTATGTGGAGCCCATAGATTTTACTGAATATTCCCAGTAAGTAAAAGAGGGCAGGGACTGAGGTGCAGGGGTCTGTCAATGTACAGAGGACATCATCCGCGAATAAGGCACATTTAAAGTGATGGTGGCCTATTTTAATGCCTTTAATGTCTACGCTTGATCTAATAGTCTTTGCTAGGGGCTCAACGGCTAGAGCAAAGAGTAAGGGGGATAGAGGGCAGCCCTGTCTGGTCCCCCTCTGAATAGTAAATGAAGCCCTTGCTTCACCAGGAAGTTTTGGGACTGCTTGAGGGGATTTGTAATAGCTATTAATCATGTTCATAAAACGTCCTGTAAGGCCAAATTTCGACAATTCTAGAGAGTCAAAGACCTTCTCCATATTCAGGGCCAGAAGGCATAAGGGGGTACGGTGTTTACCCACCAAGTGCATGGTATCCAGAATCCACCTAATATTATCCCCTGCTTGCCTAAAGGGGATGAAACCCACTTGATCCTTATGAATTAGTGAGGGCAGAAATTTTTACATTCTATTGGCCATCAATTTAGCAAGTAATTTGACATCCCCATTTAGTAGCGATATAGGCCTGTAATTTTTAACCTCCAGAGGGTGTTGGCCCTCCTTTGGAAAGAAGACCATGTTCGCTTGGTTTAGTTCAGGTGGAATGTTGTGACCGTCTAACATCGCATTTAATAAGGTCACCAAGTGAGGAGCCAAAATTTCTGCGTATTTCTTGTAGTACAAGTTAGAAAATCCGTCCGGACCTGGGGCTTTACCTAATTTCAGTTTTCTAATTGTCTCCAGAACTTCCTCCACCGTAATTAAAGAGTTCAGACCGTCTCTCTCCTGGGCCGAAATATGTGGGAGGTCATAAGACTCAAGAAAGGTGGAAATTTGATTAGTATGTTGCTTCTGCGCGGAGGAAAAGAGCTTTTGAAAAAAGGTGGTAAAGGTTTCTTTAATCTCATTTGGGCTATACGTGATGTTCCCAGAGGGGTTTTTGATCTTAAAAATTTTGGAGTGGGCTAGCTTCCCTTTTAATTTTCTAGCAAGCAGAGAATCCGGTTTGTTAGCTTTTGTGTGAAATGTATGGCCCGTCCATCTCAATGCTTTTTCAGTTTGCGCTTAAAGTATTAAATCCAATTCTGCTCGTAATAGGTCTATTTGTTTACGGCATTGGGTTAAGGGATTAGTCTGATTAGATTTTTTTAAAGCTAAAAGTGACGCTCTGATCTCAACTTCCCTTTTTCTATTTTGTCTCTTGTGTGCAGAAGACAGTTTAATGCAAGTGCCCCAAATAAAGGCTTTGTGTGCTGCCCAGACCCACCCTATGTCTGCGCCTGGGGTCAAGTTATCTAAAAAGTATTGGCTGAGATCCGAGGCAACCTGGTCCTGAAAGATTTGATTGGAGAGGAGCATATCATTAAGCTTCCATGTATAAATCTAGGGACATGTAGACCACATAGTGGTCGGACCAGGGACAGGGGCGTATTTCGGAGGCAACTAAGCCATCCGACAAAGATGAATCCATTAGCAGTGTATCTATCCTGGAGTATGAGCCATGCACTGGGGAGTAAAACGTGTACTCCCTTTCTCCCTGATGTTTCAGCCTGCAAGTATCCAGCAGATAAAGCTGTTACTGAACGTTAAGAATACATTTAGAATATATTATTTTCAAAAAACTAAACTTGAACACACGTAAAATGTTTAGAGATTGTAAAAAAAATATATATATATTTAAATTCTTACCTTTTCATATTCACCTATAATGCAGTGGAAACTCCCATTTGGGAGAAGTCTTTGAATGCACAGGAAGCTTTCATTTGGATAATTGGAATAGGCAGCTAAACCTGACTTTCATTAGCACTAATGGAAAGTTTTTTTTTTCTAGAACAAAAGTACCCAGTGGCAGAGCTAGTGCATGGAGGGCCCCTATGTAAAAAAAAAAAAAATTGCACAGGATGCAGATTGGCACTTGCAGGCACAGACAGGCTGCACATTGTCTCTTACAGGGAAATGATTTTGATTGGCAGTACAGTCACAGACAGCTTGCAGATTGGCTCTTACATGCACAGAATTGCAGATTGGCAGTACAGGCACAGAATGCAGATTGGAGGGGCCAAGGGGGCGCCGCAACAGTCCATGTCAGGTTGGGCTAGGGTCAACACCGAGTCTCACCCAGAGCAAAGCGGTGGTGCTTTGCACCGGCTGCACAGGCGGTAGCTCCGCCCCTGAAAGTACCATATATATATATATATATATATATATATATATATATATAATCCATTTTTTAATATGATGTCTGTATTCAAGCACTATACAGAGCTACTGTGAACCTCCCACACCTGGTAATATGTCAGACAGCTGTTACTGTATGACTATTTGCTCCCTGTACACATCCCTGGACTTTAGACCCGGATAATTTTTTAGTAAATCCTCCAGTTCACTCATAAAGATTTAATGAGAGTGATTCCTACTGTGCCTGCTATCCATGCTAGATAGATAGAGATTGAAATACAGTATAAAGGCAGGCATATGCATGGGTGTAGGAATTGGACAAATCCCCCCCCCCCCCACAGATTTTTCTATGTTTGCATGTGTGTACATATATGTATGTATATATGTATGTATGTGTGTATGTATATGTGCACTTTGTCACTACTGGCTTAACAGGGAGATAATACAGATAAAGGCTGGGAATTTCCCCCAAAATGTTTCTCTTCCTTGTCTCAAGTGGTTACACTGCGTTTTCATACATTACTAGTGTATTTAGCCTAATGTTTTTTTGGTAAAACAACAACCCACACATAGCATTGTGGGGCGTGTAGTGCAGTAAAAAACTGACAATTGTGATGAAAGATAATAGTGAAAACTGATCAAAATTGAGGCATTTCCATATTTACAAAATGTTTTTTAAAACAATAATCTTTATATGGTAGGAAAAAAATAATACAGCCTTATAATGTATTAATGTATTTAATCAAAGCAACTATTCTGCAATGAAAGCTGACCTTTGGTTTATGCTGACCTGCTTCTGCAGTTAGGAGGAGATCTTGACTGCAGAGTAGGCTTTTATTGCTACTGTGGAATGTGGCAGCTTAAAATGTCAGTGCTTTATATAAGACTAGCGACTTGCCCGTCAAAAAATTACGGCAATGTGATGTATATGTTTGTCAAGTTGTTTAGTTATTAACATATATTTTTGACACTTGTAAGTATTTTAATATGAACGTGTATTTTTGTAAAATGTTGATGTAATGGTTTTTTAAAATGTAATTTGTATCTGAAGAATTGTTAACTTTAATATACATTGAATGAATAGGAAAGCAAAAAGTAAAAAGCCTTCTTGAAACGTTGCGAATTTTAACATGAAGTTTAAAATATATGTAAGCAATAACCTTCAAAGTATATATTTTGAAACTTTAACTTTATTTTTTATGTAAGTTTAGAAGTTGACAAAACATTTGTATAATTTTGAACATTATAAACAGGAACATAGCAAATACATTTTGGGGCGTGTAGTGCAGTAAAAAACTGACAATTGTGATGAAAGATAATAGTGAAAACTGATCAAAATTGAGGCATTTCCATATTTACAAAATGTTTTTTAAAACAATAATCTTTATATGGTAGGAAAAAAATAATACAGCCTTATAATGTATTAATGTATTTAATCAAAGCAACTATTCTGCAATGAAAGCTGACCTTTGGTTTATGCTGACCTGCTTCTGCAGTTAGGAGGAGATCTTGACTGCAGAGTAGGCTTTTATTGCTACTGTGGAATGTGGCAGCTTAAAATGTCAGTGCTTTATATAAGACTAGCGACTTGCCCGTCAAAAAATTACGGCAATGTGATGTATATGTTTGTCAAGTTGTTTAGTTATTAACATATATTTTTGACACTTGTAAGTATTTTAATATGAACGTGTATTTTTGTAAAATGTTGATGTAATGGTTTTTTAAAATGTAATTTGTATCTGAAGAATTGTTAACTTTAATATACATTGAATGAATAGGAAAGCAAAAAGTAAAAAGCCTTCTTGAAACGTTGCGAATTTTAACATGAAGTTTAAAATATATGTAAGCAATAACCTTCAAAGTATATATTTTGAAACTTTAACTTTATTTTTTATGTAAGTTTAGAAGTTGACAAAACATTTGTATAATTTTGAACATTATAAACAGGAACATAGCAAATACATTTTGTAACCTAATTTTTTATTAAAAGTATTAACATTTGAATGTAAAAACAATTGACCTTTAAATTAATCAGTATTAACATGCAATTTCTATCACAATAATTGTTAACTTGAATATACATTGAATGTAGAGGAAGGCATACAGTAAAACTCTGCTTAAAACGTACGTAATTAAAGTAATTCATTACTGAGCACATAAACTGGCGATAAACATTAATGTAGTTAGTAATCTTAAGATAACAGACAATATTTACATTGTGACTTAAAAGGTGCTTGACCTCTTAACATCCACTTTGTAATCTGTTGAATGAAATAACTTGCAAATATATTTTTTAAACTTGTAACATTAGAAACATTAACATAGTGACTTAACATTTTAACATAATTTTTACTAACAATGCAAGGCAAGTATTTTGTGAGGCGAATCATTCCTAAACAGTACTTTCATTAATTATGACTGAATTAAACAACCAATTGTTATGTATTTTGCAATGCTTTTAAAAAATGTTGGCATCTTGAATTTGTATCCTGCAAAGTTATAGTACTTCATAGTAGACAATGTTTTTAGTAAAAATACGTCCATCTTCTAATAAATCACCTTGACTTTCATTGTTTTCAATGTAAACTTTAATAGCCTGTGGATTTTTGCACCGTGACAACGCAACGTACAATTGACCATGTGCAAAAACTGGTTCTTCCAAGTAAATACCCACAGATTTGAAAGTCTGACCTTGTGATTTATTAATGGTCATGGCAAATGCCATAATAATGGGAAATTGTCTTCTTTGAAGTATAAAAGGGAGACTACTTTCACTTGGTGCTAAATCTATTCTTGGTATGAAAACTCTCTCTCCTTTATGGGTCCCAGTTAAAATTTCAGCATCTATAAAATGGTCCTTTAATTGTTGAACAATTAATCTTGTGCCATTGCATAGGCCTTTTTTGGGGTTCATATTTCGCAGTAACATGATAATTGCACCTTTCTTTAGCTGCAAAATATGTGGTGGCATTCCAGAAGGAGTTAAAGAGTTAATTAATTCAGTTGAAAAGTTTGCCTGACTTTCATTGTCATCAGCAAGTACAGAATCAGCACTGTGATAATTTCTTTGTGGTGCATTAATTTTTTTTAAGATTTCATTATTGAGTATTAATGCATCTTTATTTTTACACGTCAGTATGACTTGGTTGGCAAGCTCAGAATATTCTTCGTTATTTATGCTCCCTTCAAATATTGCCGATATAATATCTTGTTGACAAATCATATGAGGTGGTATCTCTACAGTGTCGTCAGGTAAATGTAGTATTTTTTCTGTTCTTCCTTCTCCAATTTTAATAAGCCAATCATTGAAATCAGTTTGGCCTTCTGATCTCATATTTTGTTGCAGTTGAAGATGGGTAAAATGTTTCCATACTGTACTTGACTTTATACATGTTTCAATAATGTCTGTTCGATTTCCATGTACAACGACAGGTAATGTTTGTCTAAAATCGCCACCCAACAAAATTACCTTTCCACCAAATGGAAAAATATTATCCATGACTTCACGAAGCAAACGGTCAATACATTGGAGGGCATAGCATGACATCATTGTGGCCTCATCTATTATAATTAATTTACATTTCTTGAATTTCTTTGCTTGTAAGGATGTCATGCGAATATCTGACACAGAATTTTCCAAAATAGGCACTGGCAGTTTGAATCCACTATGAACAGTTCTTCCACCTTCTAATAAAAGTGCAGCAATTCCAGTAGTGGCAAACGCCATTGCTATTTGTCCTTGTGCTCGTACTGAACTCATTAATAAATTGTACAAATATGTTTTCCCTGATCCGCCAGGTCCATCAAGATAGAAATAACGCTCTGTCACCATGTCATCATCTATAGCATTTTTAATGGCATGAAATGCTTGCAATTGTAGTGTATTTAAAGTTGCAAGTCTTTCTTGTGTTCTTTCTGCTTGTAGTTGAATGTCATAGTCTTCAAAGTTAATGTCATCTATTAGACCTGAATCAGGCAAATTAAAACTTGCACAACTTAATCCATGAGTTAAAAAGACTTCTTGAATTTCCATTAAGGCTTTTAAGTGTGCAATGGGTTCATTGTATCGTCGCATAAAGTCTTCAGCCATATTACTTTTAAAAGTCTCCCACAAAGCTAATGCATTTGGAGCATTTGAGAAGATACAAATAAAAGCAAATTGTTCTCTCATCTGTCGTGGCATTTGACATTGTGCTGCTTCTTCTAAACATCTTTCCCACTCTGTATCATCAGCGAGTAAGTTTCTATTTCTTGCAGCTAAATGGAAGGATTCATATACAATGTCATTAACAGTTCTTAATTGTTCAAAACTTTGTGCTCCTGGAACATTTAAAAGTAATATCCGTAAGCAAAATCGTTCAACATCTCTTGGACTGACTGTGTAAATTCGTGGAATTATTTTATTGCCTCTGGTTTTTCTTGCTCTCCATAATCCATTCACAAAAACATAGTGATATGGAATTTCAATATATAAGTATTGTGTTGCTTGAGCATCAGTGGAATTTAATGCAAACCATGCAGTTAGTGTAGTGTGACGATCTTCACTTTGGGCCAATGCATTCATTTCATTTCCAGAATGGAAATAGACTAAATGTCGTTGTGGCAAATGTACTGCTAACCTATATACTGCATGTGATCTATCATGCATTTCAAATTTTAAAAGCCGCCACATAGCTTCTGGCGCACTGACATAGCGAGCATCTACATGAGATGCAAGTTCATCATGTACTAACTCACTACTTTCAGGGTTGTCTGCACTTTTGACGACTACAGTTGCTGCATCGTAACCTTTGTAAATATATTTGTAGACATATTTAATGGATTTGATGGAAGTGCAGGCTTCTACGTTGATGTGGGCGTTGTACTTCATGAGTAAATGTGGATTGTAGGGTACTACATATCTATTGTCCACTAAAGTGGATATCCATCACAATTGGCATATGTTTTGTCTCTATAATCTTTTGGAAAATCTTTTGAACATTGATTATTTTCCATACATGGTGATTGTGGATTAAGGTCTCCACAGGGTCCATGAATCATGCGATGAGTAACAATCTCATATAGTCTACCATATAGTTCTGGATCCGGTAGTTCAGCAACTATGACTGCATCCACTTTGTCCGAAGTATCTAATTTATCTTTCTCTTGAAGTATTATGAGAAGATGTGCATGTGGAAGGCCTCTTTTTTGAAATTCAATGGTATATACATAAGCAAGACATTTGCCAAATAACTGATTTATAGTAAAGTCACGTATTAATTCATTTAATTTTATCTTAAAAACTCTGGCTACTAAATCTGGTCGATCTGAAGCACTTTGTCCAAGAAGTAGATTTTGATGAATTTCTGGCCATTGTGGATTACATGTAAATGTCACAAATAAATCTGGTTTTCCAAATTTTGTCACAATAGCCATAGCATCATTGTATCTTTCTCTCATATTTCGAGGAGATCCTTGAAAGGAAGATGGTAAAATGATGGCTTTGCCAGCTGTCATGTCTCTGCTTGTAGCCACGTCAGCAACATAGTCCATGAGTCCACAATATTGTTCTACACGTAGTTTATCTTGTTGATATTTTATAAAGTTTAAATTATTTGCCTCAACTTGCAAATATGAATCAATAATCCATTGTTGTGTTAGTTTTCCACCACATAAAATGGGATTAAATTCATCTCTAATGGCAATTTGAGCAACTTTAAATTCAAGCATAGAAACATTATTTCGGATTCTGGCTTTAGTATTTGGGTAACTGGGAAGGGTTAATTTTGGTTGCCAACCTGCTTCTCCATGTGGGAAAAAGATGGGATATGTCATTGGATCTAAATTTGGACTTAAGATATTAATATTAATAAATGGTTGGTCCTCATTTCTGGGATATACTCGAATGTCTCTTTGAAACGGTGGTTCTCCTTCATCATTGTGAAAGACCATTGCAACCTCATTTGATGTTGGCAAGTTATAACGACGTTTATCAGTATGTCTGTCTCTTTTAAGCACCATATTAACCTTTGGCATGGGTAATTGATGTCTTTGTGCATGAAGTAGTTGTTCATTTTCTACTTCTGCCAATTTTTTGTAAGCTTTACTGTAGGGATTGTTGTCCATAATGTTATTTAGCTCTATAAAAACACTGGGTAAGCATTTTTTATTTTCTTCCATCTGCATACGTTGGTCAACAGCTTCCATTGTATCTAGGACATATAGTTGAGCGAATTTTCTTTGCTCTCCTTCCTCTGGATGTAAATGTGAAGTCCGATGATAAATTTGTCCTTGGACTTTAAAACAGTAAGGACCATGTCTTGGTACATTAGCAGCCAATGTTGCCCCCATAGATGCAAATGATATGGCACTATTGTAGGATCTTATGTTTGTCTTAAAATTGTTGTAATTTGGAAAAGTAGGTTCAGTCATAATATTTAGTAAATAGGTTGGAAATTGTTTCCTTTGTGGAAGTTTGAACTTTCCTTTTTGACAACAACTAATAAATTGTCCATCTCGGGGTCTCTCCTGTTTAAAATAATAAGCCTCACAAAATTGACATTGAGTAGTCATGTCCCCACAACTATGAACCTCTACTGCTAAAGACTTCAGTAAAGGACAATTTGCAACGCATATTGGATGTTGACTTTGATATTCATCAGATGAAAAGTCATTAAATGTTTCAACAACAGGTTCTAAATGTTTAGTTTTTTTCGTAGATTTTCTTGGTATATGTTGGACTTGTTCGGTTGAAATTTCCTGTAAGTTTTTAGTAAGAGTTTGTAAATGCTTTTTTTTTGTAGTTGTTTTTTTTGGTCTGTCTTGACTGGTATGTTGTAAAATGTCATCTGATGTTTTAGGAACAGTTTGTAAATGCTTTATTATTTTTTTATTTATTTTGGTTGTATCTTTCATTTTTGCAGCTGATATTCTTTTATTTGCAAGTCTTTTGCGTTCTTTTTCTCTTCGAATTTCTTTCTCCTCCGGTGTCTGCTGGGCGGCCCATCTCTCTTGTCTTTCTCTAGTTTGACGTCTTTTCTTCTCTTCTTTGGTCTCGTTATCAGCCATATTAATCTGTAAACGGAAACAAAGAAATGTAATTGTGTATATTTAAATTTGTAATTCCTGTTAAAGATTATTGTGCACAATTGGTGAAATAAAAGGCAAATCATGAATGTATAATTGATATTTAGTTAAATTTATAATTCCTGTCTTCAGTGGCTCAGAATTTGTCCAATGGAATACTGCTGTAAATAAGCATGTAACATATTTATTTAAAATAATGGTTTTATTTCTTAAAAACTTTGTTTGTTGATAGATATTTACCACTGCAAAACTTCTTTGCTGAAAAAAAAAGTGATGTGGTTATTGAGCTATGTATTGCATAGTAGCAATTTAAATAAAATAAGGGAGATAGTAAATTAATTATTTTATTTTTCTGTTGACACGGATGCAACTGAAAGCAGTTTCTTTAGTTTTATACTTTAGTACTTATTATAGTTTACCTTGGTTGAAGTGTGATTTAAATCCGAATGTTTGTTGGTCCTCGTTTCAAAATCGTTGTCCAATGGTGTGGTCCTCTGTTGGAAGTCCTCGTCCGATGGTGTGGTCCTGTGGCGATAGCCCCTGTCCGATATTGTGGTCCTGTGGCGATATCCCTCGTCCGATGTTGTGGTCCGTTGGTGAAAGTCCTCGTCCGATGGTCTGGTCCTGTGTTGAAATTCCTCGTCTGCTGGTCTGGTCCTGTGTTGAAATTCCTCGTCTGCTGGTCTGGTCCGAGTCCTCGTCCGATGGTCCGGTCCTGTGGAAAAAGTCCTCGTCCGATTGTCTTCACGCAGTATCTGTTGTAATGTAAAATAGAAAATGTTGTTTGAGTGAAATGTCTTTTAAAAAAGTAAAAAATTTATGAATTTTGCTGTATTGTATCAGTTATGGTTATTTTTTAGAAATATTTATTTTGTAACTTTCTGTACAATCCGAAGAGTTTTGTTATTCTTATTTAAGGTTGTTAGTAAGGCTTGTGGGTTGTGATATATTAAATAAGAATCTGAATTTATTTTGCTATGTGTTTATGTTAGTTTTTGTACAATCCTGTTTTGTGCGCACCACTTGTGGTATACTTATTTAACCTTTATTGGGATGGTTATAGTTAGTGAAACATGAAATAATATAATTAATGTAGTTTGCTATGTGTTTGTGTTAGTTTTTGACAATCCTGTTTGGTGCGCATCACTTGTGCAAAACTTATTTCTTCTTGATTGTACAGGTTATAGGTTGTTAAACATTAAAGAAGAATGTTAATATAGTTTGCTATGAGTTTGTGTGCTTTTTTATACAATGCTATTAGGTGCACAACACTTTTGTTATTCTTATTTTTGCTTATTTGTAAGGCTTATAGGTTGTTAAACATTTAATAAGAAATTCTGTTTTGTGTGTAGCAGTTTGTGTGTCATTGAATTGCGATTTGGCTAATTGAATTGTGCCCTAAATAAGCACATAGCATATTATTTAAAATAATTTTGTAGTCATTGAAAAACTGTATTTTTGATATATTTTTATTAACTAAAACCTTAGTTTTAAGCAATTGTTATGTTGTTATTTAGAGCCCTATTCAATTGGGCAAATTGCAATTGAATGAGGGCCTTTGTGTGTACCATATGTTGCATAGTTTGGCCCTCATTCAATTGCATTTTGTACAATGTAATAGTACTCTAAGGCCGTAATTGAATTGCAATGTAGAAATTTGAATAGGGTTGTAAATAAGCACATCACATATATTTGTTAAAATAGAGTAAGGGCCTAAAAGTTCTTATTTATAGCCATATTTAATTTTCCAAAATAGCAATTGAATAAGGGCCTTTGTTTACTGCATTTGTTATATTGTGAGCTCCTCATTCAATTGTGTTTTGGCCAATGGAATAGAGCTCAATATCAGCACAGAGCATATTTTTTTACTGAATTTTGTATTTAGTGAACTTGTATCTAAAAGGAACGTGTTCACAAAAGAAAAATTTCCTTTAAAAAATATGCTCTGTGCTTATATAGAGCCCTATTGAAATGGGCAAATCACATTTCAGTGAGGCCCTTGGCCATTAAAGATATATAGGTCCTCATTGAATTGCAATTTTGCCAATTGAAGAGGGCTCTATATAATCACATAACATATTTATTGAGCAAAGTTTTTAGTTTTTGAAAACCTTGATTGTAGTTAGAAGTTCAGTAACTAAAAAGTTCTGTATAAAAAAAATGTTATGTGCGTATATAGAGCCCTATTCAATTGAGAAAGTCGCAATTGAATAAGGCTCATGGTTATTTCTTGTTTATACTTAATACTTTACCTTGATAGAAGTTTTGAATGACAGACGGTGCCTTCCTGCCAATCTTAATCCGCCGGTCTTCTTGTAGTGTCTGTTTGAAAAAGAAAGTGAAATAGTTATTTGTATATTTAAAATTTTTCATCTAGCAAAGCATGGCCTTTTGAGCATGTAATGTCTTGTTGTATCTTACCTCTTCAAATTTGTTGGTGTTCTTTAAAAGGGATTGTGCTTCACAATGCACGGTGCAAATTGTTGAGAGACGCTGTTGATGCAGAGTCTGTTTGAATATGAAAAGAAATAGAAAGATTCAGCTTTATCTGATCTATTGAATTGCAGTAAATTAATTCAATTAACCTTATTTTTTGTTGGGGGCTACACACATATGTCACATACATGAAGCACATTACATAGTTTAATGTAATTATTTTGTGTACGTGTGACATATCAGTATACATGAGTCAAATTGAAATGGTTAAATGAACCTTATTTTTTTTTTTTTTCCAACACACATAAATGTGTGTGTGTGAGATGTAACAATAGATGATACACATATATGTGCGTGTGACATATCAGTATACATGACATATAATGTCATTTAAATGTAGTTGTTTACTGATGTTGTTGTAAGCTAATTTTGTTGCATTGGCAATACACATAAATGTGCGTGTGACATGTCACTATACATTATAGACATATATGTCCGTGTCACATGTCACTATACATTATAGACATATATGTCGGTGTCAGATGTCACTATGAAGGGGCAATACACAGAAATGTGCGTGTCAGATGTCACTATACATTATAGACATATATGTCCGTGTCACATGTCACTATACATTATAGACATATATGTCGGTGTCAGATGTCACTATGAAGGGGCAATACACAGAAATGTGCGTGTCAGATGTCACTATAGATTATAGACATATATGTGCGTGTCACATGTCACTATACATTATACACATATACGTGCGTGTCACATGTCACTATGAAGGGGCAATACACATAAATGTGCGTGTCAGATGTCACTATACATTATAGACATATATGTGCGTGTCACATGTCACTATACATTATAGACATATATGTCGGTGTCAGATGTCACTATGAAGGGGCAATACACAGAAATGTGCGTGTCAGATGTCACTATACATTATAGACATATATGTGCGTGTCACATGTCACTATACATTATACACATATACGTGCGTGTCACATGTCACTATGAAGGGGCAATACACAGAAATGTGTGTGTCAAATGTCACTATGTGCGTGTCACATGTGACTATACATTATAGACATATATGTGCGTGTCAGATGTCACTATACATAAAGCTCTGTTTAATTTTTTTTGTGAGCCTATACACATAAATGTGCCATACATGATGACTACATAAATCCTAGTTTATTTTTTTATTAGTTTGACCTGACCTGATAATCACTATACATTATAGACATATATGTGCGTGTCACATGTGACTATACATTATAGACATATATGTGCGTGTCACATGTCACTATACATAAAGCTCTGTTTAATTTTTTTTGTGAGCCTATACACATAAATGTGCCATACATGATGACTACATAAATCCTAGTTTATTTTTTTATTAGTTTGACCTGACCTGATAATAAAATGTAATATATTATAGCTTACCTGTCAGTTGTAATTTGCACAATGTAAAGTAGTAAATTAGTGAAGAATTGTCTTCTCAAGTAAAAGCAGCAGTTATCTCAGAAGTCACTCCGTTGATCACCTGAGGAGAAATGTATTTTTTAGTTGAAAATAGGCAGTATTTATAAACTTGTAGAAAGTTCTGGAAAGTGAGACCGTTAGAACGCAATACGCATGCGCTATTTGCGTTCCAGCTTACAATTTGCGTTCCATCCGCCATTTTAGGCGTATTACTGTTCAAAATGGTGTTTAATATGATTGTGATACGTTCCGCATAGTATGTGTTTCATTATTGCGAGTAAGTGTAGTGTAGTTACGTCTGAAGCCTCGTTTTCGTTTTGTTCGTCGGCCATTTTTTCTCTCGCTTAGCGACGGTATTAGTGTCTAAAGTGTTTATTTTGATTTAAATGTAGGTGTAACTTGTTTTTTTGAGGTGCTGGCTCGTTCCTCTTGCTGTAGGTAAGCTTTTTATGTGTTTGTTGTGTGTCTTTGTTAAGTTTTAAATGTTTGTATGTCGGCGTGTTGCGTCCGATGTTTGCGAAGTCGTAATGTGTGGTAACGTGTCTCGTATGGTGTTTGCGTGTGTAGCCTCGTTTTCGTTTTATTCGTCGGCCATTTTTTGTGTCGCTTAACAAACTATTTAGTGTCTAAACTCTTTTATTTTGAGTGCAATTAAGTTGTAAGTTGCATTTTTGAGGTCCTGGGTGCTTCCTGTTTGTGTAGGTAAGGTTTTTATGTATGTGCTGTGTGTATGTATTGTGTTTGTAATTTTGTAATGTTCGCGAGTTGCGTCCGAGTGTTGCGAGGCCGTAATGTGTGTGAACGTGTGTCGTATGTTGTTTGCGAGTGTCGTAATGTGTGTGAACGTGTGTCGTATGTTGTTTGCGAGTGCCGTAATGTGTTGTGACGTCAACTTTTTTTTGCAAGGGTCGCAGTTGCTGCAACTGAAGACCTCGCTTTGCGAGGTCCTCAGGTGCTGGCATGGAGCGCCTGCGGCGCTCCAAGCCAGCAACTGAGGCCCTCGCTTCGCGAGGGTCCTCAGTTGCTGGCAAGGAGCGCCTTCGGCGCTCCATGCCAGCAACTGAGAACCTGGCACAGTGGCCTCGCTACGCGAGGCCCGCGACTCGCTGCGCGAGTCGCGGCCCTCGCTTCGCGAGGCCCGCGTCTCGCTGCGCGAGCCCGCAGCGTTAGCAACAACTCGTACGCTCACAACTATATATGTGATTAATGGAAAAGTCATACATTTACAAGGACACATTTATCTGAGAAAGCAGATCAAGCTAGCAGCAATGGTAAATTTGACAGCTCTGAGATCTCCAGCACTGCCTCTTTAGTAGATCTGGCCTTGATGTTTAGTGCCTGGTTTATACATTCCAGGGTGGTCATGCTCTCCCTGCAGGCTGTTAGTTATTGTAGCCCGGGATACCTGCAAACAATGTGTGTTACAGATATAATCTCATTGTTCACAGGGTTTGTGTGAAGTGGACATCAGATTACAAACTCCTTATAGCTACAAGAAAGAAAAAAAGATGTAAATCTAATACCTATTAAAGCAAGTGGCCATACCCATTATTGTCTTTATTTGCCTCCCCACCTACTTAACAACTGCATGAGAGCTGTCGGCGCTGGGGAGCTAAAGTTCATTGAGTGAACCATGAATGCCAACATGTACTGTGACATACTGATGCAGAGCATGATCCCCTCCCTTTGGAGACTGGGCCGCAGGGCAGTATTCCAACATGATAACGACCCCAAACATACCTCCTAGATGACCACTGCCTTGCTAAAGAAGCTGTAGGTAAAGGTGGTGGACTGGCCAAGCATGTTACCAGACCCAAACCCTATTGAGCTTCTGTGGGGCATCCTCAAACGGAAGGTGGGGGAGTGCAAGGTCTCTAACATCCACCAGCTCTGTGATGTCATCATGGAGGAGTGGAAGAGGACTCCAGTGGCAACCTGTGAAGCTCTGGTGAACTCCATGCCCATGATGGTTAAGGCAGTACGGGAAAATAATGGTGGCCACACTTAGGGGTGTACTCACTTTTGTTGCCAACGGTTTAGACATTAATGGCTGTGTGTTGAGTTATGTTGAGGGGGACAGCAAATTTACACTGTTATACAGGCTGTACACTTACTACTTTACATTGTAGCAGAGGGTCATTTCTTCAGTGTTGTCACATGAAAAGATATAATAAAATATTTACAAAAATGTGAGGGGTGTACTCATGTTTGTGAGATACTGTAAATGGCTATAATATAATAAATAGCAAATCGTTATCTGGATTATAGGTTGATCTCATATCAATCTATTTTAGAAAAAACAACACAGTCTAACATTGCATGGCTGGACTATTTTATAGTTAAGTCCAGGTTAGTAATATTGGACTTTCCAATGGAAAATTCTAGAGAATTATTTTCTGTGGAATTAATTTTTATAGAAAATAAAAACAAATGGACTATATCTAAATGTAAATATATATTGAAAACATTAGGTGAAGAACCCAAGTCTAGCGGAATGGAGATATGGGAAAAGGATGTCGATAAAATATGGCATAAGGAAGATTGTTTTCAAACCTTTGGATTTATAAAGAATATATCTCTATGCGTATCATACCGGGAACTATATTTTAAAATAGTCCAACGTTGGCATTTGACACCAGTAATTGTTTCTAAATTTGACCCAATAAAATCTGAGGAGTGCTTAAGAGGCTGCGGGGAAAGAGGCAATCTCCTTATGTGGTGGCAATGTAAATATATGCAGAAACTATAGTGTAATTGTATTAATCCGATTTATGATATTACTAAAAAAAAAATTATCTGCTCCATATATTTAGTTTCTCCATATATCATTGGACTTGCTGCCAACAGAATCTAGACTTTTGATCTTACATATTTTATTAGTAGTTAAGTGGCACGTAGTTAGAGTCTGGAAACTAAAGTCACTCCCAGGTTGGCCAGAAGTTGAGAGAACTGTCCATAGAGATTGTATGCTCGAAAAAGATATAAAGAATTTGATGAATTTAAAAATAAATCTTGGGATGAAATAGTCTTTATGAGATAATTATTATTCTCTTTCCTAGATCTATGTATTAGTAACTTTATTATATTCACTTTATTTGTAATTCTGATGTTAACACTGGTTTTATAAGCTGTACCTGTGTATGTATGATGTGTACATTACTCTTTTTTGCAAGTGTTTTATATTTATATTCTGTATGGCAAAAACTATAATAAAAATTATTGAAATAAACAAAAAAAAGAAAGAAAGATTAATCTCCCCTGTTTGCTTAAATATAAGATGTCACAGAGATTTCATGTTTAAAAGCTTGGAACAGTTTAAACATGTTCTTATAAATACATGATAAAAAATTGAGTTTTGGTAATGGCTTGTATGTTAAAAAAAAAAATTATTTTTATTTCTACCTTTTTGTATTGTGGTTTCTCTATGTGTGAACAGATCGAAGATAATATGTGCCAAAAAAAATTATATATTTTAAATATTTAGTTTGCCATCAATGGGGCTGATGAGGAGACAGATTTACTAGAGGATTGTGGTGTTGAATGGCAATTACCCCCACACAAAATAGAGTATATTGGATACTGTGATTCAGATCATAGCTTAGTAAATACACTCCATATATGGAAGTCCCTTGTGTTTCTTGTCTCTAGAAGTGAACCCTGAATGGTGTGTATCCCCTCTATCATGTTTTTTCATACTATTGTGCCAAGTGTTATTTATTTAATATAACGTTGATGGGTAATTACGTTCCCTAAACACCTATTCACCTTTTTCCATTCTTGTGTACAGGAATATGATTTTGAAATATGAAAAGAGTTGGTAGGACTTGTCAAGTTATTATACTGCTAGCATTGCCAGTGCTGAGCTAATTTTATTACTGCTGACTACAAATAGGAAGTATTTATTTAAAACAAAAATTGCACCTATGCATAGCTCACACCCCAATCTGTGAGCAGCCATTCTTCATTGAAACCGCAAAAAGCCTTATGCAAAAGAAAGCTAATAATTCAGTAATAGTGTAATTATACACCGATAACAACCCTCTGTAAATGTTTATATACTGGATTACATGTAAGATATCAAGTTACTATGGCCCTCATTCAATTGCAATTTGGCCAATTGAATAGGACTCTAAATAAGCACATAACATATTTTTTTTAAGAAGTTTTTAGTTAGTAAGCATCTATACAAAAGCAAGGTTTTCACTAACTAAAAACTTCTTTAAAAAAAATATGCTATGTGCTTATTTAGACCCCTATTCAATTGGCCAAATCGCAATTGAATGAGGCCCTATGTATCCATGTTTAAAAAACATGAACATTTTAAGGACATCACATTTTCAATCAATTAAAATGTGTCCATTTTATTGTTTTTTTTTAAGTTCTTATTCCACTTTCTCTTTAGGAACCAGCAATATAATTTCTTATTCAGACATAATGCATATGTTGAAGCATCCAGTATGGAAAGCAAAAGCCACTCTGAGTGTACTTACATATCACAAACAAACCAGGAGACACATTTTTTCAGTGAACAGCATTCTCACGGCTACTTAGAATTATGGGTAGTGGCATGCAAATGAGACTCAAAAACTGCCACTTTTTTAGCCCACTTAACAAGGGATCCATTTAGGCAGAAGTATCCTGCTTTCAGGCTGCCTTCATAAAATAGCCTTGTATTGGGTTACTGTGCCAGAACACACCCTTACGTGGGCTCATCAGTGTGAGATTGGTTCAGGCAACGCTAAGGGGCTCATTCAATTGTGATTTGGCCAATTGAATGGGGCTCTATATAAGCACATAGCATATTTTTTTAACAGAAGTTTTTAGTTAGGGAACTTCTATCCAAAAGCAAGGTCTTCACTAACTAAAAACGTATGTAAAAATATATGCTATGTGCTTATATAGAGCCCTATTCAATTGTCCAAATCGCAAATGAATGAGGCCGTAAGTATGTTATGGTGGAATATCCATGTTTCTAAAAATACATATGACCTCATCCTATACATCTTCAGGTGTCAGCGATCTCTTTGTGTCAGTTTTACATGTTCCTCGATCCCTGGTAAATAACGGTGACAATCACTGTACAACATGTAAAGACGTTGGTATCCACATAACAACCATATAATGTATTTCCTGTTCTTTACAATGAGCATAATGTCCTCAGGGTGAGTCAGTCTGTATATCTATCCTGTGCAGGGTGTGTCTACAGCACCTGACTTGGGATTACAATATTGGTTAGGTCGAGATCGGTGGGGTCCTGGACACGGATATATGGATGTAAACAGTGATGTTCAAAAAGACACAAGTGAATTAATTCTTAGGTTCTGAACCAAAAATGTAAAATTCCATGGTGGGTTTCCATGAAAATGTAATTAAACTTCCACAGCCGAAACCATGATTGCGGTAGGATATTAAATTATCAATAAAAATAGGAATATTTGCAGTTGGAACTTATTAAAGAAAATTTGTTAAGTAATAAAAAACTGTTTTGAATTTACTACATTTTGGCTGTCACTCAGGTCAAGAAATCTCTACCACTAAGTTAGTGCCTAATTAGTTTATTACTGGATTACTAGTTTCTTTTTGGATATAACTTGGGCCGTATCAATAGAGTCTGGTCGATCTTTCCTGTTGTGTGGCCGCTGCGTCATTCCTGACACATTAGAGTTGCGAGAAGTGTGTCACAGTCTGCCGCACCACCCTGTGCTGCTGCTACTCAGCAGAACTAATAACCCTAACTCTAACCCTACCCCTAACTCCAACCCTAACCCTAAAATCTAACTATCCCCTAACCCTAAATCCAACCCTAACCCTTGCTCCCTAACACCAAGCCTAACCCTAACCCAAAAACCTAACTGTAACCCTAACCTTTTTTCCCAGCCTGTATCCCATAACCCTAGCCTGTATCCCCTAACCCTTGCCCCCTAACCATAAAACCTAATTGTAACCCTATCCTTTATCCCCAAATCTGTATCCCCTAACCCCAAGCCTAACCATAACTCTAAAACTATTCTCCCCATTCATGCCTTGATACAGGGAACGCGCTGCTTAAACTGTAGGAGCGCAGCACCACGTATTACTGCATTCCAATCACTAGGTGGTGCTGCAAGGCAGCCTTGAAGCGCACTCAGAGCACTTGCGGCCAACCAACAGGAAAGGTCACAGTCTGGCAGTTCACAGTTTGTCACTTTAGAAACTATATGCAAAAGGAAGTTGTGATTGAATTAATTAATTATTCATGAGGTAACTAGACCAGTCTGATGGGAGTATCTTGAGTTGAGTTTCAGTCAAAATGTAGTAAATCCAAGGCTGTTTTTCTATTACTAAATTAAAAAAAATTCCAACTTCCAATTACGAAAATGTATATTTTATTAGTAATTTACCATTACAGTAAATTCTGTTGTGGACGTTTAAAACAAAGACTAGATTCACCAAGAAATAAAGCTGGGAGATCTTTTGGAAGACCTCCCCGGTTCCATGTAATACTGCTGGGCAGACTAACTAAGATCTGACACCTTCAAAAGTTTTCCAAGCTTCCTACCTTAGTATATGTGTCCCAAAATGCATGGAGGGTGCACCAAAGTTTAATGTACTATTCCATGAACTGTAAAATTGCATTTGTTTGTGATGAATGTAACAAACTAACAACATTAGCACCTGTAAGCCATAGATATAAAATTATTTTTGATAAAAACCATGCTCTCAGAAAATGTGAATACCCTTTTTTCATACATAGCCTTCTCCAAAATATCATGGATGCCTCCATGATCTAGAAGAGGCATCCATAGTTAAGAGACAAAATCATTACATATACATGATGGTGCAATTTCAGGGGAACTAGATGAAATTATAAAAAATGGGCAACCAGCTGGGATATATGGACTCTAAAATTAGGCTGGAACTAAAACAAGAGAAAGATGAAACTCAATACCCGAACTACATTATGGGGAGCATTTACCCCCCCCCCCCCTCTCTCTTTCTTCCCTCCTTTTGTTACTATATATTATTATTGTTTTGTATTTGTGTAATAATAAGCCTTTATGGTTAATCAAAATCAATTAGGAAAAAAAGAAAGAAAAGTTTTATGACACATGGAGAAGTTTACTTTACCATTATACTGTAACAAACTTACAATGTATATTGTGATTTTGGGTACTTTCTTTGTAATTCAATAAAAAAAATATAATTAAAAATAGCTTTATGAATTTCTCCTGCATAACTAATCAGACTGAGGTTTCAAACTATATATATATATATATATATATATATATATATATATATATATATATATATATATTCATTGTGCAGTGGTCCTCTAATGCGTTGTCAAGCTATTCTTTTTTATTACAAGTGTATTCAATATATAGGAGCAATATCATGGCTTTTAGTTACCAGAGGCAGTATATATATTTGCCTGTTAAACACTAACTAAAATGTGTCCCTGTGTGGTGCCCACATGTACATGTGCAGAGTAGGATTATTTAGTATTTATATGATACATGTGCTTCTGGTACACATCAGCAGGACTCTGTACATCATGTGAAGATGTTGGTACTCACATAATTCACATACAATGTATTTCCTGTTAGGTACAGTAAGTATAATGATCTTAGGGTGAGTCAGTCTGGATATCTGGGACATCAACTCTGGCTTGGATTTCCAATTCTAGATAGAGAAAGGCGGCTCTAGTCCAGGATATTGAGATATAGACAGATCATGGCTGGAATACCTATCCCATTACATGTTCATTTCCAGTCACAACATTATATCAGACACAATGCTATCCACTGGCTGGAGATTTGTTATGTTAAAGTGAGAAATGATTACTTGATATCTCATCTAATCTTAGAGCCCTCTCAGCAAAACCCTGAAAAGATCCACTCTAATCTTGGAAACCTAAATTTATTTTGAATATTGCTATTATAATACATTAAATATGAATGTTATTAATGATTAATGCATAATAAAAATAACTAGCTCCTCTTGGAGGGCATCAGAGTGGTCCTACAAAAGGGTCATAGTGGTTTAGGAAAAACTCCATATTTCTGAAGTCACAAATTAATAATATTTACAGCCATACAAGCCATGAGCATGAAATAATATTTCAAGAAAAGTGTAATTTCATCAGCTTCTGTTTACTTCGAAAAGCATAAATGTTGTCTCTTTGCAGTTCTGCATTTCTGACCGGAGCCTGAGGGGGTGTGCTTCTCCCAATTACAGTGTTAAATTCAGCAGAGGTGGAAAGGAGGAGAAGAAAGGGTGGGGGTTGTTATCTCATTGTATACAGATTTCAACTTATAATGTCAGCCTTTACTCACTAGAAGAGTATCTTAGACTAACATTTGCTATTTAATTAGTTTGCTACATGTTTCACAAAGGGAGATGTTTTTCCTAAACTACAGTGGTGCCTTAAAGAGAGGTGGAGTTCATCAATACTGCTCTACATCATCAAACAGAGCAAGACAACCAGATTAATCCTAAAACAGTCCTATGTGTGGCGTTTCCTAGATGCAGAAAGTTCTGAAAAGACCAAAAATCACAACCACCCAGCAAATGGCAATAAAGTCTCCTTGTTGCAACCAAAAAAAGTCAGCTTATTCCGTTGGGTAATTATTCCTCTTAGTCCTCTCTAACACTGTAGTCTCAAATAAAAAAAATAAAATAAGTGAAATTAATTGTTGTAGTGAACACAGTATATAGAGGGAGCTTGTAATCCGTTGTTCAGTTTAAGAGCCCAAGAGATTGTCCTCAAAGGCTAAATAAATCCCGTATTCTGAAGCTTTGGTCTTGGACCTGAATCTCCTTCCAGTTTGGCCAAAATCCCCTAGAATTAATTTCACAGTAGGGATTCATTGCACATCAATTAGATAATTAGAAGGTAAAAGTGTAGGTAGCAGTATCCCTTTATGTCTGCTCAGGCCATTGAGATCCTGTTGGATCCTGAAGGTAAGTCCTCTGATAATTAGCATTATTTCCCTTCCCACCCACACAATGAACTCATTTGACCTATCTGAATTTATATGGGGAATGAAAGAGAGGGCAGGATCAAGAAGAACCCAAAGACAAACGGATTTGGGAGGAGGGAGTGATAATTGCATTGTCCACAGTGAGAGATATTTGAGGAATGTATGTTGTAGTAGAGGGTGGAAAATAAGGAGCTCAGTTTTTGACATGTTAAGTTTAAAATGGTGGATGGACATCCAAGAGGATATGCTAGAATAGAGGTGGATAGACCGGGTGTTGAGAGATAAATTTGAATGTCATCTGCATAGAGATGATATTAAAAGATTTGATCATGGTTCCAAGTGAGGGAGTATAGATGGAGAAGAGGAGAGGGCCTAGGACTGAACATTGGGGTGCGCCAACAAACAGAGAGTGAGTTGTTGAAGTGATGAGATTTAATACGAGAAATATAAAGTCATGTATTTGAGAAGGGAAAATCGTAATGGAGTTTATAATCTTATGGAGCAAATCTAGGTGTATCGGATATTGAAAGGGATTTTGGAGTGCTTGTGGACAACCACCTAGGTAACAGTGCTCAAAGCCAAGCAGCAGCTGCAAAGGCAAATAAAATATTAGCATGTATTAAGAAGAGCATAGAAGCAACGGAAGCAAATATAATTCTCCCACTATACAAATCTCTAGTACGCCCTCAATTGGAATATGGAGTACAATTTTGTGCACTACATTATAAAAATGACTTTTTCAAGCAAGAAAAGGTACAGAGAAGGGTAACAAAACGTATAAGGGGAATGGAGAGGCTAAACAATTTTCTATTACTAAATAAAACTTTTACCAGCTTCCAGTTACAAATACTGACATGTCATTGGTGATTTACTAGGCAGATTCACTAAGATATAAAGCACATAAATCTTTGTGAAGACCTCCCCAATTCCATGCAATACTTGTGGGCAGACTAACAAAGATCTGACAACTTCAAGAGTTTTCCGAGCTTTTCACCTTAGTATATCTGTCCCAAAATGCATGGGGGTGCACCAAAAATGAATGTATTATTCCATGAACTGTAGTTCAAGAAAAACTGAATTTGTTTGTGACAAATGCAAGAAACTAACAACATTAAGAGCTGTGTAAGGCATAGACACAGTGGCGTAACTAGAGCTTTTAGCACCTGTGGCTATCCCTGAGATTACCCCCCAGGTGTAAACATTATTCATTCATTGATATATATATATATATATATTTAGTGGTACTTCTGTATACGTCAGCTCCAGTTTTCGTTGTTTTCAGTACGCAACACTTGGAACTCGACTCGCTCGTGACACCCCGCATCCTGTTTTTCCAGGAAATGAAGAGCAGTCTGTGCCTGAAAAGATCAAGGTGCAGCCTGTGTCTGAAAGGACCAAAATGCTGCCTGTGCTTGTAAGAGCCAAGGTGCAGCCTCTCCCTTCACTCGCTCTCTCCCTCTCCCCTTCTCTCTGTGCCTCTCCCTTCTCTCTCTCTCCCTTATCTCTCTGCCTTCTTTCCCCCTTCTCTCCCCTACCATCTCTCCCTCCCTCCCTTCTCTCTTTGCCTCTTCCTTCTCTCTCTTATCCCTCTCTACCATCTGCCTCTCCTGTCTCCTCCTCTGTTTTCTTCCTTCTCTATCTCTTCCTTCTGCCTATCTTTCCTTCTGTCTCTCCCTCTCTCTTCTGCCTCTCCCCTTCTTGTTTCTCTCCCTTCTACCCATCCCACCTTGTTTTTCTCCCCCTCCTCCCCCCTGTCCCCTTGTCTCTCCCCTTCTCCCTTATCTCTCCCACCCTTCTCTCTCCCACTTGTCTCTCCAATTCCCCTTGTCTCTCCCCTTCTCCACGCTCTCCCCCCTTAAAGGAGCCATCACCCAAGCCCCAATACACAGAGGTTAGAGACACTGGGGAGAGGGCAGAGATACAAGAAGGGGGGGGGGGGGGTGGACTAGGGGGACAGAGACAAAGGTGTAGGAGGGAGCATGGTGGAAAGCACATGAGTGCCGCCCCCAAGAAGCTGGGACACCTGGGGCGCTGCGCCACCCTTGCAATGCCACTGCATAGACATAAAATTATTTTAGCTGAAGACCCTCCTCTCAGAAAATTTAAAGATCCCTCTCTTATTTCTAATTAAAAAACAACTTTATGAATTTTCCTTCCTCTATATATATATATATATATATATATATATATATATATATATATATATATATATATATATATATATATATCACTGCTATTAGGTACCAGAGGCAGTATATATTTCCATGTGCCAGAGTAGGATTATTTAGTATTTATATGATACATGTGCTTCTGGGACTCTGTACATTATGTAAAGATGTTGGTACTCACATAATTCACATACAACGTATTTCCTGTTAGGTACAGTAAGTAGAATGATCTTAGGGTGAGTCAGTCTGGATATCTGGGACATCAAGCTCTGGCTTGGATTTCCAATTCTAGATAGAGAAAGGCTGCTCTAGTCCAGGACATTGAGATATAGACAGATCATGGCTGGAATACCTATCCCATTACATGTTAATTTGCAGTCACAACATTATATCAGACACACAATGCTGTCCACTAGCTGGAGATTTGCTATGTTAAAGTGAGAAATGATTATTTGACATCACATCTAATCAGATTGTTCTTAAAGCCCTTTAGACTTGCCTCTTAGCCAAACCCTGCTACCCCTCCATCAAGGTGAAGACAATCAACTCTAACCTTTGAAACTGAAATTAATTTTGAATATTGCCATTATAAAACATTAAATATGAATGTTTGCAGTAAATACAGTATATTGAGGGAGCTTGTAATTTAAGATCTGAGAGTTTGTCCTCAAATGCTAAATAAATCCCAAATTCTAAAGCTTTGATCTTGGACCTGAATCTCCCTCCAGTTTGGCCAAAATCCCCCCAAATTAAACTAATTAGTACATAATTAGCAGGTAAATGTGCAGGTAGCAGTATCCCTTATCCTGCTGGATCCTACAGATCAGTCCTGTGGTAATTAGGAATATTACCCTTCCCACCCCCACAATTAACTCATTTGACCAATCTTACTGCATCCAAAAGAAAATGTATTTGTTGGTAATTTTATATAAAATGTTTAAAGGGACACAGCAAAGGTTCCAGTTATCCAAGAAAAGAAGAGTAATTGATAGACATAGATAATTAAGCTTGAAAGTGTATGTTTTATGCATAAATTACATTTATAGATTTATACTCCTGTAGTTCATCAACTCCACCATGAGAGATAATCAGAGTTAATCAGATGAGATAAATTCATTTTCGAAATAGGGAAAACATTTTTGTGTAATTTATGCCTAATAACCAATGTTCAAGGTCAACCGAGGACACCCTACTTCATTATCATCCCCCGCCTCCCAGGCTGAGAGCTAATTAATGGTTTTTAATTATGGAGAGCCGGAGAGAGGGATGTCTTGTACACACAATATATGCTTAAAATACCCAACTTTGAGGATGTTAATTAACACTTCCACTCAAATTTTTATATAACAACTGATTGTGCTTTTTAAAATAAGCCCCCAAAAGTTTCCCCATGGGTGGTGGTGGGCAGAAAATAAGCTTATAGTGTTTTAAAAGTGGAGGCAACTATAAAACTGAAGTTGCTAATACGGCAAAATTGAGCTCAAACTAATCCAATATACAAAAAAAATAAAATCTGACAGTGTCCCTTTTAATGGACCTATTTGGGGCAATTACAGTTACTGTAAATACATTGGTATGTTCACAGCCTTATGTAATGATATTCCAGCTCATGTGTACAGTAGCTATAATGAGTCCTATTATTAATTAGTCATCAATGAATATATTATAACGTTTATTTAAAGCACTTCTATTTTAAATGTAATCTTTTGAAAAACTGGACTTCACAGATGGGAAAATTAATTTAGACTGTACCAAAACTTTTTTTTTTTTACCATTTTTATAAAATTATGGGGCTACAGAGTCTAATATTTTGGTTTCTGATAAGATGGAAGGAGACTTTGAATACACAGGAAGCTGATATGTGCACAATAAGAATATAACATCTTAAACTGACAATAATTGTAACAGGAAAATTAGAAAGCTATTTAGTTTCCAAGCACACCCCATCCTGAGAAAGCAACAGACAAAATGAGTTGGGAAAAGAAAATGGATTTCTGCAGTTACAAAAAAAAAATGCATTGAAAATATTTGGTGATGTTGTTATGGGGAAATGTCTCATGTCCAGTGCCTCTTCCATAACAAACACTCAATAAAGGAATACAAATAGGATGCCAATCAAGTTTCTTTATTCTTTGGAGAGCACCATACATCTGGTCTGATCTCATTATGAATTGACAGTTTATAGCTTCCTTAGAAGACGGGGTTAAAGTTACATACACATACACACAGGTATTAGGACTGGTAACAAGAAATGGTGAAGACATACTAAAATAATTTTTTCCAGCACCCCTTGTACTAGTCTCTGACTGTCACAACTTAGAAAACGCACTAAACTGAAATACAAAGGAGTGAATGGCGCAATAATAAGATAATGGAAATATGTATTTTCTCTACATTGCACACCTACTAATATATTGTCTGTTATTTGTTCTTATAAACAATTCCTATATCAATTAATTAAATAATTATATAGTTTATGTCTGTTTTGTTGATTCTCTGCACTCTGGAAACATTTCTTGGCTTCAGATGAAAGTCGCTCTTCTGTGCTTTACAAGAGTTTTGTAAAAGCACAAAGGAAACTTTTCTGAAGAGTGAACCTGCAGGGCGTTGAGTGTTTACATACAAGACCATCCTGGAACATACCACTTATACAATGAATCTCACAAAAAAAATGCAGCCTTAGGGCCTCATTCAATGGCGATTTGGTCAATTGAATAGGACTCTATATAAGCACAGAGCTTTTTTTTTATAGAAGTTTTTATGTTGTGAACTATCCAAAGCAAGGTCTTCACTAATTAAAAACTTCTGTAAAATAAAAATGCTATGTGCTTTTATAGAGCCCTATTCAATTGGCCAAATCACAATTGAATGAGGCCCTTAATGTTTGTCATCCAATTGTGCATCTATTAAATTAATTAAATAAATGTATAGACAATATTGCTATTTCATTATAAACAGATATTTGGATTTTAGTACGCTAGCGGCCATATTCTATTAGCTACTTGCAAATGCATTGAACTCATAAATTTGGCCTTGGGTGTTTTTTTTAATAAATGTTTATATGCATTCAATTGACTTAGGAATTAAATAGTGCCAATAAGTAATATTTGCCGAATATGTAGCAATATTAAGAGTGGTTTTAAGTATGTATACATTTACGAATTGGGCAATAGAATAGGGCACTATGTGCCCTATACTATTAGAAGCTCGCAAAATGCCTCAAACTTGTAATTTTGGCTGCGGGTGTTTTGTCTCTAAATCTTTAGATGTATTCTAGTGACTCCAACTCATTATTTATGTCTTACAGTCTCCCCATGTAAACCCTGCCTTGTTAAGTGGGATTTCCAGGGGCGTGATCATATGATCTGACAATATATAAGCTACCCTGTAATTTACTTCTTAGACACAACCAATAGTAAATGAGACCGTCATCATGGCGTCAGTATATCATGGAAGTTACACGTATGAATTAATTAGTGCCAATAAGTAATATTAGCTGATCGGGTTTGCAATCAGGTACTCTATAAAATGCATTAGATCATCTGTTTTAGTCAACGTGGGTTTCATCATATGTATTTACGCCTTGAGTCCCAGGATCGATATTACTCAGCAATAACATATATTTTTTATTACATTTTTGTGAGTTTAAGACTGTTGTGCAATTAATTCTAATGTTTTTCCATCCCTTCCTATGCTTTTAAAGTACACTATTGTGTGTTTAATTGCAGCTACAGCAATAATAAGTGTTTGAAAAAGCCCTTGTGAGGCCTATTTAGTACTCGTATTATTTTTGACAGAAACTTGATACGGTTTTCATTTGCGGGTTAGACTTTATTTGCGAGCTAGAGCTACTGGTCTAATACAATATTGATTTTGTGTAAGTTTAATCCGTTAGCGCTCGTAATATTCAAGCTATACTAAAACCAATGAAGTTCTTAGGCTAGTTTTGTGGCTTTGGCTGGCCTGTAGTGATTGTGGGCGGAAAACTCGTAATCGGATTGTGTGTAGCTAATAGAATATGTGAGAATATTAAGAGTGATTTTAAGTGTGTATACATTTACGAATTGGGTAGTAGAATAGGGCCCTATATTCTTAATATGAGTTTGACTGGATAATGTGCAAAAGATACAAATATAGCTTTACTGTTTTAACTACTGTGTTCAAGCTTGCTTCAATGAGAGCAGACAATTGCTTCTATTTCTAAAAGGTTTAGATACCTGGGAGAAATTAGAGGAACTTTAGATTTAGATAACATCTCTGTTCAGTTATGCTGAAACAGAAACAAATGCCACTACAAATAGACACTTGATAATAGAGCTAAATGGAAGAGTAAATCCCAGTAGTATAGCCTGGTCAGTCTCCAGGCGGCGTCACTGTCCAAGTTGGAAGAGCCAATGACAAATAATCTGCAAAGTTGGGAGAGCCAATGACAAATAATCTGCAAAATTATCGGAAAATATGTTTAAGCTCATGGCATACACTGCTTATTAATATTCATAGTTTATTTAAAAAAAAACAGGGCCCTCCATTTTCTTAAGTTGTTAATATTGTAGTTTTCCCTGTTCTCTTCCCATTTACAGCGCTATGGAATATGTTGGCACATTACAAATATAAATTAATAATAATAATAATAATTACATACCGTGCAAATGTGTAACGTTTATCCCAAACTACAGTGGTCCTTTAATTGGTCAGCATTATAAAGTATTTCGTAAAATATTTTTTTTAAAAACTTTGCAATAGACCTGGAGCATCTGTATGAAATGCATACCTGGGTTAACCTTTAATACATTTTTGCATTTGTGTTATTTCTTAGGGATTTATTGCTCTTGTAACTATGTTGCAGTTTAGTGTTTCATGTTTGTGATAGTCTCGTCTCTGAAACACAATAGCGCCACTGTATAGTTATTGTGTTGTTACAAGTTCCTGCCAAGATCACAAATACAAACTCATTTTTTTGTTTCTAAAACACAAAAAGATAAAATCTCAAATTACCCGATGAGGGATTCAATTTAATATAATTGATGTTACGTGTAATGTTCTGATCCGTCTCACATTCCATTCACAAAGCCATGAATAGTGTGAGCAGGAAATGACTGAAATACATCTTGGATGACCCTACATGTTATAGCCTACAGCTTCATATTGAGGTACACAAGACCCTTCACCACAACAAGGTAGCGATCCTGACAAGAATATATATATATATATATATATATATATATATATATATATATATATATATACACAAGAACAATTGACTAATGGGGTCTTCAAGACTGCACACTCGCCTTATTTACATTTGGCACAAATGTGTACTACCCTGTGTTTCACTCACTATCCTGTCCTATACATCTCACATGTGTCCTCAACTAAGTTACATTTTCAAATGTGCACTCTCATCAGTTTTACTTGAAAACCGAAGTTGCACTGTAGTCTGTAATATTCTGAAATACGTTGAAGCTAAAATATACTTGTATATCAGGCTAACACTACCTTCAGTGGCAGAGTGATTGGAAATTATACTGGGGTCCTCAATATACATGGCACTATTGTTGCTTAGTTATTTTGTACTATAGTTGCTCCTGGATGCCAATTAAAAGCCTAAAAATATACCTAGATTATCTGGTTATCTCAGGGTCATCAGTTCAACTTACTTGTCCATCTTCCCCAATAGGGTTCCCATTTACCAAAGGCTGCTACTGGTAATAGTTGGCCTCCACTCCAGTGCTTTGCACCTGCTGCAACAGCAGTAGCTTTACCAATGTCTACCTTAATATTTATATATGGAAATTGTATTCATCCTCTGATGCATTTTTCCCTCAGTTTTATGCTCATACTCACACTAGCTCCTATCATGTTTCAGTTAACTCCCACCCAGATCATGGAAACATATCAGCTGTCTGATTGATATTATCCAACAACAAAAGATTTATCTTCCCCCATGAGGCCAACTGGTCAAATGTCCCTTTCTCTTGTAGACCAACACTCTAGACCAGCCCCCAAACATATATTCCCCCAAGACCCCATAAAATTGTTGATGACCTTTTTTATTTTTCTATGCAACATTGGAGTATTATTAGATGCACTTATAAAAATCTACTATCTAGGAACTTTATTTATTTATTTTTTTCATAAATGTCATCGTTTTCTAATGCTGGACCACCTGGATAACACTCACAGGCAACTATAGGTCTACAGACCCCCGTTAGGCCCTAATCTTCCTCCCCCAATTAGCACAATCTCCCCAAAGAATACAATTTAATTGCCCTGGTGCTAATGGTATAAAAAGTCCAGATTTAAAGTGTTTTCTTGCTCACCACATTAAATAAACTTTAAAATAAAAAAATAATTAAGTTTGATGCCCCCTATTTGTGACTCGAATATCTTATTTATATGTAAAACAGATACACTATAACAAAGAAATACCATAGTGGAGTAATAAATCAGCCAAATGATATGATTTATTCTTATCTGGTGTGAAACCCTTTAATTCTCTCCAATTGTTATACACTAACCATCCTCTACCAGTCCATGTGGGCCCTTGGCACAGTCCATTAGTATCTAGGAATCTGCACACTTACTTTTGTGTTAGTAATTATGGATCATTATGTTTTGGAGTCTCTGTCCTGAACACACCATGGCTTCAGTTGACAACAGTTCATCTACTCATCTGTCAGGTTTTTCAAGGTTGAAATATTACATGCTGGTCTGTGAAGTCACCAAGTTGTTAACTGCCTCGTGTTTAAATTACATTCTGTTGTTGTCAGAGGTGTGGACTATTTGAACAGTCTCTTTTCCACCAGAGCTCTCACAGAAATAGAGGACAGAGGATGAGATTTACCAGCCTTCTCTTACCTCCAACATTAAGGATCAGACAATGAATATCTCCAAGGTCACTGGACGGTGCTACCTTATCTTCCTCATCGCTCTGATTTTCGACATTGCTGGGTTAATAGTGCTTTTGTTGGGTATTTTTGCCCAGTTTTATTTTTGGGACTTTTTTATTTATACAGGCTCATTGATTATAGCCCTGAGCCTAGTATTTTGGATATTTTGGTACACCTTCAACGTGGAAGTTACATACAAAGAACTGGGCTTGCCATTATAACTAACTGGACACTTATTTTAATCATGAATCACTAAAACATTTTTTTTACAAGACTTAACTTTATGAAGTTATTTTTAATGTTTATAAATCCTTCTCATTTCAAATCTAGAGAAGAGAAAAACCTCTTATAGGAAATTTTATTTTATGTGAACATTTGTAAATTTACCTGGATAATGAAGATAATGGTTTTATTGGTGATAAATGAAGGATTTTGATGGTTATATTATCAGCCCATTTTACGGATCCTTGGATAAGGTTCACAAACTGGATTATACATTGTTTGGTCTAGAAGAACTACACTACTATTTTTGGAGCAAGATATTCTACAAAAACAGAGGTTGGTATGCTTAAAATTGATCCACCATTTTCTTAGCTGTGTTCAAGTCAATTCTTTAATAAATAGTTTTATCTGCAGATAAGGATCAATCTGCTCAGTCCATTCGATCTACCTAAAAAGCTCAGGCTTACTTACTCTACAGGGTACCTCATATACACCCCAGATATTATTTAATTGGTTGCTGTTACTAAGACTTCCACTGGAAGGATGTATTTACTGCCCTTTGCCTAAAATAGTATTTCTGGCTGTAAGGTGGGTTTCAAAGTGTGACATTATTTTATTATTTTTTAGAAAAAGTACTTAGAAATAATCTTAGGTGTTCCTTTATTTTTAAATATATCTGTTTGTGATATTGATATTGACATTGTGATATGTTTAGGTATATTTTGTCAAACCGCACAATGCTATATTGAATATATTGCAGATTAAACTACATAAAAGCAAATACATTTATACAAAACTAAACTTGCTATCTCTGAAGTAGGTATCTAAACCCAGAGTGGTTTTATTAATGTTGTTCTAATGTCAATATGCAACACAACACCTCCTACTAGTAAAAGTAATAAGACATTGAATTGTTACATGAACTCATAAAGAGCTTTTTTATAATCAGTTCAATTGTAAAGACATTATTTGTGCACTCCCACAGACTGAGAATATGCAAAAGGTGGAGTGAGCAGTAAACATGAATGATTTATTGCTCGCTTTCATGCTAAAACAACAGGGTAATCAGTCAGATAAGCTTGCCTTTTTATGAGAGATTGACTAGGATTTTACCCTTCCATTGGGTGACCTCTGTCCATGGGTGTAGGAACTGGGGGGGGGGGGGGGGGGGGGGAGGACAAATCCCCCCAAATTTCTCATTGTGTGTATATATGCGTATAGAAGCTGTTAAGAATTCTGTGTATCCCACCCTGAATTATTTTGGTTCCTACAGACCTGCCTCTGTCTAATTAATAATATTTTTTAAACCTCATTTAACTTATTTCCGATTAAAACCACTTCTGTAATGTATAAAAACTTTTTTTTAATTCACAATAGAACATTTGAGTTCAGTTCCCCTTAATTCCACTTAAATATTATACATCCCTTTGAGACAACTGGCTAAGTCTTACTTGTTTTTTTTTTTTCTGTTTGCCTTCCTCTGGATTAATAATTATAACATAAAAAAAATTAAATAATTGAATAATAATTAATTAACAACTAATTAATTAATATTTAATCTGTATATTGCAGATCAGAGGAGATCTTAAAAGGTTGAACTTGATGGACTGAAAGTCTTTTTTCAACCTTAATTACTATATCAGCCTTATTTAATTGCTATTGGGTAAATTTAAAAGGGCTCTATTTATGCACACAGCATATTTTTTTTACAGAAGTTTTTAGTTAGTGGACTTCTATCCAAAAGCAAGGTCTTCACTAACTAAAAACTTCTGTAAATAAAATATGCTGTGTGCTTAAATAGAGCCCTTTTAAATTTACAGAATCGCAATTTAATAAGGCTGTATGTAACTATGTAACATTAAACATTTCCTCGCTTCCATTTAAAATGCTCATTTTAATAATTATCTAGTATGTATAAAACTAAATATATATCATTATTAAGCTAATCCATTAAACCTTTAAATTCTGTGAAGTGTAGAATTTATGCAGAAAAATTAAACATATGGATATTATGACTATCTAGTGCTCTAGCTCTAAATACCTAAAAAGCTAAATTAAAATGTATAGTCACTTTTATTTGTCTGTAATATTAGATTTCACCCATGGAAAAATAAGTCACCTGCTTTAGGGTTCTAAAGATATTTTTAACTCATTGTCACAGACTGATAAAAGCAAGTTTCCATGAAGTCTGTTGCTTATTTGCCTAATGCTTGTTTCTATATATCTGTTTGTTTTCTTCATAATGGTTAGAAAATATATGCATACCTGATAATAATAGTGGTAATATTTGTAAGGGTTTAAATAATAGAATATTATTACACACTAAAAAGTAAAAATATACACTGATACACTTGGTATGCAGCTTATAAAAAAATACAAAATACAGCTATTACTATATATAAGTTTCTTCCCATATAAAGGATTTATTAAAATGCCATTGCAGTCATTTGACACTACATTACTTTATTTAAAATATGTAAATCTGTGTAATACTGAATTTTCAACATTAAATTAGAAGTGTTACTGCTCTCCAAAAGCTATATGGCTTGTCTCACAGTCATGGATGCTGGAGCCAAAGAAATTCTGTGTGGGGGGGGGGGTGACGCATATAGTATAAAAATACCACGCAACTGCTTCTCTACACATAAAAACACACATTGAAAAGTTTGGGGGGATTTGTCGCCCCCCCCCCAGTTCCTACACCCAATGCTATCTATCATTCCATCCATCCATCATTCCATCCATCATTCCATCCTTGCATCATTCATCCATCCATAATTCCATCCATCCATCCATCCATCCATCCATAATTCCATCCATCCATCCATAATTCCATCATTCCCATCATTCCATCCATCCATCCATCAATCATTCCATCAATCCATCCATCATTCATCCATCATTCATCCATCCATCCACCCATCATTCCATCCATCATTCCATCCATCCATCCATCATTTCATCATTCCATCATTCCATCCATCCATCCATCATTCCATCCATCCATCCTCTCTCTCTCTGTCTCTCTCTCTGTCTCTCCCTCTCCATCTCCATCTCTTTCCTTTCCTGATCAAATTAATACATTTCCCCCATTGCTTAAATGCCTCATATTTATGCCAGATGTACATATACAGGTGAGTGGGGGTATATGTTCAGGTTTTGTTAATTATAGAATTTGCAAGCGTCCTGTGACACGTATTATTGACACTTGCCTCTCCGACAGTGAAATGGTTAAGCAGCTTGTAAAACCAGCTATGACGTAAAATACTTTGTGACTTTTGTATAATATTTTACTCCCTTTAGGGTGGAGAATTCAATAGATAATATATGTTCATGGTTGGAGTTAGCAAACACAGAGCCTTCATTAAGATAAAGTGTATGTATGTATGTATATATATATATATATATATATATATATATATATATATATATATATATATACACACTTATAACTGCAAATATATGTGGTTTTAAGGTTTTAAATGATAATTGAAAGCATTTTCCATGATCTGAATGGGAGTATTTGATATTATTCCGCATGTGACTTCAGTCCCTAAATGAAAATCCTGTAATTTTGTGGGTTCTCAGTTGTAAGATGCTTTTGAAACCAGCACTATGTACGTTTGATTTTAAGATCAACGACAGAGCCCTCTATGCTTTTGCAATATGATAATATTGTTTTTGCCTTGTATTTAACTCCTGTATAGCGCTACGGAATATGTTAGCGCGTTCCAAATACAGGATAATAAAAATAATAATAAAAAAAAAAGAAGAAAATTCTGGAGCAGAATATATTGATTTGAGTTTTCCTTGGGGGCTTGCCCCTGTCAGTTAATGTGCAAGAATATAGCAATATGAGTCATACTTGTCGACCAATTGGACCAACAGACACAAGTACTCTAGGTGCACAGAGAGTGTGGTAGGGACAGATAAAGAAACATAATGAAATAATGACTGGATTATACATAAGGCTCCAGTGTAATAATTATCTGAGCTTTGTAGGCCCCACCAAAAGTCCAGGATTTTTTCATAAAGCACTGGCTGGTTAATCTCAGGCTTAGTCATTGTGACTGAGATTTCTGTGGCTGAGATATGCTGAAATCCTGGACTGGTGGTATTTGTGTTATTCCAAGGTAACATATTGCATTACTGTTTTACATATTCTCATTAAATGTCAAAGCGATATAAAGAGACTAATATGTTATTTTTTTTATTTTTTTTGCTTTTAGCTTTATGTGAAAGTTACTTCTTCTATGGCATATCCAGTTTGAATCCAATTATCTCTACAACTGATCCAAAACAACAAGGTGAACTATGAAAAAAAATGCTCTTGTCCACCTGATTTAGAAGGCGGCCACCATCTTGGGCTTGTAAACCTCATGTGAACATAAGGGTTGAAGATTTACCATGTGGATTCTGCTTGACCGGCACAGGCTCCACGGCTACCCCTCTTCCTTGGGACTATTGTACAACATTCTGTAAACTGGACAGCCCTTTCTCTCTGGCTTTGACTTTAAGGGTGATTGTTTGTAGGAGGAAATATCTTTCATCGACTAACTGAAAACATCTTTATTAGATGTACATAACTTTATTTACTTTTTGGGTATTTCCTTTGGTTTTTCCAAGCTCTTTATGAAGGATCCTCTAGTCTACAAGGTATCACTCTAATCGATCTGATTTTGTCAAAAGACAATTCTTTATATTACTTTTTAAATGATGGAGCTTCTAGACTGATGAGAACTGACCTTGTCTACCTCAACTTTAAAACACAAAATGAAGGATTTGTTATATGAAGACACTAAAATGACTACATTTCAAAATAATATTAAAACTAAGTATGATACTTTAATAGAAACATCCTATTACTTAACCTGTAGAGTGAATTTCACACAGCACCCAAACAATTATACAAGGTAGTTGATGGATAAGAAGTGTTAAGCCTATATATTTCTATAAATTAATATATGCCCTATTACGTACTTCCATATAGTCCTATAGGGTCAACATTTCACACTCCCTCACTGCGCTCATACATCCTAGAAGTCCCATATCTCACACCCCTTTCAACCATTTCCCAACCTTTTCTGTAGGGTCCATATCTCTTACTCATCGAGCGCTTCTAAACATTTCTGTAGGTTCTGTATTACAGTCCAACCATCAACTGCTCGCACACATTTCTCTAAGGTCAATATCCCACCTCTTTCAACTGTTACTGTACATTTCTACGAGGTCAACATCTCAACTCTTATAAACTGCTCCTGAACATTTCAATAATGTCAACATCACATCCCTATCAGCTGCTTCTATACATTTCTCTAAGGTCAATGTGTCTTCTCTCCACTCAACATTTATAAAAGGTCAATATCTTCCCCATCAGCATCTCTTGTACTTTTCTCTAAGGCCAACGTCCCATCTCACAAAACTGATCCCATACATAGCTATAGGGTCATCATTTCACATCTACGCTTATGCACTTGTCTTGTACCCAAGGACTGGTACAATGCACTTATATAAAGCAGATATCTTACATCCATAAGTTGTCCTATAGCCAAATAGTATCAATAATCTTTAACTAACATTTCTATAATGTTCAGCTACCGTTTCTATAACCTCCTATAGAAGATACATAAACTGGCCAGCACATTTCTAAAAGGGCAACATCTCGCAGAAAACAAATGTACTTCCTACCTCCTCCAACTTTAAAAGGGCCCCTCTCATGTGCTACTACCTCTTTGAGACCCCACAGACTTTACTGAAAGCCCACAATGGTGCTTTACCTCATAATTAATTACATGTATGTTAACACTTATAATTAAGGGTTATGATACATCAATTTGATGTTCTATAAATGCTCCATATATGGCACTAAAACCTCTTCTACAAACCTGTTTATGTCAAAGAACTGCATTTCCCGTCTTGATTCAATAATCTCAGCACTTTGGTCAGTTACTTATTTACATATTTATTTATTTACATTACTGTTGTAATAATGATTAGTTAACCTTTTCATGGTGTTTTCTTTGTTTTTGTGATTAATTTATCTGCACAGATTTTCTTATTTTACATTCTTTATATATTATTTAATTATGTTACATTCAACAACTTCTGTACCTTAAATAATACATTTTAATAAAACTTAAAAGACATGTCTGGTTATGTTAATTTACAGGATACATGAAGTGACATATACAGAATATATCAGTGATTACCGTGTATGCATTAAGTTAACTTATAGACAGTTTGAGATAAGGCGCCACACTTCAGACCCCTAAAGGAATGTTTTTGATGAGGTGGATGTGGTCAAACATGTGTGTTTGTGATAGAAGCCCTCAGGCCGCTGACCTTGGGAAGATAGAGTCCAGTCATGAGCCCAGCCCTGAGCCAAGATCAGTATCAAGCCTTGACACTCACTATTCTGGTTTTTGAAAGTAAAAATAATATGTCTCATTTTTTTAAATAACTACATTGTTGTCCCACATACTCAAGCACAATAGGGGCTGGGGCAAGAGACAACTGTTGTATAAGTAGACCCCATTCCTTTTTATTCATGCCCAGAGTCAGGGGGTCTTAAACTCCTCTGCATTGGTTTTCTTCCTTAAAGGGGATTTCAGCAACTATAATCTGCTGTATTAGCAGGTGTGGGGTTTTGTAGAGAGATGACTTTAACATTTTAATTCTATTAACCCCCTTCTGTGTTATGACCACATGAATACATTGGGGTCATTAGAGGGGGTTCTCGTGCTATGGATCTCTAGGATCATGGTGCATGTTCAGTGCAATGAAAAATGGGGGCAATGGAAATAGCAGTTAATAGGTGGAGATTACAAGAACACCCCAACACATCATCATAATAAATACTAAGATTTACTATTGTGCATCACATCTAGTCTTAGCAAATCTCCTCCATGGTTACAAACACTATGACACCCTAACAAGAGGAACTAGTTGTTTTAATTATGCACGGATAATTTATTATGGTTTATACTCAATGATTTACTTTAGCAATATTCCAAATCAAAGTTCATCAAAGGGGGCGAGGGGTTTGGCTGAGAAAAAACTCTAAAGAATTGTAAGAATAGTCTAATAAAAGGACCAACAATCAATAATAGGTATTTAATTTGTATATTCTAGATATGCTTAATCATTATCCCAACTAGGGGCCTCATTCAATTGCAATTTGGCCAATTGAATAGGGCTCTAAATAAGCACATAGCATTTTTTTTTACAGAAGTTTTGTTAGCGAACTTCTATCCAAAAGCAAGGTCTTCACTAACTAAAAACTTCTATAAAAAATACTCTCTATGCTTATTTAGAGCCCTATTCAATTGGCCAAATCACAATTGAATGAGACCCTTGATCTTTAAAAAAGCATATGCAACTGCAGTGTCCCTTTAAGAATGAAGTGTTCTCAGCTGGATTTAAGCATACGCGATGCACTGTCACCCACTGAGTGCCCTTTACCCCCCCAGGGTGTGTACAGAAATGCAGGCTGGAATGTACCGAAAAAGCTGTCTGACTCACCTAACAGGTCGTAGATGCTGCTACAAAAATGTCAGCAGCCTCAGTACCCGTGACCTGTGTCAGAGGTGCTGGCTTATAGGGACACAGCAAAGGTCCCATTTACTGCAGAAATGAAAAACAATACAATCTAATTACAATTGGTTGTTATTAAACATTTTGAGAAAATGTGTTAGTAAATTGAGCTTGAAAGTTAGATATAATAAGCATAGACAGGAGGGTGATGAGGGAAAGGAGGAGGGGTAAGAATTAAAATAAGGGAGGGGGTCCCACTGAGGTGTTAAGTGAAAGATGAAAGCTCAGTATTTTGAAGAGAGAGGAGGGGGCTACAAGTTAAGAGTGGGGGGTCTAAGAGATTATTGAGGTAGAGAGGGTGACAGATTAAGGAGGACAGACCAATGTAACTTTAAAATATTTTGGGTAATGCAAAACATCTTTGAAATTTAGAAAAAAAAAATCAACAAAACAATAAGAGCCTTAAATTGCATTAAATTATTGCATTAAATTGCAATTCGGCAAATCTAAAGGGCTCTATAGAAGCACATACCATATTTTTTTTACAGAAGTTTTTAGTAATTGAATTCCTTGCTTTTGGATAGAAGTTCACTAACTAAAAACCTCTGTAAAAAAATATGCTGTGTGCTTATATACAGCCCTTTAGATTTGCAGAACTGCAATTTAATACGGCTGTAAGCCTTTAAGTGAGCACTGTAGTCCTTCATTTAAAATACATAGGCCTCCACTCAATTGCAGTTGCCTTCATACCGGCCGTAAGTCTGCGGGCTTGAAAATTGCAACAGTTACAGGTTGATTCAATTGAACAAGCCCGCAGCTACCTGGATCAAAGCCTTAACCGTAAACCATGCAATCGTAAATAGCATGTCAGGGCATGATCATGATAAATTAAGCAAGGCGTAACTACCGATTTAGACAGAGCCAATAGTAAATGAGACAGTCATCACGACATCAGTAAAACATGGAGGTTACATGTCAATCAATTAGCGTTTAGACATCCGATATGCGATTGGGTTCGCAATCTGGCAATGTACAAAATAATAAAAATTAATGACGATACTGTTGTAGTCCATGTGGGTGGTCTGATATGTATTAACTTCTTGATTACAGAGAATGATTAACACGGAAATAAAACTGATTTGCGAGCTTGAGACTGTTGTGCAACTAATTCTAATGTCTTTCATCGCTTTCACCGTCTTTTACAGTGCAGTATTGATTATTTATTTGCTTTTACAGTGCTATGAACCAGGGTTTAAACCACTTGCGAGTCCTATCTGGTACCCGTACGATTTTCTTCTACATTTGCCATTGATGGGTTTGAAGGCAATTGCGGGCTTGAGGAATTGTAGCAATTGAATAGCGATTTGCAATTGTAACATTTATGAGCTTGAAAGAACAAACGCTTAAATGGGTCAGAGTTACGATTTTGACCACGGCAGGGATTTTGTGTTTCTAACCTGCAAATTATTTTATGGGCTCCATTACGGGCTCTTGTAACTACAATTTTTCTCAATTGAATGGAGGCCTTAGTCTATTTCAGAACTGCACTTGAACACAGGTAGATGGTTTAGAATGTAAAACAATAAATAATATAGCGTCTTATTTATTAAATTTCATGTATAGTTATGCTGCTGTTCAGTCTATCATTTTGTTATATGCTGACAAACTTCATGAAGATTTTGAATGCAGAGAAAGCTTCTATCAGCACTATGGGAATGTGGCAACTACAAATATCACTTCATTCATTACAAGGGAATGCTTTCCTGAGAAAGTAGAAAGCAGAATCATCATCGGAAATATATATTAAAAGGACTGCACAGAAAAAAATTGGACCACCGTGATAAAAATGATAAATATAATTATACATCAATTAAGGCAAACAGATACTGAAACATACATAAAACAACACATCTCCCCACATTTATTATGCAATGAATAATATAACCAGTAATATTGAATAATAATAATAATATAGTAACAACCACAAAGTAATAACCAAACAAACACCAGACAGGAGTAAATAAATAAAAACATAATTAGTGTGGGCTCATAAATTAACCATAGCAATTATCTTGTGATAAAAATATCCCAGTAGGATATTTCTAGCCAACAAGATTTAGGCCTAGGGTGGTACATTTTCAGGGACAGTAATTGAATGTTATATAAAAAAAATCCTATTTAGCCTAATTACTCCCTGGGGTGTGCACCTGCTCAATGTTCTCAGTGTCAGATGGCTTTAGATTCAAATGCCTTGGAGATAATTAGTAATTACTAATAATAATCATCATGAAAACTAGATATCAGTTCATGCTTAGAAAATGCTTATTGCTGGTGAAAATTTTACCCATCAATGTAAGCCTACTGTAAGAAAATTAAAGTTCAATAAGATTGAATTACTTTAAGTACTTATTTAAGTACTTATCTTAAATTACATCATGTTTCTAATAATACTAACCAAGTAAAACATACGTTTTTATACTCATTCATACTCATTTATATACACACTGTGTCATACTCAGCCACACTCTGTCACACTTACAATCACAACCTTGCTATTCAATGTACAATTTACAATCTTGTTTACTTGATTTTTTTGCAATTAGGATTATTTGCTGTGAATTATTTAAGGCGGATATAGATAGATAGATAGATAGATAGATAGATAGATAGATAGATAGATAGATAGATAGACAGACAATTAAACAGATAGATAGATAGATAGATAGATAGATAGATAGATAGATAGATAGATAGATAGATAGATAGATAGATAGATAGATAGATAGATAGATAATTAAACAGACAGACAGACAGACAGATAGATAGATAGATAGATAGATAGATAGATAGATAGATAGATAGATAGTAATATGAAATAATATTTACAATTTCTTATACAGATAGATTTAGCATGATTCACGGTAACATGTAATTTGCCTCAAAGCCTGATTGCACTTAAAGACATAATAAGATCCATAAACCAACAATTAGTAACACAAGGAGATGTTTTACAGTTACAGTAAATATCTCCTTCTCTAATGGATTTTCAAAACAATCATAAATACATTAAGAATTGTGCCGCTCCATTAGTTGCATTTTCTTTGTATTTTCTGGTCTAGATGTTTAGACCTTTTGCGACATTGTAGCAATGACTAGAAGTGATCTTTTTCCTGTAGAAGTGGCTTCTTCTCCACCCAAGGGGCTATTGAAAGTATATATATTTTTCAATGTAATGTTATATACCTAAGGGTAGCAGCTAAAAGTGCATAAGTATTTGATTTACAAATCATTGTTATCTGCGCCTGTACTGAAAATGTGCTATGAAGAGGTGACCTAATAGAATCTAATTCTCCAAGTAAGGTTGTTATCAAAATGTATACTAATGTAATTAATGTGACAGACAGTATATATAATCACATATATAGTTGTGAGCATACGAGCCGTTGCTCACGCTTGCGGTCTCGCATAGTGAGCCCGCGACCCTCGCGAAGCCGAAGGCGCTCCTTGCCAGCAACTGTGACCCTCGCAAAATTTAAGTCGTAACAAAAGACAAGACTCGTTACGACCCATTACGACCTCGCAAAAAACGTCCGCAACACCCGCACACCAAAAAAACATGAAAAATACAACAAATACACTCAACAAATACATAAAAAGCTTACTTACAGGTAGAGGGAGCATCCAGGACCTCGAAAACTAAAGTTACACCTCAATTTAACTCAAATGAAAAGAGTTTAGACACAAAAAAATACTCTAAGCGAGAGAAAAAATGGCCGCCGAAAAAAACGAAAAAGAGTCTACAGCAGTCTAAAGACGCAAAACACCACCAAACACCTACGGATTTGCCGAAAAACACCTACGAGATTAGAAAACAAGGACGCAACCCGCGCAACCCCAAAAACATTACAAACACAACAAATACAAACAACAAAAACATAAAAAGGTTACTCACAGCAAGGGGGGCACCGAGGACCTCTGCGAGTGAAGTTACACCTCAATTTAACCACACATTTTGGAGTTTAGAGACCCGAAAATCACCTAAGCGAGAGAAAAAATGGCCGCCGAACAAAACGAAAACGAGGCTAAAGGTCCCTAAAGGGGCAAGCATGACCTGAGTGCTGCAATTGGCCTCATGCCCTGCTAAGAGAATGTCATGGGCAATGGCTAACAGGACTGTCCAGTATTGCTTGGGGACAACTAGCTTTTGCAGTGCTCTCCAAGGCTGCTCATTCCTCTGGGCATCAGTTACCATGTACATCAGGTTGCACCCTCCCAATTATATAATTCCCCTGGTTCTGTCTCTCCAGTCAGCGCCATAGCCCTAACCCCCCCTAAACCTGGATCCTCTTAATCAGCTCTGTTCATAATCCTAAGCAACTGGAAAAGGGCTACAAATACTGCTCCTTGGACCAGACTCCATAAGCGGAGCAATCAAAGAACTGGTCCTCTATTGCTGCTGGGTCAGCCACCCACTCGCCCACACTCAGGATAGGGAGTTCCTGGGCAGACATGAAACAGTCTTGCTTCAGATGATCCAGGTATTGGTACCCAAAGCATCACACCTCCCTCCGACTCCTCCATTCCTAAGGGCTGATGGGGCTGTAGAAGTGGGTGAAGGAGGCAACGAGGACTTTGATTGTGATAGCCCTTCTGGTCATAGCTGTGGTCCAGGCTGGGCTATGGGTTGGGGAGCACTAGTGTAGGTGGCCTAGGTGGGTGGAAGCCACTGGACACGTGAGGCACACTCACTTTCCTCTTCTTAACTAAATGGTAGTCCTCTGTGAGATGGTGGAGAATAGCACAGTAATCTACTAATCAAACCCACCAGAAGTCGGACCCAGTCCTCGGGCTTGAACGGTTAGAGCTTACACTGCTGCTCAAAGTCCTGCAGAACGCTATCAATGTCGCAACCAGCAAAGGCTCTTAAGGTCACATGCCTGGGTTGTGGACCAGAATCAGAGGAGCTTTGGGTTTCCTGTCTTGGCACTTAACCCTTTAAATCCTGTAACATGAGGCTGGTCTATAGACCTTGTCAGCAAGGTGCAGTTTAAGGGGATTTGTACTCTTTTGTATACATAAACCTTAAATAACAGCGATAACTTACTATGCAGTTGTTTTACTGCTTTTCTTTATTTTTTCCCCAATCGCATGGTCTGCAAATACGTTTTCAAATAAAAAACTTTTCCAGTGACCCTTTGATTTAGTACTTGAGTTGATGATGTTTTAATACCAAATCTCTCCTGCTTCAAAATGAAGTCAATATGTTTTCATGTGTCAGCCTGCCTTTAATTTGGCAATGTAGTGAAACTCCTTGTTAATTTATGTAAATAATAGTAATATTTTTATGCATTGTCTCTGGAGTCATGCAATATCCTGTTATTTATAGTCACATATAACATGAATAACTAAGTCCTAAGGTGTGACAAATACATCCTGCCAGACACGTGTGATGTCATATGTGTGTTATCAAAGGCCACAAAAGCCTATGGACAGTCACTTTCTATGTGCATTGGTTCCACCTAGTGATGAAGGCTGGGTAGTACAGGATAGGTTCTGTGACTGTTCTTATTTATCCACCTGGACATGCTCATGTGGTTTATCACTAGCTTAATCATGTAACGTAAAGTCATTAGGAGAGTGGGAGGGATTTATAATTTGATTATGCCAAAAATATCCAACTCTCAGGCTCAGTTATCAAACACTTCCACTTTTAATAGTAATTAATAGTAATAAAGTAATAATGTCATGCATGATTACATTGTTTAAGGACTCATATTGCCAGTAATTATGAACATGGCCAAGGGAGCATGACATTGTTACATTGTGAGTATGTATTATTTGTGTGTGGTTATATGTGGCCTGTAAATGGTTATTATGTATACTAGTTATTACATATTATAAGAGGAAAAATGTTTTATATAACATACAGTATGAGGGAGTGTTAGGAATGCTCTGCACAGAAGTTAGCTGCAGATCATTGCACCCTCACAGTCAAGACAGATGTATGTACTTTAAGTAGTCCTAATCAAACACTTGAGCTTTACATCAAGGTTTTTTCACTAGCCAGCTATAGACATCTGGTGAATTTGATCTCAAGAGCTTTGATAGCCCAAGGTTGCAAGCCAGATGGGCTGACATCATACATACACAAATGTACACAAGGGTGTGGTATTGGAGAGTATAAATATGTTGTATTGATCTTTTAATAAAGGTTCAATTATAGTTTTCACATATTCAAGGTGTGAGACTATTTCTGTGTGTTGTATCCTGACTTGGGGAGTGGTCTTGCCATGGGCCACTAGTAACCTGTATGCAGTATTCTCTGACAGTACCTTTTGGGCCTTGCCCTCTTCAGAAGCCATCTTTTGGGCCACAGTGAACAGGAACTTCATGATTCTGCTGGGGTAGGTTCGAGCTAGGTTCATATCAAGCCCCCTTGAAGAAGCAGATTGTGACATTGGCTGGCAGTGGTGGGATCTCTGTAGAAAACACAGAAGGATGGCAGCTTATGAAGAGATGTCTGCAGAAGAGGAGGAGGAAGTGTCCAGATGGTACCAAAGATGGATGGAGATAATGTCTGCAGGTTCAACCAAGGATCAACACCCAGTGTGCCACATGGGCCAGGCATTGTGTGATAAACATGCAATGCAACATGCTCCTAGTGACACATGCACACAATGACAGTGACATTACATACAATATTATCCTAGTGACACATGCACACAATGACAGTGACATTACATACAATATTATCCTAGTGACACATGCACACAATGACAGTGACATTACATACAATATTATCCTAGTGACACATGCCAGTCCCACATGGCACACTGTCAGCCCCTTACCTTAGCCTTGGCAACCAAGCAGGTCCAGTAATTATAAGATGGGGCAGATGGGATGTAGGCTGGAGCTCAGAGCATCATCAGAGATGGTGCGCTGGTCTCCAGCGCGCAAAAGACGTGCCACCAAAGAGCAGGTTTTAAATTTTACGAAACCACACGTTACAAAAGCAGTTTTGTATTTTGTGTGGAAAACAAGTGAAACAAAAGTAAAATATGGAATTTTGAATCCCTCTGGAGACTGCATTTGCACAGAACCACCTTCTAAGTAATGTCAGTGCACCAGTAAAGCTCTACATAGAAATCCATTATTGCTAAACTGGGAGACCATAGCAAACCCCGCAAAATCAGCAGCTCCATGTAAAGATAAAAATACTTTCGCAATATTCATTATTGTGTTTGTATCGGACCCTGAAGCTGATCATAGGCACTGAGACCAGTCTAATTTCTGGACCTATAGCTGCTTGACTATCTTAAGAGCAGAACACAGCTTAATGCACTTGATAGAATGGCCACATAAAGCAGCCTATTAGTGCTGTGGTCAAGCCCGTGTCTAGGTGGCCTTTTATGTGTTGCTCCCAACGACAGTAACTATAACTAAGTAAATTATTGATTCGTTTTAAAATATAAACATGTTTCCTAAATGATTTGGGAAGTCTCTATCTGATGGTGCAAACCCATTATAAGAATTGTCATAATAAGTCAACGTTTTATATTTTATTCAATTGAGTATTTTGTGAACTCAAGCCATCATCTCTCCATCCAGGTTAGGCAGAGCAATATCCTTTCCCCTCACACTCCCAGCTTTCTGGCAGGGTCTATAGATAAACTGTATATTCCTATATGAAGCTGCTAGATCAGTTTGGAGGGCAGGGTTGAGCACCCCAAGAGGAGGAGATGCAGATAAGTTATTAGGTTCCATTGATAATTTACGAGTTAGGATCTATCCCTCTTTGCTTGCGCATTTCTTCTACAGCACTGATAGCTGCAGCTACAGGTGCCATCCGCCAGAGGGCGCTGTGAGTTTTCGGGCACCATCAAGTTCCAGGGAAGCAAACAAACTATTCTCCCCTCCGACGTGGCACAACTCGACGGTGCTTAAGCAACAGCAAAGCCATCGCTATGTCCAGAGCGGGCACTCGGCCCCCCAGGGCTTCGGGCGCGCCTCTCATAGCTCAAGGCCTCTTCTGTCGGTGCGCCTTATATGCTAAAATCTGCAGCGCCATCTTTTGGCCGGAGGCGGAACTGCAGCTGTCAGATTTTGCGATGGTGAAGAGGGAAAGGACCACAAGTTATTTCCTTTTTAGAAGTGTTTATATATATATATATATATATATATATATATATATATATATATATTTATGTTGATTCAAACAACCAATAATGAGAGTTACCCGTGTGAGTAAGAGTTGCTGCTAAGTTGCTTACTCTTTGGGACAGTGACAACTAAGGGTGCAGTCTCTAGCATGTTCGGGTTATTTGAGAGGACAACTCTCTGAAGTTTACCAGACTGCCTCCATCCCAAAAGGCAGACCAGAACACAAATACCAGGCAAATCACCTCTGCAGGGGGAAACGTGCAATCCCCCAACATTTGTTTCAGCTTTGGGTTTCCATCAGTAATGTACAACAGATTTCTTCATGCACAGTAAGCAAGGGGCCCATGTCTAGTTTAACCTGTAACTCTTAAGACCCTAAAGGTTATCTGACTACACACAAATCAACAATGAGAGGCACACACCTACTCATATGCTAAAATTAATATGTGTATATAAATAGATGCATTTAAATAGGCATGTAGTGATAAGCCTGCAGCTATTTTGCTGAGGCTTAAGCAATTCTTTTGTGTTTGTTTAAAATACTAATGACACCCAGACTGGAATAGGTGGAGTATGTAAAATATTTGACCTGGTACAGGTGGAGTGGCACATATCTCTTTGCTAAAAACAGGTGTAGTCTTTCAAAGAATTTTATTGCAATACATTGCTCAATCCAGTAAACCATATATGGTTATAAAAAAACAAAAAATCACTTGTCCCAAATTTTATCTCACATGTGTGTGACTTAGATAGTTAGAAATCACTTATTGTAATTTATTTTTAAGTGTCAAATTCCAAAAAGATCCAATGATTTAATAAACGTCGCTCCCCTTCCCCGTTTCCCCACTCCTCCCTCCACTAATTACTCAAATTATTAAAATATAGTGGTCCTAAGTTAACTACATGTATTAAACTCTTGTTTTGTGTTACTGGGGTGAACCATATGCTTTTTGCCCTAACAGGTTAGTCAACAGTAAGCACATTTTAATGCAGATAAGGTCTCCAATCAGTGTTGAAAGCAATATGATTTAATTTCAAATGCAAATCACAATAGAACCACATCCTCCTCCTCTGGCTACAGACCAACTAGGGTCAAATATGGAAGACCACAGACAAAAATTGTGACTGCTAAAATTAAAGTGACAAATAGGGCATCATTAAAAACTATAATATATACTGTAATATAAACTGTATATAATATATATAACTGCAATGTCAAATTATTTATAAATTGAATGCTAATCTAGACTTCCTACAATAAACTAACATTGAAGTTTGCTTTTCTGATCTGTCAGTAAGCCTTTCTGATCCACCAAGCACATATTTTAACCTTTATTAACGAAATATCATGATTAGCCCTAAGACATTCGGTCCATTGTCTTGAGTGTAGTCGCCTGCACAAAAAAAGACACATCGAGCTTGACTAGTCTTTACTTTTCATAACAGTTAATTGATAAAGTACTATTTATTACCTATAGTAATGATACCATAGTTGGAACCTCTGCTGTGTCACTTTAACCTCTATCTGTACTACTAATCCTAATCTTAAAACGTCATAACCTTTATCTGTAAAACTAACCATAGCCCTAGATCAGGGGTCACCAAACTCGGTCCTGGAGGGCCACACCCAGGCCTGGATTTGAGGATTTCCTTTCTGTGCACAGGTGAGTCAATCAGGATGCCCGAAGAAGCAATAGTCTCACCAGTTTGCAGCAAGGATATCCACAAATCCAGGCCTGGGTGCGGCCCTCCAGGAACTAGTTTGGTGACCCCTGTCCTAGATAATAACCCTAAACTATACCACTAACCGTGACTCCAAACCTAGATTTCTACTTTTAAAATTAGCATCATAGCTTCCAGCAGATGTGCTTCCCTCTATTCTGTTAGTTATCCAGAAGGTTAACAAGGATCTGCCCAGGAGGCTGCCCTAGATTTTTTATGACCAGCATAGGTTTGCCTGCAATAGCCACTGCAGGGAAGGAAGCAAATAAACAATGTTATCATGATAACAGATACAGACTTATATAATGGCAGCCCTCCTGGACACAAGGTAGGCTGGAGAGCAGCATATCTGCTAGAGTCTAAAAACTAAAATTCAAGTGTAAGTTTTACAAGCTACTGTACACTATTTGTATGTAGTTAAATACAGCTTTTATTGTGAATCAATTTTTAAATAAACAAATGAAACCCTGTATTTGAGTGCTACAATGGCCCTTTAAATCCTGGCATTTATAATAAAACTAGCGACTTGCCCGTCAAAAATGATGGCAATAAAATGTGAAGGCTGGCAATGCTGTTTGCCACACAATGCGAGGTTCTGCTCCCTCTAACTTGCGGGCCCCGCAATGAGCGCCTTCGGCCTCTCCCACTGTCTACTTTACGGGCCTTTAAAATTAAAATGACAAATAGGGCATCATTAAAAACTATAATATATACTGTAATATAAACTGTATATAATTTAGTTAAACCGCAATGTCAAATTTTCGGCCTCTCCCACTGTCTACTTCACGGGCCTTCGACGCTCACCACGAGCCCCGCAATGAGCAGGCCTCGGCCAGCCCGCCACTTTCATGCCTCGCAATGAGCACCTTTGCAAGCCTCGCTCCACCCCCCCTCTACATTACGGGCCTAGGGCGCTCACCTCAGGCCCTGCAATGAGCGTTCATTGCCTGCGTTGTCCAACCCACAACTTTTGCGCCTCATCGTGAGGTCCGCAATAAATGCCCTCGGAGCTCATTGCAAGCCTCTCCCCACTCTCTGACCCCTGTGTCTGTTTCCCTTCTCTCCCTTCCATGTGTCTATTTCCCGCTCTCTCCCTGCCCTATTTTTTCCACCTTATTTCCCTCCCCTGTGTCTCTTTTCCCCCCTTTCCCTCCCCTGTGTCGTTCTCCTCTCTCTCCCTGCTGAAGTCTTGCGTGCCTCGCGATGAGCGCCGTCGTTTATTTTTTCAAAGTCTTGCAGGCCTCACAATGACGGTTAACTCTTACTGCCTTCGGGGTCGTTTTCAGTCCTTTTCAAAACAATGACAGGTTTACGTCTGCCCTTTTTTTCTTCACTTTTTTTCCGATTTTCGATCTCCTACAAACACCAATTAAGCCTCAAATTAGCTTGTAACCTCACTCACAGTCACCCTGCCTCTCCCCCTGTGCTGTGTGTGAGGTTGTAAGTTCATTTTTTTATAAATTGGCCTATGTTTGGGGTATTCTGACGGCTTCCTAATTACGGGCTTGAAAAAAATGGCGCTCATTGCCAGCCTTTTTCAAAGTCTTACAGGCCTCAAGATGAGCACCTTCGGCGCTCATCATGGGCCAGACAATGAGCGCCTTCGGGGCTCATTCCCAGCCTTTTTCAAAGTCTTGCGGGCCTCTCATTGCAGCCCCCATCATTTCAAGGTTGTGCGGGCCTCACAATGAGCGCCTTTGGCGATCATTGCGCATGTGCAAGCCCGTAACTTTAAAGTTACGTGACCAACATTCATAACTTACCACAACTATTATATGTGATAACAGTACACTTTGTATTGTAAAACTGACAGTTTGATAAGGACAACATGCTTTGTATAAAGCATAAATTAAATATTGTCCTGACATTTCTCTATAATCTCCACCCAATCTGTAGAATGCTTCTGTTCCAGTTACTGGGTGTAACCCTTATCTTTATTTTAATTAACTAGTGACTTGCCTGTCAAAAAATTAAGGCAATAAAATTTTAAGGCAGGTAATGCTATTTGGTTGAGAGATTTATTTTGTTGTTGTTCCGAGATCCTTCGGCGCTCATTGCAAGCCTCACACTGGGCGCCTTCGGCACTCATTGCAAGTCTGTTGGTTGTTGTATTTTTTTTAATGATAGGCGCTTTTGGTTTTATTGTTTGGTCGGCGGTGATGTGTTTTTTGCGCTTATTGCAAGGCTTTGTGTGCTATGAGCAGCGTGAGTCACGTAGTGAATGGCTTTTGTGTTTATTGTGAAAGTGTATTTTTTTTTGTGTATATGTTTTTTTGTATGCTAATTAATTAATTAATAAATTAATAAATTAATATACTTTACCTATTTTGAAGTAATATATGCAGCAAGCAATATGCTGAAGAGCTGACAATCTGTTTTGATGTTCCTGCAGCATACAATGTAGGTTTGCAGTGTTGTGGAGCTGATGTGTAAGTGTCAGCAATGTGTGCAGTGTGTAGTGTAAATAGGCTGCGTGTGCGAGGGGAAGCCGTTAGTGTAGCTGTGTACTTCCGCATTGTGTAAGTTAGTGTTGTAAAATGGCAGCTAATGTGTGTAATCCGCGGCTGTGGATGATTTAGCGTCCTTGGTAAGAGTGTATCTTGTAGCTCGTACAGCTTTTTTGAAAATCCGTATGTGCTTGGTGGTGTTTTGCGTCTTTAGGGTCCTGTAGCCTCGTTTTCGTTTTTTTTGGCTGCCATTTTTTCTCTCGCTTAAGGGATGTTCTTGGGTCTAAACTCTGTAATTTGGAGTTAAATTGAGATGTAACTTCACTTGCAGTGGTACTGGGTGCCCCCCTTGCTGTGGGTAAGGTTTTTATGTATTTTTTGTGTGTATTTATTGTGTTTTTAATGTTTTCAGGGGTGCGCTGTTCGGCCGTTAAGGTCGTATTTTTGCGAGGTCGTAATGTATTTTTTTTCTAAGTCATACGTCTCGTATTTTGTTATGCTAAGTCCGTAAATTTTCAGTTCTAAGTCCCGCGGTTCTTATTTTTTGTGTGTAAGTCCGTATATAGTGATTGCGTGTTAGATGTATTTTGGTAAAGTGCCACTTGTGTGGGTGTTTGTAACCGGTTGTGAGGCGCCGTAGAGCCTCCACCTCCGCAAAGCCTGCGGCTCATTGCAGCCGATGTGGGAGCCTCCACCTCCGCAAATGCGGCCCCTCGCTTTGCGAGGGCCTGCATTTGCGGTCTGAAAGTCGTAGGGGGTCGTAGGGATGAGCGCCTATGGCGCTCATCTCCATCAGCGCAAGGAGTGCCTTTATATTCATTTTATTTGGAGTTAGTTGTAACCCAATAAAAAAATAAGTGGGAGAACCGAAACCATTGAAGGTATTAATCAATCTGTTCAGTTTGGCACTGTGCTAATAAAATGTTTAAATTATGCAGCACTGATTTTTATGTCTAATTAATGTAAAACAGAGATTTATTGCAAATAGTGATGTGATTTACATAAACACAAAGCAGCCCTAGTGGCGTAGCTAGGGAATGGAGGGGCCCCCACCAGAACCAAATATCTCAGTGCTCCTCCCCCAGACCCCCTCCCATAACTGCTCCTCTCCCGAAGACTCCTTCCCAAGAGCAAACCTTCCCAAGACCCTTACCCATTGCCACACCACCCTCAAGACCCCTTTTCAATATAGATATATATACATATATAACATCACCCCACACGGCATCCATCCCCATCAAGTCCTTGTCAGCAGCCATCCCCACACAGCACCCAACCGCTCTCAGCACCCACCTCACATAGCACCCACCCCTATCTCCTTTCTTTCTCCTTCACAGAACCCATCCCACTTGTTCTTTGCTGCTCCCTTGCAGCCCTTGCTCTCTTACTTTCTTCCCTGTTACATATCCCCAGCGTGATGTACTGCTCCACACTACCACCTCTTGGAGCTTCAATAAAAATGCTCTTATTTAAACAGGCACACACCAATTGCAGAAAATTATTATTATTGTTTATTTCTAACACGCCAACATATTCCATAGCGACTAACCAAATTAAATTTATTTTCTCTACAAAAAGGGCATCTAAGAGGGGACGTGATTACCTTATATGTTTTTTCTATAGTGTCACTATTGATCTATAGTTATCATCTGACATTAACAGCGCAATAATAATACACCACAAAAGGTTTTATTTAGGCTGAATTTTAAACATTCGAATAAAGGCTATGTCTTTTTAAATCTGGTTTCTCTCAGCTATTCTAAAAACAATACTTGGATATGTACGCTGATTGCCTAAAAATGGGGACTTTTTTGCTTCTGCTATATTTAACTGTTCAGTCATTCAGTCTTGTCTGACTCTCGGTGATCATATTGACGTGAGTATATCAGGCACATCTTATGTGTTTCTGGTAGTGCTTATCTATATGGGTTTCTTGGCAAAGATACTGGAGTGGGTTGCCAGCTCCTTCTCCAGTGGACGTCTCTGCTATGACATGCCCATCTTTGGTGACCCTACATGGTTTAGCTCACAGCTTCATTGAGGCACACAACAAGGTAGAAATCCAGAAGGGGATATGTATCTCAGTTTTCCCTAAATGTGCACCTAGTACTAAAGAAGTTAGTTGTGTATATATTGATATATTCAAATATATTATAAGATTAATTTAACATAAAGCACAATTACATGGAGTTATGATGTCTACTTGATGGAAAGCTCTCTTGGGCAATCGACTGTGAAATCCAAAATATGTTTAGCAGGCTTACTTACTGCATTTTAGCTTTGCAACTGCTTAAAAGTTTCTCTGTGATCTGTCTATAACTGTGCCTAATGGTGATGGCTTTTATTATTATTATTATTATTATTATTATTATTATCTTTATTTATATCGCGCCAACATATTTCATAGCGCTGTACAGGGGTTTAGTACATGGCAAAAAAAACAAACTTAACACCTTATAAAGAATGGAGGGCCCTGTTTTTGACCTTCTAATCAAATGTACATAGTGCTTGTTTCCAAGGCACGGACGCATGATTGAAAACTCTCAAACTTACAATCTAAGGGTTTAGGTGTGATACAAGAGGGTGACAAATACAAAATGGCAACGTGAATGCAATTTGTTTAGTCAATTGGAGCGGTCTGTGTGTTGTACTGTAGATTGTGGGTGTAAATGTGATGAAGCTGTGAAGTGTGCAGTTCTAATTATAAAGGCTGAAGGTGATAAGAGTTTTTAAATAGGTGTGTTTTTAATAATTTCTTAAAGGTTTTGAGGCAGGAAGATAATCTAATGGAGCGGGGCAAGGAGTTCCAAATAGTAGGGGCTGCACGAGAAAAGCCTTGAAGACGGGAGTGAGAGGAGGTGATGAGAGAGGAGGAAAGAAGAAGGTCATTAGCAGAACGAAGGGGGCGGTTGGGAGAGTATTTTGAGACAAGAGCAGAGATATAAGGGGGTGCACTGTTGTTGAGGGCTTTATATGTCATTATAGGTCATGATTTTAAATGTGATTCAGGAAGCTATGGGAAGCCAGTGGAGTGATTGACAGAGAGGAGCTGCAGACACTGATCATTTGGTATTGGAGATGAGTCTAGCGGAGTCGTTCATTATGGATTGGAGGGGAGACAGACGAGAGATGGGTAGGCCAGCAAGGAGTGAATTGCAGTAGTCCAGTCGAGATATGATGAGAGAGTGTATTAGAATTTTAGCTGTGTCTTGTGTAAGATAATGACGAATTTTGGAGATGTTTTTTAGGTAAAACAAGATTTTGTTATCGATTGGATGTGAGGAATAAAAGAGAGGGCGGGATCCAGTAGAACCCCAAGACAACGGCCTGGGAGGTGGGAGTGATGATGGTGTTTTCAACAGTGAGAGATATTTGAGGAGTGGAAGCTGTAGTAGAAGGTGGAAAGATTAGGAGTTCAGTCTTAGACATGTTGAGTTTGAGTTGACGGGCGGACATCCAGGAGGATAGGCTAGAGAGGCAGTTGGAAACTTGAGCTAAAAGAGAGGGGATAGATCGGGTGCAGAGAGGTAGATTTGAGTATCATCTGCATAGAGATGATACTGAAATCCAAATGATTTTATGAGGGTGCCAAGGGAGGAGGTGTAGATGGAGAAGAGGAGGGGCCTAGGACAGAACCTTGGGGAACGCCAACAGACAGAGGGAGAGGTGAAGAAGAGGTGCCAGAGAAGGAGACACTAAATGTACGATCTTTTAGATAGGATGTGAACCATGAAAGAGCTGTGCCCTGGATGACAAATGAGCGGAGAGTATGGATTAGAAGAGGGTGGTCAACTGTGTCAAATGTAGCAGAGAGATCCAGGAGAATTAGAATGGAGAAGTGACCCCTTGATTTGGCGGTTAGCAAGTCATTGGTGACTTTTGTGAGGGCTGTTTCTGTTGAGTGTTGGGCACGGAAACCAGATTGGAAGGGGTCAAGAAGGGAATTGGAGGAAATAAATTGAGTGAGGTGATTAGAACAAGCCGCTCAAGTAGTTTAGAAGCCAGGGGAAGTAGTGAGAAAGGGCGGTAGTTGGAGGCAGAAGCTGGGTCAGATGAGGGCTTCTTGAGAATGGGTGTAATTATGGAAAGTTTTAAGGAGGAAGGAAACCTGCCAGTGTTTAGGGAGAGGTTGAATAGATGTGTGAGAGCTGGGATAAGTGTGGTGGATAGGGGAGGGATTAGCTGTGAAGGAATAGGATCATGTGGACATGTTGTAAGGTGAGAGGTTAATAATAACGTAGATACTCCATCCTCGGTTACTGGGTCAAAGGAATCCATAGTGGAGGAGGGATTGGGGAAGGGTGAGGGTTGGGTGTTGTCGGTTTGTGGAGAGGATGGTGGGATAGGGCCAAGCTGGGAGGAGAGCTCATTTCGGATGGTTTCAATTTTATTTTTAAAGTGGCTGGCAAAGTCATCAGCAGTTAGACAGGAAGGGGCAGGAGGTGGGGGTGGGCAAAGGAGGGTGTTGAATGTAGCAAATAAACGTTTAGGGTTGAAGGACAGGTTTGATATTAGTGATGAGAAGTTTTGTTTGTCAGCAAGATTGAGGACAGAGAAGTAGGAGCGCAAGGTAAACTTGTAGTGGAGAAAGTCTGTTGAAGTGCGAGATTTCCTCCATAGTCATTCTGCAAAAATGTGTTATATAAAAGTTGTAATTCGCCTAGTTCATTTTTTTTTTTTTAAATGTGACAAGGCCAGGCACAGGTGGAACCCAGTGGCAAGGAAGTCTTAGAGCACCAAATCAAAGATGAGACCAGAGACAAGATGTCAGAATGGTCCCTGTGGTCTAAAGAATGCAGAGCAGGATCAGCACAAGAGAGAGGGGGCGGGCAGAACAACAGAGTCCTGCAATCAAAGCAAATGAAAGGAGACAAGCCGAGGTCATAGACCAGTAAGTAATCAGAATAGTTTGGTACTGCCATGCTGTTGCACATACAGAGGAGCAATCAAGTACTCCCAGTCACAAGAACTTACACAGGTACTGAGAGTAGGCCGGAGCAGAAATAAACTGTCCTATATGAGGTTTGATTGGCTAGTAGAAAGACGGAGGCTTAACAACAACCAATCAGGGGGAAAAAACATCAAAAGTTAGGAGAGGTACTTCTGACTGATCTGTCTCTAGAATACATCGCTTCAGCTGCTCTGGCATAAGACTGTCGTATATGTTGGACTCGAGCTAAGCCATGAGATCGAACCCATGTGTGGATCCTGGAAGAACCACTGTGCTAGACCACAACATTCATAATTTGATGGAAACCCAGTAAACCAGATTCCATCAATGTAGGACCCTGTTGTATAATTACCATAAGCACTAGATAATGAACAGCCTCTCCCCATGAGCACAGGATAGTGGCCAACTGTTCCCCCTGAGCACTGGATAGTGACCAGCCACTCCACATGAGCACAAGAAGGTGAGCAGCCAGTCCCTAGATCAAGGTGAGACCCTTCAGGGGAGAAGTACCAGAATAGGGTAATTATGTAGTAAGAAGTCAAAGGGCACAGGCAAATAATGGCCAGACAAGCCAAAGATCAGGTACCGGCAACATTCCAACAAGGTCAGTGACAGTCTCAATGAGCATTAAAATGCACCCAGCCCACCATACCCCCTAGTTCCTACACCCCTGGTTGTGACTACAACTTCCAATCAGGTGAAACAGCATCCAAAGCTAGGAGAGGTACTTCTGACTGATCTTTCTCTAGAACACCTTGCTGTAGCTCCTGTGACACAAGAACATGGACGCTAACACTGCCCCCTCCCTAATAGCTTGTTTCTGCATGGCCTGGATTGGATTGGACAACTTGGGCATTGATCTAAGAGGCTTGTATCCATTTGTGTTTTTCTGTGCAAAAACATCTTCAGGCAACCAGATATTGAAGAGAAGACTTCTGGAGATGAGAATCTAGGATCGCTAACAGTTTAAACTCTTCATGGCTATTCACACAAAAAAAAAGTTTCAGAGAGAACTGAGTGATGGAAAATCGCTTCTGAGTGTATGGTTTGAGGAAGGTCACATGGAATACCAGATCTATCTTTAATGTAAGTTGTAGTGTAAAGCAAAAGACTACTGGGATGATTTTGGTTTCAATGGTAAAGGGACCAATGTACTTCAGTCCCAACTTGGATGAGGGCTGTTGAAGCTGAATATTTTGTGTAGAAAGCCAAACTAAATCTCCTTCTCGGGGAATTGTGAATTATTTTTGTTCTATGATCAGCATAATGGAGGCTTCATTTAGCATACATTGGATAGAAAACCATACTTAATGAATGCCTTCCATTAGGTCAGCTGCAGAACTCCAATTATGATGAGCAAACAAAATGGGTTATAGCCAAAGCTGCATAAAATAGAGTAATACATAAGGAATCACGCCAGTTGGTTATTATGAGCAAATTCAGTCAAGGGTGGGAGATGAACACAATCATTCTGTTCTGCAGAAGCATCTGAAATTTTGTTGCAGCCCTTGATTGGTTCTTTCAGTGAGTCCATTGGTTTATGGGTGGTGAACTGTAGACACTTTTAGTTGTATACCAAGTCACTGCATTAAGGATCACCATAAAAAAGAGACAACCTGGACTTCTAGGTCCAACAAGAGTTTTGAGGTAACTCTGTGTAGCCTATAGCGCGTCGACGGATGTGCGTGCCGACGGCAGCCCAACCTTTGTGCGCCACCCTGCATCCCAGCTTCCCTCAGATGATAGCTCTGCCTCTATGCTTCATCGCGTATGGGCTCCATGTTTGCACAAACAAAGGGCCAGAATCTTCTATAAGGTGGGTGAGCTTTTGTTTGTAAGTATATAATTTAGTTTGTTTATAACCATTTGTAAGCTAAGGGTGCAGGTTTTCCATTGTTTGTCAAATCTTGCCCTTTGTTGCTAGCATTATGTATTGAAGTAGTTTGTTTTGAGATGTGGAGAGCAGATTACACTTGTGTCCGAGGGCAGGTCTACAAAATACAGAAAACAGATCCTATCTCTGGATAATCTCTGAAGCAGTTGGGACTAGGGGCAAGTTTCCATTAATGGAGTTGGGAATGATTTATATCCTGTGAAAGACTTGAATAGAATTCTCCAAAATGCTAATATTGAGCAGGCCTCTAGTGAGGTTTTTCCATGAGACTTACCAAGTTTCCTGGTCTCAAGTAACATTCAGGTCATGTTCCCAAGAGTTTTCATATTTAAAATATTGTGTGGCAGAGCCGGCATTGAAAGTGTTATATAAAAGACTTATGATGCCCTTGGTAAGTTGAGCCTTATGGTAGATTTTAGTGAACCAATTTGAAGTTGGTTTACCTAACGTGTGTTCTGAGGTATAAAGAAAGTTTTTGATCCTACAAATTGTAAAATGTTCTTGTAGGGAAATATGACAACAATCTCTCAGATGATTGAATGATAAGATAGTGCTATCAGTAAACCATGAGCAGACTTTTAGAAGATTATGGAATTTCCACCACGCTGGAGAGTTGGTGGAAACCCCAATAGGAAGTTGCGAGTGGGGGATAATTTGTGTGGGGGAAGAATATTTAGGTGTTAGGTAATGCCTTTGACTGGCCCAATTCCAATGAGTTAGGGATTGCTTTATATATGGGTTTTGTACTTTCCCAAGAAGGAGGTGTGGTTTCGGGAGCCAAATTATGGAATTCCATTTATAAAGATCCATCATAAGGTTTTTCATGAATATACATAAGGGCTAGTGGTTTACTGAATGAGCTATTGGATGAATGCTAGCTGTGAGGCTTTGTAGTAGAGTTTAAAGTTTGGACAGGATAGGCCTCTTTGGATTTGTGCTTAAACATGATTTGTTTAGATATTCTGTGGGATTTATTTTGCCAGATGAATTTAAAAACTTGCAGTTGAAAGGTATCTAATGCCTTATAATTAAGGGCTATGGGAAGGGAGTGCAATATGTACATTAGGCAGGATAGAAGGTTCATTTTAACTGATTGGATGCAACCCAACCAGTAAACCTGACATTTGACCAGGCAGCCATATTTTGTCTCAGGGCATTATATAGGGCAATATAATTGACCCATGGAGGTCGGAGACTCTGCGAGTGATGTTAACCTCTAAGTATTTGATATGGGATGTTGGCCATGTAAAGTTAATGTTTTGGCATAAGAATTCTTGGTCTAGATCAGATGTGGAAATACTCAACGCTTCCATCTTATCTACATTAATATTTAATCCCTAAAAAGTTGATGTATCAAATGTATCAATTGAATGCTATTTTTAAAAATAAATGCATTTTCCTACAGTAAACTAACATTGAACTTTGCCATGTTGAGCTGTCAGCCAGACTTTCTGATTCACAAACAGAAATAATATAATTTGTTAATGAGATCATCGTCAGTAATCACAGGTTAGCCCCTGAGGCATTTTGGATCATTGTTTGGAGTGTAGTCATCTGAGTATAAGCATGCCTAGTCTTTTCCTGTCCAACTGACTGCACTAAAAACAACTAACCCATAGCCTCAGGTGGAAAATATACTGTATAAACTCGAGTATAAGCCGACCCGAGTATAAGCTGAGGCACCTATTTTACCACAAAATACTGGGAAAACGTAGTGACTTGAGTATAAGCCAAGTGTAGGAAATGTGCTGCACCCTGTGTCCCTCTTGTGCCCTCTGTGTCCCCCTCTTGTGTGCCCTCTGTGCCCCTTTCTTGTGCCCCCCCCCCTCTCCCCTGTGTCTCTTCTCCCCTCTCCCTCCGCTGTGTCTCTCCCCCACTCTCCCTCCCCTGTGTCTCTTCCCCTCCCGTCCCTCCCCTGTGTCTCTTCCCCCTCTCCCTTCCCTGTGTCTCTTCCCCCTCTCCATTCCCTGTGTTTCTTCCCCCTCTCCCTTCCCTGTGTCTCTTTCCCTCCCCCTCCCTTATCACCCTCCTCAACCCCCCTCCTCATCCTAAGCCCCCCTCCTCAACCCCGATCCTCAACCTCTCTCCTCAGCCCCCTCCTCAACCTCAATCCCCCTCTTCAACCTCAACCCCACCATCCTCATCCTCAACCCTCCCATCCTCAACCCTCCCATCCTCAACCCTCCCATCCTCAACCCCTCATCCTCAACCCCCCATCCTCAACCCCTCCATCCTCAACCCCCCTCCTCATCCTAAACTCCCCTCCTCAACCTCAACTCCCCTCCTCAACCTCAACCCCCCTCCTCATCCTCAACCCACCCATCCTCAAACCCCCCATCCCCATCCTCAGCGCCCCCCATCCTCAACCCCCCTTCCTCAACCCCCCTCGAGTGACTCGAGTATAAGCCGAGGGGGCCCTTTTCAGCCTTACAAAAAGGGCTGAAAAACTCGGCTTATACTTGAGTATATACGGTATATATTTATTAATAATATTCAATTGATAAAGTACTTGTTATTACCTACAGTTTTAAACTATGCCATGTTTGGAACCTCCCCTGTATCACTTTATAATTAATAATTTCTATGTAACATGTCACATCTTGATTTGTCTAAAAGGTGAGCGATATTCATATTAAAACACCACTGTAAAACCTTTGCAGTGCAGATTATCAGCCTTACTCATTTGCAATTCGGCCAATTCAACAGGGCTCTATATAAGCAGATAGCATATTTTTTTTTACAGAAGTTTTTAGTTAGTGCAGACCTTGCTTTTAAATAGAAGTTCACTAACTAAAAACTTCTGTAAAAAAAAAAATGCTCTGTGCTTATATAGAGCCCTGTTCAATTGGCCAAATCACAATTTAATAAGGCTGTATATTGGAAGATGGAAAGTGTAAGAATTTTGCATATACTAATATATGGGAGGGGCAAACAAGGAAACTTGTAATATATATAATATTATTTGAAATTTTGTAACATATAATTGTATTTTATTTTTGAGGATTGGAATAGCTGTGAGTGTGGCATTCCAGTACACAGTGATATATATGATACTGGACAAAACTTATTTATAGTCAAAAGCAATAGTTTATTTTTGCTATGCGGTTTGCAAAATGCCCATTAGAGGGAGTTATTTCCTTTAAGATAAAGCGCTATCATATCATGGAAGAGATCACAGCTTTCTCTACTCTCCCTCTCTGTGAAAACAAGACTTTCACACTGACACCTTTTTATTTTGATAAACATTTAATGAGTGAAGAAGTAAAGAGAGATGTAGCTTTCATTTTCAATTCAAAAGTAATACTGATTAGGAGATATAGCCTTATTAAATTGCGATTTGGCCAATTGAATAGGGCTCTATATAAGAACAGAGCAGATTATTTTTACAGAAGTTTTTAGTTAGTGAAGACCTTGCTTTTGGATAGAAGTTCACTAACTAAAAACTTCTGTAAAAAAAAATATGCTCTGTGCCTATATAGAGCCCCATTCAATTGGCTGAATGCAATTTAATAAGCCTGATAGACTCCAGAATCAAATTTAAAATCATGACGCTAACATATAAAGCCCTCAACAACAGAGCACCCCCTTATATATCTACTCTTGTTTCAAAATACTAATCAACTTCCCTCTTCACTTTGCTACTGACCTTCTTCTTTCCTCCTCTTATCACCTCCTCTCACTCCTGCTTTCAAGCCTTTCCTTGTGCTGCCCCTACTCTGTGGAACTCCTTGTCTCGCTCCACTAGACTATTTTAACTGCTTGAAAAAATTACTAAAAGGTTCATCTGTTTATAAAAGCCTATCACCACCATCCTTTTTATATATGCACGACTGCACACTCCACAACATTATAAAACTCACACATGCAATTTATAGTGCAACACAAAGCCACCTCCACTTACTTGAGCCTATTGCCTTCACACTGCCATATTGCATCTATCACCCACCTGAATTACGCCCAAACCCTTTAGATTGTGAGTTTGCTAGTTTTCAATCTTGTGTCTGTGTTTTAGAAACAAGCACTATTTACGTTTGGTTTTAAGCTCTAAAAAAGGGCTCTCCATTCTTTTGTAATATGTTAATTTTATTTTTGCCGTGCACTTAACCCTTGTATAACGCTTCAGAACATATTGGCTCTTTACAAATATAAAAAAACATAAAAATATAAAAAAACATAAAAATTGTAATCACACACGAAGAAACTCATATAATTAAACTAAATGGGGCTATCAGTAATACATATAAATAAAAATAAGCAGTAAGTGCTGCTGTTGGATGCTGCTCTATACCTTGTCACAGATACATCACTGGCGTGGTGTGATACTGGACTCAGCAATTTCCTTCAAGATACATATTCAATCTTTAGCTAAATCCTGACATTTTCACTTAAAGAACATCTCCAGAATATGCCATTTTCTGACAAGACATAAAAAAATTCTAATACACTCACTGATGATGTCCAAAAATAACTTCTGCAACTCAATCCTTGCCTTCCCAACAACCATCTGTCCTCACTGCAGTTTATCATTAATGTCTCCAGAAGACTTATGCACCTTGCTCACCACTTCCCCTCCTCTGCACCTCTATGCCAGTTGTAACGGAGCTGGAACATGCAGTCCAATATCTCCGCTGGTATACGGTAAAATATCCAAGAAGCACTACAGTTTCACCATTCCTGACCTCCCATATTGGACGACACACAATTTGGGAGTCAAACGAATACTGACTTTATTTACCTTTACAGAAATATTTATTTACCATCTCTTCCCACAGGCAATACACATGCCCATATTTGGCCGCACAATACACATAAAGAGAACAATAGGTGGGTCACACCTCCCCGAGGCTCCCTGGCAACTTTGATACAATCAGACATTGATTCAATTACACTTCTTTGTCCTTATCTGAGAATGAAAACACTGTATACAATAGACTTCCTTTATCTTATGCGGAGTCGCTGTAACAGGATTATCTCCCATGCCAAGTAGCTGCAAATGTCTGGGACAATATTCTGCAGAGCATCAACCAACATACATGCAGTATAATAGTAGGATCATATTTTAACCATAATAATCATAAAATAGGGTAAAACAGTGATGGGTTCCGTTACACACCTCCCCCGTGACCATAAGCCGGCATACACGGTCTGATCCCAACGGATCGGCCTGGGGATGTCCGGACAAAAGTATTTGTTGGTCAATTCTCTAGTTTGACAACCCATCAGCATTACTGCAATTCACATTTACTCACATTTCACATATCCCCAGGTAGCTGGGATCTGAGCGCACAAAACTACAGAATAGCGCTCAGATCCTATTCACACAGTTCAATTGCCATGTAGCTAAAGTCTTTCCCATAGTCTTTCATTATATGAATGGGCTCCATGGCATAGTTATCTGGGGTATCACCACTCCCACAGGGCAAGTACCGAATGACCCCCCTGTATGTAAAGGGCCAGAATGAGTGACATACACTCTGGTATGGCCGAACACTGGTTCCAAAGGGCAATATGTCCCAGGGCCATAGTCGCAGGGCAGGAGGCTGGCAAACAGTCCTCTCCAAGCCAAAGTGGCGAAGGGCACTTCGTCACACATCTCCCCTTTGGGGGGAAGTCTAACCAGGCACCTGGATATTTCGCTGGGGTGATGGGGCAACACGCTGAGGGGACTTGAGGGGCAGAGGCCAGCGGCACTCTGCCCTGATGCCAGCTCTTCTGCTGGTATAACCTGCAGGACATCCTGCTCTGTACAAGGGACAAAGGGAGGGCAGAGGCCGACTGCACTCTGCCCCACTGTCAGCTCTTCTGCTGGGGCACTTGGGACATATTCCGGCTCAGTAGCCAGGGAAAGGTGGGGGTCAGTGGGGGTTAACATTTCCTCTGTTAACCCTGGGGCCACATTAGGAGTTAGCTGGGGAGGGGAATTTGTACTTACCCCCTCCTCCGGTTGTCCCAGTGAGAGTAGTTGGGGATCTGGACAGGCTGTCCAGCATCCCGATAGGTCAGGCACAGAGACCCTGGTCCCATCTGCGCCGTCTGGGAGATTGGTGTCTCCCCTTGTTAGGGTAAGCTGTCACTGGGGGGAGAGGGCGACATCTTCAGCTCCCTGGGGTTCACACTGCCGCTGGGGAGGAAGGACGACACCTTCAGCTCCCTGGGGTACACACTGCCGCTGGGGAGGAAGGACGACACCTTCAGCTCCCTGGGGTACACACTGCCGCTGGGGGGGAAGGACGACACCTTCGGCCCCCTGGGGTACACACTGCCGCTGGGGAGAAAGGACGGCACCTTCTGCTCCCTGGGGTACACACTGCCGCTGGGGAGAAAGGACGGCACCTTCTGCTCCCTGGGGTACACACTGCCGCTGGGGAGGAAGGACGACACCTTCAGCTCCCTGGGGTACACACTGCCTCTGGGGGGGAAGGACGACACCTTCGGCCCCCTGGGGTACACACTGCCGCTGGGGAGAAAGGACGGCACCTTCTGCTCCCTGGGGTACACACTGCCGCTGGGGAGGAAGGACAACACCTTCAGCTCCCTGGGGAACACACTGCCGCTGGGGAGGAAGGACGACACCTTCTGCCCCCTGGGGTTCACACTGCCGCTGGGGGGGAAGGATGGCCCCTTCTGCTCCCTGGGGTACACACTGCTGCTGGGGGGGAAGGACGACACCTTCGGCCCCCTGGGGTACACACTGCCGCTGGGGAGGAAGTACGACACCTTCAGCTCCCTGGGGTACACACTGCCGCTGGGGAGGAAGGACGACACCTTCAGCTCCCTGGGGTACACACTGCCGCTGGGGGGGAAGGACGACACCTTCGGCCCCCTGGGGTACACACTGCCGCTGGGGAGAAAGGACGGCACCTTCTGCTCCCTGGGGTACACACTGCCGCTGAGGAGAAAGGACGGCACCTTCTGCTCCCTGGGGTACACACTGCCGCTGGGGAGGAAGGACGACACCTTCAGCTCCCTGGGGTACACACTGCCGCTGGGGGGGAAGGACTACACCTTCGGCCCCCTGGGGTACACACTGCCGCTGGGGAGAAAGGAAGGCACCTTCTGCTCCCTGGGGTACACACTGCCGCTGGGGAGGAAGGACGACACCTTCAGCTCCCTGGGGAACACACTGCCGCTGGGGAGGAAGGACGACACCTTCGGCTCCCTGGGGTACACACTGTCGCTGGGGAGGGGAATTAGTTGGAGTATTCCACGTGGAGCGATTTCTGTTTCTGGGACAGTCTCTCTGCATGTGGCCCTGCTGGTTACACGTGTGGCACCTGATGTACCGTGGAGGGGTTTGGTAGTTCCCACCACCCGGACGCAGTGCTGGGGGGTGGTTAATGGTGGGAGGTGGGTTAGCAGCTCCCAAGATGGACCGCTCCCGTGCCCGCTGCTTTTCCATTATGAATTTGTGGACATCTGTCATTAACCATTCCAAGGTTTTTATGGGAAGCGTACCTGGGAAAAAGGCCAGTCTGCTTTGGAGTTCTCTTTGAAACTCAGTCTGTGGGGTAATAAGAGGTACTGTAACCATGAGTTCCTTTCTGTCTGCATCCCTGTAGTCCGCGGCCGCCTCCTCCTCCTCATGATGGAACGCTGTCGGAAAACTAGCCGGTTCCATCCTGCTGTAGCCAGGGGCGCTGTACGGATACTAGCGTTGCCCTCAATTTGTACTCCACGGAATGGTGTCTCCTGTAGCTGTCCTTCTGACCGTGAGAACAATCCCGCCACTTGCCAACAAATGTAACGGAGCTGGAACACGCAGTCCAATATCTCCGCTGGTATACGGTAAAATATCCAAGAAGCACTACAGTTTCACCATTCCCGACCTCCCATATTGGACGACACACAATTTGGGAGTCAAACGAATACTGACTTTATTTACCTTTACAGAAATATTTATACCCATCTCTTCCCACAGGCAATACACATGCCCATATTTGGCCGCACAATACACATAAAGAGAACAATAGGTGGGTCACACCTCCCCGAGGCTCCCTGGCAACTTTGATACAATCAGACATTGATTCAATTACACTTCTTTGTTCTTATCTGAGAATGAAAACACTGTATACAATAGACTTCCTTTATCTTATGCGGAGTCGCTGTAACAGGATTATCTCCCATGCCAAGTAGCTGCAAATGTCTGGGACAATATTCTGCAGAGCATCAACCAACATACATGCAGTATAATAGTAGGATCATATTTTAACCATAATAATCATAAAACAGGGTAAAACAGTGATGGGTTCCGTTACACCAGTCTTATAAACTACAAAATAAAATTCAAAACCATGACCCTAACATACAAAGCCTCTAAACGCTCTGCACAATTCTGCATCTCTGCTCTCTTCTCCAAATAAACATCTTTAATTGTTTTTGTACTCCTCCCATTCCCACCTACAGGACTTATTCAGCGCTACTCCTGTAGCCCTATGAAATTCCATCAGCGTGTAGTTCTAACATAGACCGTAAGACTTGCGGCTATTACATTGGCCTCGTAAAGCAACCCGCCAACGACTTGCGGGGTAAGGGCAAAAAAAATCTACGGGACGTCGAAAATTGCACTCCGCAAATCCTTTGTTCTTTCAAGCCTGTAACTGTTACGTTCAAATCACGCTATTAAATTCACTAGCGTTGAAGCCCGTAACTCGCAAATGAAGCCAAAAAGCCAACGGGTACTAGAGAGAATCAGCTAGGGGGTTAAAGTCCTATCTGTAGCACTGTAAATGCAAATATATATACACTATTGCATTTAAAATTAAAGGGAAACTGATGTGAGGTATTAATATTAATAGCACAACATTCTCAAGCCCGCAAATCTGCAACATAAAATACTTTTTTTAATGTTTAATTTCCGTGTTATATCGATCCCGGCAATCAATGTGTTAATACATATAATGGAACTCGCATGGACTAGAATATCATATTTACTGATTTATTAATATTGCCTTATTTCTGGAATGCAGGTCTGATCGAAACTCGTAATTGAAACCCGTAAGGCTTTGAACTCTAACCTTCATTTTTCAGTGACGTAATGATGATGATCTTATTTGCCATTGGCTCTGTCTAAACCCGTAACTACAAGTTTGACTAATTGATCATGTTCATGGCCGCACCTCCAACGTGCGTAAAATGGTTTACGGGCTTGCGTTTCTGGTCCGTAGCTCACGGCATAATGGAATTTAATTGCTCTGAATTTCAATCCTGCAGCCTTTGCGGGCTTGCCGATGCTGCTACTGGCTTAGAATTTAATAGGGCTGAAGGCCTTTAATATTTTCTACCTCACTCTGTTAGTCTCTCCCCTAACATCAGTAGCTTTAAGTATTCTTTAAAATCCACCTTTCAAAGAAGCCTATCCTGTACAGCCAAGAGCCGCACTGTATTCACCGTGACACACCTCCACCTCCTCTAATTTGCTATTGATTAGTCTTTCTCCCCTTTCTGTTCTGCATCACTTGTCCAACCATCTCCTTTAGAATGTAAACTCTCAGGAGAAGGAACCACCTTCTGAATCACTATGTTTTAGCTGTACACATGACCTGATTACCCATTAGGCCAACTAGGCAGCCGCCCAGGGGCGCTTCCCTGTGAGGGGCGCCACTTCTTTAAAAAATGGCTCCTAACTTAAAAAAAAAAAAGAAGAAGTGTTGCAGTTCATAGACTGGCTACTAGTGGGGACCACCTAGAACAAGACAAGTTACAACAGGAAAGGCAGAAATGGGTTTGTGGAGGGGCTCCTCCATTTCACTGCTTATGGGCTCCAAAAAGGTAGATACGAACCTGGCTGTACAGCTATGTCTCATGTACTTACGATATATTCCTTGTTGTACACCAATTGTGTATAATGTTGGTGCTTTATAAATAAAGTATATTATTAATATTATCATATCAACATATAATCATCAGCATCCTATTTTTAAAGATAATGCCAGATAACACTGCACTGTACAGGATAAGTTAGCTGAGTCCCCATTGTCCCAATGAAGAATTATCAGTATGATTTGGATAACTGCTTTGTGTTACAGGTATCTTGGCTTCCTGTGGGCTCTTACTCATCTCATTAGTTTTCAGTCCATTGCAATGTCATCTCTTGAAGGTCCTTTTCAGTCGCCAGAGGTCACCATTAAAAAATGCACACCTCTTCACAGCATACTCATTTGAAGACAGGCCTGGATGTCCATCTTCTGTGACAGAATAGCACCGGCCTCAACATCCACTTCTACTGGAAAGGGTTCGAATGGGTCAGGATGCAAGAAAATTGATGCAGAGGTGAACGTTTTCTTCAACTTGTCAAAAGCTGCTAAGGTTACTTCAAGCCATTCTGTAACAAGGGCTAATCTTATTTAGTTCTGTGATGGGAACTACATTCTGAGAGCAATCCTATGGAACCTCCTATAGTATGTAGCAGTAGCTTTAGGTTGCTTTTAGAGCAGTAGGTAAAGATCATTCCAGTAGTTTTGTCAGGTTCTGTAGACCTGCAGCAGAGATCACATAAACAATGAGGGAGAATTAGGATCTTCGCAAACTCTCAATTTTCTCTTTTAGCAAAAAGGTGACAATTCCTCAATCTCTATAACACAGTCTGTATGTAAATTCATAGCATATCCATTCAATTGTCCTTGACCTGGTACCTAATTTCTAATATATAATTGTTATTCTCAACAATTTTCTCCTCTAAAGTTTTGATTGTACAGTAAAACCCCTGTTATCCGGCACCCACAGGGACTCCCTATTGCCGGATAACTGTAGTTGGCAGTTAATCGGGAGTCCCTGAATTTAATGGTCTAAACGACCCTTAAACCCCACAAAACCCCTCAAAATGCCTTTAAAAATGCATTAGCACTCAAATTGGGCCATTTAAGGCCATAAAAAAGAATTAGAAAAAAAGTTAGCACTTTTTTCTTTGCAGTCTCGAACTGCCGGATAGTGCCGGATAGTGTCAGGTTTGCCGGCTTAGCGGGAGTTTTTGGAAAATGGGGAATTGATGCCGGTGCCGGTTGTTTGGGAGTGTAGGTTAGTTGCGTGCCGGATAACCGGGATTCTACTGTACTTATAAATAAAAAATAAATAAAAAAAGACAATGTCAGTAGTTAGAATGATAAGCTTTATTGAAGAAGACAATATAACTTATCTGATGCTTTTATTGTAAAGCACAATGCTGTACTATCAATGTAAAAAAAAAAATTACACTGTGTGTTTTATGAGATATATTCCTTCACGGCTTGGATCTATTATCTTGTAATGAGTATGTGTGACTTCTGGGAGGAATGGTATTGAGCAAGAGGTAGATAGCACAACCCTAGGGCTTGTGAGGAGAGAGTTTTTCAGTTTCCTAAGCTGCAAGAGAAATGATCAAGGTAGATATTGGTATAGGTGTGCAGGAAGTCCTGAAAGATTTTGGAATTTAGCCAGGACATTATAGAGCCTGACACCAATTAATGCATAGTACACACTTCTTGAGGTTCTTACAATCATCCACCTCAGGAAGCAAATTAGGTTAAAGGTTCCTTTAAGGTCTACCGTGGGAAGTGTATGTTCTTGCTGAGGAGTAATATTGTGGAGCAGGTCAATGAGACAGTGGAAAGGTCACCGAGCAGGGAAGACGTCTGACTGGGCCTTACTGAATATAAGGGTAGGGAGAAATAATTGGGACAGAGGAAGTATGGCCAAACGAGTAGAGGAAATGAAGAGTTGAGGGCTAAATTAGCAATACATATCGGTGATGGTAGTAGCTGCTCTAAGCTTTGACCTTAGCAGTTTCCCAGCTGATCCAGGGATTATGCCACCAGAGCAATGCTAGTCCAAGGATATTGAAAACGGATGGTGCAAGAAGATCAAATTGTAGCTTTTTTTCCGTATAACTTTTCAGCATTGGCAGCAATGGAAAATGGTTTCTTGCCAAATCATGCCATATCCCACCAACTTGCCGAAAATGCCACTGATGTCCAAGGGAGTAAACATATTTGGAAAGGGGATCCTGTAATGAAAAATAAACATTGCCACTGACAAAATAAAAGCTTCTTTGGTCCTCCTAAATCAGACAAATTGAGCAGAAATCGGCTATATAAGCACCGTCATTCCAGTCAGTCTCTGCACCTAATGTACTGTACTTCTTTAGTATACTGTATGACTTAGAGAGTGTGCTGATGCAAAAAATCTCATCCAGGCCAACGCGGGCATCACGGAGCAGAGCACTGTTTGTGGAAAGGCCCAGAACAAAGTTTCATTTTTGAGTAATGATATTCTATTAGAGACAATAGCAAATGAGGCTGCAGCTCAAAACCTTATGGAGCATAGATTCAGCAATCACCGAGCATGACTGAGGATCTCCAGATTGGAGTTATCTTACAGTAATTCTGAATTCTCTCACAAGAAGTAAGGCTGGTGCAGCAACAGTACCAATGGAGGAGTGCTGAGCTTAATCAGAATCAATGCAGCAACAGTACCAATGGAGGAGTGCTGAGCTTAATCAGAATCAATACAGCAAAAGTACCTATGGAAGAGTGCTGAGCTTAATCAGAATCAATGCAGCAACAGTACCTATGGAAGAGTGCTGAGCTTAATCAGAATCAATGCAGCAACAGTACCAATGGAGGAGTGCTGAGCTTAATCAGAATCAATACAGCAAAAGTATCTATGGAAGAGTGCTGAGCTTAATCAGAATCAATGCAGCAAAAGTACCTATGGAAGAGTGCTGAGCTTAATCAGAATCAATGCAGCAACAGTACCAATGGAGGAGTGCAGATCTTAATCAGAATAAATGCAGCAACAGTATCTATGGAAGAGTGCTGAGCTTAATCACAATCAATGCAGCAACAGTACCAATGGAGGAGTGTTGAGCTTAATCAGAATCAATGCAGCAAAAGTACCTATGGAGGAGTGCTGAGCTTAATCACAATCAATGCAGCAACAGTACCAATGGAGGAGTGCAGATCTTAATCAGAATCAATGCAGCAACAGTACCAATGGAGGAGTGCTGAGCTTAATCAGAATCAATGTAGCAATAGCACCTATGGAGGAGTGTTGAGCTTAATCAGAATCAATGCAGCAAAAGTACCTATGGAAGAGTGCTGAGCTTAATCAGAATCAATGCAGCAACAGTCCCTATGGAAGAGTGCTGAGCTTAATCAGAATCAATACAGCAAAAGTACCTATGGAAGAGTGCTGAGCTTAATCAGAATCAATGCAGCAATAGCACCTATGGAAGAGTACTGAGGTTTATCAGAAATAATACAGCAACAGTACCTATGGAGTAGTGCTGAGCTTAATCAGAATCAATGCAGCAACAGTACCAATGGAGTAGTGCTGAGCTTAATCAGAATCAATGCAGCAACAGTACCAATGGAGGAGTGCTGAGCTTAATCAGAATCAATGCAGCAATAGTACCTATGGAGGAGTGTTGAGCTTAATCAGAATCAATGCAGCAAAAGTACCTATGGAAGAGTGCTGAGCTTAATCAGAATCAATGCAGCAACAGTCCCTATGGAAGAGTGCTGAGCATAATCAGAATCAATGCAGCAACAGTACCTATGGAAGAGTGCTGAGCTTAATCAGAATCAATGCAGCAACAGTCCCTATGGAAGAGTGCTGAGCTTAATCAGAATCAATGCAGCAACAGTACATATGGAAGAGTGCTGAGTTTAATCATAATCAATGCAGTAACAGTACATATGGAAGAGTGCTGAGCTTAATCAGAATCAATGCAGCAACAGTCCCTATGGTAGAGTGCTGAGCTTAATCAGAATCAATGCAGCAACAGTACCAATGGAGGAGTGCTGAGCTTAATCAGAATCAATGCAGCAATAGTACCTATGGAGGAGTGCTGAGTTTAATCATAATCAATGCAGTAACAGTACATATGGAAGAGTGCTGAGCTTAATCAGAATCAATGCAGCAACAGTCCCTATGGAAGAGTGCTGAGCTTAATCAGAATCAATGCAGCAACAGTACATATGGAAGAGTGCTGAGCTTAATCAGAATCAATGCAGCAACAGTACCTATGGAAGAGTGCTGAGCTTAATCAGAATCAATGCAGCAACAGTCCCTATGGAAGAGTGCTGAGCTTAATCAGAATCAATGCAGCAATAGTACCTATGGAAGAGTGCTGAGCTTAATTACAATCAATGCAGCAACAGTACATATGGAAGAGTGCTGAGCTTAATCATAATCAATGCAGCAACAGTCCCTATGGAAGAGTGCTGAGTTTAATCATAATCAATGCAGCAACAGTACATATGGAAGAGTGCTGAGTTTAATCATAATCAATGCAGCAACAGTACCAATGGAAGAGTGCTGAGCTTAATCAGAATCAATGCAGCAACAGTACCAATGGAAGAGTGCTGAGCTTAATCAGAATCAATGCAGCAACAGTCCCTATGGAAGAGTGCTGAGCTTAATCAGAATCAATGCAGCAACAGTACCTATTGAAGAGTGCTGAGCTTAATCAGAATCAATGCAGCAACAGTACCTATTGAACAGTACTGAGCTTAATCAGAATTAGAGAGTGTGCTGATGCAAAAAATCTCATCCAGGCCAACGCGGGCATCACGGAGCAGAGCACTGTTTGTGGAAAGGCCCAGAACAAAGTTTCATTTTTGAGTAATGATATTCTATTAGAGACAATAGCAAATGAGGCTGCAGCTCAAAACCTTATGGAGCATAGATTCAGCAATCACCGAGCATGACTGAGGATCTCCAGATTGGAGTTATCTTACAGTAATTCTGAATTCTCTCACAAGAAGTAAGGCTGGTGCAGCAACAGTACCAATGGAGGAGTGCTGAGCTTAATCAGAATCAATGCAGCAACAGTACCTATGGAAGAGTGCTGAGCTTAATCAGAATCAATGCAGCAACAGTCCCTATGGAAGAGTGCTGAGCATAATCAGAATCAATGCAGCAACAGTACCAATGGAAGAGTGCTGAGCTTAATCAGAATCAATGCAGCAACAGTACCAATGGAAGAGTGCTGAGCTTAATCAGAATCAATGCAGCAACAGTCCCTATGGAAGAGTGCTGAGCTTAATCAGAATCAATGCAGCAACAGTACCTATTGAAGAGTGCTGAGCTTAATCAGAATCAATGCAGCAACAGTACCTATTGAACAGTACTGAGCTTAATCAGAATCAATGCAGCAACAGTACCTATGGAAGAGTGCTGAGCTTAATAAGAATCAATGCAGCAACAGTACCTATTGAACAGTACTGAGCTTAATCAGAATCAATGCAGCAACAGCACCTATGGAAGAGTGCTGAGCTTAATAAGAATCAAAGCAGCAACAGTCCCTATGGAAGAGTGCTGAGCTTAATCAGAATCAATGCAGCAACAGTCCCTATGGAAGAGTGCTGAGCTTAATCAGAATCAACGCAGCAACAGTACTTATGGAAGAGTGCTGAGCTTAATCATAATCAATACAGCAACAGTACATATGGAAAAGTGCTGAGCTTAATCAGAATCAATGAAGCAATAGTACCTATGGAAGAGTGCTGAGCTTAATCATAATCAATGCAGCAACAGTACATATGGAAAAGTGCTGAGCTTAATCAGAATCAATGAAGCAATAGTACCTATGGAAGAGTGCTGAGCTTAATCAGAATCAATGAAGCAATAGTACCTATGGAAGAGTGCTGAGCTTAATCAGAATCAATGCAGCAACAGTACCTAGGGAGGAGTGCTGAGCTTAATAAGAATCAATGCAGCAACAGTATCTATGGAAGAATGCTGAGCTTAATCAGAATCAATGAAGCAATAGTACCTATGGAAGAGTGCTGAGCTTATTCAGGATCAATGCAGCAACAGTCCCTATGGAAGAGTGCTGAGCTTATTCAGAATCAATGCAGCAACAGTACCAATGGAAGAGTGCTGAGCTTAATCAGAATCAATGCAGCAACAGTACCAATGGAAGAGTGCTGAGCATAATCAGAATCAATGCAGCAACAGTATCTATGGAAGAGTGCTGAGCTTATTCAGGATCAATGCAGCAATAGTACCTATGGAAGAGTGCAGAGCTTAATCACAATCAATGCAGCGACAGTACCTATGGAAGAGTGATGAGCTTAATTAGAATTAAATCAGCAACAGTACCTATGGAGGAGTGCAGAGCTTAATGAGAATCAATGCAGCAACAGTACCAATGGAAGAGTACTGAGCTTAATCAGAATCAATGCAGCAACAGTCCCTATGGAAGAGTGCTGAGCTTAATCAGAATCAATGCAGCAACAGTCCCTATGGAAGAGTGCTGAGCTTAATCAGAATCAATGCAGCAACAGTCCCTATGGAAGAGTGCTGAGCTTAATCAGAATCAATGCAGCAACAGTACCAATGGAAGAGTGCTGAGCTTAATCAGAATCAATGCAGCAACAGTCCCTATGGAAGAGTGCTGAGCTTAATCAGAATCAATGCAGCAACAGTCCCTATGGAAGAGTGCTGAGCATAATCAGAATCAATGCAGCAACAGTACCTATTGAAGAGTGCTGAGCTTAATCAGAATCAATGCAGCAACAGTACCTATTGAACAGTACTGAGCTTAATCAGAATCAATGCAGCAACAGTCCCTATGGAAGAGTGCTGAGCTTAATAAGAATCAAAGCAGCAACAGTCCCTATGGAAGAGTGCTGAGCTTAATCAGAATCAATGCAGCAACAGTCCCTATGGAAGAGTGCTGAGCTTAATCAGAATCAACGCAGCAACAGTACATATGGAAGAGTGCTGAGTTTAATCAAAATCAATGCAGTAACAGTACATATGGAAGAGTGCTGAGCTTAATCAGAATCAATGCAGCAACAGTACCTATGGAAGAGTGCTGAGCTTAATCAGAATCAATGCAGCAACAGTCCCTATGGAAGAGTGCTGAGCTTAATCAGAATCAATGCAGCAACAGCACCTATGGAAGAGTGCTGAGCTTAATCATAATCAATGCAGCAACGGTACATATGGAAGAGTGCTGAGCTTAATCAGAATCAATGAAGCAATAGTACCTATGGAAGAGTGCTGAGCTTAATCCGAATCAATGCAGCGACAGTACATATGGAAGAGTGCTGAGCTTAATCAGAATCAATGCAGCAACAGTACCAATGGAAGAGTGCTGAGCTTAATCAGAATCAATGCAGCAACAGTACCAATGGAGGAGTGCTGAGCTTAATCATAATCAATGCAGCAACAGTACATATGGAAGAGTGCTGAGCTTAATCAGAATCAATGCAGCAACAGTATCAATGGAAGAGTGCTAAGCTAAATCAGAATCAATGCAGCAACAGTCCCTATGGAAGAGTGCTGAGCTTAATCAGAATCAATGCAGCAACAGTCCCTATGGAAGAGTGCTGAGCTTAATCAGAATCAATGCAGCAACAGTCCCTATGGAAGAGTGCTGAGCATAATCAGAATCAATGCAGCAACAGTACCAATGGAAGAGTGCTGAGCTTAATCAGAATCAATGCAGCAACAGTACCTATGGAAGAGTGCTGAGTTTAATAAGAATCAATGCAGCAACAGTACCTATTGAACAGTACTGAGCTTAATCAGAATCAATGCAGCAACAGCACCTATGGAAGAGTGCTGAGCTTAATCAGAATCAATGCAGCAACAGTCCCTATGGAAGAGTGCTGAGCTTAATCAGAATCAATGCAGCAACAGTCCCTATGGAAGAGTGCTGAGTTTAATAAGAATCAATGCAGCAACAGTACCTATTGAACAGTACTGAGCTTAATCAGAATCAATGCAGCAACAGCACCTATGGAAGAGTTTTGAGCTTAATCAGAATCAATGCAGCAAAAGTACCTATGGAAGAGTGCTGAGCTTAATCAGAATCAATGCAGCAACAGTACCTATTGAACAGTGCTGAGCTTAATCAGAATCAATGCAGCAATAGTACCTATGGAAGAGTGCTGAGCTTAATAAGAATCAATGCAGCAACAGTCCCTATGGAAGAGTGCTGAGCTTAATCAGAATCAATGCAGCAACAGTCCCTATGGAAGAGTGCTGAGCTTAATCAGAATCAATGCAGCAACAGTCCCTATGGAAGAGTGCTGAGCTTAATCAGAATCAATGCAGCAACAGTCCCTATGGAGTAGTGCTGAGCTTAATCAGAATCAATGCAGCAACAGTCCCTATGGAAGAGTGCTGAGCTTAATCAGAATCAATGCAGCAACAGTACGTATGGAAGAGTGCTGAGCTTAATAAGAATCAACGCAGCAACAGTCCCTATGGAAGAGTGCTGAGCATAATCAGAATCAATGCAGCAACAGTCCCTATGGAGTAGTGCTGAGCTTAATAAGAATCAAAGCAGCAACAGTCCCTATGGAAGAGTGCTGAGCTTAATCAGAATCAACGCAGCAACAGTACCTATGGAAGAGTGCTGAGCTTAATCAGAATCAATGCAGCAACAGTCCCTATGGAAGAGTGCTGAGCTTAATCAGAATCAATGCAGCAACAGTCCCTATGGAAGAGTGCTGAGCTTAATCAGAATCAATGCAGCGACAGTACCTATGGAAGAGTGCTGAGCTTAATCAGAAACCAATGCAGCAACAGTACCTATGGAAGAGTGCTGAGCTTAATCAGAAACCAATGCAGCAACAGTACCAATGGAGGAGTGCAGAGCTTAAGGAGAATCAATGCAGCAATAGTACCTATGGAAGAGTGCTGAGCTTAATCAGAATCAATGCAGCAACAGTACCTATGGAAGAGTGCTGAGCTTAATCAGAATCAATGCAGCAACAGTACCTATTGAAGAGTGCTGAGCTTAATCAGAATCAATGCAGCAATAGTACCAATGGAATAGTGCTGAGCTTAATCAGAAACCAATGCAGCAACAGTACCAATGGAGGAGTGCTGAGCTTAATCAGAATCAATGCAGCAACAGTACCTATGAAAGAGTGCAGAGCTTAATCAGAATCAATGCAGCAACAGTACCCATGGAAGAGTGCTGAGCTTAATCAGAATCAATGCAGCAACAGTACCAATGGAAGAGTGCTGAGCTTAATTAGAATCAATGCAGGAATAGTACCTATGGAAGAGTACTGAGCTTAATCAGAATCAATGCAGCAATAGTACCTATGGAAAGGTACTGAGCTTAATTAGAATCAATGCAGCAACAGTACATATGGAAGAGTGCTGAGCTTAATCATAATCAATGCAGCAACAGTACATATGGAAAAGTGCTGAGCTTAATCAGAATCAATGAAGCAATAGTACCTATGGAAGAGTGCTGAGCTTAATCAGAATCAATGAAGCAATAGTACCTATGGAAGAGTGCTGAGCTTAATTAGAATCAATGCAGCAACAGTATCTATGGAAGAGTGCTGAGCTTAATCAGAATCAATGCAGCAACAGTACATATGGAAGAGTGCTGAGCTTAATAAGAATCAATGCAGCAACAGTACCTATGGAAGAGTGCTGAGCTTATTCAGGATCAATGCAGCAATAGTACCTATGGAAGAGTGCAGAGCTTAATCACAATCAATGCAGCGACAGTACCTATGGAAGAGTGATGAGCTTAATTAGAATTAAATCAGCAACAGTACCTATGGAGGAGTGCAGAGCTTAATGAGAATCAATGCAGCAACAGTACCTATGGAAGAGTACTGAGCTTAATCAGAATCAATGCAGCAACAGTACATATGGAAGAGTGCTGAGCTTAATCAGAATCAATGCAGCAACAGTACCTATGGAAGAGTAGTGAGCTTAATCAGAATCAATGCAGCAACAGTCCCTATGGAAGAGTGCTGAGCTTAATCAGAATCAATGCAGCAACAGTACCTATGGAAGAGTGCTGAGCTTAATCAGAATCAATGCAGCAACAGTACATATGGAAGAGTGCTGAGCTTAATCAGAATCAATGCAGCAACAGTACCTATGGAAGAGTGCTGAGCTTAATCAGAATCAATGCAGCAACAGTCCCTATGGAAGAGTGCTGAGCTTAATCAGAATCAATGCAGCAACAGTCCCTATGGAAGAGTGCTGAGCATAATCAGAATCAATGCAGCAACAGTACCAATGGAAGAGTGCTGAGCTTAATCACAATCAATGCAGCAACAGTACCAATGGAAGAGTGCTGAGCTTAATCAGAATCAATGCAGCAACAGTCCCTATGGAAGAGTGCTGAGCTTAATCAGAATCAATGCAGCAACAGTCCCTATGGAAGAGTGCTGAGCTTAATAAGAATCAATGCAGCAACAGTACCTATTGAACAGTACTGAGCTTAATCAGAATCAATGCAGCAACAGCACCTATGGAAGAGTGCTGAGCTTAATAAGAATCAAAGCAGCAACAGTCCCTATGGAAGAGTGCTGAGCTTAATCAGAATCAATGCAGCAACAGTCCCTATGGAAGAGTGCTGAGCTTAATCAGAATCAACGCAGCAACAGTACATATGGAAGAGTGCTGAGTTTAATCATAATCAATGCAGTAACAGTACATATGGAAGAGTGCTGAGCTTAATCAGAATCAATGCAGCAACAGTCCCTATGGAAGAGTGCTGAGCTTAATCATAATCAATGCAGCAACAGTCCCTATGGAAGAGTGCTGAGCTTAATCATAATCAATGCAGCAACAGTCCCTATGGAAGAGTGCTGAGCATAATCAGAATCAATGCAGCAACAGTACCTATGGAAGAGTGCTGAGCTTAATCATAATCAATGCAGCAACAGTCCCTATGGAAGAGTGCTGAGTTTAATCATAATCAATGCAGCAACAGTACATATGGAAGAGTGCTGAGCTTAATCAGAATCAATGAAGCAATAGTACCTATGGAAGAGTGCTGAGCGTATTCCGAATCAATGCAGCGACAGTACATATGGAAGAGTGCTGAGCTTAATCAGAATCAATGCAGCAACAGTACCAATGGAAGAGTGCTGAGCTTAATCAGAATCAATGCAGCAACAGTACATATGGAAGAGTGCTGAGCTTAATCAGAATCAATGCAGCAACAGTACCTATGGAAGAGTGCTGAGCTTAATCAGAATCAATGCAGCAACAGTCCCTATGGAAGAGTGCTGAGCTTAATCAGAATCAATGCAGCAACAGTCCCTATGGAAGAGTGCTGAGCTTAATCAGAATCAATGCAGCAACAGTACCAATGGAAGAGTGCTGAGCTTAATCACAATCAATGCAGCAACAGTACCAATGGAAGAGTGCTGAGCTTAATCAGAATCAATGCAGCAACAGTCCCTATGGAAGAGTGCTGAGCTTAATCAGAATCAATGCAGCAACAGTACCAATTGAACAGTACTGAGCTTAATCAGAATCAATGCAGCAACAGCACCTATGGAAGAGTGCTGAGCTTAATCAGAATCAATGCAGCAACAGTCCCTATGGAAGAGTGCTGAGCTTAATAAGAATCAATGCAGCAACAGTACCTATTGAACAGTACTGAGCTTAATCAGAATCAATGCAGCAACAGCACCTATGGAAGAGTGCTGAGCTTAATAAGAATCAATGCAGCAACAGTACCTATTGAACAGTACTGAGCTTAATCAGAATCAATGCAGCAACAGCACCTATGGAAGAGTGCTGAGCTTAATCAGAATCAATGCAGCAACAGTCCCTATGGAAGAGTGCTGAGCTTAATAAGAATCAATGCAGCAACAGTACCTATTGAACAGTACTGAGCTTAATCAGAATCAATGCAGCAACAGCACCTATGGAAGAGTGCTGAGCTTAATAAGAATCAAAGCAGCAACAGTCCCTATGGAAGAGTGCTGAGCTTAATCAGAATCAACGCAGCAACAGTACATATGGAAGAGTGCTGAGCTTAATCAGAATCAATGCAGCAACAGTCCCTATGGAAGAGTGCTGAGCTTAATCAGAATCAATGCAGCAACAGTCCCTATGGAATAGTGCTGAGCTTAATCAGAATCAATGCAGCAACAGTACGTATGGAAGAGTGCTGAGCTTAATAAGAATCAACGCAGCAACAGTACCTATGGAAGAGTACTGAGCTTAATACGAATCAATGCCGCAACAGTACCTATGGAAGAGTGCTGAGCTTAATCAGAATCAATGCAGCAATAGTACCTATGGAAGAGTGCTGAGCTTAATTACAATCAATGCAGCAACAGTACATATGGAAGAGTGCTGAGCTTAATCATAATCAATGCAGCAACAGTCCCTATGGAAGAGTGCTGAGTTTAATCATAATCAATGCAGCAACAGTACATATGGAAGAGTGCTGAGCTTAATCATAATCAATGCAGCAACGGTACATATGGAAGAGTGCTGAGCTTAATCAGAATCAATGAAGCAATAGTACCTATGGAAGAGTGCTGAGCTTAATCCGAATCAATGCAGCGACAGTACATATGGAAGAGTGCTGAGCTTAATCAGAATCAATGCAGCAACAGCACCAATGGAAGAGTGCTGAGCTTAATCAGAATCAATGCAGCAACAGTACCAATGGAGGAGTGCTGAGCTTAATCATAATCAATGCAGCAACAGTACATATGGAAGAGTGCTGAGCTTAATCAGAATCAATGCAGCAACAGTATCAATGGAAGAGTGCTAAGCTAAATCAGAATCAATGCAGCAACAGTCCCTATGGAAGAGTGCTGAGCTTAATCAGAATCAATGCAGCAACAGTCCCTATGGAAGAGTGCTGAGCATAATCAGAATCAATGCAGCAACAGTACCAATGGAAGAGTACTGAGCTTAATCAGAATCAATGCAGCAACAGTCCCTATGGAAGAGTGCTGAGCTTAATCAGAATCAATGCAGCAACAGTCCCTATGGAAGAGTGCTGAGCTTAATCAGAATCAATGCAGCAACAGTCCCTATGGAAGAGTGCTGAGCATAATCAGAATCAATGCAGCAACAGTACCAATGGAAGAGTGCTGAGCTTAATCAGAATCAATGCAGCAACAGTACCTATGGAAGAGTGCTGAGTTTAATAAGAATCAATGCAGCAACAGTACCTATTGAACAGTACTGAGCTTAATCAGAATCAATGCAGCAACAGCACCTATGGAAGAGTGCTGAGCTTAATCAGAATCAATGCAGCAACAGTCCCTATGGAAGAGTGCTGAGCTTAATCACAATCAATGCAGTAACAGTACATATGGAAGAGTGCTGAGCTTAATCAGAATCAATGCAGCAACAGTCCCTATGGAAGAGTGCTGAGCTTAATCACAATCAATGCAGCAACAGTACATATGGAAGAGTGCTGAGTTTAATCATAATCAATGCAGCAACAGTCCCTATGGAAGAGTGCTGAGCTTAATCAGAATCAATGCAGCAACAGTCCCTATGGAAGAGTGCTGAGCATAATCAGAATCAATGCAGCAACAGTACCTATGGAAGAGTGCTGAGCTTAATCAGAATCAATGCAGCAACAGTCCCTATGGAACAGTACTGAGCTTAATCAGAATCAATGCAGCAACAGTACCCATGGAAGAGTGCTGAGCTTAATCAGAATCAATGCAGCAACAGCACCTATGGAAGAGTGCTGAGCTTAATAAGAATCAAAGCAGCAACAGTCCCTATGGAAGAGTGCTGAGCTTAATCAGAATCAATGCAGCAACAGTCCCTATGGAAGAGTGCTGAGCTTAATCAGAATCAACGCAGCAACAGTACATATGGAAGAGTGCTGAGTTTAATCATAATCAATGCAGTAACAGTACATATGGAAGAGTGCTGAGCTTAATCAGAATCAATGCAGCAACAGTCCCTATGGAAGAGTGCTGAGCTTAATCAGAATCAATGCAGCAACAGTCCCTATGGAATAGTGCTGAGCTTAATCAGAATCAATGCAGCAACAGTACGTATGGAAGAGTGCTGAGCTTAATAAGAATCAACGCAGCAACAGTACCTATGGAAGAGTACTGAGCTTAATACGAATCAATGCCGCAACAGTACCTATGGAAGAGTGCTGAGCTTAATCAGAATCAATGCAGCAATAGTACCTATGGAAGAGTGCTGAGCTTAATTACAATCAATGCAGCAACAGTACATATGGAAGAGTGCTGAGCTTAATCATAATCAATGCAGCAACAGTCCCTATGGAAGAGTGCTGAGTTTAATCATAATCAATGCAGCAACAGTACATATGGAAGAGTGCTGAGTTTAATCATAATCAATGCAGCAACAGTACATATGGAAGAGTGCTGAGCTTAATCATAATCAATGCAGCAACGGTACATATGGAAGAGTGCTGAGCTTAATCAGAATCAATGAAGCAACAGTACATATGGAAGAGTGCTGAGCTTAATCAGAATCAATGCAGCAACAGTACCAATGGAAGAGTGCTGAGCTTAATCAGAATCAATGCAGCAACAGTACCAATGGAGGAGTGCTGAGCTTAATCATAATCAATGCAGCAACAGTACATATGGAAGAGTGCTAAGCTAAATCAGAATCAATGCAGCAACAGTCCCTATGGAAGAGTGCTGAGCTTAATCAGAATCAATGCAGCAACAGTCCCTATGGAAGAGTGCTGAGCATAATCAGAATCAATGCAGCAACAGTACCAATGGAAGAGTACTGAGCTTAATCAGAATCAATGCAGCAACAGTCCCTATGGAAGAGTGCTGAGCTTAATCAGAATCAATGCAGCAACAGTCCCTATGGAAGAGTGCTGAGCTTAATCAGAATCAATGCAGCAACAGTCCCTATGGAAGAGTGCTGAGCATAATCAGAATCAATGCAGCAACAGTACCAATGGAAGAGTGCTGAGCTTAATCAGAATCAATGCAGCAACAGTACCTATGGAAGAGTGCTGAGTTTAATAAGAATCAATGCAGCAACAGTACCTATTGAACAGTACTGAGCTTAATCAGAATCAATGCAGCAACAGCACCTATGGAAGAGTGCTGAGCTTAATCAGAATCAATGCAGCAACAGTCCCTATGGAAGAGTGCTGAGCTTAATCACAATCAATGCAGTAACAGTACATATGGAAGAGTGCTGAGTTTAATCATAATCAATGCAGCAACAGTCCCTATGGAAGAGTGCTGAGCTTAATCAGAATCAACGCAGCAACAGTACATATGGAAGAGTGCTGAGTTTAATCATAATCAATGCAGTAACAGTACATATGGAAGAGTGCTGAGCTTAATCAGAATCAACGCAGCAACAGTACATATGGAAGAGTGCTGAGTTTAATCATAATCAATGCAGTAACAGTCCCTATGGAAGAGTGCTGAGCTTAATCAGAATCAATGCAGCAACAGTCCCTATGGAAGAGTGCTGAGCTTAATCAGAATCAATGCAGCAACAGTCCCTATGGAAGAGTGCTGAGCTTAATCAGAATCAATGCAGCAACAGTACGTATGGAAGAGTGCTGAGCTTAATAAGAATCAACGCAGCAACAGTACCTATGGAAGAGTACTGAGCTTAATCAGAATCAATGCCGCAACAGTACGTATGGAAGAGTGCTGAGCTTAATCAGAATTAATGCAGCAACAGTACATATGGAAGAGTGCTGAGCTTAATTAGAATCAATGCAGCAACAGTACATATGGAAGAGTGCTGAGCTTAATCATAATCAATGCAGCAACAGTCCCTATGGAAGAGTGCTGAGCTTAATCAGAATCAATGCAGCAACAGTACATATGGAAGAGTGCTGAGCTTAATCATAATCAATGCAGCAACAGTCCCTATGGAAGAGTGCTGAGCTTAATTAGAATCAATGCAGCAACAGTACATATGGAAGAGTGCTGAGTTTAATCATAATCAATGCAGCAACAGTACATATGGAAGAGTGCTGAGCTTAATCATAATCAATGCAGCAACGGTCCCTATGGAAGAGTGCTGAGCTTAATTAGAATCAATGCAGCAACAGTCCCTATGGAAGAGTACTGAGCTTAATCAGAATCAATGCAGCAACAGTCCCTATGGAAGAGTGCTGAGCTTAATCAGAATCAATGCAGCAACAGTACGTATGGAAGAGTGCTGAGCTTAATAAGAATCAACGCAGCAACAGTACCTATGGAAGAGTACTGAGCTTAATCAGAATCAATGCCGCAACAGTACGTATGGAAGAGTGCTGAGCTTAATCAGAATTAATGCAGCAACAGTACATATGGAAGAGTGCTGAGCTTAATTAGAATCAATGCAGCAACAGTACATATGGAAGAGTGCTGAGCTTAATCAGAATCAATGCAGCAACAGTCCCTATGGAAGAGTGATGAGTTTAATCATAATCAATGCAGCAACAGTACATATGGAAGAGTGCTGAGCTTAATCATAATCAATGCAGCAACGGTCCCTATGGAAGAGTGCTGAGCTTAATTAGAATCAATGCAGCGACAGTACCTATGGAAGAGTGCTGAGCATAATCAGAATCAATGTAGCAACAGTACCTATGGAAGAGTGCTGAGCTTAATAAGAATCAAAGCAGCAACAGTCCCTATGGAAGAGTGCAGAGCTTAATCAGAATCAATGCAGCGACAGTACCTATGGAAGAGTGCAGAGCTTAATCAGAATCAATGTAGCAACAGTACCTATGGAAGAGTGCTGAGCTTAATAAGAATCAAAGCAGCAACAGTCCCTATGGAAGAGTGCTGAGCTTAATCAGAATCAATGCAGCAACAGTCCCTATGGAAGAGTGCTGAGCATAATCAGAATCAATGCAGCAACAGTACCAATGGAAGAGGGCTGAGCTTAATCAGAATCAATGCAGCAACAGTCCCTATGGAAGAGTACTGAGCTTAATCAGAATCAATGCCGCAACAGTACGTATGGAAGAGTGCTGAGCTTAATCAGAATCAATGCAGCAATAGTACCTATGTAAGAGTGCTTAGCTTAATTAGAATCAATGCAGCAACAGTACATATGGAAGAGTGCTGAGCTTAATCAGAATCAATGAAGCAATAGTACCTATGGAAGAGTGCTGAGCTTAATTAGAATCAATGCAGCAACAGTACATATGGAAGAGTGCTGAGCTTAATCATAATCAATGCAGCAACAGTCCCTATGGAAGAGTGCTGAGTTTAATCATAATCAATGCAGCAACAGTACATATGGAAGAGTGCTGAGCTTAATCATAATCAATGCAGCAACGGTACATATGGAAGAGTGCTGAGCTTAATCAGAATCAATGAAGCAATAGTACCTATGGAAGAGTGCTGAGCTTAATCCGAATCAATGCAGCGACAGTACATATGGAAGAGTGCTGAGCTTAATCAGAATCAATGCAGCAACAGTACCAATGGAAGAGTGCTGAGCTTAATTAGAATTAAATCAGCAACAGTACCTATGGAAGAGTGCTGAGCTTAATCAGAATCAATGCAGCAACAGTCCCTATGGAAGAGTGCTGAGCTTAATTAGAATTAATGCAGCAACAGTACCTATGGAAGAGTGCTGAGCTTAATTAGAATTAATTCAGCAACAGTACCTATGGAAGAGTGCTGAGCTTAATTAGAATTAATGCAGCAACAGTACCTATGGAAGAGTGCTGAGCTTAATTAGAATTAATTCAGCAACAGTCCCTATGGAAGAGTGCTGAGCTTAATTAGAATTAAATCAGCAACAGTACCTATGGAGGAGTGCAGAGCTTAATTAGAATCAATGCAGCAACAGTACCAATGGAGGAGTGCTGAGCTTAATCATAATCAATGCAGCAACAGTACATATGGAAGAGTGCTGAGCTTAATCAGAATCAATGCAGCAACAGTACCAATGGAAGAGTGCTGAGCTTAATTAGAATTAAATCAGCAACAGTACCTATGGAAGAGTGCTGAGCTTAATTAGAATTAATGCAGCAACAGTACCTATGGAAGAGTGCTGAGCTTAATTAGAGCAACAATCCCTATGGAAGAGTGCTGAGCTTAATTAGAATTAAATCAGCAACAGTACCTATGGAGGAGTGCAGAGCTTAATTAGAATCAATGCAGCAACAGTACCAATGGAAGAGTGCTGAGCTTAATCAGAATCAATGCAGCAACAGTACCAATGGAAGAGTGCTGAGCTTAATTAGAATTAAATCAGCAACAGTACCTATGGAAGAGTGCTGAGCTTAATTAGAATTAATGCAGCAACAGTACCTATGGAAGAGTGCTGAGCTTAATTAGAATTAATTCAGCAACAGTACCTATGGAAGAGTGCTGAGCTTAATCAGAATCAATGCAGCAACAGTACCTATGGAAGAGTGCTGAGCTTAATTAGAATTAAATCAGCAACAGTACCTATGGAGGAGTGCAGAGCTTAATTAGAATCAATGCAGCAACAGTACCTATAGAAGAGTGCATAGCTTAATCAGAATCAATGCAGCAACAGTACCTATGGAAGAGTGCTGAGCTTAATCAGAATCAATGCAGCAACAGTACATATGGAAGAGTGCTGAGCTTAATAAGAATCAATGCAGCAACAGTACATATGGAAGAGTGCTGAGCTTAATCAGAATCAATGCAGCAACAGTCCCTATGGAAGAGTGCTGAGCTTAATCAGAATCAATGCAGCAACAGTCCCTATGGAAGAGTGCTGAGCTTAATCAGAATCAATGCAGCAACAGTACCTATGGAAAAGTGTTGAGCTAATAAGAATCAATAAAGCAGTAGTACCTATGGAAGAGTGCTGAGCTTATTCAGGATTAATGCAGCAATAGTACCTATGGAAGAGTGCTGAGCTTAATCACAATCAATGCAGCGACAGTACCTATGGAAGAGTGCTAAGCTTAATTAGAATTAAATCAGCAACAGTACCTATGGAACAGTGCTGAGCTTAATCAGAATCAATGCAGCAACAGTACCCATGGAAGAGTGCTGAGCTTAATCAGAATCAATGCAGCAACAGTACCCATGGAAGAGTGCTGAGTTTAATCAGAATCAATGCAGCAACAGTACATATGGAAGAGTGCTGAGCTTAATCAGAATCAATGCAGCAACAGTATCAATGGAGGAGTGCTGAGCTTAATCAGAATCAATGCAGCAACAGTACATATGGAAGAGTGCTGAGCTTAATCAGAATCATTGCAGCGACAGTACCCATCTTTAGGTTGTAAGTCTGCGAGTTTCAATCCCACAAGGTGGTTTAGGGAAAGCACTATGGATTTGAGGCTCAAAGACAGGGCACTTCTTGCCTTGCTATTTGTTAATTTGTATGTATTGTAACAAGGTACCCTTTGATGGACTGTAAATGGTAGAGACTTCTGGGCTCTTTTTATATATTTTATTGAGTAGTTACAAAAACACAAATTAAATAGCTTATAGTCAGAAAAATAAGCATCTACGTAAACGGGCTTACTTATACTCTGGAACACTGTGACTATAACCTGAGCAGCTTTTCTACTACAGGTTAAATTATAATTCATAAAGAAAACAAACAGTCTCTTGTAGTGCCACCTTGTGTCCAGGATACAAACAGTCGCTTATAGCGCCAGCTTGTGGCCCGGATACAGATAGTCTCTTACAGTATCCGTAGTCTTGTATATGTGGTGTAGTGCCACCTTGTGGTCAGGTTACAAATAGTCTCTTATATAGTGCCAGCCTGTGGCCTTTCCACGTCTTCGCTTAAGTAACCTTGGATAAAGCATAGGGCCCGCCCTTCTCTCCCATATGCTTCACCCCAGGGACCATTTGATATTGCAATAGGAACACTGCAATTTAACAGGACAAGCACTCAGTCTCTTCCCTGGGGTATAATAATTTAAGTAAAAGGTTTCTGACCTTATGGTAAATGGAGGGTCCGTCTCCTCACTAGCTTCAGTCTGCCATGCAGCTTTCTCCAGTCAGGTAACTCAGCAGTGTCCCACAGGTACTTAATAAGGATTTCTTTGCAGATCCAGCAAGACCTTTTACTTGCAGCTCCAGAAAAACAGCACTCCAGCATTCAGTATTGCAGCTTTTCAAAAACAGCTCTCTCTGCTCAAGGTTTCTTCCAGGCTCCTTATCTCCTGTGAACTTAGCTAGTCCCCTCTCAGCTCACACAGCAGCCTTTTAAATCCTCCTGACTTAGATCAGGTGTACTGGCTTGATTAGGCCGCAGCTCACACGCTCCCCTTCTGTTCAAGCATGGATGTACAGCCCTACTCATTCTTCTGCTTATGTAGATCCCTTAATCAGAGCTTAATCAGAATCAACGTAGCAACAGTACCCATGGAAGAGTGCTGAGCTTAATCAGAACCCATGTAGCAACAGTACCCATCTTTAGGTTGTAAGTCTGCGAGTTTCAATCCCACAAGGTGCTTTAGGGAAAGCACTATGGATTTGAGGCTCAAAGACAGGGCCCTTATTGCCTTGCTATTTGTTAATTTGTATGTATCTTTGTCTTGAACGTATCTTATGTACATCGCTACGGAATATGTTGGCGCGTTATAAATAAACGATAATAATAAAAAGAGTGCTGAATCTAATCAGAACCAATGTAGCAACAGTACTCATGGAAGAGTACTGAGCTGAATCAGAATCAATGCACCGACAATACCTATTGAAGAGTGCTGAGCTTAATCAGAACCAATGTAGCAACAGTACTCATGGAAGAGTGCGGAGCTTAATCAGAATCAATGCAGCAACAGTACCCATGGAAGAGTGCTGAGCTTAACCCGAATCAATGTAGCAACAGTACCTATGGAAGAGTGCTGAGCTTAACCCGAATCAATGTAGCAACAGTACCTATGGAAGAGTGCTGAGCTTAATTAGAATTAATGCAGCAACAGTACCTATGGAAGAGTGCTGAGCTTAATCAGAATCAATGTAGCAACAGTACCTATGGAAGAGTGCTGAGCTTAATTAGAATTAATGCAGCAACAGTACCTATGGAAGAGTGCTGAGCTTTATCAGAATCAATGCAGCAACAGTACCCATGGAAGAGTGCTGAGCTTAACCCGAATCAATGTAGCAACAGTACCTATGGAAGAGTGCTGAGCTTAACCCGAATCAATGTAGCAACAGTACCTATGGAAGAGTGCTGAGCTTAATTAGAATTAATGCAGCAACAGTACCAATGGAAGAGTGCTGAGCTTAATTAGAATTAAATCAGCAACAGTACCTATGGAAGAGTGCTGAGCTTAATTAGAATTAATGCAGCAACAGTACCTATGGAAGAGTGCTGAGCTTAATTAGAGCAACAGTCCCTATGGAAGAGTGCTGAGCTTAATTAGAATTAAATCAGCAACAGTACCTATGGAGGAGTGCAGAGCTTAATTAGAATCAATGCAGCAACAGTACCAATGGAAGAGTGCTGAGCTTAATCAGAATCAATGCAGCAACAGTACCAATGGAAGAGTGCTGAGCTTAATTAGAATTAAATCAGCAACAGTACCTATGGAAGAGTGCTGAGCTTAATTAGAATTAATGCAGCAACAGTACCTATGGAAGAGTGCTGAGCTTAATTAGAATTAATTCAGCAACAGTACCTATGGAAGAGTGCTGAGCTTAATCAGAATCAATGCAGCAACAGTACCTATGGAAGAGTGCTGAGCTTAATTAGAATTAAATCAGCAACAGTACCTATGGAGGAGTGCAGAGCTTAATTAGAATCAATGCAGCAACAGTACCTATAGAAGAGTGCATAGCTTAATCAGAATCAATGCAGCAACAGTACCTATGGAAGAGTGCTGAGCTTAATCAGAATCAATGCAGCAACAGTACATATGGAAGAGTGCTGAGCTTAATCAGAATCAATGCAGCAACAGTACATATGGAAGAGTGCTGAGCTTAATCAGAATCAATGCAGCAACAGTCCCTATGGAAGAGTGCTGAGCTTAATCAGAATCAATGCAGCAACAGTCCCTATGGAAGAGTGCTGAGCTTAATCAGAATCAATGCAGCAACAGTACCTATGGAAGAGTTTTGAGCTTAATCAGAATCAATGCAGCAACAGTACCTATGGAAAAGTGTTGAGCTAATAAGAATCAATAAAGCAGTAGTACCTATGGAAGAGTGCTGAGCTTATTCAGGATTAATGCAGCAATAGTACCTATGGAAGAGTGCTGAGCTTAATCACAATCAATGCAGCGACAGTACCTATGGAAGAGTGCTGAGCTTAATTAGAATTAAATCAGCAACAGTACCTATGGAACAGTGCTGAGCTTAATCAGAATCAATGCAGCAACAGTACCCATGGAAGAGTGCTGAGCTTAATCAGAATCAATGCAGCAACAGTACCCATGGAAGAGTGCTGAGCTTAATCAGAATCAATGCAGCAACAGTACCCATGGAAGAGTGCTGAGTTTAATCAGAATCAATGCAGCAACAGTACCTATGGAAGAGTGCTGAGCTTAATCAGAATCAATGCAGCAACAGTATCAATGGAGGAGTGCTGAGCTTAATCAGAATCAATGCAGCAACAGTACATATGGAAGAGTGCTGAGCTTAATCAGAATCATTGCAGCGACAGTACCCATCTTTAGGTTGTAAGTCTGCGAGTTTCAATCCCACAAGGTGGTTTAGGGAAAACACTATGGATTTGAGGCTCAAAGACAGGGCACTTCTTGCCTTGCTATTTGTTAATTTGTATGTATTGTAACAAGGTACCCTTTGATGGACTGTAAATGGTAGAGACTTCTGGGCTCTTTTTATATATTTTATTGAGTAGTTACAAAAACACAAATTAAATAGCTTATAGTCAGAAAAATAAGCATCTACGTAAACGGGCTTACTTATACTCTGGAACACTGTGACTATAACCTGAGCAGCTTTTCTACTACAGGTTAAATTATAATTCATAAAGAAAACAAACAGTCTCTTGTAGTGCCACCTTGTGTCCAGGATACAAACAGTCGCTTATAGCGCCAGCTTGTGGCCCGGATACAGATAGTCTCTTACAGTATCCGTAGTCTTGTATATGTGGTGTAGTGCCACCTTGTGGTCAGGTTACAAATAGTCTCTTATATAGTGCCAGCCTGTGGCCTTTCCACGTCTTCGCTTAAGTAACCTTGGATAAAGCATAGGGCCCGCCCTTCTCTCCCATATGCTTCACCCCAGGGACCATTTGATATTGCAATAGGAACACTGCAATTTAACAGGACAAGCACTCAGTCTCTTCCCTGGGGTATAATAATTTAAGTAAAAGGTTTCTGACCTTATGGTAAATGGAGTGTCCGTCTCCTCACTAGCTTCAGTCTGCCATGCAGCTTTCTCCAGTCAGGTAACTCAGCAGTGTCCCACAGGTACTTAATAAGGATTTCTTTGCAGATCCAGCAAGACCTTTTACTTGCAGCTCCAGAAAAACAGCACTCCAGCATTCAGTATTGCAGCTTCTCAAAAACAGCTCTCTCTGCTCAAGGTTTCTTCCAGGCTCCTTATCTCCTGTGAACTTAGCTAGTCCCCTCTCTGCTCACACAGCAGCCTTTTAAATCCTCCTGACTTAGATCAGGTGTACTGGCTTGATTAGGCCGCAGCTCACACGCTCCCCTTCTGTTCAAGCATGGATGTACAGCCCTACTCATTCTTCTGCTTATGTAGATCCCTTAATCAGAGCTTAATCAGAATCAACGTAGCAACAGTACCCATGGAAGAGTGCTGAGCTTAATCAGAACCCATGTAGCAACAGTACCCATCTTTAGGTTGTAAGTCTGCGAGTTTCAATCCCACAAGGTGCTTTAGGGAAAGCACTATGGATTTGAGGCTCAAAGACAGGGCCCTTATTGCCTTGCTATTTGTTAATTTGTATGTATCTTTGTCTTGAACGTATCTTATGTACATCGCTACGGAATATGTTGGCGCGTTATAAATAAACGATAATAATAAAAAGAGTGCTGAATCTAATCAGAACCAATGTAGCAACAGTACTCATGGAAGAGTGCTGAGCTTAATCAGAATCAATGCACCGACAATACCTATTGAAGAGTGCTGAGCTTAATCAGAACCAATGTAGCAACAGTACTCATGGAAGAGTGCGGAGCTTAATCAGAATCAATGCAGCAACAGTACCCATGGAAGAGTGCTGAGCTTAACCCGAATCAATGTAGCAACAGTACCTATGGAAGAGTGCTGAGCTTAACCCGAATCAATGTAGCAACAGTACCTATGGAAGAGTGCTGAGCTTAATTAGAATTAATGCAGCAACAGTACCTATGGAAGAGTGCTGAGCTTAATCAGAATCAATGTAGCAACAGTACCTATGGAAGAGTGCTGAGCTTAATTAGAATTAATGCAGCAACAGTACCTATGGAAGAGTGCTGAGCTTTATCAGAATCAATGCAGCAACAGTACCCATGGAAGAGTGCTGAGCTTAACCCGAATCAATGTAGCAACAGTACCTATGGAAGAGTGCTGAGCTTAACCCGAATCAATGTAGCAACAGTACCTATGGAAGAGTGCTGAGCTTAATTAGAATTAATGCAGCAACAGTACCTATGGAAGAGTGCTGAGCTTTATCAGAATCAATGTAGCAACAGAATCAATGTACCTATGGAAGAGTGATGAGCTTAATCAGAATCCATCACTGCTGCATATTCAAATTCGTAAAAGATGCTGTGATTGTTTCCATAGAAGTTTTATATATTGTTTTTTATTCATCATGTTTCCAGAGTACATTATATATCGGCTCTTATTTATCATATTTCTGTGGTACATTATATATATTGGCTCTTATTTATCATATTTCTGTGCAGTGGTGGAGCTAGTGAATGAATGGCCCCAGTGCACATAATTTGGGGGCCCCCTTGCAACCTCTCTAAACAAGATAGGTGCCTTTAGGGCACAGATTACTAGGCTGATTACTCTATTAAATAGTTATCTATCTATCTATATATATATATATATATATATATATATATATATATATATACTTTATTTATTTCTGTGGTACATAATATATATATCACATATTATAATTGTCCAACTACGATTCGTTGTCACGCTGTGTTGCATGGTGCGTACGACTTAGCGATGAGCGCAGCGAGGCGAGCCCTTAAACCTTAGCACTTAGGCAATGAGCGCCGCAGAAGCTCATTGCCGGCGAGCCTCGCGTATCGGGCCGAGCCGTTAACTCATAGCACTCATTGCAATGAGGCAATGAGCGCCGCAGGCGCTCATTGCTGGCAAGCCTCGCGTAGCGAGGTGACCCGTTAAACACACAGTTAGGCAATGAGGCAATGAGCGCCGCAGGCGCTCATTGCTGGCGAGCCTCGCGTAGCGAGGCGAGCCGTTAAACACGTCACATGCACGACTTAGAAAAAAAAAACACCTCGGAACCAACCTTAACATAACAAACACCCACACGCACTAAGAATCCGGCTATAACATAACAAACACCCAGACGCAATAAGAATCTGACTATAACGGCCGACTAAAAACAGTGAAAACACACCAAATACTCACACAAACTACATAAAAAGCTTACCCATTGCAAGGGGGGGCACCCAGGACCTCTGAAAGTGAAGTTACACCTCCATTTAAGTCCAAATTCCCGAGTTCAGACACACGAAAATCCGCTAAGCAAGAGAAAAAATGGCCGCCGAAAAAACGAAAACGAGGCTCACGGCACAGCCACGTACAAATTAGCCAAGAAGGGATCCGAGATAAGCTCGGAAACGCGCATAAACCCCAGGGGATCCGAGAAAAGCTCGGAGACCCCCATAAACCCATCATTAACCCTGTCACTCATGTGGGTCAATAGAGACCCCCATAAGCCCTTCATTAAGCCTGTCACTCATGGGGGTCAATACAGACCCCCATAAGCCCTTCATTAACCCTGTCACTCATGGGGGTCAATACAGACCCCCATAAGCCTCTATTTAACCCCATCAGTCCCATAAGGGTATATTAACACCATTATGGGCCTGTTATAACACTACATTAACCACATAAGTGCCATGATGGTCCTCAAGGACCATCATGACACTAAGTATAAACACTATACTGCACTATACCACTCCCAATAAAACATTAAATATCAACTAAACACCCTCTACACTAACCTATTAACATCTACACTACCTACCCCCTATTAACCCCCACCACTCTAATTACAGAAAATAAAAAAGCCTAAAGTCACACAAAAAAAACTACATTACATGAAATAAAAAACCTAACTCACAAAAAAATAAACTACATTACACAAAATAAAAAAACCTAAGTCACAAAAAATAAAAAAAGGAACATTACAGAAAAAAACTAGAGGAAAAAAAAAAGACACACCTGAAAAGGAAATAAATATAATACAGATACATACAATACAAATACAATACAATTACAATACAATTACATACACTTACAATACAATACACCACTATCTAATATACATCACACAATCTATCTAAATAAATAGCATAATCTAATATACATCCTATCTATATAATAATACATTCCCAATCTATCTAAATAAATAACATAATCTAAAACATCACACAATCTATCTAAATAAATAGCATAATCTAATATACATCCTATCTATATAATAATACATTCCCAATCTATCTAAAGAAATACCATAATCTAATATACATCCTATCTATATAATAATACATACCCAATCTATCTAAATAAATAGCATAATCTAATATACATCCTATCTATATAATAATACATTCCCAATCTATCTAAATAAATAACACAATTTCATATACAATACATGCTATGCTATCTATATAAAACCCCTAGCTAACATACAATAAATGCTATCTATATATTAACTAATCTAAGTCTAAGCTAAAATAAAAAAATTAAGACCACTTACCTTTGCAGATGTCCATTGGGATAGCCACCTACGAAAAAAAAATAAAAAAAATGAGTGCAACACGTTTACAGTTATAAAATAAACATTCTATACATTCTAAATATTCTACTCACCTTTCCGGCATGTCCCGGCATTGTTTTAATCCTTCTCTGGAGCGGCACCTGTTAAAAAAAACACAACATTAATAGACATACATCAAAATAAAATACACATAATCTACATTCTAATTACCTCCCCGCGATGTCTCCAGCCTCCTCCGGATCCTCTTCTGCCACGCCCTAAAATATATACTTACATCGGCACTCCGGGACATCCACGACGCTAATGAGGCTCCAGGAGACTTTTCCGGAAGAAAACAAGCAATGGCGCCTTCTGATTGGTTGAAAACGCTGTCTATCAAGTTCACCCAATCAGGAGGCGCCAATGTGTGAGTCAATCAGAAAGGGATACACCCTAAAATCCCACTCTGATTGGATAATGCACCTGTCTATCTCTATTTAAACCAATCACAAGGTGCAGATGTTTCCAGCCAATCACAATGGAATACACCCCCACAGGGTGATTGGTTGGAGCCTCTGCGCATTCTGATTGGTTGCACTGACAATAGCCAATCACAATGGAATACACCCTCATGTACTGATTGGTGAAGGATTTGCGCATTCTCATTGGCTACTGTTAATATCAATAAATATTACAGCCAATGGGAAGGCGCATATGTCTTCACCAATCAGTACGTGGGGGTATATTCCATGGTGATTGGCTGATGGCAATAAAGCCTTAGGATTGGTTCAAATAAAGATTGAAAGGTGTGTTATCCAATCAGCGTTGTGTTTTGGGGTGTATACTTTTTTCATTGGTTCACAAATGGGGTCTTCTCATTGGCTGAATTTGATAGACAGCCTTTTCAGCCAATCACCATTGCCAATTTTATTCTGGAAAACTCCATAGGAAGGTCATTAGCGTCGGAGACATCCGCCAGGGCGCAGGGCGGATGTATGTCGTTTTTTTTTTGTTGTTGTTTTTTTTTAAAGGCGCGGATGCTTCCGGAGAAGACGAGGAGGCCGGAGACATCGCGGAAAGGTAAGTATAATGTAGATTGTGTTTATTTAACTTTGCTTTATGTTTACTAATGTAATGTTTTTTTTTACAGGAGTGCTGCCGGACAAGACGCAAAGATGGACGACGGAACATGGATGACGGAACATGGAGGACGTGACATGCTGGGACGTGACATGCTGGGACGTGACATGCTGGAAAGGTGAGAATAATATTTAGAACATTTAGAATATTTAGAATGTTTAGAATGTTTAGGTATTTCATGTAAACGTGTTGTATTAATTTGTTTAATCTTTTTTACCGTAGGTTGCTGATCTGAAGAAAAATCTCAAAGGTAAGTGGTCTTAATTATTTTATTGTAGCTTAAAATTAGGGTAGCTATATTATATATAGATAGCATGTATTGTATATTAGATAGATAGATAGATAAATAGATAGATAGATAGATAGATAGATAGATAGATAGATAGATAGATAGATAGATAGATAGATAGATAGGGGGATGTATTATTAGATAGTATTGTATATTAGATAGTGGGATGTATATTACATTATATAGTGGCATGTATATTAGATAGTGGCATGTATATTACATAGTGGCATGTATATTAGATAGGGGTGTATTGTATTTTATTGAATTGTATGTATTTAATTGAATTGTATTGTATTTTATTTAATTGTATTTAATTGTATTTTAATTGTATTGTATTGTATTCTATTTTATTTAATTGTGTTGTATTGTATTATATGTATGTATTATATGTATTTCATTTTCAGGTGTGTAATTTAAAAAAAAAATTGTAGTGAGGGGGGGATGTAATGTTTTTTGTTATTTTCTGTAATGTTCCTTTTTTTTATGCGACTTGTTTTTTTTTATTTTGTTCTGTAATGTACATTTTTTATTTTTGGTGATTTTAGTTTTTCTTATTTTATGTAATGTAGATTTCTGCTTTTTGAGGAATTTAGTTACTTGAGGCACACAGTACACTCACATTGTGTGACAAATAGCATTTCAACACTTTTTTTTATTGACCGTCATTTTTTGACGGGCAAGTCACTAGTTACATATAATAGTTGTCAAACTGCGAATCGTCGTCAGGCTTTGCAAGCTCGTGATAAGTTATATATATTTTTTCATATTTCTGTGGTACATTATACATATTGGATAATATTTATCAGATTTCTCTTTATATACAGTGGATATAAAAAGTCTACACACCCCTGTTAAAATGTCAGGTTTCTGTGCTGTAAAAAAAATAGACAAAGATAAATCATTTCAGAACTTTTTCCACCTTTAATGTGACCTATAAACTGTACAACTCAATTGAAAAACAAACTGAAATCTTTTAGGTGGATTGAAGAAAAAAAAATAATGTGGTTGCATAAGTCTGCACACCCTCTAATAACTGGGGATGTAACTGTGTTCAGAATTAAGCAATCACATTCCAAATCATGTTAAATAGGAGTCAGCATACACCTGCCATCATTTAAAGTGCCTCTGATTAACCCCAAATAAAGTTCAGCTGCTCTAGTTGGTCTTTCCTGAAATTTTCTTAGTCGCATCCCAAAAGCCATGGTCATCAGAGAGCTTCCAAAGCATCAGAGGGATCTCATTGTTAAACGATATCAGTCAGGAGAAGGGTACAAAAGAATTTCCAAGGCATTAGATATACCATGGAACACAGAGAAGACAGTCATCATCAAGTGGAGAAAATATGGCACAACAGTGACATTACCAAGAACTGGAGCTCCCTCCAAAATTTATGAAAAGACGAGAAGAAAACTGGTCTGTGAGGCTACCAAGAGGCCTACAGCAACATTAAAGAAGCTGCAGGAATATCTGGCAAGTACTGGCTGTGTGGTACATGTGACAACAATCTCCCATATTCTTCATATGTCTGGGCTATGGGGTAGAGTGGCAAGACGAAAGCCTTTTCTTACGAAGAAAAACATCCAAGTCAGGCTACATTTTGCAAAAACACATGTGCAGTCTCCCAAAAGCATGTGGGAAAAAGTGTTCTGGTCTGATGAAACCAAGGTGGAACTTTTTGGCCATAATTCCAAAAGATATGTTTGGCGCAAAAACAACACTGCACATCACCAAAAGAACACCATACCCACAGTGAAGCATGGTGATGGCAGCATCATGCTTTGGGGCTGATTTTCTTCAGCTGGAACTGGGGCCTTAGTTAAGATAGAGGGAATTATGAACAGTTCCATATACCAGTCAATATTGGCACAAAACCTTCAGGCTTCTGCTAGAGAGCTGAACATGAAGAGGAACTTCATCTTTCAGCATGACAATGACCCAAAGCAGACATTTAAATCAACAAAGGAATGGCTTCACCAGAAGAAGATTACAGTTTTGGAATGGCCCAGCCAGAGCCCAGACCTGAATCCGATTGAAAATCTGTGGGGTGATCTGAAGAGGGCTGTGCACAGGAGATGCCCTCGCAATCTGACAGATTTGGAGTGTTTTTGCAAAGAAGAGTGGGCAAATCTTGCCAAGTCAAAATGTGCCATGCTGATAGACTCATACACAAAAAGACTGAGTGCTGTAATAAAATCAAAAGGTGCTTCAACAAAGTTTAAGGGTATGCATACTTATGCAACCATATTATTTTTATATTTTTTCTTCCCTCTACCTAAAAGATTTCAGTTTGTTTTTCAATTGAGTTGTACAGTTTATAGGTCACATTAAAGGTGGAAAAAGTTCTGAAATTATTTATCTTTGTCTAATTTTTTTACAGCACAGAAACCTGACATTTTAACAGGGTTGTGTAGACTTTTTATATCCACTGTATATACATGTCTATGGCAGATTACGTAAATTGCCCAATATTTATTGTATTTTTGTGGTGCATAAATATATTATCACAGTTATTAAATGCATTTGGTACAGTGTATGTGTATGCACATTTGTATTATATTTATGTGGTAGATTATATAAATGTAAAATGGTAAAAAGACCAACCAAAACTTTTTTAGATCTAAGATCAGGATCAGGAGGGGTAAGAAAAAATCCAGACACATACAAACCTCAACAAAAAAGAATACGGAAGAACTAGATTCTTTACAAATATTTAATCTGTCAACCAAAACTCTATCAAAAGATAATTTAGCAGTTCTCAAAAAAGGCCTTACCTTTTCACCTACAGGGGATTTTAACCTCTTTGAATGGGTAAAGGACACTCATTTGTTTGCCAGAAAATTGGTTCTAAAAAAGTTTTTCTCTAAAAAGAAGAACAAAATTCCAATAGAACCTCTGCATTCTAATACTCTGAGAAGTCTTGAAAGCTTATTAGCAGAAAATGAAGAATTTCAATCTACAGGTCCTTACTCTGCTTTCAAACCAAAAAGTAAATACACACAATCTCTAAGTATAAGTCCCAATATTGAGCTATTTGTAAATAATGTGGTTTGTGATATGACAAATATTTCTAATAAAAGTAATGTCAACTATAACTTGATCAGAACTGAAAGAATGGCATTAAAACAATTACAACAAGATAATAACATCATCATTAGAAACTCAGATAAAGGAGGTAACATAGTCAAAACTGACTACATTTTGGAATGTGAAAGACTCCTCAAAGACAAAAAAAGCTATAAAAAACTAGAAAAAGATCCAACTGATGATTTCATTAAGGAACTCAAAGACATTCTAACAAGTGGTCTAAATACTAAAGTTATATGCAAATCTGAATTTGACTTCCTCTTGAATCAGAACCCCAAAATAGCTACTTTTTATACCATTCCTAAAATACAGAAGAATCCCCAAAAACCTCCGGGTAGACCAATTGTGTCAGGCATTGAGAGCATCACAGAGAACCCCAGTAAATATGTGGATTCTGTGTTACAAGAGTTTGTGATTATGTTAGCATCATATGTAAAAGACACAAAAGATGTTTTACTGAAATAAATGATATTTCAGTTATTAATGAAGCACTTTTGGTGTCTCTAGATGTTGAATACCTCTATACATACATACAACATCACAGAGGTATAGAAGCAGCAAATTACTTCTTATCAAAAAGAGGTATTCAATATTTTAATCACAATAAATTCATATTAGAATTACTGGAGTTCGCATTAACCCATAAATATTTTGTTTTTCTCAACAAGTTTTACCAACAAATATGTGGTACAGCTATGGGCACAGCATGTGCCCCCACATACGCCAACTTATATTTAGGCTGGTGGGAAGAGCAAATTGTGTTTACTGATCAATTGGATCAATTTACTCAGTATATTGAATTATGGATAAGATTTATCGACGATATCTTGTTAGTATGGAATGGGAACCAAAAAGATTTAAAAGATTTTATTGATATACTCAATAAAAATAATATGGGACTCTACTTAACTTCAGAAATGAGTGAGAATGAAATTACTTTTTTTGATTTGAAAATTGCAAAGTTAGATAATGGTAAACTCCAAACAACTACATACAGGAAACCAACAGCCACGAACAGTCTGTTACAAGCCAATAGCAGCCATCCCAAATCTTTAATTGAGGGGATACCAGTGGGGCAGTATTTAAGAATCAAAAGAAATTGCTCCAGTCAAATCAACTTCTAGATTGAAGCCAGAGAATTACAGCATTGCTTTAAGGAAAGAGGGTATAAGAACAAACCCCTGAAGAGAGCATATCAAAGAGCAAAAGCAGTAGATAGAGATCTACTGTTATCAAATAAGAATAAACAACAAGATGAAGTGGTTAGGTGCATAGGTACTTATAATGGAAAATGGCACGAAATTAGAAAAATATTCAATGACCATTGGAAGATTCTCTTAGACGATGATGATCTAAGACCATTTTTAAGCAACCAGGCCCAAATCACTAGTAGAAGATCAACTAATCTGAGAGATATGCTGTCTAGAAGTCATCTAGAAGGTGCTAAAAACAAGACTTGGCTTAATAGAACAAAGGGCTGTTTTAAATGTCTATATTTTGAAATATGTAAATATGTTGATACCATCAAAACATTCCCCTCAAAAGATGGAATTGGTAGTCAAGATTCAGCAGTTAATGACATGTAAAACTGTAGGGGTTATATATCTCATGCTTTGCAAATGTGGTATAAAGTATGTAGGTAAAACCTGTAGAGAATTCAGGCGCAGAATATTAGAACATATATACAGCATCATTAAAGAATATGACACACCAGTGGCCAACCATGTAAACTCTCAACATAATGGAGATCTTAACAATATATCCTTTATAGCCATTGACGGTATCAAACATAATATCAGAAGAGGAAATATTGATAAGGAATTATTTAAAAATGAGGCCTACTGGATCTTTACACTTAAGACCAAAAAACCTTGGGGTCTAAATGATGGATTTACTTTTACACCATTTATTTAGGGTGTCTATTTAACTACAAAGGGTATTCATGTATTACTGATGTACTACTATATATTACAAATTGGACATAACATGTCACAATGGAAACATAAATCTTTTTTCCTCATACACATGATACTAGAAAAATTAGGAGAAACAATTGATGTGACCTATATCCATCATGTAAATATATGATTTAATAATCAGACTGTTTAGAGGTATATAATACACCTCTAATAATATCACATTGAGAATATCACATTGAAAATGTTGTTGAACAAAATATAATTATAAAATATAAAATAATCATATATTTCTTTCTTTTTACCTCATGGTTAATTGTAGAGTCATATGTTACCTCCTTTTAGGTTATCTACATAATAATAATAATATCTATATAGTACATGTACCTAAAAGACACTTATAAGAGTCAATGCTGTATTATATAAAAGGTTTAGTCCCTCTTTCATTTCTGCTATATCTGGAAATTGTGCTATTAATAGGTATCACAATTGCTATTTCTAAGTCCTATCTATTTCTCTCCATATATCCAGCTGCATTTTAAGTTATATTCTTTCAATAATTGTTATTTTAAAAGTTTTCGAGGTTGCCACGGAGACCATTGAGCATAAATAACTCCTCTGACACTCCTCCGGTAACCTCTGATGAAATTTTCAGAAACGTGCGTTGGGTTGCACGTACTACGCCGCGACGTCACACGCAGACGCATAGGTGACACACGGGTAGTTTTGGAGCTTAGGCGTTTTATAACCATATAGACCAACCATCTATACTGCAAAGATTCATTAATACTATCGACATCAATCTCAAATCTATGAGTTAATACAAAAATGTGGAATTAGATAGTATATACCCTAGCTCCATAGTATAAGTAGTGGAACATACAATTATATCATTATTGCAGCACTGGACTTTTCCCTATAACGCATGACCGTATAATACCCTAATACCCTCACTAAGCACCAGCACTTTATTTATACTGTAATGACCATTATTAAAATCATTATTAACTTGATTACTATTAGCACTAGACACTTTATGAAAGTGCAATATACACTCTATAAAGATGCAATATATATGTGCAATCACTATTATTATTTTTAATATCACTAGACACCTTTTGAAAGTGCAATATATATAAGTGCAAACACAGAGGTCTAGCATTTGGACCTATGTTTCTGTTACTCATTAGTATTACACCATTACCTTATGCACTATGGGATTATAGATTATTCATCACCCTAAATAAGAGGATATAGGGATTATTTCAATTATTTCAGTCAAACAATCTAAGTCAATATATAAGGAAGTCCTTAATAATTCTAGATTTCCCTACTCACTTTATCTCGTCAGAATTTCAATATTTTAATTACAAGTTTTAATAATATTAATAAACGTTAAGTTTTATATTTTTTGCTGCTCTATATTGTTACTTGGGCAGAGGGTGTGCACTTTAATCTCAAAGGATACTTGTTCTGTCCTTTTCTCTTTTTTGTTATTTATTAGATTATATAAATGACCACATATTTATTATATTCCAATTGTACAGTATATGAAATACTATATATTTATTATATTTCTGTGGTATATTATATATCTTACCAATTATTATATGACATTTCAGAGTAATGTTATACACATTGGTGCATATTTATTAATAAATTACCACAAAAATATTATATGTGGTAGATTTTATATTTATTATAGTTATGTGGCACCTTCAAGTGAATACCTCATATTTATTATATTTTTATTGTGCATTTGATGCTTTATGCATATTAGCACATTTGTATTATATGTCTGTGGCTTCTATATATATATATATATATATATATATATATATATTAAACTGTAATACTGTTTATTAATATTGCCTAATACATTATATATGTTTATATGTCTGCTTTATTACATTGTATATGGTAACGTTGTGCTCCCGCTCTTTGTAGTCCAGCCCCTCTATCACACATATATTATGTTTCTGTGGTACATTAGATATGTATAACCACATCATTATATTTGTATACATTTACTATGTGACGTCCAAATGTTGTCACTGTTTATGATCCCGCCCCTGGAGCACTTATATATGACCCCGCCCCTGTATTAAACTCCTCCCACAAACCAGCCCCTCCCCCTGTCTCCTCGCTGCTTCTCACACCGCTCTACCTACCCTCAGGGCCCGCCTCTCCCTGTCAGTGACAAGCTCCCCGCCGCCTCAGTGGGCTCTTTCTATTGGCTGCCTCCGCCCGGCCGCTTCTTCCCATTGGCCGCCGCCTCTTCTCTCTCCTCTTCCTATTGGCCGGCGCTCTCTCGCTGCCCGCTCCTCACGTTAGGCTGCGCCTCGCTCTCCTTTCTCTGGCTGGCTCGGCCGGTTCCGGAGCTCCGGTCCCCGCTCCCCCAGAGCAGGCTGATCATGGCGGCGGTGAGCGGGGCGCCCGTGCCGGTCGTGGCCCGGCTGGAAGGCCGTGAGTTTGAGTACCTGATGAAGAAGCGCTCGGTGACCATAGGCCGCAACTCGTCCCAGGGCTCGGTGGATGTAAGCATGGGGCACTCCAGCTTCATCTCCCGCCGGCACCTGGAGATCTTCACCGCCGGGGAGGATAGCGGGGACTTCTACCTGAGGTGTCTGGGCAAGAACGGCGTGTTTGTGGATGGAGTGTTCCAGAGGAGAGGAGCCCCGCCGCTGCAGCTACCGAGAGTGTGAGTGCTGGGGATAGAGAGGAGAGAGACAGGGGCACTGGAGCATGAGGAGATACAATGATGCATAGGATGGAGACATCCAGAGTGTGAGTGAGAGGACAAGGGAGAAAGAGGGAAAATAGTGCATGAGAAGATACATTGATGTATAGGATGGAGCTACCCAGAGTGAGAGGACAAGAGAGAAAGAGGAGAGATCCAGGGGAAATAGTGCATGAGGAGATACAATGATGTATAGGATGGAGCTACCCAGAGTGTGAGAGAGAGGAGAAAGAGGAGAGATCCAGGGGAAATAGTGCATGAGGAGATACATTGATGTATAGGATGGAGCTACCCAGAGTGAGAGGACAAGAGAGAAAGAGGAGAGATCCAGGGGAAATAGTGCATGAGGAGATACATTGATCTAAAGGATGGAGCTACCCAGAGTGTGAGTGAGAGGACAAGGGAGAAAGAGGAGAGATCCAGGGGAAATAGTGCATGAGGAGATACATTGATGTATAGGATGGAGCTACCCAGAGTGAGAGGACAAGAGAGAAAGAGGAGAGATCCAGGGGAAATAGTGCATGAGGAGATACATTGATGTATAGGATGGAGCTACCCAGAGTGAGAGGACAAGAGAGAAAGAGGAGACATCCAGGGGAAATAGTGCATGAGGAGATACATTGATGTATAGGATGGAGCTACCCAGAGTGTGAGTGAGAGGACAAGAGAGAAAGAGGAGAGATCCAGGGGAAATAGTGCATGAGGAGATACATTGATGTATAGGATGGAGCTACCCAGAGTGAGAGGACAAGAGAGAAAGAGGAGAGATCCAGGGGAAATAGTGCATGAGGAGATACATTGATCTAAAGGATGGAGCTACCCAGAGTGAGTGAGAGGGAAAATAGTGCATGAGGAGATACATTGATGTATAGGATGGAGCTACCCAGACTGAGTGAGAGGGAAAATAGTGCATGAGGAGATCCATTGATGTATAGGATGGAGCTACCCAGAGTGTGAGTGAGAGGACAAGGGAGAGAGAGGGAAAATAGTGCATGAGAAGATACATTGATGTATAGGATGGAGCTACCCAGAGTGAGAGGACAAGAGAGGAAGAGGAGAGATCCAGGGGAAAAAGTGCATGAGGAGATACATTGATGTATAGGATGGAGCTACCCAGAGTGTGAGAGAGAGGGGAAATAGTGCATGAGGAGATACATTGATGTATAGGATGGAGCTACCCAGAGTGAGAGGACAAGAGAGAAAGAGGAGAGATCCAGGGGAAATAGTGCATGAGGAGATACATTGATCTAAAGGATGGAGCTACCCAGAGTGAGAGGACAAGAGAGAAAGAGGAGAGATCCAGGGGAAATAGTGCATGAGGAGATACATTGATGTATAGGATGGAGCTACCCAGAGTGTGAGAGAGAGGGAAAATAGTGCATGAGGAAATACATTGATCTAAAGGATGGAGCTACCCAGAGTGTGAGTGAGAGGACAAGGGAGAAAGAGGAGAGATCCAGGGGAAATAGTGTATGAGGAGATACATTGATGTATAGGATGGAGCTACCCAGAGTGTGAGTGAGAGGACAAGGAAGAGGAAAGATCCAGGGGAAATAGTGTATGAGGAGATACATTGATGTATAGGATGGAGCTACCCAGAGTGAGAGGACAAGAGAGAAAGAGGACAGATCCAGGGGAAATAGTGCATGAGGAGATACATTGATGTATAGGATGGAGCTACCCAGAGTGAGAGGACAAGAGAGAAAGAGGAGAGATCCAGGGGAAATAGTGCATGAGGAGATACATTGATGTATAGGATGGAGCTACCCAGAGTGAGAGGACAAGGGAGAAAGAGGAGAGATCCAGGGGAAATAGTGCATGAGGAGATACATTGATGTATAGGATGGAGCTACCCAGAGTGAGAGGACAAGGGAGAAAGAGGAGAGATCCAGGGGAAATAGTGCATGAGGAGATACATTGATGTATAGGATGGAGCTACCCAGAGTGAGAGGACAAGAGAGAAAGAGGAGAGATCCAGGGGTCTAGGAGAGCGATACATAGAGATAAAGGATGAAATGCTCCAGAGGAGGGGAGCCTCGCTGCTACATCTACCGAGAGTGTGAGGGCTGGGGAGAGACATATCGGGGTCAGGGGAAACAGTGCATGCATGATAAGGTATAGGTGAGGGCTAGAGAGAGGCAGGGGAGAGGGCAAGGAGAACTACCGTATGAGGAGAGACATAGAGATATAGGATAGAGCTAGAGAGAGGGGAACACATGGATACAGGCCATGGGAACTAGTGTATGAGGAGATGCATAAAGATATATGATAAAGCTGGAGAGGAGATATATAGGAGAGAGGGGAACACATGGATACAGGCCATGGGAACTAGTGTGTGAGGAGATGCATAAAGATATATGATAGAGCTGGAGAGGAGATACATAGAGATATAGGAGAGAGCTGTAGAGAGGGGAACACATAGATACAGGCCATGGGAACTAGTGTATGAGGAGATGCATAAAGATATATGATAAAGCTGGAGAGGAGATATATAGGAGAGAGGGGAACACATGGATACAGGCCATGGGAACTAGTGTGTGAGGAGATGCATAAAGATATATGATAGAGCTGGAGAAGAGATATATAGGAGAGAGGTGAACACATGGATACAGGCCATGGGAACTAGTGTGTGAGGAGATGCATAAAGATATATGATAGAGCTGGAGAAGAGATATATAGGAGAGAGGTGAACACATAGATACAGGCCATGGGAACTAGTGTGTGAGGAGATGCATAAAGATATGATAGAGCTGGAGAGGAGATATATAGGAGAGAGGGGAACACATGGATACAGGCCATGGGAACTAGTGTGTGAGGAGATGCATAAAGATATATGATAGAGCTGGAGAGGAGATATATAGGAGAGAGGGGAACACATGGATACAGGCCATGGGAACTAGTGTGTGAGGAGATGCATAAAGATATATGATAGAGCTGGAGAGGAGATATATAGGAGAGAGGGGAACACATGGATACAGGCCATGGGAACTAGTGTATGAGGAGACGCATAAAGATATATGATAGAGCTGGAGAGGAGATACATAGAGATATAGGAGAGAGCTGGAGAGAGGGGAACACATAGATACAGGCCATGGGAACTAGTGTATGAGGAGATGGATAGAGTGTTCCAGAGGAGGGGAGACTTCGCACTGCAACTGTCCAGATTGTGACTACCGGGGAGAAAGACAAGGGGTCAGGCGGCACTGGGCATGGGAGAGATATAGCACAGGGTGGATTATCATACAGTAGAGGAGCTCACCACTGCTTGTGTCCAGGGTGAGTAGGGCATAACACAGACACAAGGAATGTGAAGGGGGGGGGGGGGGGTCTCAGGGAAGTCTGTTGAGACCAATCCAAACCTGGGTGCAATGGCTATGGAGGAGATTGGGGGCAGAGGCACGTGGAGAATACAGACAAGGAGAGAGAACCAGGACTAGAGGTTCCAGGAGAGCTTAGGGAGTATATGAGCAGACTGGCATGTGGAGAGATTGATGGAAGGAGATATAGTGAGTGCACTCCAAGAGATAGCCACGGGTGGGAAAAACTAGGTTATGTGAGAAGAGGGATGGGGCAGGCAGCCAGGACTTGGGTTTAACACAAGATGACAAGGATAACACTGTGTGAGGGCTAAAACAGAGCATGGAGAAAGCGGCCTGGCTGGTTTGGGCTTTGACACATGTGGTGTTTGTAAGCAGAGGGGGAGGGTAGCGCAGTGACAGGAGGAGGGGGGAGTGTCAAGGAAGTGAGACGATAATGTGCGGGGGGTGTAAATGACATTGGGGTTTTGTGGCTAATGACATTCTATATAATAATGTGGGTCGTGGGGAGATGTATAGTAGGTTATTGACATGGGTTATTAGAGAGCAGAATATTTACATAGGGCTGACCTGGGCTATGTCATTGGTGATAATAGGTGCAGCATAGAGAATGAGGAATAAGAAGAATGTGGGACAATGAAATGGGGGATTGGGGAATAGAATAGTGAGATCGGTAAGTCGATGGAACAAAATGGGGCCTAGAGACATGTTGTATGGGGATGATGGGGCACTCATGCAGTTAGATAATGTCATGCGAAGCTGGGAGAAGATTTGCTTTGTGGGTGATGACTTGTTACAGTTGAGCATAATGAATTAAGTTTACAGAGCTGGGTGTAGGAAAATGGTGAATTATTTGAGTTGGCGATGTAAGTGATTTATGTAATGTAAATGGATGGAGCCCAGTGAGGTGACTAATAAGAGCACAGTAGGACAGTGTCATGTTTAATCAGATTGATATATGATCCATAGTGGCATGAGGGCACCATGAGTAGTGGGATGGATATTGGCACTGAGGGAGTTTGGGTAATAGTCATTACTCTAGTTTAAAATCCCCCTGGTTTCTATAACATTAGGTGATGCAGGGGCAATGTTTGTGGTGTTTGAAATGATATTGGGGTTGAAGAGGAGGACCGTGCATGCAGAGGTAATAATGGGATTGTAGGGGTCTATTATGGGGACTTTATGGGAGGATGGTATTATAAAAGGGTTTGCAGTTCGTTTATTGGATATTATTTGGTAATTTTAAGTCCCGTTTGCATAATAACGGAATTGTGAGTTTTTTGTAATGAAATTGGCATTGGGAATTTAAATGGTAATATGCGATTTAGAGGGGTGTGTTAGGCTGGGGGTACGTGAGAGGTTATTTGGAATTATTTCAGATGGAGGCTGTGGAAAATACAGGAGGGGATTAGACATGTAGATAATGACATGATTGCACAGTAGTAATTCATTGGTGCTTGAGGTGATGACAGAACTAGGTTTGAAATGAATAACCGGAGGACTTAATAAAGAATTTGTGCTATGCATGTGTACTTGTCCTGTAGGTAAAGGTGTAATCCTAATTTAAGGGTTATAAAGATGTTATGCTTAAAGACACCTGTATTTAAAGGTATAGATTGGTATAATCTGAAACGGGTATGTAACTGTTGGTTTAGGATAACAATTAATTAATTAATTTAACTTAAAAGAATATTCATTATAATGGCTAGGAATGTTTATAATAAGTAAACGGTATTATACTAATCTAGCTGTTGTGAGTAAGCTTAACAAGAGCTATATGATTTAGTCTTCCAAAATCAGCACATTAATACCCAAACTGCAGGTCTTTGAGGTATTGGATGCTTTACCCATATTTTGCATCGCTGGGCATGGGATGTGTGTGCAGTCTGCCACCGGTACAAGCCCCATCCTGACACAACCCGGAGCACTGTCTTAGAATGCAGTCTTATTTCATCATACCCTCTCAGTGTCTTGGCCACATTCTCACTGTTGTTGATAAAAGCGTTTGGGTTTGCCCAGGTTGCCACATCCTCTATGGAAATACATCAAGCCTGTGCAGGCCCAGATAGCACACAACGGCCAAGGGCACAACAAGATGTCATAAGCCACCAAAACAAAAACATTTGGCTCAGATCAAACCCTGGCACGCATCATCTGCAACAAACTCATGTATTCATTGAGTGTGTCACGTGGCGAGGCAGGAGAATAGTAGGCAGTGCGATGTTTACAATCTGCTGATCTCCCATGATACACGGCTCGTTTGTTATGTTGCTGTGTGTATCTGAAGGCGGTGCAGACTCATCATATTCTCTCATACTTGCTCATGTTTTTTATTCATGTTTGTTTTCTATGACACTGTCATGCTGTTTTGTTTGGGTTTCAGACAACCCGACTGAAAGTTTAATTAGCTGATTAATTATTAAATGTGCTTCACAGCCCTTAACCCTGTCACAGAGGCCGACCGTGCATTGCTGCCCCTTCTGCAAGTGAAACGATTAAACATGTATGCTAAACCTGCGACCAACATTCGTCTTTCACTCTGTCCGCACCGGCAGTGTGTATTGTGTACATAATAATGAATTGGCAAAGGGTTAACCCATCGCAATATTCCCTCCCATGTGGCTTTTATGACATCCACATTTGTTTGGTCTCACATGGGTCCTATCTTGTTGTGATGAATGTAGGAGGGAGTTTTATTTATCGGCAGACTATTTTTGTACATCTGTTGCCACAGTGAGCGTTGTTTATGCGTCTTTATTTTTCCATAATTTGCCCTTCGATTAAAAAGACTGCTGCGATAACTATCTCTGTTTGGCATATAACATCGGTGTGTTAAACACTTTGTTTTGTCCTTGAGAGGCAAATATTTTGAAAATAAGTGATTTTACCAGCAAGAAATAAAATAGACAAGGCATTTTTTTAGCATGGAAAAAAATATAAAATTAAACCAGTTTATCCGATCATGAAACTAACAGTAAGTGCACATACTGAAGTATGTAGTCGTCAGTGGTTGGCAAATTTTGTCTGAAACATCGGAGCCAAGGAATGTTTTTTCTTTATAAATGTGTATTAATGTGAACATTAGGAGCCAGCATGTTAGGAGCCATGTCTCCTGTGAATTAAGGCCAGAGTTTGAGTACTTCTTACTCGCTGACAGGGACAAGTCCCCCTCACAGCAGCTAGGCCTTTGTGCACTGAGAGAATCATTAAAAAAATAAAGCACACAGACATTTACAAAAATACCCTTATTCACTTGCAACAAAGGAAATAAATATTTTCATGTCTCTTCAAATATATTTTATTATTCATGGAAGGTAAATGTCTTGTTATTCCTCTTCAGTAAAATACCTATCTGTTTGTACTTTTGTTTCCTGCCTGGAGGATTGGATTGAAATGGTATTGTATATTTTTAAATGATGTGATTCCATTATTAGTTTTACAGGTTAGATGATGTAGTGTAATACTCCATACTGCTATTAACTGTATCAAGCCGGCCTTAAATAGCTTACTTTATTGATTGTGAAAGCATTTAATGGCTCGTCATTCACAAACGTTTTATTGAAGATACCATTGAGTTTATAAAGACGTAGCACTAAATCTTCAGTCTATGGGGAGCTGCACCCACCTTTTTTTTGGAATAAACACCTGTGGGTTATGGTTTTTCAGAATTCCTGTTTCTGTTATCTATTTCTGTAGCCCTAAAGGACAAGGCCTCATTAGTTTCCAGTCTGCTTTATGATCTCAGACATTTGAAATAGTCTCCAATTCTTTCAGTGTTGACCCTCACAAGACATGTGGTTCACAAAGGGTGTCTTATTATCTGTGATCATTTCTAACTGGTGAAAGTGAAAACTCTGAGGTTATTTAACAACCACGTTTTTTCTCGCTGTGTGATTTCTTAATTTGTGAAGCAGAACTGTTCCAGAGTTGTTGTTGTTGATCTGATTCTAAAATGTTTTGGGTTTGAGAATAACTGCTAAGGCATCAACCTCCATCTGATTATTATTATATTTTTTTTAATTATATTCAATGGTTTTTTTGTGTAATTATGTGCACAATTTCAAACTCTTTGATTCTATTTCTCTTTGTGGAACATCATACCTTTTAGTCGTGGCTGACCTTGAATATTGAACTGTAGGGTTTTCCTCCAGTAAACGTCAGATGCTGCCTGCTAACGTACATGCTTCCCTATAAGCATTTTTGAGCAACACTTCTATTTGCAGTTTAGAGATAAAGTAACACAAAATACATTAGGTCTATATTATTTATGATACCCAGCACATTATTTTTATTGTGCTAGTATTGTTTTTAGTGTCTACATGTAATTTAACAATTTTGTCTCAGTTTACCTTTAATACATATACCGTAGTTCTTCTGTGTCTTCTTAACCGGTAGCGTCTTGCGCTGCCAGTTTATGGGAACATGCTTTATCAATCTCTGAAATGTTGACCGTCCTTTAATGGAGTGCAGGGAGATGATCTGAGGTGGCAAAGCATAAATCTTCTTCATGGGATGATAGTCTGAATGAGTAAGTTATTAAATTAATAAACATGCAGGAATCTTAAAGGTCCATTCATTGCAGTGGTCTAAAAGTATCTATGTTTAATGAAGCATTGACCTTTAATATAATGCTTATTGAATGGTTTAGAAAAGCAGTATTCAGTATGAAACTTATTCTCAAACATCTACTTTTGAACCTCCCTCTTTATCCCTTATAAGGTCGTAATGGTGTAGGAGGAACTGGGAGGCAATCTTAATGGACCTTTGAGCAATTTAATAAACTTATATATTTGAAATCTTTTAGTATGGCTAAACGCATTAGTTAAGCAGAAAAGTCATAGCTAGATTTTAATTGATAGAAATAAATGATGCGTCTGCTAGGGCTGGAGATATCATGATACTTTGTTGGAAGGTGTGTGTTGTTTACATTTATGTAAACCTGTGGTTGCATCTATTAATGCAAAGCTGCCCGTGAGACGGCTGGGGTGTGGTTTCAATTTGAAACGTACCCAGTTATGTAACGGAGGCTCTTGATGTCTGCCTGTTCCCTCCTCTGTACGATCTCTCTCCACTGATAGCCAAGACAAACGCACCCCGTGATCCAGCTCTCAGGATTTGATGTAAAAAACATAATTGATTCTTGCACACTTTTTTTTTTTTTTCGACAAATGTTTTTATGTATGTTGGTTACAGGTGCTTCTATTGTTGGTTTGGTACATACTCCACAAACAGGTGCCTTTCTTTTTCTGTAACTCCATTGGTCGTTTAAATAGGTCAGGCACAAAGCTATGTCTAGACAGGAGCCATTGCTTTTAGTTGACCAGAGGTGTGCTTAATTGGTTTACCTTGCCAAGGACACAAGCTTGTGTCTGTCCCCACAAGGGATGGGAGGCAGCCCTAAATGGTTAAACAACCAGCTCAACTGGAGGTTGCACAGTTGATGATTGTTTTCTAAATAATCACATAGGAATTTCAGTGTCATTACAGAGTTTGCAAATGACTTTCTTTTACAGTAGTGAAGAACATTGTGGTATCACAAAGTCAAGGAAATTCTAAAATAATGGAACAATCTATAAAGCTCAATGACCCAACTGTTTCTCAAACCTTCCAGGGTATAAGCCAAAAAATAATTGATCAGGGGAAATTAGAGTAATGGACGGGATTGTGTTTGAGACACCACTTTCCTGGGACAATATAGAATTAAATCACCAAGGAGGTCGAATTGTGTGTTTGTTTGTGTTTTTTTTTTTTTTTTTTTTTTTTATGTATTGAAATTTTTTTTTTTTTCAAGAACTAAAAAAAGCCCATGCATATCTCTCTATCTCTTACAATTCGCAGCTTTTGCATGCATTTATTCTTTCCTGTTGCTCTCTTGCAAATTAAGCTTCCCTTTAGCACTATTGAGTGCAGTGTCTATTGTAGCTGCCACATTCAAATTGTTCAGACTGCATAAATAAAAAGTTTCTAAGTCCCCTCCCATCTCCGGAAGTTGATCTGCTGGAACCAAAATGGTAAATTCCACAGCATTGTATATAAAATATTATAAGAGGCTGTATTTATTTATTTTTTATTCCAAAAACATCCTGCATAAAAGGGTAGTTCAACATGGGAAATGTTAAATATTCCCGCAGTAGTCCTTTAAATGCAAGGTATTTAGTTTATTTTTGTATTAATGCATGCATAAGGCTTAAGACAATAATTTGTTCTGTTTCCCATCTTGAGATCTGCAGAATAAAAGGTTTCTATAATAAAGTTAGAGCAGTTTTAATGTATTCATTCGACACAATGAAGTTGTCTTGCTGTGGATATCTTCATTTCTATGTTTATTTCTACACAAAGCCACAGATATGTATTTAAAATCTGGTTTGAATAATACACACTCTGATTAATGCAAATGCCACTATATAATCACAGCCTTGCTTACAAAGGTAGAAAACACATAAGCGGTTATGCTTACACTTTGCGAATGTATTCTAGCTAATACGGTATTTAGCATTTGATGTGTTCATTGTGTAGCATAAGTAAGGCTGACAGCAGGCAGGGGATTTCATCCTGTTTATGGTCAGAAGCTGAAAGAGGCCTACTCTCACAGGATGAAATTGGTTCATTTTGTGACGAAACTGGTTCTGATGATGTCATTTTTTTTGTGAGGTTTAGTTATAAGACTGACGTTCTAACCATGACAGAAGCTGATCCATCTCCTACAAAAAGAAGACCCCTTTATAGCTAGGCCTTTACATCCTAATTGTAAACCCACATATTAAGGAGTGACTGTGTGCAAGATTAATACTTAACTTTTAATAGTAACATATAAATAAAATAAGTAGATACGTTTAAGGGCATATAGCACATCTATATGACCTAGACTGGAGAGGAAACTGGCAACTTACCCCAGTATCTCTGCCATGAAAACCAAGTGGATCAGCATAACCATGGACATAAAGATGTGCCTGGTGTTATGATCCATAAGGTCATGGAGAGTCAGAAACGACTTAACGACTCAAAACCCATATGAACTATAACAGGCCCAGGATATCCCTGCTGTGAGACTATTGCTTCTTCAGTCATCCTTATTGACCCACCTGCGCACAGAAAGGAAATCCTCACACCCAGGCCTGTGTGTGGCTCTCCAGGACTGAACTAGCCTACTCCTGGCCTGGACCAGTTCATATCATACATAGTATTTGGAGATTTTAATGAAAAAGTTACATTATACTACATTATATCTCATTGCTATAATAGAATTAGGCTAAGCCCCGACATAATACCATCAACTAATGTGATATAAATCAAATACTCATTTCCTCTCCACAAAATGCTGATTTTGTTATGCCCATATATTACTTACTCTTAATATCATCCAATCCATAGTGACAAGTCAGCCACAAGTATGTTTTTATTATCTAGAATTCTCCATAGGGTGGTGTAAGCCACTCTAATTCAATCTTAAAAATTGCTAATTTTCTATTTACTAATTGCATTATACTCAACTACTTTTGCTAAATCTTTGAATCTCTTCGCAGTAATTACACCTAGCTACCCGCCGAAAGTGCTGTTTGTAATAAGAAGCAATATTCACAAATAAATGTATTCAGCAAAAGTGACAAATCCACACCCTCATGCTGGTCCGTCCCTCGCCCTAATCTCATCTTGTGTTTATATTGCTTAAGTAATAGTCACAGGGATGTTTACTTATCAAAGTCCTATTAGTCTAATCTTTACCAACTAGACATGCTTTTCTTGCTAATTCCCCAAGATAAAATCATTGGTGGAGTGGGAGCATCTTTTCATGTAATTTATTCCTAAAAACTGTCATAATTGAAATCAAAAGTGGAGTATTCTGACAACAAATTGAAATTATATGTACATACATTCCTTTAATTTCTTCATTAACTGGGTTCTTTGCTGTTTTCCTTTACGACGCCTGTTACAAATAACTATTTACTTATAAATAATTTGTTTTCTGTTTGTGTTCATTTTAAACCAATGACATTTTTGTCTTTGGATTTAAATCCCGGGAGTGTCTTGGTACTTTATAATGTATTCGAATCTTTAATTACTACAGCTTTAACTCCCCATTTACTAACAGTAGATACATTATAGATATTGGACCAGAGGATAATATAAGTTAAATATACAACGCAGCGGTCAAATGAAGGCATAAGAAGATAAAGTGATTTGCCCGGGATCCAGGCGAGTGCATGCGGGTTCAGCACAATAATCCTGTACTCCATGACCTCCCCCTCATATACTCTGCAGATTTCATATGCTTCTACCAGTTTGAGGAGATAATCTTGCAGTTCAGTACAGCTTCAAGAAAACTTCCCATAACAGGGCATGGAAATATCTTTTTATCTTTGATACATCTTTAAGTCATAACAATATTTTCTAGAGCAATATGGCGTCCTTCATATGCTTGAACCTCTCAGCATTGTTTATTTGTAACACACCGACATGTTCCATGGCTGTATTTTTGTAGGGTTTGGTAAATAGTTTTATTTGCCTTACTAATAAATGAAATTGATCGCAATCTGTCACAAAGCTATGCTGCTTTCACGTGTAGCTCTGAGCATCTGGTCAGGGATATGATGTAATGACGGCGGTTTTGTCATCGAAGTCGCTTTGACAAGCATACAAAGCAGGCTGCCTGATTGTGGCCATGTATGGCCTGCCTCCATGTATATCCTCCAGCACTGACACACACAGCTTGTTTGGTTTCCTTTGTGGCCAGCACATTTTTATCTGTCTCTTGTTTACACTGTGCGGCGTTGGAAATAAATCAGCCGTGTGTTAGTATTTTCTTCCCTGGGAACAATAGAATTTGTCGGTGCAGTGTTTACATACACAGCCTCCTTTGATAAGCATTGTATCAGCGGATTAGTGCCATTCTATTTGAACTTCGAAATCATGAAAAAGAGATGTATGGCCCCAAATGAGCTGTGTGCGACAACAGAACATGATGCACAATATGCATCTGAAATGTAACTTATTGCATAGTGGTTCCTCCTAGCACACTCCTTTTTTTTATTTTTATTCTTCAATAAAGTTGTCCCAGGGCCCTTTTAAATAAAAATAAAAAAAAAACTGTGCAATTTAAAATGTGACAACTGCATAAAATTATATTTCAGTGGGAAAAATTGTTGCCTCTGCCGGGACATGGAGTCATCCATGATACTTTCACTGTGTGTGTTTACACTTCCAGAGACTAGGGCTTGCATTTATTGTGCAAGCTGCATGCTTATTTGCATGAGTAGATGCTTGGTGTAAAAGTCATTACCTTCTGTCCCTCCTCTTACCTCTCGTTATTAACAAATACAAGATGGAATCTTCTTTACATATTTTCATATAGTCTGATTTTCTCTAAAATGTTTATTCACGGCTTGTTCAGTCCTTCAGTCATTTCCGAGTTTCTGTGACCATATGGATGCAGCACGCCTGGCACATCGGTCTGTTTTTCTAGTTGTGTTTATCCCATATGATTTTCTTGGCAAAGATACTGGAGTGGGTTGCCAGTTGCTTCTCCAGTGGACCGTGATTGGTCTGACCTCTCTGCAACGACCTGCCTATCTTGAGTGACCCTACATGGTATAGCTCACAGCTTCATTGAGCACAAGCCCTTTCACCCCAACAAGGTAGACATCTAGAAGAGGATTCATGGCTTACACAGCTGCTAAAGTTTTATTTTTTACATGCTTCACAAACGGACTGTTTTTCTTAAACCTGCTGTTCTCACAAGTTGCTTTGAAGCAAAAAGTCTACAAAAATAATCTCTTAACACTTATTTGTTGAAGATGGATAGATGATGTCATTTAGCAATGAACATGAGCTTGATGAAGCTTAGAGGGACAGTGGCTCATGGATTTGCATGGAGTGCTGCGGTCCATAAGGTCATGGCTAGAGGGACACAACTGAATGACAATATTAAAACCGTGCCTATAAAAGTATTGCACTGGTGACCTTCCCTTAAAGGGTCTCTGTATGCAGTGCCTCCACTGAATCTGCAAAAGCATATACAATTTTAGAGTAATCTGAACCCAAGGGTGTGATGGCAATTACTGGCAAGGGTCTCACAATAGCAAAAACATCAGGCTGTCTAGGTGGGAATTTACACCCTATAGGAGAGGCTCCCAGGTAAAAAAAACTTCAATGTGTTTACGGTACTAAAATGCATTTTTATAACATTTTTAAACTATAGCATGTTTGAAACCTCTGCTCTGTCACTTTAATGTCTATGCTGTGTATGGAACTGATAAGCTGCCACAATAACAGACAGAAGTTTCCTGGTGAATACCCCGTCCTAATGCATACCATCTAAGGTGTTGCAGATAATTCCTATTTTTCCTGGCCCCGTGGTGCTCCTAATTTTGCCAATACTGTGGATTATTTGCATGTGTGTGTACTGGATTGTACTTCGTATTATCTTCCTTTTTTATATGTAGTATGCGGGTTATACAATGGTAGATACTAGTTGCATGCATGGTCTTAAGATGTTAAATGCTGCTATAAATTGCAGTACCTATACAAATCCAGGACTAATTTCTGCAATCATCTTTGCAAAATACACACATATTTATAATTTGCAATTTGTTGCTAAAAGTGTTGATTCGAAGTGTTAACGAACTGATCTATAAAGTTAGATATTTTAAGCATAAATCATCAGACATCTGTGTCATTATCTTTATTAAGTGTCATTAATAAACTCTCACATTGGGAATGATAAAGAGCATGCCCAGTCAGATAAAAGGCAATAGTCACAAAGAGTTGTTAGTGTATCCTTTGACTTGGAAAGAGCAAGGTCCTGTGGAGATAATTGAGCTTCTGTTTTTTTTTTTAATTCTAAACTTTCTAACACTTCCATTTTAATAAACTGCTATAATTAGATTTGTGTGTTTTTTTTTCTTTTCTGCAATAACTGAGACCTTTGCTGTGTCACTTAGTTATCTCTCTAACCTTCAGCCTTATTAAATTGCGATTTGACAAATTGAATAGGGCTCTATTTAAGCACAGAGCATATTTTTTTACAGAAGTTTTTAGTTGGTGAACTTCTATCCAAAAGCGAGATCTTCACTAACTAAACTAAAACTTCTGTAACAAAAAAAATGCTCTGTGCTTATATAGAGCCCTTTTCAATCGGTCGCAATTTAATAAGGCTGTTTATTTCTATGACTGAGCTGGGGTTATGTCAGTGAAAGTGCTATATGCTGGTGATTTGGCCATAACATACATAACGCCTATTACATCTGCTCAGGAATGTCATCCTGTAACACTCAGTGTAGGGCTGGTCTTCATTCAGAAAACTCTTGAATGAACTTTACTCACACAGTGTAACCGTATAAAAGGAAGTGTCTCCTACAAACATGGTGAATGAACTGGAGCAAATGAGGAAATGCCATTGGACTATAGTATGAATATTTGTTCTTTGTGTAGCACCTGCTAAGACTTGACTGTCTTCCGCCAGTAAGGAAAATATTCTTTAGCCCTTTCTGACCATTAAAGGTACTCTTCCCTTAAAGGGATGAACAATGCAAAGAAGAGAAATGTCTGACTCTCTGTGACCTTTAGGAAGTGCAGCATACCAGACACATCTGTCAGCAACTGCCCCTCTGAGCTCCCTCAAGCTCATGATCGTTACTTCAATTACCTCATCTATCCATCTCTGCCATTGCCGTCCCCTACTTCATGTGCCATCAGTCTTCTCCAGGGAATCTTGTCTTCTCATGATATGGCCAAAATATTTGAGTTTCAGCCTCATGATCAAAACTTCCGGTTAATAGTTTGACTTGATTTCCCGCAGTATTGATTGATACGTCTTAATTTCATGGCTGTGGTCACCATCTGCGGAGATCTTGGAGCCCAGGAAATAAAACCTGTCACTGCCTCCACTTCTTCCCCATATATTTTTAAGCAACTGAGCTTGCGCTTTGCCATGATATTCATTTTTGTTTTACGTTGAGCAGCAGGTCAGCTTTTCCACTCTTTTTTTTTTTTTTCACCATTCTCAATAGGCCATTTGGTTCCTTCTCACTTTAAGCCTTCAGAGTAGTACCGTCTGCGTATCTGAGGTTGATATTTTTCTCAGCAATATTAATTCCGGCTTTTACATTTGTTCAGTCCAGCATTACGCATGATGTCTTTCACGTATATTGAATAAATAAGGTGACTATATACAACCCTGTCGCTCTCCTTTTTGCAATCTTGAACCATTCTGTTATCTCATGTTCGGATCTGACCGTGGCGACCTGGTAGTCCCCTCTGTTTAAGAACATGCCACATTTTGTTGTGATCCACACAGTCAAAGGCTTTACAATAGTCTATGAAGCAGAAGTAAATGTTTTTCTGGAACTCTCTTGCTTTCTCTATTATCCAGCAGACATTGGCAATTTGATCCCTTGTGCCTCTGTAAAATCCAACTTGCATATCTAATAGCTCAGGTTCCGTATTTTGTTGGAACCAAGCTTGTAGGATCTTAAGAATTACTTCTCTGGCATGTTCACTTTCACAGCATCATCTTGTAATTTCTAAAAAGCATAAATCTTGGGATGTCGGCATTAGCTGTTTTTCACATTCTGATTGCATAATGCAAGGATTGATGTCCAGACTTATAAGATTTAAACCGTGTCTGTATGAATGAACATTACCCATAGTTTCTTGGATCCCTATATTTCTGTCCATCTGTGATAGGATATTTACCATATTTTAAAATTTGACATTTCCATTCCAATTATAGGGGCATATACTTTAAAATACAGTATACTATTTTAAAGAACTACACTTGAAAAAAAGTGCAAAATGAAATTTTGCTTCTAATATGTTTTTATATGCCGCTATACTGTAGTGCAGTCTAATGTTGTTGTTTTTTCTCCGAATCAGCTTGTAGAGGATGTTTTTATCTGTACTATGACAATGTGGCAGCTAAAACTGTCAGTGCTTTCAGTAGGATTAATGGAAATTTATTTACAAAGGCTTCCGGAAAAAGTAGGTCAGAATAGAAAATGGAACACCGCAGTAAAGAATAGTTGCATGAAAATGTTAAAAATGTAAAGTTGTTCAAAAGGCGATCAGTGGAATGTGGCATCTGTAACTGCCAGAACTTTTACTGCAACTCTCTTCTTGTCGGCCTACCCACCACCCGACTATCTCCACTTCAGTCCATCTTCCGGACACAACATTCAGTCTCAGCATCAATTTTCTCTGTCAATCGCTCCACTGGCTTCCCTTAGCATCAAGAATAAAGTTTTAAATCATGACCCTAACTTACAAAGCCCTCAACAATAACACTACAACGCTGGTTTCATACATTTCTGCTCTCATCTCCAAATACTCCCCCACCCGCCCTCTTCGATCTGCTAATGACCTTCTTCTTTCTACAACTCTTGTCACCTCCTCTCACTCCTGCCTCCAGGACTTTTCTCGTGCTTCCCCTAGTCTCTGGAACTCCTTGCCTCGCTCCACCAGATTATCCTCTTGCCTCAAAACATTTAAAACCTCACTTAAAACAAATCTTTCTTTAAAGAAGCGTATCACCTTCCACCCTAACACGCTTATCACCTTTCTCACCCTCTTTTACCACTCACTATACCTTAGATTGTAAGTCTACGAGTTTCTATCCTAAGTACTTTGAGCTACGAGTCCAATGTCCATGGTGCATTCCCAAAGACAAGGCCCTCCTTGCTTTGCTATTTGTTCATTTGTATTTATCTTTGTCTGAACTTAACTTATGTACAGCGCTACGGAATATGTTGGCGCGTTATAAATGAACTATAATAATAATACTGGTAATGGAAAGTTCCTTATGTTCCTCCTGAAAGTAACATACATACCCTGTTAATCAAATGAAACCACACACTAATTAATAATTTGGTATAAAAAGTAAAGGATATGTTTTTATTTTATTACGAAAAAACATTTTAGTCCAGTACATAGTTATTCAAAAAAACATTTAGAAAAAAAGTTTACCACAGTGGACCTTTTTTAAATGGAGAGAAATGTTATCCCAACATTAACATACTTTCATTATAAGGATATAATGGTTCATGCCGTCTTCAGTATGAAGCCGAAGTGTTTTTGCTTTGCACGTCCTGTCATATTGGTAAAGCCTATGACCAGCATTTTTAGCCTCCCCCTGAAGCCCAATTAGCTCGAATAGTCATGCCTGTTATTGACAGCTCACAAGCTGCATTTTTACACCTTGCTTCTGATGCTGCGCTTGAGGTGGGAGGTGACCGTTATGGTATATAAATACTTATCACAGCTTCAATGGAAAGCCTTGTGTTTATAGATTCTTATCCGCCTTTATCACACTAATTTCTAGATTATCAAATTAAAATCTAATGAGCGCAATTTTTTTTTTTTTTCTTCCATTTGATCAGGTTTTATACATTCGTGCCTCTAAATATGTGCTGGTTTCAGTTCATTTTTTTTTTTTTTTTCTTTGACAGTAATTTAAGTTTTATTAGCTTGGACAATTGTTTTATGTAGTTGAGGCAAGTTATTTTAGTCTAAAAATCTTGTATAATCGTGTTCCCCTTATGATTTATAGGATATCTCTAATAATTATCTCCCAGGCATATTTTAAACACATTTTCAAGTACATTTAATGTTTCACATTTATAAAAATCCCACATGGTTTGCATGTTTTTGGAGATCTGATCTTGAAAATTGCCATAATTATTAATTCATTAACTAATGGAGTTTTTTTGCTTGCAGTTTTCTTATTAGAGCTGACTTGAGAGATTTGCGTAAACTTGGTAAAAGTCTCTGCACTTAAAGGGTCACCGATAACTAAAATCTGCTCCGTAGATTGCAAAACTAATCCATTTAATGTATGTGTGTGTGTATATATATATATATATATATATATATATATATATATATATATATATATATATATATATATATATATATATATATATATATATATATATATATATATATATTTTTTTTTTTTTTTTATAAACCTTTTTCAAATCATATTAAGTTGGTTGACCCTGCACTCCAACTGCACATCCCTATGCAACAGCACTTGCAGTCACTATTGTAGTGTAACTATCTAATATAAGCGTGACTACATGTTGCAAACCATGGCTGGAACAAATATGGCTGCCACAACCACGCTACATATACACTCTGATGCCAACCCGTCTGCTTCATAGAGATATATAATTGATCTTGCAGAGTTCAGGACTAATAAGTGTTTTATTCTTGTTAATATGTGAACATGTGAGAAACATTAATCGAATGGGAAACGTGTCTGTTTTCTCTGTTCATGCATTTAAATTCTTCTCTATTAAAGGACCTTTCCTACCTGCGTACGCACTAACAAAAATATTGACTTTACCTACAGAATAATTGTATATGGCAGTTCTAAATTAAAGGTTGTATTTCTTTTTAAAGTCTAACACATTGCCTGTTATCGGTTTCAAATGGGCCAGTTATACGTATGGGACTGCAAATGTCTATTTAGATAACACTGATGTACATATTGTTCTGTACGTCATTGTGTAGAGAAATCAAATAAACAGCATGGCTGTCTCCAGTACAACATATCACTAATATAGTTTCTAAAGTGTGTGTGTAACGCTCCAGAAACTTTTTGTATGGATTTCCGTGCATGCGCTGCGCCATTCGTGCATGCGCAGAGCACGGCGCTGCCTGCGCAAGGGACAGAGGGGGGAAAGGGAAAAGGACACATGTAATATACCATAATTTATTACGGGTAAATGACTAGTTTACATATAATACGTTAAATACTTCATTTATTTACATGTTTTGGGCAATGTTTCATTCTTACTCGGACATGGTTACACAAATCTAACTCTATCTAAATTAGATGGCTAAACCCCCTTGGACCAAAATATGGAGTATCTACGGCCTTGGGTGCTGTCCTCGTTCCTAGCACAAAGCCCATGGCAGTCTGGTTACATGTGATGTAAGTGTTGAAATATTCTGAATAACTGTGGCTCCCCAGAAGCTCGGTGCACATATTTCCTTCTGCCTAAAGCCGTCGTCATATTCCGTCCATTCTGTAATTAGTATACACAGAGCTCTCTGTATGAAGCTAGAGGCCAAAACGCATACATTTTCTAGGAAAATACAGAAGCGTGTTACGTGACTTTAATATAATATTGATTTTTTTATTTATTTTTTTCTTGTTCCAATAACTGACATTTTTATTGCATATTTATTTACATAACATTTTCTTTTTAATTTGTGAGGGATTTAATAGCATACTAATCAGTTTGTACATAAAGGTAAAGATGATAGTGTAACAAAAGTATTAATTAGATTTTTTCTTTACTAGGCCCTTTAAAAAGGAAAATAATTTAAAATTTCTGCAGAAAGGAAATAAAAATAGTCAGACTTTAAAGTTCAGTGCAAACTTTATGTTAAAACGCAAACACGACACAGCAACTTCGACCCTTGCAAACTTTACGTTGCAACGCAAACACGACACAGCAACCTCAACCCTTGCAAACTTTACATTGCAACGCAAACACGACACAGCAACCTCAACCCTTGCAAACTTTACGTTGCAACGCAAACACGACACAGCAACCGCAACCCTTGCAAACTTTATGTTGCAACGCAACATACAAGATACGTTGCCACTCATTACGACCTCGCAAAAATCGGTCGCAACTCGCGAACATGAAAAAATTAAAAACACAATAAATACACACAGCACATACATAAAAAGCTTACCTACAGCAAGAGGGAGCATACAGGACCTCAAAAAAGCAACTTACACCTTCATTTAACTCAAAATAAAAGAATTTAGACACTAAAAAATTCTCTAAGCGACAGAAAAAATGGCCGCCGAACAAAACTAAAACGAGGCTACAGCACTCTAAACACGCAAAACACCACAGGAAACTCACAAAACACCTACAGATATTCCGCTAAGACGCATACCACACATTACCCGCCATTTTACGACAATGCGGAAGTACACAACTACGCTAACGGTTTGGTCTCGTTCACGCACACTATTACACTGCACACATTCATCACGCTTACAAAGCAGCTCCACACCACTAATGCTGCAGCAACATGAAAACACATTCGCAGCTCTTCACCACAATGCTTCAAAATAGGTAAAGTATATTCATTTATTAATGTATTATATATTTCATTATTATACACCAAACAGCATTAGCTCACTTACTATTTCATTGCCGTCATTTTTTGACGGGCAGTTCTATGGTAATAATATAGTTGTATGTGTATTACAGTATGCTCTGTTCGCTTATAAGTAGTTTACACATTGAAGTCTTTTTGTAAATGTGTATGATCTTTTAGATGCATGAAGAGAATACTGTCTCTCTCAGTATAAAACGTTCTGGTAGAAAAAAAAAAACAGCAGAAAAAAATAAATAAAAAAACTGTGAAACTTTGCCTATTGTCTCAAAAGGGAAAAATATATAAAATTCCTTTCTGACCCCAGATACTGGTGATCAGATTTCTCCCTGGATCAATACTCGTTCTCTAATTATCCAGGATAGCCCTGAATGCCCTTTTTATTCAAAAATATTATCTATCGAACCCACTGTCCCCACCTCCTTTGGAAGAGAATTCCACAGATTAACCACCCTTACTGTGAAGAACCATTTTCTTTCTTTAATGTGGAATCTGTTTAATAAGCTTAATTTGGTTAGTCTTTCTTCATAACTTAGCCCCTCTATTCCCCTTATTAGTTTTGTTGCCCTTCTCTGTACCTTTTCCAGCTCTAAAATGTCATTTTTATGAAGTGGTGCCAAAATTGTACTCCATATTCCAAATGAGGGCGTACTAGAGATTTGTATAGTGGCAGAATTATATTTGCTCCTCTTGCTTCTATACCCTTCTTAATACATGCTAATATTTTACTTGCCTTTGCAGATGCTGCTTGGCAATGAGCAATGTTACCTAGGTGGTTGTCCACAAGTAATCCCAAAGCATGGCTATTTTTCCTTCCCAAATTCATAACTTTACATTTATTTGTATTAAATCTCATCTGCCATTGTCACCCATTTCTCTTCGTGTCATCAGCAAAAAACAGAGACACCACACTCTAATCCTACTTACAAGTAATTAATAAATATCTTAAAAAGGAGGGGACCTAATACTAAACCCTGAGGAATTCCACTTACCACATTAGCCCAGTATGTTCCATTTACAACAACTCTTTGCTTCCTGTCTTTTTAGCCAGCTCTCAATCCATGAGCAAATATTTACTGCAATTCCTGTATCCCTTATTTTTTTCAATAGTCTCCCATGTGGCACTGTATCAAAAGCCTTTGCAAAATCCAAAAAGACTACATCCACTGAGTTGCCCTGATCCAAGTTCCTACTAACCTCCTCATAGAAACTAATTAGCTTTGTTTGACATGACCTATGCATCATAAATCTGTGTTGTCTCCTACTTATAATCTTAAATAGACATATTCTTGTATACTATGCCTTATTAACCCTTCTAAAAGATTTCCCTCTACAGAAGTGAGGCTCACTGGTCTCTAATGTCCTGGATTTGCTCTTGCTCCATTCCTAGATATAGGTATCACCTCTGCTTTTCTCCAGTCATCTAGCAGCGATCCAGTGCTGAGTGAATCTTGAAAAAATAGGTATAATGGCTTGGCTATTACAGAACCCAGTTCCCTCAGTACCCTTGGACGTATTCTATGACTTTATCACTGGCCCAGAAGCAGAATGATGCATCCAAAATTCAGTCATAGGGTCCAGCAGAGGCATCAAAATCAGGAAGGGTCAATGATGGACCAAGTGTAGTATAATTTAAAATTATAGGTAATAAGTAATTTTCAGTTGAATGTTAAAAAAAACAAAAAACAGTTTCCTGCAGTACTCTTTTTTTTTTTTTTTTTTCTTTTTCTGAAGTTGTTAGTCAGCCTCTCTGATCCACCCATTAAGGATATTTTTTTTTTTGTCTTACTCCAGGCTTTAAGGCAGATAACATAAAATACTTTCAGGCTCTGAGCATGTCCAGTTATTTTTAAAATATTATTTGCTTTTAAAGATAATTAGTTCAGAGCTTCAAATGTTCATTAGTAATGCCCTGCCATTACAAGTGTTTTTAGTAGGTAGATTAGAAAGGCTGACTAACAGGTAAAAACTGTAAAATTAAACACATGTTTATCAAGTGAATGTTAATAAAAATAACAAATAATTTTAAATTGCACTATATTTTGAACATTAGCGGTTTCTCTTTAAACAAGCCAAGGATCTCTGCAGCACTCTTCCCATGTCACACAAGACATATTTTCCAAGAATATTTATGGAAAGCCAGGGTGGGTTTTATGTTCTCTACCGGCTCATAAATCGTAGTGGGTAATGAGTTACACGATTCTCATTGCGCGTTTCCTTCCTGTGGCTCTCTCTCTAACGTGCGGCGCTTGTTGCTGTATTGTGACCTGTTTCTAGGTATGGGCGAGGAGTGATTTGTAAGTTCCACAACAAATAGGTTGCACTAACCTGAAAAGGGTGATGAGGTCTTAGCATTAAAGGTAATAGATTTCTTGTGTATCATTTACACTGCAGCCTAGCATTCCATATCATATGAAGTATTTTTTTTGGGGGGGGGGGGATGCTTCAGTTAGATCATTGGTCCCACCCTCATACTAGACTTTGAACTGTTAATTCTCTTGCAATCCTATTCATTTTTGAATATGTAGCCCAGGAATGAAAATTGGTCTTTATAAAACAGTTTTTCCTAGGATATAAGACACTTTGAGAACAAAGCTTAGTTTTATATTATTTTATTAGAAAATCTTTGCAATATTACAACGTTCAATAAAAAGTAACATAAAGATGTTCAAACTTCTATTACACATGTGCGAGAATGTACATAGTCAACAAATACAACTGCAAAATATCTTAGTCTCTGGTTATCGAGATCAATGTCCATCTCTGTTCACATGAAATAAACATATAAAACCAACACAATATAAATATGCGATATTTACACCAACAGTGAAGTTTCAGTCCGTTTCTTCATACACGCATCCTTAGAGGCAGAAAATATAAATAAATGTACAACTATACAATGTGTATACTTTCCAACTTTCAAGTAAAACATATTGACACAACAATGCTTAGTACAGGTAAACCCCATTTATCGCTACCCCGCTGAGCGCTGAGTTGCAATAGTGCTGTCTTGCCTTCTAATGCTTCGCTCAGCGCTAAATCTTGTGATAGAGCGCCAAATCACATCTGTAAAGCCATTGTAGTTTTCCAGAATGCCATGTTCTTGTCTTGTATTCTGTGTTCCTTGAATGAACAGGTTGTATTTGTCATTACATGGCTGTATTTCCTCATAAGGTGGCCTCTGCAAAATAGTATTTTTTTTTATTTTAATACAGGAGTGGACAAACATATAGAAAATATAGTAGTCAGATCAGTGAAGAGCCAGGTAAAGGAAGTATATATAGAACTGTATGTATAATAACTAAAATACAGAGCAATACAAATCTTGAATAGCAGCTCCTGGGACTTGTTCTGTGGCTAATCTCCAAATCCTAAAAAGCAGGATCACTGCTAACATTGGTTAATTGGTTTCCTGTGTCGGTATATAACTAAAGCACCGATATCTGGAAATATATTGTTTGTTTTCTTTCTTTTTGATATTACATGTAGTGGTTCAATAAAATTAAATGACAACTTTAGTGTGTGCATTTGTTATTTGTGAACTATGTTAAAAACAAACAATATTAAGATACATAAATCATGAGCATAAAAGCAATTTTAGAATAGGGGTTGACCAATTTAGCTGAAACTTATGCGCCAGCCAGATTATTTTGGAGCCTGCAAACATTTTTTTTTTTTATGAGCCTATTGTAGTTTGCATAACTTCTAAAACCTTTAGGAGCATAGTAGATGCAACTGGTTACGTTCAGTCGGCATATAAAACTTATAAGGCCTTCTGTTTTATTTGAACAGGAATAGAAACCTTTCTGGAATAACCTAAAGAGCTATTTGGAGAGACTTGCTGCTACTGTATGATTTACTGAGCATAGTCAGGATGTTTGGGTTTGTTCTGCATAAGTCCACACAACCATATAATACATTCCAGTTTATATGAAATTAGCAGTAATGTGAGATATTGAGAAGTCTCCATGAATAGTCTGCTACCTGCTTAACCATTTGTGAATTTGGGCCATTGAACTAGTGTGTTTGAAGCACTTGAATCAAAATGAATAAAGGTAAATAATAGAGGGAGACCTGCTTTTTAAATGAAATTAACACTACTTCAGTGTCTGTGTAATGCGCAAGGGGAGATTTAATAAAGGTATATCTTTACATCCTTTATCAGGTATTCAGCCCAAATAACCTCCAGCATTTTTATGGTGCATTTGACTGCCCACTAAGGTCTGCATCAAATTCATAAGCATTTTATGTTAGAAACTTGGATGGTACATTTGCTAAAAAAACAATCTTAGTTGGGGTTGCTTGTTTTGATTTTATGGTTTCCAATCTATGTTGGTTTGTGTCTCATCCTGCTCCCTTTTGTATGACTTAATCCTGTTTACCGTTGAACCAATGTGTTGCGCAATAATTTTATTTTTCCGATCGTTGTTCACAGGGCTTAAGCATACATGGCTATCAACTGGACCTCATTGTGAAATAGCAGATGTCATATTATGGGTTTAAGCCAGTAGTTATTGCTTATTTGCCATAGTTAGTCATTGAGATGTGAATGACATTTACATTTTAACTTCTGGGTGCTAACTGTTTTATTTCTTTGACGTATGGATTTCCTTGTCCTGACTCCTAAAATGTCTCTTATTTCTTTTTTTGTCTTATGGCTAGATTTGTTGGCTTCTAAGTTTGATATAAGCTATGTAAACTTCAAGCTCCTACCTTGGTGTATATGTGAATTTATTACTTCTTCATTCAGGTTAAATGTGTTCCATTTGATCGTAGTTCATTTTTGTGATTGGTCCTACACACTTTTCAATTTTTGTCCCCTTTTTCATATGAATATTTTTTTTAAACTGGCTTATTTCATTGGTTTAAATTGACTGTTCTGCCTCTGTTCTTCTGACTTGCAGAACTGATACGATACCCATCCTGCTATTTGTTTTGGGTAGACCATTTTTGTTTGAGTGCAGGTCTGTTACTTTTCCCCAGTTCTCTGCCATTTAATCCCCTTTAGATTATAAGTAGCGAGTTTCCAGTCTTGTAGGGTGCTTTGGGATAAAGCACTTTCTGCTAAGATTCTAAGCTCAAAACAGGGCCCCTCAACTTTTTTGAATTTGTTAAACTTGTATTTCCCTTGTTCTTATCCCCTGTATAGCACTATGGAATATGTTGGCTCGATACAAATAAAAGATGATAATAATCATAATATGTAACATTCCATGCTTTAAGGATGTCAGGGGGTTCATACGGATCCTCCCTCCTAGCTGAACCATATATGCTCAAGCAGGGAAATCCTTTTTCCAGGAATTTTACAGGCACTTGAGGACTAATTGTTTCCTGTCTAAGCATTAGGGGGATTCTTATTCCCCCTATACATTATGTCGGTCTTAACAACCATTGTTTAGAAAAGGTCCTTTTAGAGTGAGACAGACCTTACCCCATAACAAGGCGCCCAATCAGAGAACCAACTGACCTTAATAGGTTAGCTCTATGGTCATAATCCACTCCTGAGAGCAACCTATTTTAGCCACTTGTGCCCTTCACAGGGAATATATCCTGTAGTATATCAGTCTGGGCTCACTCACTAAAATGTTCCAGCCCAGAAACACCAGGCAGTTCTACCCTGAACAGGAGAAAAAACAAACCCCAGATGTAAGTTTCGGCCTTAGTTGGGCCTCGTCACGGAGGTGTAGCTGAACTTCCTAAAGGCACAGTGAGCAAGGGGTCCACATCTGGAGCCTGGACTCTTAGAATTTGTATTTCTAGCTCCTAAATATTATCCCAATGTAGAATGTAACTCTGTGAGCCTTCTTTCCAGGCTCCTTAACTATCCCCTTGAGACTGTAAGTTTGAGAGTTTTCAATCTTGTACAGTGCTTTGGAGAAAGCACAATATATGTTTCATTCTAAGCTCAATAACAGGGCCCTACATTATTTTGCATTGTCAATATTGTGTTTGCTTTGTACTTAAAGGGATATCCAAGTTTGCTGATTTTATGAATGCATCTAATGGAGGAGAATCAGAGTATGGGGAAAAAAATGTTTGCATGAATAAAATATACATTTAAAAACTAACCTTGAAGTCAGCTGAATGTCTTGCATTTGCAAACAGTCGACACCCCCAGCCAATCTCTTCTAAAATTAGCATCAGTTATATTCAGTTTGGCCAATCACAGGCAGCATGGTATCCATTTTGGTTTTGGAATTATTTGTTTTGGCCAATTTAGGTTAGTTGAAACTCTTGAATTAACTCTAGTTTCCGGTCTGGTGAAAAGCAGCATGGGATATATAGCAAAGCAGCTGGGAAATGTAGTGCATCACTGACATGTGACAGGAAGCTGCAATTAGATTGGTTGAGCAAGTAAATAGTGGGTTAATATTGCACCCTGGATCCTGCATGCTGATTGGGGGGATCAGATGCCTGTGTAGACCCACTTGAGGTGTCAACATAATCATTGGAGGAATTTTTAGATAATAATGAAAAATAAAATGTTTCATGAGGTTCTACATACATATAGGCTTCTTTTTGCCTATAGAGTACATAAATGTATTTATCCAGCTCACTTAGATATCCATTTAACCCTGTGTAGCGCTGCAGAATGTTACAAATAAAGATGATAATAACTGGATCCCAAGTGTTAGGGAATACCCTTAAAGTGGTTACAATAATAGCTTTAGAAAATAGCTCTAGAGCTGATGTTTGTTGCCAGAATGACATCTGCTATTTTTAAAATATGTATTAAATGCCACTTTGTCACCCATCCTAACAAATGTAAGGGTTTGAGGATGTGTATTCCAGCCTCATTCAGTACTGCGCCTCAGTCCCATACGGGATAAAAAGCTGTCTGGTTATGTTCTCCTTCACAAACAAGGCTGTGCGCATCTGATATATATTTCAGGGACATTAAATAGAAGCCATCACAAAATGCCACATGGGGTGTGAGCCCCTTATTCCCTGACACAGGGATTGGATCTGAATCGGGGCTTTCTGAGAGTTCAAATTCTTAAATAAGCTATTACTTGCTGTTTTTGTTCCAAAGTATTTTGCCATATATAAACTTTCAGCATGTGTCCTTCTATATATCATTGTATCAAAGTGTGTGTGTGTCCATAAAATACTTGCACTAAAATATTACATATCCTTTTTCAAGAATTTATCTTTAACAAACAATCTGGGTTATTTCATTCATGAATAGTGATTTTTGGGCAGGTTCTGAATTGTCCCCATTGACCTAGGCCAGAGTCTCCCCACGGCTACCTTAATAGGGGTGGCAGTACAGGATTCTTAACTACTTATTAAAACACAACCTAAAATTGTTTTGTTTTTCAAGGAAGTTTAGATTTTAATTACTATTTTGTAACGCAAAAAAACAACAACAAATAGACAAATAATGTAGTCATTTTTAAATATGGGCTTTTAAATTAATTGGGGGGAGGGGGTGTTCTAGGCTGTTTTTTAGAATTAATTTGAAGTCCTGGTATAAATATTGTAGACTGAGGTTGAATGCTAATGCAAATAAAGTACTCTTGTGTTTTTGTTTTGTTTGTTTTTTTTCCGTTTAGTTTTCACTTTTAATTTCCTGGGTTGTGCAAGTGCAGACAAGGGTGTCATTAACAGGAATGTATCCTAGTGAGCCCAGCCGTAACCAATGCAAAGACTGACTGCTCGGCACATGTATGCTCTTGCCTGTCTGTTTATATTGCTGGGACTTGCGCCCAGGGCCGTGTTGCATAAGTTACTTTCTTTCCATTGTTATTTATTGCCTGTTTTGTTTGTTTGTGAATAATGCCATGTGTGTTTAAGATGCAGCCTTGCCTATTTATGATTTTTTTGTTGTTGTTTTACAAAATGCAACTAGGACTCGGGTTTCACATTTTAATTTAATTTTTTATTTTTTTTTAATTATTATTTGAAAGCGTGCACCCACTAGAAAAAAAATGGTTTCCACACCACCAGGTTACCTTGTACTAACCAATAGAAAAACCTAATTAATTTTTTTTTTAACCTTCAAGCCAACAGCAGCCCAGTGCAGAAATCCAGAGCAGCCCTGCCTGAGCTGCTTCCTTGTGGTGAGAACAAGTAACTACACACCTCATGATGCTTTGTTGCAGCGACTGCTTCCCCACCTATCTCTTGCCACAACAAATTTTGAATTTTATGCTAATTTAGCTTTGGTTTTCAGGGGCCCATACAAGCAAAATAGAACAATTTATAATAGATGTGTACAAACTTATAATGTGATGCCATTTTCATTGTTTTATAACAGATTTTAAATGTTTTCAATATTTTGGTTGCAGCGAGGAGAGTTCGCCGTGTGTAAAGTGATTTTTGGTCCTTGCAGAACCTGCTAAGTAAAAGAATCTCGATACAGCTGTTGGTTAGGACAGTTTGACAATTAACTGAACAACATAAGAACTGTTATAATAGTGAAATATGCATCAATTAAAAAAAAAAAAAAAAAGTTTTTCCCTTTCAATAAATGCTTTACTAAGCATGTGATGGGTCTGTGGCCAAGAGTGCAGCTCAAGTCTAGCCTAATATTCTTGAATGATGCCTTTGTTAGGCAGTCCAGACTTCCCTTTGGTGGATCATCATTATTAGGGCTGTTTGCTTAAGAAACACCAACATTAACTTGAGCATTATATGCAAGGGCTAGCGTGAATACAATGGGAGAACAGATATTGTGCCTCGTTGTGTACACCATAATATATTAGAAAAATGGGTGCAACGAATTTAAGGTCCATGATCCTGAAATATGAAAGTGTTTCTTAATTTCATGGTGGATACCGTCAGTTAAACAGGTTTGTAGAACATTATAAAGCCATTGAGCCACTGGCTCCTAATAGTCTACCTTTGGATGTTTTTTTTATATGCATCTATATACATCCATCCCTGACTCCTTGTATAAATTTGTCAACCCTCGTATCTGCTGTCTTTCATAAAAGATCCCTCCATTGCATCTTTTAATCCAGGAGCAATATACATAATATATGCTTATCCAGATTACACCACATACATAAATGAACAGAAATGGTAGACTGAAATGAGCACAACTCTTTCTGAAAATATCTGGAACAACATTCTCTTTCAAAATTAACACTATAGTCAAATAGCTGCCTTGCGGGAGACTTGCTAAAGGTGTTACATAGGACTAACTTGACACATCACACCTATACCTCACAAGCCATTACTCTTATGCCAGATAATTGCACATCTGCATACCTGTTGGATCAGTCAGGCAGTGTAATCTATACAGTATGCAGTTTGTGATATAAAATTCTCACTTTTCAGTTGGCACCCCAGTCTGTGTTCTATTGCTCATCCAAAGGAACAAAACTTCAAAGGTTGCAAAAAAATAATGTACATATCCAGTGCAGCTAGCCTTTGTATGGCTCACCTCTGGACGAGGCCATTTATTCCTCAAATGGTTCATGTGGCTGTCAATGAAGGACTTGCAACCAGTACTCTGTGGATGGAGTCTTGTTATGGGCACTTTCTAGGAGTTGTTTTTATCAAAGGCTGGCATGGAGAAGAGGTTATTCCTTGATCTTGACCCTCTCTCTTTTTTAATGAACACGGTATACTTTGATTCTTCCCGACCTTACCTTTTTTCTATAAGAAATAACTGCATTGTTGTGGTAGCAGCCACACTCGGACATGTAATGCTTTGTTAAATCTTTATTTATCTTATATTCTCAAGTCTTCCTGAAAGCCTGGACCTGTATTTGTTTGTTTTTTTGCAATCTAAAGTTTTTGTCTATATCCAAGTTTATCCTGCCCACTGGCTGTTGCATGAGTATTGGCAGATATCAGAGTGCATTGCCGTGTTGTGGTGATTCTCTATGGGGAATGCTGCAGATTTTCCCTGGACTGTATTTACACTGCATTGACCAGTAAACCCATAACTTTCCTGTTTAGGTGAGTCCAGCATTCCATGCCTGCACAGGTAGATTTAAGGGTTATTTATTTTCTTTTGATCGCTACAGAGCTGCAGCACCGGAGCGGAGCAACAACCCTCCTGAGCTGGTCTGCATTGCCCAAATTCCAGAGAGAACTGAAACCTGAATGTTATACCCTTTATCCTAGAAATATAAACAATCTTACCATTAACTTGAATGGGGGACATAACCCTACAACCTGATTAGTTGCAGTAACGTGGTCAGTCTGTGATGCATGTGAACACAGATTTGATTTTATTATGTGCATTTTTCACTGAGGATCCTATTGTAAAAATAATGCTTTTAGGAGTTCATTGCTGTGATGTGGTCTGATTTGTGCTGCATTAAGTTGCCCTTTAATAACACCTGAAATATGCTTAGTTATACCTTTGTGTAACCTGGTCCCACTACATATGTGGCTCTGCAAGGTGCTGTGGCTCTCTTCGGCCATTTGAGGAGTTCCTCCACAATACCAGTCTGTGTGCCGCCCGTATCTTGAGTGCAAGGCAGGAATCTGCACAGCTCTGCCTTTGTGTGTCTGAGCAGGTTCACCAAAGTTCAAGTGACGACATTGCAAATCAGTGTTTGTTCTGGAAAACTGCAGGTGAAAGCCATTTTTAAAGCAACCACACCTTCCTCCCATCTCCTGTAGTGGGAACATGTTTGAAAAGCTTGGAGAAAGCTGTATTTTAGATTATTATTGGGGCTTCTTAATAAGCTTTCTAGGTTTTCAGAAGGTGCAGACAGACTGGCATGACCAAGCATTTGCTTCTTGGTAAAGTAATATGCTTCTCCCAGTTTACATTCAGCCTACATTAGCAAGGCCCAATTAAATTTAGCTTGACCTAATTTGTTGACTTAATGGAAAAAAGAATTCACTCCATGGCCTGAACCAGAATGAAAAGGGATCATGTCCCAAAGGACTCCTAGAAGAGAGTGTCTGCAGGCACATTGAGCAAGGCCCCATCCACTATGTGAGGGAGGCGGCTGTATCTTGGACTAGATAATAAACTGAGATAGAAGAATCCGAAATCTATAGCTATCAAACCTCATGGGAAATGGCATCTCCCAATGGAGCGTCGCTCTTGTATATGTTATTGGATGTACAGGTAGATAAGAACTATTTAATCCATCCAAACATTGCTCATTATTCGATCTATGTAGAAAAACTGTGCCAGATTTATTTGCTTATATATTTTGACAAATCCAAGACCATACCAAGTATATAAACAGTCTGTAGGCCCCATAGAACTTAATATGTTATTATAAAATGGGATTATTTTATAATGTTGTATCGGCATGTATTGCTATATTCTGGTGTCTCATACCCGCTGTATTCAGTGTATTTCCTCTTGAATAAAGCTCGGAGTAAGATTGACGAACTTTATAAATAAATGTTAACGAGAAATGGGACACAACTTTTTTTTTTTTTTTGCATTCTGGGAAGCTGAGCAGGGACGTGCAAATGTGCCCACAAATGCTGTGTTCTTAAATCCATAACCATTTCAAATATGGCTTCCTTTTAAGCTTGTGCCCGCTGCATTACACCTCTTTTTTTTCAAAGCCAAGGTTGGATAGATATATATCTATTACACACACCCCTACCTACCGTTTGACGTATTCTATATTAGGGGTTAACAAAGTCGTTCTAAGAGGTATAGATAGATATATGTACAATTGCCAAAAAATATTTGGAGCCCAAAAGTAAAAGTCATATTGTTGTAAAGGGGTTGTAGAGACCTTTTTAAAGGGGCACTATAGTGATCATAAAAAGGGTTTAATTTATTTATTAACTGATTTTGCAATACATTTGCATTATAATGATTAGGACTTAAGCGGATATGTCACATCCCCTATATGTTGCCTGTAATGTGGGAGATAATCTGCCCAGGATGTTGTACTGATGGGGTCTTTATCGGCCTCCCTGCAAGTAATTGTCAGTACAGCCTCCTGTGGCTACTTTAGGAAAACCAAGAAACAAATAGGTTCTGCACGGGAGTCTTTCCAATCCCACCTAATAAGAGTAGAGAGAAGCTGCTCTGCTAGTCCCTGAAACACTAAAATTCAACATACAATGTAAAATTTCCAGTTGAGTTTTTTTTTTAATACTTTTTATTGCTAATCCGTATGGAAACAAATGAAATCCTATTGTATGTGCACTACCATGGTCCCTTAAAGATGCATATTTTGCTGCCACAGTTTGCCTGCTGATGCTGTGCAAATGCAAGCAGTGCCCACAGATCGGGCCGATATCGGCTTTTCCAGCAGAGTATGTGAGAGCACTTTTAAAGCGGAATGAACCATCTCTATAGCAACAGCCGCGTGTTCCCATTTCTACATAGCCATCTTCTGAAGGCTTCATTCTCACTCGAGCTGCATGTCAGGCTATTATAGCACTGGTATAAACCTGTCGATTCAATCATTAAACATCTTGGAGGTCTGTACAAAATAATGTGGCCAAAATATGTCCTTACTTACACAGAATATGTATAAAACTAGTAAACTTATCCATTTTTCTAAATGGTATTTTAAATAACTAAACTTAATTGGCAAATATTTACACCTTTTTACGTTGCCATTTTATATGCGATTGTTTTCTATTGCAGGGTTCTCCTTCCTTACAGATTATTCAGTCTTTTCCTTTGTCAGTAGCATGTGACCTTTGTAAACAAATGTGCTTTCCATTAGTCCTGTTAAAAGTACTGTCAGCTACCACATTCAAACTATGCAGACAGGAGCTTCATCTTCACTTAAATCTTTGTCTTATCTTAAAACGTTGATCAACAGAAACCAAAATGGTAGCTTGTGCAAGCAATTTGCCAAAGAATTATTCCATGCATGTGACCTCTGTAGCTCATGCAGACTGTGAAGATCAGTGTGTCAAATTAGCCTGTCTGACCTTTGTAAAGTATGTTGAAGAATGTTGCCAATGATTGGTCGCTATGAGTGCAAGCACTGTACCTAGAAGTACACTGTCTTCATGAGCTGCAGAGACAAACCAGTTTAAAATCTTACAAATATTTCTAACCGTACCCCCCTCCCCTTCAGATCTTGTAAGCACTTTTTAATAAAATAAAGTACATAAAAGTAAATAGATACATAAGTATATTACAGTGGGCCCTCCACATTTGCGGACCTGACATGCGCAGGTTTTTCTTCTTGTCCGTAATAACGCGAGATCTGGCCAGGGAGCCCTGCGCTGAGGTGCAGAGGGGGAAGCAAAACCCAACCCCCTTGCCTCAAAAGGACGCTTGGACGGCCAAATGCAGCGTTTCCCCGCTGGGTGAGTTCCACCCACCCTTTCCCAAGGGACAAAACGTGGGTTAACTGTTAGTTTACAACGTTTGTGTTTTTGCACATTCGCGGGAAGGGAACCACCTTCAAATTGGTTTATTTTAAAAACACATGTTATGTAGAATTGCCATCTACCAGATGTAGTAAAAAAAAGTAGTTAGAAGTATTTTGTGGTGCCTGATAATATGTATTTGATCTATTTGTTTTCTGTTTATACGTAAAAGTTCATTACAGTGTGAAACCTCTAGGTTTTACAAACTTGTTCCAAGAGCATCTTACAAGATTGTATAATTAGAAATATATTTTGTATACAATTGATTAAAGTTTTATAATCTTGTCTATCAATACCAAATGCTTCTTGGAGTGGATGCCATTGTGTTATACGTTGGAAGATGAATTTACAGCTTCTAAAAAGTATTTTTGGGAGAAGTTTGCGTTTCAAGAGCAATGTTCTGTTTAAAGAAATGCTCTAATATATTGGACAGGATTCATTGGAGGAATATGATGATCCACCAATCCAAAGTTGTCCACCCTTTTAATAGGACTTGGGGAATGCCGAGCTACCAAGCGTGTCATGACGTGGAGACCAGTGAGTAGGTAGTGGTTGACCTTTTGGATTTATTCCAGGTTAATATATATAATGGTCAGCCAAGACTGGTAATGTGTCAAAGATGTAGTAAGTGTATTTTATACATTACAGGAGTGGAGGCAAACATGCATAGCATAAGGGATCGGTAATCAACAAACGAGAACCAAAGCAAAATGGCTGCACGTTGGATGTTCACAACTATGTGGAAAAAGTTAAAAGGAAGCACAAGTGTGTATTAGGTCTGTTGAAACATGGCTCCAGGTCAGCTAAGTGTAGCAATGCCATCTACCAAAAAGCACAGCCTTAAGGGCACTGTAAGCACCTGGTTAATTACCTACATAGTCATTTATAGCACTCAAAATCAAGCAGAAAAGTTGTAAAGACTTCATTTGAAGCTCTTAAATATTTATTCTTGATTTTGAATGCTTTGGTGTTTTATAGCACTCATGACACGCTGAGCTTATGGGGACAAGCTCTAAGATCCTGAAGGGACGAAAAACTACAAGACCCCTCTTAATGTTTATATACTCTAATTTTTTTTCCCTTTTGCCGTTAGAATATTTGTTTTAAAGGGACTAAAGGAATAATATGACAGAATCTGCGGTGCAAAGTGCTGTAATGAATCTTAGTACAATAATTCAGTAATGTCTGAAATGATGATCTGTTATCATTTGAGCTGAATGGCTGTACCATGCCCCTACCACCCTTCTGGAAATTATATATACTTATGTAATGGAGTCCCTCAGAGGTGTGTGTGCTCATCTAGAGGAGGTGAATACAGTAAATATTCATGGGCATAGGAAGCCTAATTAGAGAGCTGTACATAGTTTACTAAATGTTATAATGATGCAATCGGGTAGGGCCTCAGGACTTAGTCTGTATATGTGAGTGGGTGAAAGGATAAATGGTCACTTTAAGGGGGCCTCACATTTGAAGCATGTGGCAATCGAGCAACATTTGCTGCAGTGTAAGCAATTCACAAAATCATTTTTGGACAAATTTAGAATTTTTCCTTATACGTATTTCAAAGTTTCCATCTTGTCTACTTTACTTATTTCTTAACAGCTAGAAGAAGCTAGAAGCCTGATGGTCGAGCTTCACTTCAGTGGAGGGGTGGGGTGATGGAAAATGTATTGACTAATTTAATCTTACAGTTTTTCCCTATACCCTTCCCCGCATACGCTTAGGCGCAGAAAGCTTGTATCAATATTTGCAAGCCTGCCCCTGTAGAAATGTAAATGCCTCTCACCCAAATTTCAAGAAATATAGTGGATAATGTCGCTGTCTAACCAAGTTTTCAAATCTTATTTTTCTAATTAAAAACTACCTTTGAGTATTTCCCTATATATAGTGTGTGTTTTGAGAACTTGGGAGTCTGATTGATTAAGATCATAATTAAGAAAGGTAAACGCATAAAGCCAATTTAAGTAGTAATAGTTTTTATGTTTCTGGTGGACCCTAGAGGCATTTATGATATCTTAGTATAAGTTGTGTGTGAGATGTGTTTACATTTCTGAATAGCAGTGCTTGTATCCTATAAAGCAAGCAGCCTGCTTCTGTCCAGGTGAGGAAGAAGGGGGGGTGGTGGTGTTTTTACTCAGATCTATGTGTTTATAAAGCCCTATTTCTTCAATAAAAACAGTCTTCATGATCCATCTCTGAGGGATGCAATAAAAACCAAATGGATTCCTCTATTCATAAAGAGTCTTCAAAAACTCTGATTTGCTCTCAAATATTGTCCATGGCTTACACAACTGACAGTGTTAGTTTGTTACATATTAAGTATCTTTTGTGAGCTATACTGCTCCTTTAATGCTGTCCCCCGTTTCTGCAGCAGGGCATTAATGCCATATTACACAGCCACAGAAGCAATGGTCTCCTAGCCGTGCTCACACAGCTCCTTAATGCCTTGCTCTCTTCCCATGCGAGGGGAGTAACTGCTTTTGTGTTCAGACTGGGGAGCCTCAAATTCCAGAGGCATTACACTGGCGGATTTAATGAATTAGAGTCTGAGCCCTCCGCAGCAGATGTGACACAGCTCTGTACGGCTGCTTCTCCTCCAGAAGTGATTTTTTTTTCTTTTTGCGTATATTTTCCAGCTTCCTTTGTGCTCGCTCCTTTCTCGCGCCAGGAGAGAGTGAGGGGGTGAATGAGGAATGTTGGGAGTCGCTGGTTTCTACAGTAACTGCTTGCTTACAATCTGGCTCGCTGACTACTTGCTCTGCATTTCCTGTAGCCATTGCATTGTTCTTGTGGGTTGGCAGCATTCCTTCAATCTTGGGCTTTCCATTCATTGAGCAGTTTGGGAATCTGTAAAGCTTATTGCTGGACAGTTTCTCATTCATACCTTTTTATAACTCTCTTAAAGGATCACGGTGGTCATTGTTTTCTATATTGTCTAAATAAGCATGATCATATCAAAAATGTTATTGGAAAGCAAAAAATAAACTAAACGCAACCTTTACACTGTCAGCAATTTGTCTTTGCAGAATACTTTGACTCTGTGTGATTGTCTGCTCCTGTTTATTTCCTTTAGTGGGTGTGCGCTTGTAAATGGAGTTTGCGAGCAGTGGTAGTAGTTACTGCCACATTCCCAATGTGCATATGTATTAAGTCTCCTGCCACCTTGAGAAGATCATCTACTTAAAGCAAACTGGTAGATTCAACTGGAGCATACATTTTATATTAAAAGTAGTACATTAGAAGCTGTGTGTTTGTTTATTTAAATTCTAAACCATTCTTCAAGAGCAGCCGTTCCATCCTGGAAGGCCACACACATGCCTGGATTTGAGGATTTCCTTTCTGTGCACAGGTGAGTCAATCCGGATGACTTTAGAAGTCATAGTCTCACCTTTGCTCCAATACTGGCCTGTGTGAGTGGCCCTCCGGGACTGAACTTGCGCACCTCTGTTCAATGAGTACAGTTAGAAAAAGAAAATACAACCACAGTCCTCCAAGTGAATTGCAGTCGGCACTCATGACTTTGCTTGTCTGCACTTGAAGCTGGAAATTAACAAATTGGGGAGCTCTTTGTAAGATAGCCAAGACTATCACTTGTTACAATATGTATTTAGTACAGGATGAAAATCTGCATTTTGTCCATTTCTAGTTCTTTAAAATATAAAACTGAAAATCTGACCGTGTCTCTTTAATAAATCAGGCCAGTGTATTTATAAACAAAAGGGAAATGTGCTCTGCGCAGCTTGTATCACTTGGCGAGCGTCTGTAGGAGCTGAATGAGTCCTTGAAAGAGCACTGGGTGATGATCACACAACCAGGCCCAGCCTCTCTCCCCTCCCACCAGCAGAAACAAGTCCCTGGTTTAAAATAGCTCCTGAAGCCTGCCAAGGTCTCCTGGTTCCAGGCATCCCGATATGTGCACCACGGAGCTGCAGTATGATTGATAGCACTTGTCTGTGTTTTGTCCTGTGTTGTTCAACATAAAGCAGCCTTGAACTAGTGGAGCGTAACAGCACAAACAGAATAAAGTCCATTAAATATAATGCATTCTTTGTACTGCCCCAGACTGAGGGAAAATCATCTATTCAGTGACATGCTCCATCTTATCTATTCTAAGGGAACTGTAGATTTTTTTGTTTTTAAATCCACACAAAGATCAAGCAAGCCATATGTTATATCTGATATAACAAGCATTTAAAGTAAAGAAAAAATATTCATAAAAGAAAAGGCCCTCCCATTACTCTGCTTTTCTCTTATGTAAAAATATATGCAAATGCCCCCCTGACCAAAAGGAACATTATCCATGATGTCACATCGAATGTCTGCTCTGGATTTCACTGCTTATTTATTTATTCAGTATTTCTTCTAACTTGAAAAAGAGTTACTTTTGAAAGCTTATCTTCTTATTTAATAGGTTTGTCCAAAAAAACAAGTTCTCACTATATACTACAATACTCTGAGACACACACTCTTGCCTACCTACCTACCTACCTTAGTTCTCCACCTTAATCCGTTCCGCACAGCAGGATGAGTACCAAACTCCCATAAGGAGTAATGTAAAGTGGTTTTAGCAAATGCAACGAGTACCAAGGTTTTTTGTTCATCCAGATGGGTTAAGTATGGAAAATGTTGAGTTCCGACGAGGTTGAAAACCAAGGTTCCCCATTGTTTTGAAGTTTTTGTCAAATACAGGAATTATTTTTAGAAATAGACCTGTCAAACTAAATCATATTTTTTCACAGAGACTTATTACCATTATTGCATTAATAGTTTTGAAGCAGTAATAATATCCATCACTTGATAATTTGTGATTTAATTATAGTAAATATGTACAAAGATAATTTAAAAGGCATGAAACATAGCTGCCCTACCAAAGCTGCAGACATGCTGTAGTCTTGTAACCCACCACCACCACCAATGAAAGACTGTAGGAACTTGCTTTAGTAAAACCACTTTATGTCTGTACGTTCTTAAACCCTGAATGTGTTTCAGCCTTGACCCAGAACGGATTAGGCTGACTGGACAGCCTAATGTAATGACAAACCACGTCAGTGACCAAGCAGTGACTGGACGTTGTGTTACAGATCAGTGACTCGCAGAAAGATGTGTAGTTTTACTTTAATGGCTCCTTTCTACTGGGTTTTATTGCAACAAATGGTCTTCTTTTGGCTCATCAACATTGTCATTGTATAACCCTTTATATTTAGAACTGCATAGATTTGTATGTATGTATCTGATTAGCTGGCCTCATTGCTTGGGCATTGGTAAAGGGTGGAGACCCCTCCCAAATACTTGTCTTTGAACATGCTCTGTAAAGGACTTTGGTCAGATTTTTCTGTATGATGCTTTTGATAATGGGCAAAATGATTTTTGAAAGTAAAAATAAAGCGCGCCAACATTTTTCACTTATGTGCAATTCTTTACTGCAGCTTTCACTTTTTTCTTTACAAACGTCCTGTGTATTCAAAGTCTCCTCCCACCTCAGGAAGTAATTATCTAGAAACTATAATGGTAGATTAACCACCACATAGTTGCAAATGAAAGTAATGCATTTAACATATTTTTTTATTATAAAAACATGTTGCACATTTTAAAATGTAGCTCTTTAAAAGCGAATATTTCATGTAAAAACAAGGCCTGTATTTCAACGTGGTCTGAAACTCATAAAGCTTAGCACCCTGAAAGATTTGTTAAAATAGTAGTATGTTCACATTAATATATTATATACTTTAATATGTAGAAGGCCAGGCTCCTGGGGATTTTCCATAGCGATGGGATCTGTATGTGTGTCTATACATTTGTGTGTTGCCAAAGAGGATTAGAACGGCCTCATTTGGTACGGTTACAAGTCCTACCTACTCTCACATTCCTCTGCTCCTGTGGTATTTGTGGTTTTCAAGTATTTTATACACAGAATCTGCAGATTAACTTCTGTACTTTTCATGCACTACTATTGTAGTGCAGGTCCATCAGTACCTGTGTATTGGGTTTTTGGGGTTTGTATATTGGCTACTTATCTCACACAGCTAAAATTGCCACCTTGTTGACTGTATTTTGTATTTGTGTGATGTCTTGACCAGTTCTGAACTACTACTACATTTATAAAGTGCAAACAGATTCTAGTGGTACAGTAAACATGCAGATAACCTTTAACAAAGATTTGAAACATATAATACGCTTCTAGATAAATTACCTAAAATATGCAGCTGTGCATCAGTGGCAAGTACCATTTTGGTTTCTGCTGATCTACTTCTATAACTGCATGGAGACTTTGAATGTAGGAGCAGCTACAACTGCTGCAGTGGATATGTGTAAGCTTGAAATGACAGTGTTTTCAGTTGGTCTAATTGATATCTGTTTACAGTGACACTGTACTGTTGATGCAAGAAGCAGCTCAGTAAAGAAAATTAAAAATCTGTGTCATTATAGGGGAGTTCGGACTAGGGGTCTATAGAGTGAAATTGGTACCTCTCTTTCTGCTGCAAATGTATCTTCCAGTAAACGAAGCTTGCTGTTGTTCGTTTAGTTAAAGCGTGGACAAACATGGCAGAAAGTAAGTCTATTTCACTTTTATGACTGTGATTGTCTGCTCTCTTGTGTATCCATTTGATGCAGGTTTCAGAGCGGGAGTTATTCTAATTCCCATTAGCACAAAGATTAAAAGTATGAGCAAATTACCAAAAAATAATTAGAATGATTAAAGCATGCACTTTTAGATGCTTCATAGATCATGGGGGATCAGAGCCATTTTATCCCTTGAGGTTTTCTGGTCCCCCATAAAGTAAACTCGAAGAATAAATCGAAATAGAAGTGCTTTGTTTTCTAGTTGTTGTCGGTGGCAGGAAGCAGGAGGCGGGCGCTCATTTTACTCTGCATTCAGTACCTAAAAACAGCTCCCCTCTTAGCTCCTCTCACCTTCTGCTACAGTTGACTGCGTCTTAGCATGTTGGAAGTGTTCAGAATGGCTAATTACTGAGAGTTAATTGCACTCAGTCTCTGCAAGCTTAAAGGCATATAGCACACTGTGTATGTGATGATTCTGCAGTAATCTGTTGTTTGTACAGTCATTAGATCTGGTGGTTTCTAACCATTATTGATTGCAAGGAAATTATTGCACAAACATTCTGCTAACAGAGTAACTAATCAGCAGTCTTTCACCTCAGATCCCTCCCCTCTCTCACTGAATAAAAATCTTTCTGACTTTCACTTTCTCCCTGACCCTTGCTATTCCTTATCTGTTACTCTTCCCCAGGTATTTGCCCTTTCATTCCCTTTAGATTGTAAGTAGCGAGTTTCCAGTCTTGTAGGGATCTTTGGGGGAAAAAAATCATTTTCTGATAAGAGTCTAAGCTCAAAACAGGGCCCTTCAATCTCTGAAATTGTTAATATTGTATTTCCCTTGTTCTTACCCCCTGTGCAGAGCTACGGAATATGTTGGTGCAAGACAAATAAAAGTTGATGATGATAATAATAATAATAATAATAATACTTCAGAGAGATTACTACTAGTCTTGTTCTCTCTGAGCTACTCTGCCATACTAAAAAACAGGTGCAAAACTTCCTACTGGTTCCTAATCTTTTTAGTTTATTCTATGTGTTTCAATATATAATCCATACACTGGCTCAAAAGAAAAGTGTGAATGATTCCTAAGTTTCGGATACATATGTTAACCCCTGCAGTCATGCCAGAAAAAGATCATCTGACAGGAGCTTTTACGCTAGTGGATCTCCTCTGTTTTTTGTTACCTTTGTATGCCCATTAGGCTTTAAGATCCAGAACATTTGGAGCTCGGTGATACTGCACGTGAAGGCCCAAATTTTCCATTTAATTTCAAACGGATTTGGGTAGAGTGCACTTTAACTTCAGATAAGTATGTTTTAAAATGTTAGTTTGTCGTAATCTTTATCCTGACAGACCCGCAGATAAGGTCTCATAGACCAGTAGCAATCCTAGGATGTGCTTTTGAGAACCACTGGCTCAGAATATAGGGTCCATTAAAAAAAAAAATGAAGACTTTTTTTTTTTTTACATGTTCAAATATGTTATGACTTCATTCTAAAGCAACCATGTGTTGCATGCCAGCCCTTCTTCTTCAGTAAAGCAAGACCATCACGATATTCTTGGAACTTAAATTTGATGCAACATAATGTACAAATCCTTTTTCTTTTTTTTTTTCTTTTTTTTATCTTTTTCCATTTTGTCAGAACCCATTTTTAATGAAAATTTATTATAAATGATTGGTTTTCCTTTAGGATTCTGATTATAGGCTTCGGAGTAGTTTTTGTATTAGACTTTTTTTTTTTGATATTCTGTTCATATTTGCTCTGACATGCTCCTGCCCGTTGGTTAAACCTCAGAGTCTGTGTGCAGATGTCTTGTCAAGTGGAAGGGAGTCTTGGACACTGAAATCAGCTGAGGTGCACTGTGTATTTCTGTCATTATTTTTACAGTATATACCTAATTGAGTTGGTTACCCCATCAGAGGATCCCTCTCATTTGACATGAGCGTTAAGAACACATGGGAATTTGATGACTATCCATTCTGGTTACGGAAGGCAAACAGAAAAAAAAAACACTGGCAATTGTCTCAACGGGGGGGGGGGGAAATAAAAATTCCTTCCTGACCCCAGATACTGGCAATCGCATTCTTCCCTGGATCATTACTGTTCAATGAGCAATATTCTTTTGACCTTGGTAGTAGTATTTTTGGATTATAAAAATATGCTATGTCTTCTGGATAAAAAATCAGTCTCCTCACATCCAATCCCATTGCAATCATGAGACATTTCCAAAATCCATCCATTTCTGGCAATCCTTCACTCACACTACTTGCTAAAATGAAGTTCAGAATCCTGACACTCCTTTACAAAACCCTCCAACGCTGCACCCTTCTACACATGGGGTTTAATCTCCAAATACTCCCATAATGCCCCCTCCACTCCATCCATAATGTACATGTCTTCTATCATCCCCTCCTCATACAAGACCTTTTTCTTGTGCATCCCCATCCTGTGGAATTCTCAAGACGGGTTTTAAACATTCCCTGAAAACGAATTTACGTAAGCAACTTGTTCCCTAATATCAGGGTTTCAAATAACATTAAAGAATCCTGTCTGTAACTTTTTTTCATATTTGCCTTATTTAATCACTGTATCCCCAGTACCTAGTGCTACTGAATATTTGCATTTTATAAATGAATTTTAATAATCATAGAGGATCTTAGCCCCTTATCAGTCTCATATACACAGCTATCTTACTTAAAGGTATATAGATGTTTTGTGGCTCATGAATGCATCTGATTAGAATCAAAAAAGAAAATTCAAAATAAACCTTTAACTTATCTGAACATTTGCAACCTTTCTTCAGTTTTTGGCAGTTTATTTTGAGAAGGAAGCCCCTGAAAATCCAAGCTAAATTAGCATAACTTTCATAAATTGCTGTGGCCAATCAGAGGCGGTTACAATACACACCTCTCCTCCATGGAATGAAGCAGCTCAGGGAATGATGCTCTGCATCTTTGCACTTTTGTGCTACTGGCAGGAAGGTTAGTATTAGGGTTAAACATAGTTGAATGCAGCTTTTCTATTGGTAGGTACTAGGTGCCTATGTAGGCAGCTCTGGGGGTGTGGAAAAACAAATAAAAATACAAATCTGTGTATAGAATTACTCCATGTAATGTGTGTTTCTGATATAAGCAGTATGTATTGGATTAGAAAAAGGTAAAAACTGAGAATCTTCCATATACCTTTAAGTATATGAATTGAAAACCGCACAGTCAGGTCTATAATATAGCATATATACTTTCTTGGTGAAGTTGACATCCTCAATTAAAATACCTTTTTTTCTGCAGTTTGGCAAGGTTTACTTCTATAATAACACACAATGGTAATACTGGAATCCATGCTCTGCAGCTTTCATCACGTGCAATCTATAAAGAATTAATTTTGAATTCATTAAGTCACAATACACTGCTCCAGATCTGCATCCTTATTCAGCAGTAGTTGATAAAGAGAAGCAATAAGCAGTTGCCTAGGTAAGTGTGCACTGGATAATAACTGCTCTTCTCTGAGCTATACTGTGACCACTAAACACTTCCTCTCCGTTTTTAGTAGTATCCTATCCAGTGTTATGCGGTTTAGGAGGAAGTAAACATTTCCTGTCCTTGAGATCCAAAGCAAAATATGACCCTGCTAGCTTTGTATGAGATGTATACAGACTGCATCTGGAAGTAATAAAGTCTGCTCTCCTCCCTGTCGGTGAGCTGCTTGCACAGAGAGAACATGATATACTTTGTCTGCTTAATCTTGATTACTGAGACAGACAGGCTTTTGCTGGCTGGCACTGTACCCTAATTCAAGGCTATGGCACATATACCTATATGGACCCCATGAGTGCATTTGATGCAGAAAGGTGGTACATTTGGAGCCTTATGTGCATGTCTCTCTTCAGACTCCTTGGAGGCAGTTTAAATGCGGTTTACTGAATAATTGTGTGTGTCTGCTCAGGGTTATGTAGATTTACTAAGAAATGCTTTTTGTTTCCAATTGACATAGATATGACAGCACATAAGACCCTAAAGGTCCATCTACTCTGTGAATTCTGTCTACCACAGATTGTTGGCTTATTTAAACTTAAAGGGCCAGTTAATACAGTACAACTTAAGCAAACCATTGTACACTTCTCATAATACAATGTTGAAATACTTATATATAATAAGATTTTTTTAAATACATTCTTTTTTTTACATTTTTTTAGAGTAATTTAGAAATTAAATCTCTGTTTACATGAGACTCTGACTTTCCCTCAAAGTCAGAACAGCTTTAACCCTTGACTAATTCATCTGTGCAGGGAAATGTCTTATGGATTCAGCTAAAAATGACAGTTGGGGTTAAAATCTTCTGGTATATTCCTGAAGTTCAGAGAAAAACAATAAATCTTTGTGCTTCTGAAGTCTACACCCACCAGCTAGTGTCAGCATATGTTGTCAATCATGAAACAGCAGTGTGTTTGTAATTTTGTTTGTAACTTTGCATGACATACAAGAATACTTGGATGCTGAAGATTTGTATACAGTCGTTCTGTGGGCAAGAACCAAACATAAAAGCCAGGGAAGGGATTATATAGAATAACTAAAATCTTAGGAACCTGCAGTAACATTTTAGGAGTCCTGGGATTTGCAAAGCCCTGATTTGGGAGATCTGGGGTAGTTGACTCAAAAATAGGCTAGCAGATGTCTGAGTTCTTGTTTTGTGGCTACCTACATATCCTGACATTGTGGTGTATGGATGAGTGTTTGTATCATACCCAAGTGTTCCTTTTATTTAAATTCCAACATGTCTTTTCATTAATTATGCAGAATACATTTGTAAGAGTAAGTTGAAGTAATAACCTGGCTGCTTGGGTTTATTGTGTATTATCTAGAGGAGATCTAGGGGCCGCACTGTCTGGTCATTGGTTGGAAGGACATTACATACGTGAGTGCCAAGACGGATTGTGATATGCTGGAGGTAGCCTCTATTTAGGATATTGCTACAGAAAACAAACTTGGATGCTCTCAATAGGGAAATTATGTATGTAAAGTGGCACAGTAATGGTATCTAATATGCTATAATGTAAAGCTATAGGTAATAAGTACATTATAACTTGATTGTTAAAATTATAATTGTTCCTATAGTGAACTTAGTCTTTCTAATCCTCCTTTTTAATGACATTGTGTTATCTCTTGCAAATTGAGAGATCATTGCCATTAATTGATCCACCCCTACCCTAGGCTCTAATTCTATTCAGTGTAGGCCATGTGCAAAACAAAAGAATGAGCTTGCTCAGACGCCATTATCTTTTCAATGTAGGTACTCTATGGGGTCTGAGCACTCCCAGTCTTTGTTTTGCACATGGTGTTCACTGAAGACAATAGAGCAACAGGGAGAGATCCGTAATTATTGGTAATGATCGATGTGTTAGCAAGAGATCACAATATGCCACCTTTGTGTCCTCCACTGTCCTTTTTAAGACACAGTAATATGTACAATGGTGTCTTGGGTACCATTTTTTCCTTATTAAACTACTCCCCAGTTCTTCTTTGGTTTTGGGTATTCGGTCTTCGTGGTGAGACCACAGTGTTCCTGCCATTGAAAGCAGCAATAAATATCTAATGAGCAGTAAGGGATTAGCATTAGCAAGTTGATGTTTAATCCCAAATCTTCAGAGGAAGCGATTAACTGCCTATTTCCACTTGCTAATCTGTGTCTTCTGATTCCGCCTCACCAGTAAAAAGCATCACTTTATAAGTTTAAATCCCTCACTATTTCAGGAAGCTCTTCTGATTTATTGGACTCCTGTATATTCATTTATAAAATACTTGGCATATGAGTTTTTTTTTGTTCCTAACAATAGTCACGAATTCAGAAATTGTCATTTTTGAAGATCCTGTATGCATACACAAACCTCCCATCATGTCTGACTTGAGTACTCCTTTAAGGCAGTTTATCTACTGAGCAGTAGAGGAAGGTGAGGGGAGGAGGAATAGAGATGGGGTGTGCTAAATCATTGGAACATTTGACACATTTCCAGTTCACCCCACAAGTTCAAAAGCATACAGCTTGCATAAATAAATGCAAGTTCTAAACTCCTATTTCAAATGCAATCTTACCTACATATAGTATTGATGCTTCATGGGTCTAGTAAAAACATGTATTTTTCTTTTAATTTGAATATCCATTTTATGTGTGTCTGTGGTTTTATTATATTTAGTATTTTTCCTAGCAGTCTGTTTTCTTAAAGGCAGGTTTAATTTTCATGGATGTTGAATGCATCTTGTTAAAGGAGAATTAGTAGGGTATGCAAACCTTTTTTTGCATGAAAAATCCCAACATAAAAATTAACAAACTTACGATTATGTTTGCAAATTTCTTCAGGTTTCTACCATTTTGATTTTTAGAAGGTGTGCCCCTTAAAAACCTTAGTTCAATTTAGCATAGAAATCATAATGTGTTTTGACCAATCACATTCTGCTATAACATTGTTTCTAATGACTGGGAAATCCAGTTGGTGCAACAAAATACCATGGAATGTGTAGTCTTATTTTTTTTATTTTTTTCGCACAAGGAAGCCGGGAGGAGCCTAGACATTTCTGCACCGTGCTGCTGTTGACTTGAAGCTCAGTATAGAGTTAAAAAAAACATACCTGATTTCACGGTTACTATTGGTAGGTACCAGGTGCCTATTGAGGCAGCTCTGGGGGTGTGGATAACAAATTTTATTTTAAATAAAATAAATCTGTATGTGTATATAATGACTCCATGTAATGTCTGATATAAGGAATGTGCGTGAAATTAGAGAAAAAAAAAAAAACAGGAAAACTTAGATTTTTTTTTTAAATGTGAGAGTCTTGGAAACTATTACTTGGAGCAAGATATCTGAGCAATACGTTGGTACTAAGCAGATTTCTTTTGTTTATTTTTTGTAACTTTCTAAACATTTTGTTCAGTTTTCTTTATGGACATGTATATTTAAATAACATGTTTTAAACATTACAAGATTTTCCTGAAATGGTCGTTTAATCTGCCCATAAAGCTGTCCCGGTAGAAGCCTATCGGCAGTGTGGCAGATAAAGACTCCTATTAGGGCCGCCTGATCAAATTTCTAATGCACAGACCTTTTGTAATGTTTCAAATGCAGACTACAATTGTGTGTACTACAGTGGCCTTTTCCAGTTATTTTTGAGACCTTTATAGGATCAGTAACCATTTTAAAGATGGCAGACATAGCTGTCTTAACTGTAATATGTGTTGAGCTCCTCTGTAGCAGGATGGAATTGGTGGGTGTTTATAGCTCTGATACCATCTTCTCCTATTTATATTCTGCCACCGGCAGCAGTCTGTGCAGACGTCACATCTCCTGTAAGGCTCTCTCCTCCCCAGGCAGCGTGTAACGCAGGGCTTTGCTGGGAATAGTGCTTTTTTGTATTTTTGTATTTTCCTCCTTTCACCGCCAGATCAATAGAAAGTTGTTACCAGCGTTGCGAGAGGTTCCTTTCTGTGTTTCAGTCTCGTGTTATTGTAGCTGTCATCTGAGAAACTACCGGCTGCTGTCTACTCTATTCTTAGACATTGGAGTAGTGTTTACTGAAGGAGAGATGCTGGGGTTTATAAAATGATGCACGTTGGGATTGATAAACCGTTGCATTGAAAAGGGAGGGGCAGTTTGAGGCTTTACCCAGTAGCCATTTAGATCCGTGATGGGCAGCACATTTTCTTGAAGGGCCTCATATGTGACCCTTGAGCCTTAAAACTTCTAAACATATTTTCATTTTACCGTAAGCAAAATGGTGAAATCTCTGCAGCAGAAAAGGAGGTGGTAATAGGGGTAAAGATAATGAGAAGTATTTAGCAGTGCATTTTGGGTATTTGCTGGGTTTAGAGACATCTAATGGGCTGTTTGGTTGTAGAGGGGTCAACTCTCCCCCTACAGAAAACATGCTAGGGGCTGCATGCGTGGTGCCCTGTACCACGGATCTAGAGTGCATCCGGCACAGCTTTTTGTCTTGCTGTAATCATAGCGTTAATATAAATTTAAAAAGCATTTTTATTATTTAAAGTAACATTGTAGGATCCTTGCAGTGTTTTATATTTCAAATGACCAAGAGCGCGGAGATCAAAGAAAAGGGAAAATGTGTATTTTTCTTATCAATATGTTCATTTAAATGCACTCACTCCATGGCTCCTTTTTGTGGCCTCTGGTCCACAGGCATTTTCAGGGACCAGCCCCAATCTAGATTCTCCAGCTCTGCAATATTTTGTGGGTTGTAGCTTATCTTAATGAATCTACTGCAGACCATAATGTCCTCTTGTGTATTGTGACCTGGCCTGTCCACGTGGTGTCATGCTGTTAGTAGGTTTATAATACGGTCTTCAGTTTGAAGCATAACATATTGAATATTCTCTGGCTTTTCTGCGTCCTATGTGCGTCCCCTGTGTTTTTTTTTATATCCACATTTTCTTAATACAAGAAGCTTTTGGCTGCAGAAGCAGAGGGTTAACCACAGCCGCGGCGTGTCTCTGCCTCGTGTTGCTGCAGGCTGCTGTCTTGCTCTGTATTTTCCATTCCAGGATTAACCTGTCTGTGCAGCACAGGAAGACATTTTAATACAGCCAGCTAAATCTCTGCTGATTCCCTGCAGAGGGATTTCAGGAGCTGAAATGCTTCATCTGTTTGTTTGCATGCCCTCAGCCAGAATCGTTTTACACCTCCGACACCGGGCATGCAGTTTGCATGTAAAACAGGCCAAAACTGGGACTGGAGACAGCGGAAACCATATGAGTCACATCAGCCATTTCTAAACCGGCAGCTACAGCTTCACAAATCCCTCCACTGCTCTTTCATAATACTGTTCATTCCTTTTTTTCTCTCCTATAAAGTTTATCCTCTCACATTTTTTGATATAGTCCTATGATTGTCATTACAGAAGTATGAGGACATTTCTTGAGGATATATAGGAATATAAGTATTGCTTGGCTATACTTACCTTATTGTCCTTTCGTATATAGAAATCTTATTGTATACATACATACATACATACATACATACATACATACATACATACATACAGGTCGTTGCTAACGCTGCCGGCCCTCACGAAGCCGCAAATGCGAAGAGGGGCCGCATTTGCGGAGGTGGAGGCTCCCACGTCGACTGACTTAGCATCCACAAAAACAACCCGCAAGACTTTACGACCGTAGCGCCCGAACCATGCGCACATGAAAACATTAAAAACACAATAAATACACACAATAAACACATAAAAAGCTTACCCACAGCAAGGGGAGCACCCTGGACCTCTGCAAGTGAAGTTGCACCTCAATTTAAGTCCAAATTCCCGAGTTTAGACCCACGAAAATCCCCTAAGTGAGAGAAAAAATGGCTGCCGAAGAAAACGAGGCTACAGGACCCTAAACACGTGAAACACATACAGATTTTCCGAAAAAGCCATACGAGGTCCAAGATGCACTATTAACAAGGACGTTAAATCATCCACAGCCGCGTACCACATACACATTAGACGCTATTTTACAAGACTAACTTGCACAATGCGGAAGTACACAGCTACCCTAACGGATTTAACGCACGTAGCCTATTTACACTACACACTGCACACATTGCTGACTTACACAGCAGCTCCACAACAGTGAAAACACACATTGTATGCTGCAGCACCATGAACAGGTTGTCAGCTCTTCAACAAAATGCTTCCTGCATATATTACTTAAAAATAGGTAAAGTATATTCATTTATTATTTCATTAGCATACAAAAAACGCCCGTAACGTTGCTCATAGCACACAAACAACGAACAGACTCACAATGAGCGCCGAAGGATCTCGGAACACCAACAAACAACATTACCTGCCTTACAATCTCATTGCTGTCATTTTTGACGGGCAAGTTACTAGTGCGTGCGTTCGTGTGTGTGTGTGTGTGTATATATATATATATATATAAATTTGTTTTGTTTTTTTCCTTTATATTAACTTACATTTTTTTTTTTTTTTTTTTTTTTTTTTTTTTTACTCGTTTAGAGTTAGGTGCCAAGCAGCATTTTTTTGAAAAATATATTGTTTTGTTTTATTCTAGTTATTCTGGAAAAATACACAGCAATGTGTAGAAAATCATACATCTAATAAGTGTATATTACATTAAAGTGACACAGCTACAGTATGAGTTACTGCATTATTATAATTGTGACTGGTTGTCGAACTGTTAGATAATTGAACTAGAAAGATGGTTATCGTAAGCATTCATTATCTATACAGGACCACCCTCCTCCTAATTCTCCTTATCAGCGACCCTTGTTTAACTCTCACAGTGGACATTATGAAGAAGGGCATGAGCAGTTGAATAAATAATAGTCTTGGGCATTATATATATTCATACCAGCAGCGTATGCTCCACTTTCTTATCGGCCCCTTCTAGAAGAGGGAGGCCTCAAATACTTACCGGTTAATCTTAAGCTTTTTTTTTTTTTTTTTTAAAGGTAAAATGTGAACAGCTAAATGGATAAACCTCTATTTATTTAGTTATCATAGAACCAACATTCACATTGAATATGCATGTTCTCTTATATCCCTAAAAGAAGACATAAGCTTATAGCCTGGCTTGATATTCCATGGTAGCCATGAATCAATGGCTCCTAAAATATTACTGCGGACTCCTAACTTTTGGTTATTGTGCCTGTATATATCTAAATGATCTATTGCCTGGCTCCTAACTTTCAGATACATTTATCATATACTGGCCTGTACCATATGGTTAAGTTTGTGTATAACCCAGATATTCCCAAATTCCTTGTTTCTTCAATCCATTTTGTCTAGTAGTACTACCCAATAATCCACCCTTCAAATTCAAATCATGATCTCTATTAAAAAAAACACACTCTCTAAACAGAAATTAGTGTAAAGTATTTGGTGTCTTTTCTGGGCTTGGTGTTAATGTGCTGTATAGACAGTAGACCTTGAGGCTGTTTCGTGCTCCATGTTCCCCAATAAGGCAGCAGAGCTATTTTAGCCGGTGGATAAGGTGTCGCTGGCCCGTTCTTCCATTCTCTGAGATTCCTTGCTTTGGTTCAGAGCCGGAGGCTATTTTCTCTTCCCTCGCGGTGGCTGCCTGCCAGTGATTGGGAGCATCCACACAACACGGTCAGTTAGGTTTCATCCAGCAGGTGACAAAAAGCAGCTTACCTTAGATTGTGTGTATCATACTCACATTTGTCCTGCACGTTCACATTATATCCGCCTGCAATATAAGTAGATAGGCCCAGATCTAGATTTCAATGGATAGTAAAATACAGATTAAATGACCACTGCACTCTAGGGAAAACATCAGGTGTGATAGTAGGTGCGGATATCTATCGGTACAGAGAGAGCACAAGGGGTTTTGTTGATAATTTTTTTATTTTTTATTTGACACCTACCCCATTCTGTGCATGCCCTGAATAGGTAGCTTGCAAATATAACTGCAAGCCTGCTGCTGCAGATGTTAAGCTCTTGCCTAATTGTGTTCTTAAAAACACATTTTTAAACTTTTTTTAGTCTTTTTTTTCTTCAGTGGTCCTTTAATGTGTCATCTGTTGGATACACCAGTAACATAATACTGATTCTTCAATGGAGGTAAACAAGAAAACTCCATTCCCTTGATGAGCTCATGAAACCAATGTCAGTTTATTACCAGCACTTAATCCATTTGTCTATAGATGTGAGATCTGTACCATAAAGAAGTCTGAGCGCCGTGGATAGAATTGGCGCCTTTTGAATTGTGGTGTTGGAGAAAACTGCTCAGAGTCCCTTGGACTGCAAGATCCAATAAATCCGTACTACAGGAAATCTAGACTAACTGTTCACTGGAAGGTTTGATCATGAGGTAAATCTCAAATATTTTGGCCAAATCATGAGAAGGCAGGATTCCGTAGAGAATAGTCGGATGCTGGATGGCAGAGGCAGATAAATGCGGTAATTGAAACCATTAACATGAGCTTAGAGGGGCTGACATATGTGCTTGGCATGCTGTGGTCCATAGGGTCTTGGCGAGTCGGACACAACTGAGCAACAACAATGCCTTTGTCCAATATCACTATAACAATGTAATTTTGTTTGTTGTTGCCCATGTATGAAACACGTCCACAAACGAGGCCCCAAGATCACTTCACCCCTACCATTGGCATTTCTTTTGATGGCATGGTAGCTTATTGTTGAGCATGATCTCGATTTTAGAAAATGTGTTAAAAATAAAGTGCAACCTAACCGAGAACTAGGACTGTTTTGTTTGAGGAATAACTGTAAGAAAATACATAATTTCTATAAAAATAATGTTCTTTTTGGCAGGTGAATAAATTAAGATACTTTTTACACAATGGGTTTAGACACCGATAAGACAATAAAGATAAAAAAGATATTAACAAAAGGACACTTGTAAAATATGGCTTATCGAATTCATTATAATTGGTTATATTAAGAAATATTCTTCTAAAACAGGGACACATTTTTTTCAGTATTCTGTTTGATGTAGAGCATTATCGGTAAATTCCATGTCTTTTTTTAAAGGTCCACTAAAATCCCATATTTTATAGTTTGCTACTTTTGTAGCCTGATAATGGGGAATTTGTATTGAAAGAAAACAAATCATTTTATTTATTGATTATATACAATGATTTACTGATGTTCCTTCATACCGGATACAAAGGTTATCTGCATCCAAAATCTCTCCCAGGTAACATGTTAGGATACTAAAAAACACATCCATCTGTCCCCCAGTAAAACATAATTGCATATGATAGTTCCCTAAATCGGGTGTTCGTTTCATGACAACATGTCCAGATTCTGTTCCATCGTGATGTCACTACATTAGATGGAGACCATGCGGCATAGTAAAGCTGTGCTTAAAATCGCAGAATTTAGAAGAAAAAACAAAACTGCTATGACGCGGTCTCCTAGTGAAGCACTGAATCCGCTCTCTGCCTTCTGTTCTCAGTCTCAGGAACATAAAAAAGCATCCCCGGGTATGGCGTCTGATTTGGCAGAAGATTCAATGTAGGATTCTCCCTATAAAGGAGAAAAGTCAGGCTGAGGGGCAGCATGGCCCAGTGCATCCTTGCAAGACTTGTTTGTTTAATATAAAACAAAACAAAGATTTACAAAGTTTTTAAAGTATCTTTTTTGTATTGCATGCTTACTATAAAAGACTTTACCATATTCCCTATGAAAGGACTACTGTGCATATAAATAACAAATATTGAGCCCCATCCAATTGAGGGAGATCCGGTAGCCCGTAAGTGAGGTCGCAAGCTAATTTGCTATTCAATTGGCGTCTTCATTCATAATTTTTTATTTTGAGGGTTTGCGAGTCTGATCGCATATCAGACCCCGAACCTATTTGATTGACATGTAACCTCCCTGTTTTAGTGCCGTAATACGGACAGTCTCATTTCGTATTGACGGATTTAAAAATGGGCTGTTACGTGCTTGCTTAATTGATCATGTTCCCGCCCTGAACTGCTCCGAACCAGGCCATGGTTAACAGTTTTGGCTTCAAGCTCGTAACTTGCGGGCTTGAGCAATTGAATAGCATCGCACTTGAAAGTACTAAACGTGTAGAATGCAAGAAAAAAAACTTGTGATATAATAGTGTGGTGGAATTCTTTTTCATTTTTGTATCCAGTGATCGCCCTCCTATATGGAGTAGACTTGGAGGAAGGCAGAGAGGGAGCGTCTTATCTGTATAATGCAGATCTACAGCTAACATTGCCTTCATTGGGACTAATAAAAACTCACTACTTTACAAAAATGCATCCTGTTGAGGCTGAAGTTGCAAAAAGCAAACCAGTGAAAATAGTATCATGTTTTTTCCTTTAAATTGATTTTGCCCCGTGCCAAGTTAAGCCCATATAGAAGAATTTTGACTGGTTAAGTGATGAGCTTTCAAAATGTATCTGAAGTGAGGAAAGAGGCTTATGGGTAAAGATGGTCTTTAAATTTAGTGGAAAAAGTCTCATACACCATGTCCACGTCATTTTATTTTGCCAATGTATTACTAGGCAAACGCTTGCACTCCTGTCTTCATACTGAATTGCTAATAAAAAATCTTTTTTTGGGGGGGTACTGGTGAAAAGTGTCCTGGAAAGCTGTATCCAACTCTTCTCTTCTCTTTTACAGATGCACCTTCAGGTTTCCTAGCACAAACATCAAGATCACATTCACAGCTCTGGCCAGCGATAAGAAGGAGAAGCAGGAAGCCCCCGAATCCCCCATCAAACCCGTGCAGCCCCAGATCTCGCCCCTCACAATAAACATTCCAGAGAACATGGCTCACCTGATCAGCCCTCTGCCCTCACCCACAGGAACTATAAGGTACAATACAACTATAGCGGTTATTCACACTCTGAACTGGGATCATGAAGCTCAGAGCAGTCAAGCGAAAATGACATAAGTATCGCAGCCCAAATATTCAGGTCCAAGATGGTATTCTAGGTGTACATGTATGCAGATGCATGATCTGTAGGTCGTGATGGTTCTCTGTAGTAATAGAGTGGTATAATCATAGACCATACATAAAGAAGCATACAGTCTAATGGCATAATGGGAGACCTTATCCTTGGAGCTTTCAATCTAGTGATATCTGCCCCAACGAGATAACAATCTGGTGGTATCATAACACTGAATAGCATACAAACTAGAGGTGTACATAAAAAAAGCTTAGAAAACACACAATATGTCATTCTGAGCCGTATACATTTTATCTAGCACTGCCAGTGTAAGTGTAAATATATATTTGTATTATATTTTTTTATATCCTACAGCGCTGCAAACTCTTGCCCATCCAGCCCTCGTGGTGCTGGTTCTTCAGGATACAAAATAGGCCGTGTAAGTGCTGCTGACTTGCACCTTATGACAGAGAATCCATTGTCTGAGAACCCAGCATCTGAGAACCTTCTTTCAGAGAATGACAAGGAAATCTCTGGAGGAGACAGCCCAAAGGTAAGTCACTCATGGCCTAAAAGCTCATTGTGACTGATGGTCAGGGAGGTCAGAGCAAAGCAGCATGCAAGTTAAACATGCTTCAATGGGTTTTATTATGTTACTAAATATTTGTCCTGGAGGAATCCCCTTCAAAATTTCCTCATTTTTGCTGATAACATTAAAGAGACTTATCTCAGTTTTTTTTTATATCATACATATGAAATGGCATATTTGAAAGATGATTTTTATTATATCAAAATGAGATGTCTGAAGTGAAATAAACTTGAAAATGCAAACCGTAGCATTCATGATCTTGTGAGGTTTGCCATTTATTATCATTATTAGCTTACATGTTCGTGTTGGATATAAAGCCCACTAACATGTCATACAAGAAGTTCATTCCCCATTATATTATATTTTTAGAAGGAAGATGGGACATATGTGACCTGATATATCAGTAGGGAAGTACTTTCTGGAAAACATTACTACAACCAGAGGTCTCTATTTGTATTTCTGGTGTAGAATATTAATATAATGAACAGGAGTACAGTACAAGTTGTAGGGACCTATACAGAAAATGAATGCAAGCCTGGAGTATGGATAAGTCTAATGCTCAGAATGAATTAAACCTAAACGTTGAGGAGGTTTCAGTGGTGCCTGCTGGTTCCTAAATGCTGGAGTATCTGTAAATGTCAACGAATACATATATAAAAAAAATGTTTTGCAGTTTATAGCAATACTTTTTTTTTTTTTTTTTTGGACAAACCGTATTTAAAATGAGCTTTTGAGAGATGCCAACATTGTTTCTTGCATCTTCTGAAAGCTTGTTACTTTTATTTCACCAATAAAACTTTGACTGTATACTGCATTTTTTTTTTTTTTTTTACATGTTTTTGCATTTGTGCTTTGCACACTAGTGTTTGCATTTAATGTATTTCAAAAGTAACCATCCATCTTCTGTTTCCCACAGGATGATTCAAAACCCCCTTACTCCTATGCACAGCTAATAGTCCAAGCGATTACCATGGCCCCCGACAAACAGCTCACATTAAATGGAATCTACACCCACATAACAAAGAATTACCCGTACTACAGAACAGCAGATAAAGGCTGGCAGGTAAGAGGGAAAGCAAATGTGCCGTCGTCATGGAGGGACATGTGATGATGGCGTTCCCACACTCGTTATTTATGGTATATTCCTAATCATTTATTTATAGGGCATCTGTGTGAAGATGGATTTGTTTGCAGCAAGATGACTTGGCTTACAATGTATTATAACACTCATGCTAAATACCTTGCTTATCTGCAGATTATTTTCTGTGGCCATTTTAGACCAAACAAATTAAAGAAACTTCCTGCACAGAGCTAATAGGTAAAACGGTCTCAAACACAATACAGCATCTATCCCACACACAACCTTCTCACAATACATATGTGCAGCCTTGTTGCTGACATACAGTGCATTGCTTACATTTAACTCTCATTGCCATAGACAACTTGCACAGCATCATTTTTGGACCAGCTGCCTTTCCAATAAAGTATATCTACAGAGGGTCCTACACATGTATTGCTCCTAAAAAATATGCAAAACAACAGTCAGAGGTGCTCATCAGAGAACGAACCAACCTTAATAGGTTAGTTCTATAGCCATGATAAGCTACTCTGAGAGCAATCTCTTTTAGCTCACTTGTGCCTTTCACAGGGAGAAATATCCTGTAGTAGAGTGACCCAGCCCCGAAATACCAGGCAATTCTACCCTGAACAGGAGAAACCGCAAACCCCAGATGCGTTTCGGGCCTTTATGGGCCTCGTCAGTGAGGTGCAGCTGAACTCCCTAAGGCACAGTGAGCAAGGGGTCCACGTCTGGAGTCCCCTATCACCCTTAGGGAGACTAAAAATCTGTCTGAAAGTATTATAACTTTTCACCCATTCCTGCTTTTACCATTTTTTTCTGTTTGCATCAGTGTTGAAATACTATCTTGTGGTAGTATCCAAGAACCACCTCATACGAGTTCTTGACAGGTTTACATTTTTATAAGTATTTCAGAATACAAATTAAAGAACAAAATCAATATAACGATGTTTAATGGAACACCATTTTTTATTTCATGCATTTAAAGAGTGGTTTTAATTATAATCTGATTAAACATCATTGAAACAAACAGGAATTCATAGAGCGTAGAATTCATAGAGACTTTGGGGATTTGTCACACCCTGCTCTACTCCGCAATATTCAATATCAAATACATTTTTACAATTGGTCTTTAAATACAAATTCAATCATGTTATGGCATTTGTAATATTTATTGCTTACAGTGTTGAGTAAAAGGATTATGGTAGTGACTAACAACTGAATATTCTGGTTGTAATTCTAAAAATGTTGTCATTTATGGTTGTAGTGGGGCCATTTTGGTAAATGGGGTTGGGTGAGCCTACTGTTATGGAGTCTACAGCGCCACTGTGCAGAGTGTATATGTGAGGGGTCACATAATGATATGTAGCTGTGCGTGCTCAATGTCTATGGGAGCAGAGGTGGTGTATAGCGGTGCTGATGAGTACCGGTCACAAAAAAAATATGCACTTGCATCACTACTCCTCCTACTACTTACCAAAGTTGTCGTTTGCTTGAAAAAATATGTAAAATCTGATTAAACATCATTGAATATGCAGTAATGGCTAAGTTGGGGTAGCGTTTGTCTATAGGCTCTATTACATTTTGTGGTGGGGTTTTGTTTGTTTTTTAAGACCGAAAATGCAAATATGGCATCTTTGTATTTTATAGGGAATAGTGATTGAGCATAATACCAACTTACACCTCATATCTATCGCCATGCTGATTAATAGACCACTTTTGTGTCTCACAGAATTCGATCCGTCACAACCTGTCCCTGAACCGATACTTTATCAAAGTACCACGATCCCAGGAAGAGCCAGGGAAGGGTTCATTCTGGAGGATAGACCCAACCTCCGAGAGCAAGTTAATAGAGCAAGCATTTAGGAAACGACGGCCAAGGGGCGTGCCCTGCTTTAGGACCCCTCTGGGACCACTGTCCTCCAGGTAAGAGGGATGTGGGATTGTGCTAAACCAGTCTAGTATTCCAAGTATACTCTGTGAGGGGCACTGCATCCATATTAATACTGTGTAGCCCATATATAGAGAACATTACACAATGCAGCTCCTATGTGATGGCACCATGACTCACACAAACAATTGTATCATTGCGTATTTGTGTTCCCTGCTGGGTAGTGCATATCTGAACATGCCTACACCGTTTGAAGAACAAGAAATAATGCATAGATACAGACTACGTAAAAGCGTATTTATGTAATATTACACATACATTGCACACCGCGTGTCTATAACTCTTCATGGTGAATTATTTATGCAAATAGGATTCAGTCACCTTTGTTTCTTCAAGAGGTCCCAGTTATCAAAGAAATGGAAAGTATGCAAGCAAATATGGTTGCGGTTGGCTGTTAAAGATGACTTGAAAGTTACATATTTTAAGAATACAGTATGTTTATAAAGGACCTCCCTCTCTTTTTTTTATATATATTACTCTATTTAACTAACTTTATTATATTGGGGATTGATTAGGAAGATAACCCATTTGGTGTAATATGTATATAATTGCACATACTTTAACAATAAAATACCTCTGAATATTATTCACTTATGTGCTTTATAATTAATCCCCAGTGTGAATAAATGGCCATTGATAATAAGACTTAGACAGAGGTCCTGTATAGATCATTTTTGCTTACAAATTTAGTGGAAGTGGTGAATAAATAAGCCTAGAAGGTAGGTATTTTAATAACCAATATATATATATATATATATATATATATATATATATATATATATATATATATATATATATATATATATATATATATATATATATATATATATATATATATATATATATATATATATATAATTATATTATGTGTTTCATTTCTGATATAACTGGAAGCTTTGTGGTTTAGTCACACCTATTATTGCAGAATGTCTTGTACAGGTCTTGTGATGATCTTGGTTTTCCTCCACTTATTCGTTCCAACATTTCATACCAATGAATTATATTCCTATTTTCTCATGAAAACACTTCATAATGTGGCAAAGAAAAAGCTTCAGATGCGTTTGTTCTCTAGACTGTCCCATTAGCAGTCTAAGTATACTGTACATGGCAACACAGACGTTTGTTACGTATTAGCTGTGTAAGTAAATGAGTCATCTTCCACTGGGCTGATGTTAGTCGTTGTTCAGTTTTCCTCCCGGCTCCACATGTTAAACACGGACTGTGCCAGCTCCGATAAATGATTCCTGTGCTACCAGCCCCATCTAGTGTTGTGTGTTGGTATTGCAAGTTTAAATCATTGATCCTTTTGAAAGATTACTGAAATAATTTGATAATGTAAATGTTTTCAATGGCGGCTGCCATTTTTTTTACACTTTGGTGCAAATACAATTCCCTTTTAAGTTCTGCAAGAAGTCTGTACCAAGATAATTGGATGCAGCAATGTATGCTATCTGCACATCATAACCTCCTATAATAAAATTATTATGTGTATAATTAAAATATATATTCACTTTGTTATCAAGGGTATTTCTTCATTAGTACATATTCAATGGTGCTTTGAGTTTGCAACACTAATGAAAGACACCTCTAAAATACCCTGCTACTAGCTTTATGGATTTAATGTTAAGACGTGTGATAATCCTTGATCACAAAGGGATCACTGTTTTTATTTACTTTTTGCACTTGCTTTTCTGTTGTCTACTAATGTCAAGTATTTGTTTTTTTTGTGATGGGTAGGAGTGCTCCAGCCTCTCCCAACCACTCTGGTGTTTTATCCGCACACTCAAGTGGAGTCCAGACTCCAGAAAGCCTATCTAGAGAAGGTTCCCCAGTCCCGCTTGATCCCGAACCCAACAACATCCAGCCAAAGCTCGCCGTGATCCAGGAAGCACGGTTTGCACAGAGTGCACCAGGTATGAGTATATTCATTCTCACTTCACATTTCTATAGGTTAAACATGCAAAATGAAACTGGTGTTACTTAAACCTAGAATAATATATATTTCTGAACCTTGGTTTAGCTTGTCCACAATATAATCTCATTCCCAGCAACAGTCATTCAAGAGTTTCTGGTGACAGACCTAAATTAGGGACTTTTAGTTTCAAATTGACAGTGTCTGTATCCTTGATTTGTCATAGATTTATACCCATCTATTTAATACAATTTAATCAACATTTTCATTTATTGTGGATTAAGAACTTCAGACTAACTCTTGCCTGAAGAACACTTGTGTCCTGAATTTTTTTTTTTTTATTCTGCCATTAAATCAACAGAAAGTTTTCAGTTGCTGCACAACTAGAAGCCATTAGTCTACATAAGCAACTTTGCAATTTATTGTTGCCAACACGAAGTCTAATGTAAATCTTTACCCTGGTAAATCAGTACCTTCCTCCCAACCTTATGATTCACCTCTTCCATTGACATAGGGTCTCCCCTCGCCAGCCAGCCAGTCCTCATCACTGTGCAGCGGCAGCTTTCACAGAACATGAAACCAGTTACGTATACTGTGGCAACGCCAGTGACCTCCTCCACGTCCCAGCAGACAGTCATGCAGACAGTCCATGTGGTGCATCAGATCCCAGGGGTATCGGTCACCAACGTCACAGGCTTAACTCCTGTCAACACCTACACAGTCGCAGGCCAAGCAATGGTCGCACAGGCCATGGTGGCCCAGCCCAAACTAGAGCCTCAAGAGAATGGAGACCACAAGGAGATGAAAGGTACTATTGAAGTGGGATTTGTAAAAGCTGTTAATGGACCAATTTTGTTTGTTGGGGGGTGGCTTCACATGATTGTAGAATATACAACTGATTAGAGATCTTAACTGAAGCAGGGGGCCCTTTCAGGTTTCTATTCCGCTTATGGACAAGGGCAAAATGTCTGGTGCTATTAGAAAAAGGGAGTATAATAGTTAAAAATGAAAGAAGGGGTTGACAAGTATATGTGAACACATTCCTTGTTAGTGAGGAGCCAGACAAACATTTTTAGGAGCCAAATTATGGATTATATATAGAAATATATGTATAATGACTACATTATGAGCCAGCAGTAATATTAGGTTCCTACGCCTGGGATTTATCAAGATCTGAATTAAAGGCTGTATTCAATTTTAAACGGATTAAAAACATTTTATCTGTTATCAAGGAAATTTTCTTCAAAAGATCATATAATAAGTTACAGTTTTGTCATGTTTAAGTTTTCCTGGGAGCTTGATAGTAAATGGAAGAATGAACTAGTAAAGTGATCATTTTGATCGCGTATATGATTTTAAACTAGAAATGTTTTAAATATTATTTGTCTGTCCCATTTGTATGCTTTCTATTTGTAGACCACGGCATACAACAACGCCTTTGGTACCTAAGTGTAGTATTTATTCTTGGCCTTATAGTAAACGAGAACCAGCAGCAGTTGTTGGACTTATTTAAAAAAATATATATATTTAAATTTAGTTTTTTTTTTTAATAATGAAAATTGATTTTGTTTTCAAAGCCGAATTAAAACTACACTCCAAAGCTGTTCAGTGCACTTGCTTATATTTGTGTTTGTCTCTCTGCAGTGAAAGTAGAAGCGATTCCTGCCATCAGCCACCCAGCCCTAAGCACAGGGAGTCGTATCATCCAGACCTCCTCGGCCACTCCCATCCAGACGGTCACCATTGTCCAGCAGGCTCCTCTAGGTCAACACCAGCTTCCAATCAAGGCAGTAACACAAAATGGCACCCATGTTGTGCCAATCACAACCACCATACAGGGACAGGTCACCACAGGTAAGGTATTTTCAGTTACCAAGAAATTAGACAATTCACTACCTTTCCCGTAAGGACCGTTTCAGTGTAGACTGTCCATAGTGGAACACAGCATCGCCCCAAAAAACTGTGTCATTAGAGTAATTTATTTTGTGTAGAGCATTTATTTTTAAAAGATCAAACCAATATATTTAAATGTCCTTGTATTTTGCATATCACCTCACCTTTGACGGTTTCATATTACGATCACAACTGTCTGTTTATTTACAATGCAGTGTGGTTATTTATGACACATGGTTCCTATGTGCACCATCTTAAAAAGAACACTTGATCGTATTATGAAAAACTTGAGAATACAGATTCTAGAGACACCACTACTAGGTTGTTTTGAATCTTTGTTTCCCATTTTTAAAGTCAACTTATTTTTGTATCAGTCTTTCAAATTATGTATTGTTATACCTATCATTTACTGTACTTTAGCGCCATGGAATATGTTGGCGCTATGTAAAAGATGATAATCGGATTTAAACAATGGCCTTTACAAATGGGGCAGTATGAAATGCTGGTCTTCTGTGTCCCTTGAATCTTGTCAGATGTAGTATGTTAGGATTTGTATGGATATTTTTAGTCTGACCTCTAGTCATCCATCATAAATCTAAAAAAATAGTGTGTTGTCTTTAAAAAAAAAAAAAAAGGAAACCCCGATTTTTTTTTTTTTTTTTTTTTTTTTTTTTTTTTTTAAATATAAAAGGGCCCATGTAGTCCCAAGCTTTCTATTCATTATTTAAAACCCATCCTATAAAAACAACTCCTTGTATTATGGGAAGTGAGTTGCAGGGAATATGTTCTAGAAACAAGCTTGTGTTTTCTCAATGTTTGAAAATTAGCTGAACAAAAACACACAAAAAACGGACTGTTACACTAATAAGTCTTCTTTCCCAATCTGATCTGTTTTAGCCTTACATGTGAAATGCTTTTTCAAATGTATTAAAATTTGGGACTACAGTTGCTTTTATAAATATGGCAAAATTACAGTGTTTTTGTAAACGGATAGATTTATAGAGGGCTGGTAATAGTTTAATGCTCCCAACAAGTTGTTTACTCAAACCCTACTAGAGGAACGCTCCTATATTGCCTCCCTAGTAGGATTGTGACCTCCTGGGACACTTCTGGTCCTATTGTAAATTCAGTCCACACCTTTTAGCTGGATATTTTTTTCAGCCAACTCCAGCTACCCCCTGATTGAGAGCCCCTGGCAGTGGAGAGGAAATGCAACCAGAGGTAGGACACATCAAGCGTCTCTACATGTGTGTTTTTGTTTTGGGGAGCACGATGCACTTTCCGCATCTTCAGGCGCTTGTACATCTGATGTGTGTCTGTAACTGTCTGATTTTTTTATGTAAAAATGCAAAAAGCACAGTGGGTCTAATCACTATAATCCTGCCTTTACAGTATGCTGCAGCCATATAATATGAAGGGCTAGGAGTGGGGCCTCTGTAAAACTGCATGACTACTCCATAATTAAAACTACCTTTTCAAATGAGTATGTTGCAGAGCTGTTTATCATATTGTGGCCATGGCATACTGTAGAGCTGGTGTGGATCAATCAGGACTTTGGGCTACTTTTAATCCACTGCATTCTAAAATGTATGATAAATCCCTAATAGTGATTCCAATTTCTGAAAAATATTATCCCTTTAATTGTAAGTAATCTTTCTTTCTGTGTCGATTTTTGTGTGTCACTAAAATTATGGATTCTTAAATGTGACAGAATTTTAACAAACTCATTTGGACCTGGATACATTTTGTAAAATATATTTACTGTACTACTGTAGTGTGTTGGTGCATATTGTTGCAATAAATCAGACATAAAGCAATATATTCACTTGATGCTTTATTTATGTAGGGCTCTGAACTCATTACGTTTTTAAAATGAGTGTTTTCAGGAAAACCGTAATTTAGCCAACTATATTTGGAATATTTAAGACACATTATTTTTAAAAAAATAGTTGGATACATTTAAAAAAAAACAAAGATTTGGTGCTGATCCAGTAAGAAATTCTAAAGATTTTTTTCTTTGTACCAATAGTGATTGTTTTCATGGCATTTTACCCTGTACCACCATACACGATATGTACAATTAAATGTGTACATGCTTAGGAAAATAACCCTTTGTGGCTTCCATATCCCCCAATCCACAGCTTGCCGTGTCCTCACCTGCAGGATCTGGCCAGATTGTGACCCCATGTCAGGGTATAAAAGACATCATGGAGGCAGTGGGTGTATTTTTAGCTTTTAATACATTTTCCAAAGCAAAAAGCTTAAAAGATTAACTGCCGGCTAACACTTTCTTCCCCTGTGTATAAATATTTTTGTAGAACGTATCTACTCCATTATATTTTCTGCAGTGTTGGGTTTTTGCATAGAAAAATAAACCAAAATAATAATTTGTATACTAAATTTACATTAGGTATAAATTATTATTTAGGTACATTACAGTCAAGATAGGACACATTAAAGTACTTTAAATTGTTGCAATTACGATTACATATTTTCTGTATTTGCAATTTTATTTGGTCACTGCTGAGAGATATATATATATATATATATATATATATATATATATATATATCTATATATATATATATATATATCTATATATATATCTATATATATATCTAATACAGATTTATTTTTGCAATTTTCAATTGAAACATTTATGTAACTGAAAATAGTTGTATCAAATGCATAATAGTTCTAAAAGATATATTTTATTTGACATTTAATAGATTAAAAAGTGCTCAGATATAAAGTGAAATATTAGTACATTAAATACAGAGGGTTTTATGGGATACTACCATTTTGTAGATATTTTAGTTTTCTGTGAATCTGCAGACTTGTACAATGTGAGGTCTGCCCAGTATTGACAGTTTTTTCTTTAAATTATAACCTAGTTTCCATTGCACAATAAATTATTATTCTGTTAACATTGTTGGCCCTAAACTAAAGTTATTATTGCAAATTAGTAAGTGAATGCAGCATATAATCTCTGCTCCAAGCTCACAACTTTATAACATCTAGTTTTTATATAAAGATAAGACTGATTACTTGCAATATTGTAGACACTCTTCATTAATCATTCACCCTCAGGGTATGGGATAATATTAAAGGTTTTATCGATTTACATGAAAGTGATTTTAGAATTTTCCACATTTTCTATCATTTAAAAGAGCAGGCCTTAAATAAACAACTTGATATATTTAAGATGTTGTAATAAGGGAAGCCTGGGACATTTTAGGTTGGCGAAAGTGCAAAAGCTTTTTGTCACTTTATCACCTATTTTAAAGTATTATAATTAATAAAGGGAATAAAGTTTTCAGACTGTTAAAAACCTGAAACCGTTTTTGTTTTGTTTTTTTTCTTTTAAATATGATAGACAATGTTCTGCTTCAGTATCCTTTTCAAATGATTTATTTTTGCTCCAGTCTGGTTGCTGTATCGGTTTTCTCACCTTTCCTGTTTTCTTTCTTAGCCGCAGCCAGCCCCCTCCACATGCTGGCGACTCACGCGTCTGCGTCCGCCTCCCTCCCAACCAAGCGTCAGAACGGAGACCAGACAGAGCAGCCTGATCTGAAGAGAGTCAAAGCAGAAGAGCGAGAGAGCATAGTGGTAGCTGTTAACGTAGATGCAAAGTCCGAGGGAAACGCTCCGTCAAATGAACAAGACAACCAAAAATAGGATCGGTGGCTACATGTGTGTTTTTTGTTTTTTTTTCTTTTCTTTTCTTCTTTTTTTTTGGAAAGTTACACAGCAGCAAAGGTGCCAAAAGCAGACACTGTCTTATCTAAAGGGGCCTGTGGAAATGACTTTTTAGATCAGCACTGAATTACACAGGTGGCCTTAGAAACTTCATTTTACAAATCTACAAAAAAATCCAATTTGAAGATTTTTTTATTTTTTATTTTTATTTAATTTGATTTATTTTTTGGGGGGTTCTCCTGAGGCTGTACCCCCCCCCCCCCTTCCTGCTAACGCTGTAAAACTGGGACATACAGGCGAGCGCTGGAGGTGGAGGCTTTTAAAGAAACTAAAATCAGACACTTTTTTATTTTTAATTACGGAGCACATTTTTGTGAGTAGCATGATGAGCGCTTGGTGTGGACTGGTTCAGGAATAATAGATTGTATATTCCTACAAAGGGAGAAGCTATTAAACCTTTGGCAGCTAGCCTTTTTTTACCCTCTCAGAGCCAACAATTAGCTCTCTTGGCTGTGAAAGGGTCAATGTACCTACCTAATGCATTTTGTTTGTTTTTTGTTTTTTTACACACATGGACAAAGGAATTTTTTTGCCCCCCTCGCAGACAGATAGGTAAAAGGGTCAAACATTTCAGCTACTCCAAACAATTAAATTTGCAAAAGCTGGTTTTCTCTTTTTTTTTTTTTTTTTTTGTAAAACTGAATGTAGTTCTGTTTGTTTTTTTGTTTTTTTGTTTGTTTTTTAACCAATGGAGTGTTTTGCTATTATTATTATTATTATTTTTTATCTGTCCAGGTAAAAGTTACTTTGTTACACCTGCAAAAAAAATTTCCTTTTTTTCCCCCCCATATTTTAGCCTTTGCCTGATAAACTTTATCAAAATTTTCTTACCATGTGTGGTGATCAAATGCTTCTTTTGGGCGTGCATGTAACAGACTTTTTTTGGGAAGAAGAAAAGAAAGAAAAAAAAAAATTAAGAGACATTTAACAAATTTGTAAAGAAACTGCTATGAAACTGAGAGCTGCACTTAACTCCTCGTCCCCTTCTGTTCTCTGTGTCCCAGCCTAATTTCCCCCAGTTCCTCCCCTCCTGTACTTCTAAAGAATCTTGCTTAATATTGTGTATGTTTAAATAGCAGAAGATGCTGTTCAACTCCCACTTAGAAAAGAAACAATCTGGACATCAAGAAGAAAAACAAAAAATACAAAATAAAAAAAAATCGTAAACCAAACGTGTCCATTTCCGCTTTTCAAGGTGTTTAAAAAAAAAAAAAAAAAGTACAGTTACTACTACCTGGTTTCTGGGAAATGGCTCTTCAGTACAAGTATCAAGTTCATTTGAGCAAAGCTCAAAATGTTAATATGCAAAAAAAATGTCATTAAACAAGAGGTGAGCGATTTTATAGATGTACAAAATGATCTGACATGCATTTAGGGGCATGTTTTAAACATTATAAAAGCCCTATTAATTGAATAATATATTAAAGGTATATCTAAGTTTCCTGTTTTCCCTTTTTCTAATCTAACACATGCTGCTTATATCAGATACACACATTACATTGAGTAATTCTATACACATGCAAACTGATTTTATTTAATAATCCACACCCCCATAGCTGCTTTCATAGGCACAGTGTACCACCCAGTAGAAACACTGCATTTTGGTCAGAACTTTAACTCTTCTTGCTAACCTTCAAGCCAGCAGCAGCTCAATGCAGAGATCTATAGATCAGTGCCTGGCTCCTGCTTCTTTCTGTAGGGGACTACACATCCCATGATTCCTTCCTGCAAAAACTGCCATCACTGATGGTTACATTGTATTCAAATGTATTAGCTGCCTGTGATTGGCCAAACCGGATTATGAAATGTATGCTAATTTTAGCAGAGATATCTAGAGTTAACGAACAAAAGCAACTGCTTGAAAACTCAAGATATTTAGCAAACATCATGGTGAATTTAATGATTTTCTGCTTTCATACGCTCCTGATTCTCCTTTCAGATGCACTCATAATGCAGGAAACTTAGATATGACTTTAACATTAAAAGTTTGCACTTTTGTCTTACCAGTAAGTTAAGAGTGAGTATAAACAATGGATAAGGGAGACCCCCTGTTAATTGTAATTGTAATTTTCTTAGTATTTGCATTAAAACAAAAATTAGAACAAAGCTGCGATATGTAGTTTTGACATCCGTAAGACACACTGTACCTTTTTCTCCTCCTGTGCTGATGTTACAGGAAATAATCTCACATGGTCTAATTTTAATAAAATGTTTCTTCAATGTAGATCAATTATGTCATATATAAAATATGTTTTAAAGCATACATTCATGCTTTACTTCATCAGAAACTAGCAACAAAATCCACGCTGAGCTTTCTGGCATAGAAAGCTCTGTCCATAACATACCGCCCAATTGCCCCATCTTGTTCTAGATCTGTTTGTATCCTACACAACTTTCTCTGAACCTGAGTACAGTCTTAAAGTCTTTTTAATTCTAAGGGCCTATAAGGGCTCTTAATACATAGTATGTGTGTTTACACAACACTTACATTTTATTTTGTTCAATACATTTCACTTGCTTTTCCTTATTACCTGCAGCAAATGTTGCTGTGCTGGACACTGGCCGAAAGCTACACAGCAAGATGAGTCTGTAAGCAGATCACCGCATGCTGCAATGCATAGGAGTTAAAGCATTTCTGCCTTCTCCAATCAGTTTCCAATAGTGACATCATCATTATTTTGAATATGCTAGGAAGGTCTAACTGACAGCTATTAGTCACGATCAGACTGCATATTGCGTTGGAGTCTATGGAGGTATCTGCTACAGCAGCTACACACTTCTGCTCATTACTAATGCAGAACATTGGAGATTGGATATAAGAACAATCTAGATGTTCTTATAAACAGATATGTGGGTGAAAAGGGCATTAAAGTGAATTTTTACTTTTTTTGCTGCTTTTATCTGTATCGGATGAGTAATTTGGGATGATTTTTTTAAATAAATGTTACGAGTTAATTAAAGGGTCACTGATTCTTTTTAAGCAGTTCTTTTACATGCGTTTTAAAAATGGGTTGCTTCTGCCATAGTGTCCTTTAAGCAAATTTTCTTAAACGCACACAAACTACACATTTTCTAGTATGCATGTGTTGGGTCAGGATTTTTATGAGCCAATGAAATTACAGATGCAGATTATGCTGTGGCTGGTTCATTTTGCTGCTCCTCAGCAACTCCTGTATATAATTGTGTAAACTGAAAAGACACTAAAATGCACTGTTTAAATCCTTTTTATTTAGGAACAGGAGTTCCACAATAATGAAATGTTAATTAATTTTGAATAATAATACTTTATTTGTGCATTTGCCTTCTAAAACATTGTGGCCATTCTAAACAAAACCTTTACATTTCCCACTTATATTCAATGCATGATTCCATTTTCTTAACTGAGCTTGCTTCTTTCAGCTTCTGTCCATGAGCCTTCTGTTCGAGATAGCAGATGCATTGGCAGTTGTATATGGGTCATTCCACGACAATTCAACAAGGTCATTTCGCCCTCCATCTTTTGATTAAACTTGGTGTACACCCTTCCCTTATGGTAGAGGGAAAAATTTGAAAGAAACCCCCTTAAATCTCAAACCGTTTAATTTTATAGCACTTCAAAGATTCATTAAATCTGCGTTGTCTGTTCCTCTTGAGATCCTCGGCTCAAGATGCCCTTGAGTACATTTTATTTTGTTTCTCCATAACCAATGATCAGATCTCTTTGAAATTTTTTACACAGTGCTCAATAAAATTATGATTTCAGAAAAAAATACACCAACACTCAATTTTTTTTATAAATGCCTAAATTTTTTTATAAATGTACTTGTAGCATAGTTTTTTTGTTTTGTTTTTTTGTGGAAAAACTAGGTTTTAGAAAACCTGAGTTTTCAGTGTGTGGGCATGATGGAACCAAAATGTTTTGATGTTAAATTATTGCAAAGACATGCTCTTTCTTGAAAAAGAAAGTTTTTTTTTTTTTTTTTTCCTTGGAACGAAAATGTTAAGTTTTTTTGGACATCGTAGGAAAAATATGGCTACTAATACAACTTTCCTACAATCTGTAGCTGTAATAGAAAAAAATAAAGTTTTTCATCTTAAAATGTAGCATAATATTGGTTATTATAGTTTTTTTTTTTTAAAGTGCAGACTTGTTTTTAGTTTTGGGCTATTTAAAAATATGATAATTGGCGAAATCAATAAAACAAAAAATGTGGTTAGAAACTTTAAATGCCGACAAGGTACTAAGACCTAGCAAGAAAAAGATTTAAATAATTAAAAATTATGCATTATATTCAATTATGCAACATTGCATGACCCCAATTTGTTTTTCCGAATATTGGTACAAGGACATGACTATCTTACAAAAAAAAAAAAGAAAATGATGTTTGGATGTTATCTTAAAATAATGGATGCGTGGAGACTTTTTAACATTTGTTAAATATATTGATGCGTAATTCACAATGAGGCAGTTTTAGGACAGCAGATACATTAATAGCAATAAAGACAACCATTAAACTGAAGTAAAAAATAAAAATACCATAACAGACTATGCTATTATCACAGTTAATTACAAGTTTAATGGCCCTCATTTTCTTTGCTGAACCTCACATCACCTGTAAGTTTTCTATTTTTTCTTCCATCAACGCCATACACTTGTTGGGGAAAGAAGGATCTTCTACCAGTTATTGTCTGTGGGGGTTGTACAATACCAAGCATATGAGGAAATGGTATTGTGCAAGAATAGTCACTGCTAGGCCAGCAGAATGAAGGTGAAGGTCCATTTGGGTGAAGACTTTTTATAAAAGCATCTCCCTCGTCTTGATTAATCTCCAATATAATTCCAAAGTACCACAAATGATCATACTTGCAAGCAACCAAACATCCAGGATACAGATCATCAGCATTCACAGGAAGTTTGGGGAGGCTCCTCCTGTTGATAGTGAGGGAGGGTTTTTTATCAATGTCTTCACATCTCTGAAATGGTTTTCGAGGGAAGCGCGAATTATGTCTGTGTTTCCTTGCAATATAATGGAATTTGACCTTTTCTTTTTTTTTTTGTCACAGAAATCATAAAATGTTTTTGGAGTAGTAATCTGCTTGTCAAGGGGTCTCTAAAGACTCTGTTTTCTAGCTAGATATTTTGTAGTTCCACCAATACAGTCACATTCTGACTCCTCTGAATTGCATCTCCCAACTACAGCTATCCACGATTCATCCACACACTGAATAAGACATACACAACTAGCATATGAAGGACTTCGCTGAACTGCAATCTCAGAAAACATTTTAAAATATCTAATAGTTGTAATATTTCTGAAATTAATTTATATTTTTAAATTGTAATCCTACGTTGATGTACTCCTATCGCATATATAGTTGTGGATCTTGCGACGTTGGTAACGCACTTGCTAATTGCGCCATTGAAGCACATTGGACTTTGGCTGCAATGAGCGCCAAAGGCACTCATTGCACTGCAAGGCGAGCAGTTGAAGCACGTACCACTTTGCCGCTGACCGCGAGGAAAGCAGTTTACTAATTTAACGGCCAAACTTAGTTGCAGTGCGTAACTCCAAAACGCCAAAAAACGAGCAAAAAAATTAAAACACACACTGCAAAGGGGGAGAGCCAGGAAGCCTGGGAGTGAGGTTGCAAGCGATTTTGAGCCATATTTGCCGTTTTTAATCAATTGGAAATCGGCTGAGCAAGGAAAACAAATAGCAGACAAAAAACGGAAAAAATCTGAAACCGCATGAAAATGAGGCTTAGCAAAGCCAGGCACGCAGGACTTAGAATTTACAGTCAGTAGAACATTAAATGCTGACATGTAAGGAAATATATTATTTTTTTTATTTCTGGTAGCCCATTTTCATAACTTCAAATTCCCCCAAATCAAAGCAAGTATGCTCTTTTAAAAATAACTATAATAACTAATTATGTTACATTTTAAGATGAACAACTTTTGTTTCATTAATGTTTTCTATTACAGCTACGGATTGTAGGAAAGTTGTACAAAATGACTACCCAGTAGTCATTTTTTTCCTACTATGTCCAAAAAAATGTAAAATTTTTGTTACAAGGAATAAAAAAATAAACCTAAATGTCATTGTTTGTCAAGAAAGAGCATGTCTTTGCAATAATTTTCAACATCAAAATAATTTGGTTCCATCGTGCCCACACGCTGAAAATTCAGGTTTTCTAAACCTAGTTTTTCCACCAGAAAACTACGTTACAAGTACATTTATACATTTTGTTCTAGGTATTTATAAAATATTTTGAGTGCTGGTGTATTTTTTTCTGAAATCCTAATCATTCAATTGAGCTCTGTGCAACAGTTAAAAAAATCTGATGAAAATCATCTGATCATTGGTTATGGAGAAAAAAAATAAAATGTACCCAAGGGAATCTTGTGCCGAGGATCTCAAGAGGAACAGACAATGCAGATTTAAGGAAACTTTGAAGTGCTATCAAATTAAAACAGTTTGAGAAAGAGGGAAAACATTTAAGGGGGTTCTTTCAACCGTAAGGGAAGGGTGTACACCAAGTTTCATAACAATCTGAGATGGAGGGGGACAAGACTCTTGTTTTTTGCGTTGCTTTGATGTGGAATGACCCATATACCAAAATCCCACTGTGCAGATCTACATGTCTGTGTTTGGAGTCTCCTCCCACCTTAGTACATTGATCACTGGAAACAAATGGTATGTTCCTCCGTAGTATAATTGCAAAAAAAAAAAATGTTGGCCTGTAATTTAAGATTTTTATGCAAACTTAATATGTTTCCTATTTTAATGTGTAGTTCTTCAAAATAGGTTATTCTAATTGTTTGATTGGAATATGCTACACAGCAAGATTGTGACTTAAGTGTCTAGTATATGCAACCATGGTTTCCTACAGGTAACCATTTTATTTTTAATTTGCCTCATTTTGTCCCCTAGGATAAAATTTACATCCAACTCCCAATAGAATATTTGACTAAAGTATCCTTCTAATGAATTAAATTACTGATTTTTCTTCTTTTTTTCCATTTTGCCCAATTAGGTTCTAGAAAATAGCATAATGTAAATATGGGACTAAACAGAATCTGCTGTATATTATGCTAGATGTGCAGTGAGGATCTGAGCATGTACACAGAACATTAAAGGGATATCTAAGTTTGCTGGATTATGAATGCATCTGATGGAGGAGAATCAGAAATGTATGGAAAAAAATGTTTGCATGAAAAAATACCAAAATAAACATTTAAATACTTACCATGCAGTTAGCAAAATCTATTGTAATTTCTGACAGTTTAAAATGAAGGTTAACACCCCGTCCAGTTTGTTTTGGCCAATCGGGTTAGAAAAAGATTTGAGACATAGCACTATTGGTTGCTATGGCAACATCACATGGCATATGCAGGAAGTAGGGATGAGTCATATACCAGCTGTTGTGCAAAGCAGCATGGGATTTGTAGCAAAGGGCCTGGGAAATGTTGTGTATCCATGACATGTGACAGAAAGCTGCAGGGAGATTGGATTGCTCCACGGGTGCTGTATGCTGATTTGGGGGGGGCACTAGGAAGTTGTGTAGACACCCCCTTGGGTGTCAACATAATCATTAGAGGGATTTTTAGATATTAATAAAAATAAAATGTTTTATGAGATGTGCTGCATACACATAAGCTCCTTTTTGCCTAGAGTTCGGAAATATATTAATCCAGCTCACTTAGATATCTCTTTAACACGGAAAGATTCATTAACTGTCTTAAAACTCAGATTTCTTTTTTTAAGCCTTGCTGTATTAAAGTGGTATTCTATGGCATAACTCGTTTGCTGTAGGAGGAGCCTAGAAATGTTTATTCTCTTATCTGATTGTTCTTAACCCTTTAAGTCTTCAACCCCCACTCTCTCCGTAATTACCTTATCAAGGTTTAGACAATTACTCAACTGGAGGTTAATAATAAATTTAACATAGCATTTTGCTATTCTAAAGAATTAAATAGGAATTTGTGATAAACGCATAATTAAAACCATTAGTTTCTCTGCCTAGAGCGGTAGCAAGGCATTTTTTTTACTGTATAGGACCCCAGTGTTCGTTGAGGTACAATGCGAGGTCTTATTATTCCAGGGCTTGCACTCCCACTCAGTCTGCTACTTCGGTTACTTTAAAAAGTGGGTCTTTGTTGAACATGCAGATTAGATTATTTTCCTTCAAGGAAAATAGCACTTTAATTCTGTTGCTATCTCTTAGAGGGTCTGCATGGTGATCCAGAATCCCTGGGAAACTGCTACTTTCTATCCGGAAACCCCCAAAATATCAACTTCTCATCCAATCAATTTACACAATTTTCCTTATACGTGTGCAGAATTAGGATCTTGAATGTAAAAAATGTTTATATATATATATATATATATATATATAGTAGTTGGACATGAGGGGGTGAGATTTTTATTCTAAAAGGGACCAAAATAGTTTTTTCAGAATCAACAGAGGAACTGGATTAGGAGAAACTGCTTGGCTGGAACCCAAGATTCCACCATTTTCCACCAAGTTTTAAGTCTGTTTATATCCAAGTCTATCCTGCCCCCTGGCTGTTGCATGAGTAATAGCAGATATCCGAGTGAGTGTGTGCTATGGTGATTCTCTATGGGGAAGACTGTGATTGATAGCAGCTTTTCCCTGGACTGTGTTTACACTGCACTGACAGTTAACCCATAGCTGTCCTGTTTTAGGGGAGTCCAGCATACCATGCCTGCACAGATAGATTGTTTTTCATCACTACACAGTTACAGGAGCCTGGAACAAATTCCACAGCGATTAGAGAGCAGAAACCTGAATTTTCTGCAGTAAGAGAAAAAATAAAATAAAGAAGGTCTGATCCTTCCATCCTGGAAATCTATGCCGTCTTACCCTTGATTTGCAAGGGAAAACATGTGCAACCTAATTGGTTGTAGTAATGCAAAGGCCTGTGGGCAGTTTGTTTTACATGTAAACACATTTGACTTCTCAGTAAAAAAGCAGGTATTTAAAAAAAAATCTAAAAGTGTTTCAATATTCTTTTAGGGGAGTGGTATATGCCTCACAGATATTGTATATTCATGTTGCATTTTTATGCAGAGGAGTGGCACCTGCGTAATAAGCTACTTTTAATATGCTAATTAGAATCACAATCTGCTTGTCTGAATCCGTGGTGGCCAAAACAACCCCCCCTAATGTGGTTATTCAGTTATAACCCCTTCCCCACCCTTCTCAAGTACTGTACTCTTATTATTAACGCGTCAACATATTCAGTAGCTCTTGTACAGGGGATAAGAACAAGTAAATATACAATGATAACAAACTGCAGAAAATGGAGGGGCCTGTTTTAAGCTTAGAAACCTTGCAGAAAGTTTTTTTTGTTTTTGTTTATTTTTTTCCAAAGCACCCTACAAGATTGGAAATTCACTACTTATAATCTAAAGGTTCTCTCATGTTAGCATATTGCTTCACGGTAGCAAAAAACAAATTCTGTATTTCACATATAGAGAAAAATGGCTTGTACAAGGTGTACATGGTTTTTCTTGCAATTTACAGTAAAGAAACCCTTGCTAAGTCCCACAAAAGCATTTAAATTGACACAAAAAGCACTACAAAATGATGACATTTAAACATAATTTGACACAATCCAATATTAACATATGTGTAATTAAAAAAAATATGATATTCTAAACTGCCTATTTTGAAAAAGTAAAAAAAAAAACTAATAATTGGCTTTTCAATTGCCTACAACATCTGGTTTTGGTCCAGAGGAATAATTAAATCATCTTCTTTAGGCTCCTATTACGACTTTCAAGAATCTACTAATCAAAAGGGCTCAAATGTAAGAACAGCAAGAAACATATATACCTTATCACTCCGGTCAACATTTCTAAAAAGTTTTTCTGTCTTCTCTCTCATTCAAACTATTCCCCTCGAAGTTCTTCTTTACCTGCTGGGCAAATCTAAGATGAGCATGGGACCCAAGAACATATTGGAGCATCTCAAAGCTGCTTCAATGAGTCAATCTCCACATCCTGACTCTAGATCTGGCATGTCGGATAATGAGGGGGCACAAATCCCTCCAATTATCAACTTATCAAAGGGATCAAGAGACTTGTTCGAGTCACTTTTGAAATTCCAACTATCAATTGTGGTTGCCGATATCAAATAAGAAATGCACGACCTCTGACAGAGAACTCACTCTCTGGAATCTACAGTTGATTATTATAGACACACAAACTCAGGATAGAATAGATATTGACACTAATACCATAAAAATAGCCATGCTAGACCTCAACTGGAGCATATGGAAAACAGATTGCGAAGACGTATTATTCGATTCAGAGGGATCCCCAGATCAATCACTTGATTCCCTGATGCCACAGACTGTGATTTCGAAATTGAAAGGGAGCACAGAGCTTTAAGCACAGCAACAAATCCCAACTTACCTAGGGACGTCATTATTTGCTTCCTCTGTCAGCAAACGAGAGACCAGATCCTATCTGCTTCCAGGAGGCTATCCAAAATAACGGGCCCAGGTGGCTCTTCCATCCAGATATACGCGGACCTTGCTCCCTCAACGCTGATAAAAAGAAGAGAGATGAAACCAGCCTTGGAGGTGGGGTTTCCCTTTCAACTTGCAATTCTCAGCGAACGGTACTAGCTATAGCTCTAGTCTCATCTAATATTCTTAACTTGATTTCCAAAGACAAATCTCTTCAACCAAAGGATCCAAACTCAAGAGACAGGCCTATAAGGCAATGGTCTGAAGCCTCTACTCCAAAAAGACAAATAAAACCACTTCTCACACAAGACTTCCCCCATCACTGCACGAAGACACTCCAGAACCTCAGAATTAGAATATTGAACAAGAAATCTCTGGTTTAATAATAATTACCTAACATAACAGAAACACTCTTAGACTTTTTAGGGAAAATATAAATCCTACATTTATATATGTTTGACAGGCATTTTAGATCTCTTATAGAGGGTTTGGACCCTCTGATATGACAGATTTAGACTTTAGATTAATTCTTAGGAATAATTATTGTCCTTCTCAACACTAGGGGCTTACTTGTAAAAGAAACTCTCCCTTACTCTACTAGGCGCTTTAGGGCAATGTTTAAAGTTTTGAGTATAGACCTCTATGTTAATGTTTATAACTTTGATTTGAATGTACAGTACTATGTTTTATAGTCAATATGTTTTTTTTTAGCATTGGTCCCTTTCTATAAGAATATTTCTGGTACAAATCTCATTATTACATCTTCTAGCCTAGTGCTGCTTTCCACCTCGGATTCCCGGGTTCCTCTCCGAGATCCTCCTCTCCGTATAACAAAAATGGCTAAGTGGCTGTCAATGGCTCCCAACACACATTTATTTATAGATGAATAACACAGACCTAGTCTTCTTGACACATAATGTCAATGGCCTTAATTCTTCCCACAAAAGATGTAAGGTTTTTAGAACATACAAAGACCATTATCCATCTGTAATTTTCATGCAAGAAATCCATTTTAAACAAAACGGCATGCACAAATAACTTCATAAATTATACCCTACGTTTTATGCGACTGCGCAGGCCTCTAAAAAATCAGGTTGCCCAATATTACTTCAAGGATTTCCCATTCACTCTTTGAGGGGGGGAAAATAGACCCAACAGGTAACTATATCATCCTCAAGAGCAAAATTCTAGAAACCAAGTATACCTTAATCTCTCTATATGCTCCGACACAAGTCACTCACAACTGCTTAATTAACCTACTTAAGCTACTAGGGCAAATGGATTGTGGGAAAATTATTCTAGGTGGGGACCTAAACTTAATTCTAGATCCTCAAATGGATAGGTCTAAGGGAGGAAAGGAACCTTACTTTTCTAAGAAATTGAAACATCAAATCTCTACTGGCCAATTTTAATCTTGTTGATAATTGGAGGGAACAACACCCAAAAGAGAGGAATATTCCTTTTACTCCTTCCCACATGGATCATATTCTAGATTAGACTATCTTTTATTAGACTCTTCATTATTCGACAAAGTGAAGCATTCTGATATAGTACCCTGCACATGGTCCAACCATTCTGTGGTTAAGCTTTCACTAGACACCCAATCATCTTTTAGAACCCCTCCTACATGGAGAATCAATGATATGCTGTTTTTCTAACCCAACCATTAGGGGCCTAATAACACAAGACCTAGAACTATACTTCAACACTAATCTTGGCCAGGACACAGAGATGGGGTGGGTTGGGGCAGCCCACATGGCCTTCATTAGGGGCTCTTGTGTTAAAGCAGCGGCTATCTATAAGAAACCGCGTACATGAAACAGAATTAAAGATTTAACAAGTCTACAGGGAGTGCAGAATTATTAGGCAAATGAGTATTTTGACCACATCATCCTCTTTATGCATGTTGTCTTACTCCAAGCTGTATAGGCTCGAAAGCCTACTACCAATTAAGCATATTAGGTGATGTGCATCTCTGTAATGAAAAGGGGTGTGGTCTAATGACATCAACACCCTATATCAGGTGTGCATAATTATTAGGCAACTTCCTTTCCTTTGGCAAAATGGGTCAAAAGAAGGACTTGACAGGCTCAGAAAAGTCAAAATTAGTGAGATATCTTGCAGAGGGATGCAGCACTCTTAAAATTGCAAAGCTTCTGAAGCGTGATCATCGAACAATCAAGCGTTTCATTCAAAATAGTCAACAGGGTCGCAAGAAGCGTGTGGAAAAACCAAGGCGCAAAATAACTGCCCATGAACTGAGAAAAGTCAAGCGTGCAGCTGCCACGATGCCACTTGCCACCAGTTTGGCCATATTTCAGAGCTGCGACATCACTGGAGTGCCCAAAAGCACAAGGTGTGCAATACTCAGAGACATGGCCAAGGTAAGAAAGGCTGAAAGATGACCACCACTGAACAAGACACACAAGTTGAGACGTCAAGACTGGGCCAAGAAATATCTCAAGACTGATTTTTCTAAGGTTTTATGGACTGATGAAATGAGAGTGAGTCTTGATGGGCCAGATGGATGGGCCCGTGGCTGGATTGGTAAAGGGCAGAGAGCTCCAGTCCGACTCAGACGCCAGCAAGGTGGAGGTGGAGTACTGGTTTGGGGTGGTATCATCAAAGATGAGCTTGTGGGGCCTATTCGGGTTGAGGATGGAGTCAAGCTCAACTCCCAGTCCTACTGCCAGTTCCTGGAAGACACCTTCTTCAAGCAGTGGTACAGGAAGAAGTCTGCATCCTTCAAGAAAAACATGATTTTCATGCAGGACAATGCTCCATCACACGCGTCCAAGTACTCCACAGCGTGGCTGGCAAGAAAGGGTATAAAAGAAGAAAATCTAATGACATGGCCTCCTTGTTCACCTGATCTGAACCCCATTGAGAACCTGTGGTCCATCATCAAATGTGAGATTTACAAGGAGGGAAAACAGTACACCTCTCTGAACAGTGTCTGGGAGGCTGTGGTTGCTGCTGCACGCAATGTTGATGGTGAACAGATCAAAACACTGACAGAATCCATGGATGGCAGGCTTTTGAGTGTCCTTGCAAAGAAAGGTGGCTATATTGGTCACTGATTTGTTTTTGTTTTGTTTTTGAATGTCAGAAATGTATATTTGTGAATGTTGAGATGTTATATTGGTTTCACTGGTAAAAATAAATAATTGAAATGGGTATATATTTGTTTTTTGTTAAGTTGCCTAATAATTATGCACAGTAATAGTCACCTGCACACACAGATATCCCCCTAAAATAGCTAAAACTAAAAACAAACTAAAAACTACTTCCAAAAATATTCAGCTTTGATATTAATTAGTTTTTTGGGTTCATTGAGACATTGAGAACATGGTTGTTGTTCAATAATAAAATAAATCCTCAAAAATACAACTTGCCTAATTCTGCACTCCCTGTAGAATAAATCAACCAGATTAACCCCACAAAGCACAATAGAAACCAAATAGACAAAATGAGGGCAGAATTAGACCTTCTACTTTCAGATAGAATGGAAATAAACAATCACACCGTTTACACATTTTAAGGAAAACTATACTCTACCCCCAACTACAAACATTTATGCAATCTATTGACCTTCCCTCAGGGAGGTCATACAACATTCGAAGGCACTGATGGATTTTCTAATTTATATAATAAAAAATGCCCTCCATGTAACTACTCTTTTCAACTCAATCCTACCAGGTCACCCGATACCCCCGTAACTCAATTTAGCTGAAATTGTCTTCTTTCCCAAAGAAGACATGATCCATTAAAAGCTAAAAACTACAGGCCAATTTCCCTACTAAATAGTGATATTACATTTTTGGCAAAAAGGTTGAACATAATTTTTGTCTTCCTCCCTAAACTTATACACAACGACCAAACTGGATTTGTCCTAGATAGACAGATGGGAGACAATATCAGAAAGGTCCTTAATTTGATTTATAATACTAGTAAAAACAAAACTCCAACTTGTTTACTATCCCTAGATATCGATATAAAGACCTTCAATTATCTTGTAGGGCCCTATCTCCAAGCGTATCTTGCTAAATTTGGGTTCAAAGGCCAGTTTATCCAACTAATTAATACTTATTATAACTCACCCAAAGCACTATTAAAAATTATGGGCGGTAACAAACCAAGCATTAACATTAAAAAAAGGAACGAGGCAGAGCTGTCCCCTTTCACCCCTTCTATTTTCCATTCTCTTCCAGACACCATATTGCTCACTGTCTCCCTGGTTTCCAGAGCCCACTGCTCCATTTCCACAGCTAAGCTATTGAGAACTGAGGACTTCTGCTACATTTACTGATTATTAATTACTAGCGTATTGCCCGTCACAAAAATGACGGCAATGAGATGTGTACGTTTTAAAAGTTGTTTAGTTATTAATATACATATGGAATTGTAAGGTACATTTGTCCCTTTTTTTTTTCTTAAAATAAATAAAAAAAAAAAAATTTGTAAACATTTTTTTTTGTAACTTTCAACTTATATTTCATCAAATGCGTTGGTTTAGGCGGTAAATCCGATGTTGCGCAAGACAAAGGCGTTAAATCTGTGTTAATGCGTAAATCTGTAATTGCGTTTCGTAAAATGTACTCGCTACTGTCTTTTACTCATTGCGCGGTTAATCCGCATCCTTTATCTCGTTGTTTTTCTAACACATACGTCTATGGCTGTGTTTTACGCAGTTCGTAGTAGTATAGCCTCGTTTTGATTTTTTTCGGCAACCATTTTTTTCTCCCTTAGCCGATTTTCGATCTTTGTAACTCGGCTAAATCGATCTAAATTGGAGTTCCAACTCACTTCCAGACGTCCTGCCTGGTTCCCCATGCTGTAAGTGACCTTTATTTAATTTTTTAGTGTGTATTTAGTGTTTTTTTTATTGTTTTGGTTCCGCCGCTTATCTTGTAATTTTTTTCAGCTCGTATTTTTTTTCTAAGTGCTACGGTTTAACGGCTCGCCTCGCTACGCGGCGCTCATTGCCAAAGTGGTACAGTTTAACATAACGCCTCGCTACGCATATCCTGTGTTTATAGCCTTTAAATAACACATTCTAAACATCCATTTCCATTCTCTTCCAGACACCATATTGCTCACTCAGTCTCCCTGGTTTCCTGCGCGCAATCCCCTTCCTCCCACCCCTGGTTACTCTTACTTTATTGATTCACATGAAATTCTTTACAGCTGATCAATTAGCAACACCTGCTAATTAGCAATATTAATCCTTTACACAATGTTTCCTCTTGCCTTCTTCCTCATATGCCCCTGCTTTTTCCTCAGGCTCTTTTCAACTGTTCCCCTTCTTTTCTCCAACATAGCCATCTCACCTTTCATGTCCTCCTCTCCTCTCTTATGCTCCCACGAGTTACTTTTAGCTCAGCAATGTTCAAATTGTGTGTCTCCTGAATTTCCCACTTGCAGTTTACATTATCCGACCACTAAAGTCAGATAACATATTGCATACTACAGCCATTTACTTCACATTGATTTTACATCAGATACCTTCTCTCTCCAACTAATGAATAACCTTCTAACTTTTCACACATTCCTACCTATGTAACCCTCACTTCCTTCCTGAAATCCATGCCTGCTCCTCTCCAGGTCTCTGGCCTCTTAAGTGCAAGCAATAAGATCAGAAGTTTGAGGTGTACAAATGCACTTCAACACTTTAAATGATCACTACTTGCTGACGATCTACGTTGTACCCTCACAGAACTTTCTCTCCTAAAAATAAACTTAGAGAAAACCGAGGCCTTCGCGATAGACATTCCTCAGACTGAGAAAGAAACTCTTAGCAACAAGTTCAAACTCAAGTGGTTCCCTAAATAAAATACGTACTTGGGGATAAACTTAACTTCCAATTTAAAGGACCTATACAAAGCCAATTACTCACCACTATAAACCACCCTACACGCAGTGGTCTAAGTTTACCCTATCTTCGTTGAGGAGAATTAACTCAGTAAAAATGAATATCCTCCCTAGACTAATGTATCTCTTCAGGGCTCTCTACCTATCACAATCAATATAAAAGAACTGACTCACTTTCAAAGATCAATATTTCGGTTCATCTGGAGAAATGGCCCCTCTTGAATCTCCAGACACATAATGTTTAGACATAAATCTAAAGGGGGCCTCTCTTGTCCAGACTTTAAACTATATTATAAAGCAGCCCAACTCTGCTTTCTTCCAATAGCCCACTCTAAGCATTTGGCTAGACAAATCCCCCCTTCCATTACAAACCCCATAATTAGAAATATGATAACTTGCTGGAAATAGGAAATGATATGTCAATTACAACTCAACATTGGTGGAATTCAAACAACTTAAACAGGTTAGGATCCTGGCTAAGAGATGGCCTCCTCATTACATTTGAGGAACTCAGGGATGAATGCGACCTTCCCCTCCAGGCCCACTACAATTATTACAAACTTAGACATTTTGTCAACACACTAATCCGTACTAAAGGCATACCCAAACATAACTGGATAGCTAAAATTTGCAAAGACCTTCCCCTCACGAAGTGTATAATAGGAGGCATTTATGATATATTTAACTCCACCGCTACAGAGATAAAAGATAAGTTTATGAATGGGAAACAGACCACAATCTACATTGGGATTTATCTGATTGGGAGAAATGTTGGTCTAACACGTTCAGGGGTTCCCTCCAATATTCCATTCTAGAGACCTCCATTAAAGTTCTTCACAGTGCCTACTTCACCCCTGTGAGACTAGCTAAACTGAGGAAATCAGAAAACAAACTGTTTTAGAGGATGTCCGACAATAGGCTATTTTGCCCAGAGTTGGTGGCACTGCCCAAAAGTGAAACAATTAGTCCACTATCATCGGATTTGTTTCACTCGTCTATTAACTTAACAGCAGAAATGTGTCTTTTGGGGATGCCTGTTATTACCCTTTCTATCCCTCAAAATAAACGTATTAACTACTTAACCCTAGATACAAAAAGCCACATTGCCAGGAACTGGAAATCCAATAAGCTAGATTTCATTAGTATCAAGGACTAAATTCATTTTATAGCAGTTAATGAAAGGATTATACATTTCTGGATATTTGGGGTCCCTGGTTTGAAAACACAGGCCGACGTTCTTCGATTATCAAGCAGTTATCTCTACTACTTGTAGTAGATACTTAGGAGCTTGAGAGTGGAACCTAATTATATTTTATTATGTTTACTACCTCTCATTAAAGTGAGAAAATGGAACTTATTTTTGTTAGATCAGTAACTACTACATAATATTTCCTTATACCCCACAATAAATTACAGGTAAATGCTAGAAAAATAATAAAAAAGACAAAAGACAGACCTCATAATCTTTGTAAAAGTAATTAATACAAAGTACATCAGAACATGCATTAATCCTATGGTTAATATATCTCATGTTTGCTTTAAATGCTTTCACTTAATATGTACTTTTTGATTTTACTAATGGAACTATGATGTAATGTTACAAATTTTGCGGTTTGTCTTAATAAACATTCCAAAATAAAACACTATATGTTGGTATTATGCCCGTTTTATGATACAAAATCCAGGGTAACAAACAACCCAGTTCTCAAGGAGATGACACACATCATGAAACCATGATGCCTAGGAACAAATGCGATAATGCATTGTGTATAAATATATAACATTTTAACTCACAACAAACAAATCTTTATTTATTGAAGCTATAAATGCATTTTTTTTTATCAATTCCTATATTCCTTGGAGCTGCAGTTATGGCACAGATTACTGCACTTCCCACTCACTGTAATATTCATGACGTTCGCATTTCCTATTTGCTCCCCTGTGTCATCTTGGTTTGGCTACACCCTACCCAGAAATCTGTTGTGGCTAAGGCAGGACTTACGGATGTGCACCGAGTGCCCTAACCTGGAGGAGCAAAGATTTGAATTGCTGTATATGGGGGGGGGGGGGGGGGGGCTTCCGCAGCCGATTTACAGCAGTGCCCCAGCTTAGCGATTTACAGCAATGCCCCAGCTTAGCACACCTGATTTACTGCCTTGATCACTCTCAGCTTCTATACTAATTTTATCGACTTCTGATTGGCTAAAATGTCAGTCAAAATTTGGCAGTTCAGAATGGAGTATTCCACTTGCCTACCTTTCAATAACCAATAAGAGAAGGGTAATGTGCATTTTGAAAACATTTTGGTTATGCTTTTAACCAAGCAGAGAGCTTTGCATTTCACTATTCTGGATACTTATAGGTTACTATTCTCTGATTGGCTGGTGAAAGAACCAATCAGAGAAGAGAGTGTAAGCTTAGGGTTATACTATAGTGTGACATAGGTATCCATAGGGAGCACTGTGATTATAGATAACAGCCCCATGGTGATAACTCCCCTCCACCACACACCCATAGCACAAGGGGTGGGGTTGATGGTAGTCGCAGCAAGGAAGCTGCTGGAGGTTGACTGTACACACAAGGATTTCGCTCACCGCAATTGCACAGCCCTGTGAGAACATGTGGTATATTCAGTAACTTGTGCGGTCGTTCTTTTCGTAAGACTATCTGTAGAATAAGGAACCGTTCCTACTTATAAAGTAGGGGTTTACTATGTGGAGAGTTCATTTACACTACGAGCACCATGTAATTGAGCCCAATCCTTGATAACTTGTTTAAAATTGGTTCTACTAACCTGAAGAGAAGAGACTGATCGATCAAATGCTTCCCTAGATTTTTGAGCTTTAGTCCATTCTCTCTCCCTGTAGATGGCTCTAGTTTGGGATGAAGCCACATAAATATAAAAGTTCTCCTGCACATGCATGTTCTGTGTACACATATTTTGTATCTGGCTGGATCAGGTAAAACCAGCACTACACTAAACAAATATGGCTTCAAAATAAAGTTTTGGTGCGTTAGTCTGTTTCAAGGGATGGAACTTGAATGGCAGAAGAAAAAATATTGTATAAAACAGAATTTGGAAGCATCTCTCTAATTACTGAGCAGGTTGCTGCACAAGAAAGCAGGAAGTCACACTGCTCTGTAGATCTCTGCATTGAGCTGCTGCTGGCTTGAAGGTTTGTAAAGAGTTAAAAATCTGTACCTAAATGCATTGTTTCTATTGGGAGGTATACTGTACCTATGTAAGCAGCTCTGGGGGTGTGGAAAACAAGATTTTTTTTAATAAAATAAATCTGTGTGTATAGAATGACTAATGTGCGTTTCTGAAATAAGCAGCATGTGTTGGATTAGAAAAAAAGTTTAAAACTTAACAACTAATTAGAGAAGCATTGTCCTCCAGTATATGCAACATTCTTATTTGAAATATTAGATTTAAGACTGTTGTGCCGGTGTCACTTTAAGTATCCAAATCACAAAATAAATCAAATTTCTGTAAAACAAAAAAATAAAACTGATAACTTGGTCACATTTTATTAAAAAGCGATAACATATCTTACAAACAAGTGTGCAAAACAAACTGTATTCATGATTAATTACACAAAGCAACATGCAGAAACCTACACTTCAAAAACAGTCTAAAATTTCATATTCTAGGTCAGGGAGCTCCAGTAAAGACTAAAGAAAAATGTTCTCAGTGATCCTAAAGGTTTTAAATGGGTTAGAGCAGATGGAGATATCTCTGGTATCCAGAGTGGCTGCTCAGTCATTAGTTCACGCTTGGAGAGGGTAGGTGTTAGTATATATATTTTATATTAAAGTTTGACTTGTGGCTTATATCTTAAAACTACATATCTGTCAATTTCCAGATGCATATGCTGAAGATTTAAGCTTAGTACTTATAGTTCAAACTAAAGCACTACTTTACCCACAAAATGCTAGTTATTGATAACGTTTGAACAATATTTAACTTTTAATTGGTCCAGCGAAGACCGAGAGACTTTCTTATGAGTGGCTACCGAATAACCCTAAAATACAAACCCCCTTCAAGATAAGGTAGGCCTCTTTCCTGCAAAAACACTGATTTTTTTTTAATAGTGGTTAAAGTGTCAGTTTTAAGTGTGCCAGGTTAGTGTTACACTGACATAAGAGATTAGTATTCCTAATAATAAAAGTCTATACAGCACCCAGTGAAGAATCACATTCATGGTGTTAGATACTGGGAATCTGACATCCAGATCCTCACTGGATGAATCACGATGTATTATAATTTCAACAGCTAGGAGATTTCCTGTAAAAACGTAGAAAAAAAAAAAAATATGATATTCTATTAGTCTGTAAGTAAATTCCTTCAGTGCCAGCCAGATTGCAGTGCTCGGCATGGAAAGAAATAATTTAATATCAAGCCTAGAGTGTTAACCACAGTAGTTATAAAGACTTGTTTCAGATTTCCATCTCCATTGGGGAGTTTAAGGGGCAAACTCAAAACTCCAAGAACAGAAATCTGAATTGCAGAAGCACAAACACATTAACTGAAAAGTTTCAGTGCTAAACCCAATTGAAATGCAACTTAAAAGCCTAAATACACAAAGGTATCCTGGTGTGGTTTGTAAGTCTCTGGCTTGCTTAGGGCTTCGTCCCTTTTCTGGATCCTGAAATGTGTCTTTCGGAGATGTCCCAAGGCAGAAGGTTGGGGGGGGGGGATTAATGGGTTTCCCACAGTCAGAGTTTATCATCTGTCATTTCCAAAAATTGAGCATAGACATCACGGGTGCACTCGCCCTTTTGGTTAAACTGGAATTTGTAGTAACTGCCGTCTGCACAAATAGCTGGAAGGAGAGCGAGAGGAGATTGTGTTACTGCAATCAATAAAGATAAAACCCTGCAGATTCTGTGATTTTATACTGGACCTGTAGAGCATGTGTTTGTCTTATGTGCTCTGACATTTTTAATTTAGCATGAGAAGGGGTTAAAGGACACTGTGGACCTGTATTTAAAAAAGAAAGACTCTTCTTTGAAGAGCTACACTTGAAAAATAGGCAAATTGGTTTTAGAATGAAAAAAAAAAAAAAGCACGCACAGTAGTATATTACATTTTATATTCAGCTACACTGCTTTGGATCATTTGCAGGGAAAAGGATCAGACCGCTAGTCCTGCTCTGTACCCTCATGCCCTGGACACTAGCCGGGGGCTGTCACGCTCTTGGCTTACACCCCTGCTATCAAGTGAAAACAATAAAAAAAACATTTTGTAAATGCATAAATAAATACAAATATGTAAAATAGTTGTGCATGTATTTTGTTTTTTCTACAAAAATTTTTTGCGCATTATCGGATCAATTATTCAAAAGATCAGAGAGAGAAAAAATTACCAGTTTCCTGTACGGAGGCTTCTAACCAAAATCTAAATTTAAATATGGATTTATTTGAATTGGCTTCTAAGTTACTATTTATGTAGTGAGACAACTTGGCCACCAACAACGATCATACAAAGCCAATATGTTAGCTGTGAGGGCAGTGTTATTTAAGATCTTCCCAGTGCCCCAGCCTCACCTATCACAGAGTTGGGTTCTGTTCCGAAGGCACAAACACAAGGCGACCCAGAGGGGACCTGAAATTTGGAGAAGCTCCACTTGGAACTGAAGTATTTGGGGAGGAAGCTGGCAGAGGCCAAACTGAAAGAGAAGAAGAACAAAACATTAAAGGACCACCGCATAGTTTTACACCTATATAGGTTTAATTAAATCGGATTGTTTTCCTGAACTATTATGCTCTTACTCATCCAGCTAGTTTATAATTAGGAAAAAAATAACAAAAAACATTTTGATGCCTCTGCATTGATGGAAGTTGTGTATGTGAGGGGCATCTACATTTTTGGAGAGCTGAGGTCCCTGCTTCTCGGCTAGTGAAGGAGAAGAGGTGTGGGGTCTATTTAAATTATTACATAAAAAGCCTTTGGACTTCTGCCTTTTCTCTACTACCTAACCCCTCCCTCTACTGATAACTACAAACACACCCACTATGTAACCCATCACGCTCTCAGGAGGAGATGTAACAAACACAAAATCCCAGTCTTAAGACAACATTATTTGGTAAAAATCTGAATTGTTGATGTCCATGAATTACACAGGTGCTAATGTCCTTTTGGTATATACAAGTGCTTTTTCTTGGACTGCAATGGCCCTGTAATATTCCAGTAATTATTAATGTGGTTCTCCCCACACTGGGCAAATGCAGCAAAGGTTCCAGTTATTATTGGAAGACAAAGTAAAGTTCACATATAAATAAATCTAATTACAATCGGTTGTTCTGAATGTGGGTTATTTTAAGCATAACTCATGCAGGACCTCCCTCTAAGTCTCCATCTTTTGTAGGGCCATCAAACTCTGGCAGTGCCAATAAAAAGTACACCCACCTGGGTAAATATGTCACAGAGACACAAAGCTGGTAAAGTCTGTCATGTGTATTTATATCAACTTGGCATGCTTACCTTCCCTGACAGATTTAAATCAATGGAGCAAGGAAAGGGGAATTAGAGAGAGATCTTGTATTCTTTCAAGCGCTATTATCTAAAACTTCCATTTAAAAAAGTTTTAATAAGAACAATCTACAATTATGTTTAGTTATATGTGTATTTTTCACTTTTATCTAAAGAAATCATCTATTTAATCAAGTCTAAAGTAAGTCACTTGAACACAACACAGGACAAAAAGCTGTGGAGGGGAAATACACAAACCAAGGACAACCCTAAAGCCAACTTCAATCTGTCTTACAAGAAAGCCAAGTCACAATGCTGCCTCCACACTGTCAGTTTGTTATGACCATCAATTCTCAGCCATAAAAAGGTTATATATCACAGGATGCTCACTGTAAGAGGACTGGGAACAACTGGACATCATATCCTTGTGGCAAAACCTCAGAGAAAGTTCACATCATCTGACCAGCCGTTTTGTGTAGTTCACGGACCAATCCGTTTTGATTCTTTTAATTAAGTCATTTCATAAAGTTCAGGAGGAATTCAACAAGAAACAGATCGGATGTTTGAGGGTTGAATATTCACAGGTAATTTGAAGAGATGCTACTTTACATAAAAGGTGATCAACATTACAGCCACCTAGTGGAAGTGATGAGAAGGGAATACATGGTTTGTGTCTTGAGGATTTATTAGGTAAACTGGAGAATGGGCAGACTATTGAATCATATCAGCCATCAGGGATGTGCAAAAAACACTGACAGGGCAGTTGATCATGCAAAAGGCCCCAATGTGTTACTACATTTGTGTAACGGGAGCTGTCCTGATGAATATCTAGATATATTAGTCTCTCACAGAGCTCCTCTCACCTGGACTGTTTGTTCCTCTTGGGATCCTCCGCTGCGAAAATGTGAACCGTCCCGTGGTCACTGGATACACAGATCAAGGACGCGTCTTCATTGAAGTTAATGCTGTAAGAAGAGAGGTTATTAAGCTGCATTTCAAAATGTCCTTAAAATTATTTATTGATTATCCAGCAACATGGGAAGTACAGAACTAAACATCAAGTAATTTGCCTAATTAATGTCAGACTGTAAACCATGCATGCACATCACCTAGGGAGCAATTAGCATTTAGCAACTAGCGAATTGCCCGTCAAAAAATGACGGCAATGAATTTGTAAGGTAGCTAATGCTGTTTGGTGTATAATAATCAAATAAATAATACATTAATAAATTAATATACTCTACCTTTTTGTGAAGTAATATATGCAGGAAGCATTCAGTTGAAGAGCTGACAATCTCTTTTGATGTTGCAGCAGCATTAGTGGCGTGGAGCTGCTTTGTAAGCGTGATGAATGTGTGCAGTGTAATAGTGTGCGTGCGCGAGACCAAACCGTTAGCGTAGTTGTGTACTTCTGCATTGGAGTAAAATGGCAGCTAATGTTTAGTATGCGTCTGTAGCGGAATATCCGTAGGTGTTTTGCGTGTTTCTTGTGGTGTTTTGCGTGTTTTGAGTGCTGTAGCCTTGTTTTAGTTTTGTTCGGCGGCCATTTTTTCTCTTACTTAGAGAATTTTTTTTTAAATTAAGGTGTAACTTCATTTTTTGAGGTCCTGGATGCTCCCTCTTGCTGTAGGTAAGCTTTTTATGTATGTGTTGTGTGTATTTGTGTTTATGTCTCGTATTTTGTTTGCGTAACGGCGTAAAGTTTGCGAGGGTTGCAGTTGCTGGCAAGGAGTGCCTTTGCAAGCGCCGCGGGCTCGCTATGTGAGCCCGCAAGCGTGAGCAACGGCTCGTATGCTCATAATTATATATGTGATTGTTTTCAATTATACCATATTTGGAACCTCCACTATGTCACTTTAAATGAGGTGATAATGGTCATTAAATTCAAAAAAAAGTTTTTTTTATTTTATATAGAAGATTCATATATACCCATGTTACTTGCTACACAACCAATACATTTCTCTCACTTATTCAATAATTTAAAAGGATTTGTATATTTTAATCAACTTGAACAATCCTAAAGTTCCATTCATTCTTCATTCATGTAACCTTGCTCTCAGGGCAGATACTCACCAATAAATATTTGCTGCTTGAGACCCTCTCCGCAGCTCCTGAATTAAATTCCCGGACGATGTATCAAATATCCTGATGAGAGTCCCCTGTGAAGGCAGAATATGTGAGACCTCAGGACACTCCTGCAGTGCTTAGAGATACATAGAAACAACAAGGCACTGGGATGCTGCACAGAATAGAATTTTCTCAAATTAAATATGTATTTTGTAGATCCATAAGAACCAATTTTCTGCCCAATGTCCTATACACAGACTTAAAACATCCTCAGACAGACATTGCCATCATACCCTCTTGGGATCTTTCCTGTTATCTGCCCTCTTCTACCCTAACCCAAACAACCAAGTGGCAGGCAGATAGCAGGAAATGTCCATGTGTTGTTCTTGCTCCTCTTTTTCTGGAAGATGTTTGCCTACTGAACTTTATTAAACCCACTGATATATTTACAGGTCTCTCTCCCATCTAATCTATACACATTCAGATCATGAAGTAGTTCCTTGTAGGTTCTTTGATGCAGGCTGACTGTTTCCTACCAATAGTGAGGCCTTGGTGGGTGCATCTATATTCTGTTTGTTACCTCTCTAATAGTGAATGCAGTGCAGTAGATTTCACCACACCTGTACAAAACACTTTTGGAATTTTTCTGCAGGTTGTAAGCAAGTAGATATTTGATGCACCATTTTTTTTGTATAAATTGAAAGCATATATTGTGCTTTCCATTTAATAAAAAAAAAATAAAAAATAACAAACAGGATTTTTTCATAAATATTGGGCATTTTTTGATGTTAAAGGACCACTTGATTAAAATGGTTTGACTGAATAACATTAAAAACATATTTTCAAAGTTCAGACTCTAATGTTATCCACCCACCAGAAGGTCAATGATTCAGGGAGGTGGCTTTGTCTGGCAGACAGTGCTAAATTTTCAGATAATATTTACCACCAATGCAGGTGTTCCTTAGTACCAATTTTTTGCTGTGGAAGCAGCCTATTAATGGTTATTTATTCTCTTATCAAATCAAATTATTCATAAAACCATTTAGACCCATCTCAGTCAAACCCTCTTTCCCTTAATGACTATATCAGGTTGGAGAGAAACACTCAACTGGAGGCAGTTTATATTATATTATACATTCTTAAATATAAATGGTATTAATGAACAATGAATAACTAAAACAAGCTCATCCTGTTAGGGCAGTACAGTGTTCCTTTTATTTCAAACGCAGCAGACACATACAGAACTTACTTGGAAAGAAGTACAAATAAATAACTTGTACAGTAAATGTACAAAAATACACCAGAGGAAAACCACAGTAACAGATTTCCATCATACAATTATGTTTTAAACAATAAGTGACATATTTTTGCATACAAAAGCCCACATTTGTTGCTCTCTCTGCTTGGTGTACACACACACAACCTATGGCAGGTGTGGAGAGACCAGCTCTCCCTGCAGTCCTTAGTTACTAAACTCTTTTAAGGTACAAGTTGCAGACCAACTCTTTAAAAGGCTTAAATACCACCACAATGCCCTAGTATAATGGTATATTTATGTATTAATTATTAATAAAGGGAACCTTGAATACAACAGGACTAGAGCCAATGGGGATCACATTGTTGATATAACTATGTGTGTCTGAAATGTATTGCAGCCACACACTAAACAAAGCCATTCCCCTATTGACCTCATAGTAGGTGTGAACTTCAAAAAAGCAACATTCAGTCTTACTGTCAAATAATTGATTGTGAATGCAGTATGATCTATGCCAGTACATGGGTCCTGATATCAGTATCATGACATCCTTATAAACAGATTGTCCCACTACATTGGAGAACAGAAGCTTAAGTGTATTTTTATGTAACCCAATTGTAGTCCGTCTTACAAAGTCAGCTGTGAAGCCAATTTAAACAGCCTCATAACAAGACCATAAAAAAAAAGAAAAAAAAAAAAGAAGGGGGGGGGGGGGCTGGGGGAGAGAATATAAAAATTAAGATAATTATCTGCTCAATAATCACCTTAACACAAAGGGTTTATATGATAGGTATGGAAGACCTATTAAACCTACAGATTCAGGAGCCTCACCTTCTCAGAGGCAGTGGCGATTCTGGTCCCTTGTAGGTTTAGCGCGATGCAGCTCAAGACCCCCTCATGAGCTGGGATATCCACAGGGGGCTTCTCTGTGCTGGCAAGATCCACAATCTGTACATGGCCGGTGTGAGCGCCAGGGAACGCCAGGAGGGAATTGTTGCTGTTTGGACACAAAACGCAGAGACCTGGAGAGGGTAAAAGAAATTATGTAGAAAACTCGAACAGAAATAAATCTGCAGCAAATGTATAAAGAAATTCTAAAAAACAAGGAATGTAAATAAATAAACTAGGACCCTACAGACTGCAGGAAACAGGAACAAAGATACCAGCTAAATAAATAAAAAGCAGTTTTTAGTGAAAATATTTGATATTATAGTAGACTGCTTCAGTTTAAGGGCTTCCATACTGTCTGTATTAAGCAATGCCAACTGACCTGGAACATGAGTGGTTGAGCTCTGGCAGTTTTGTTTCCATTTAATAGTGGGCAAGATCTCACAGGTAATTAAAGGGCCAGTGTTAACACTTTTCATGATAAAGCTTTTTTTTTTTTTTTTGCAGTTCACCACTGTTAACATTAAAAATACAAGCGCAAACCACAGCATTTAATGGCTGCTGATATAGCCCTCTTATTATCCTGAGCACTGCCAAAATGAAAAACAAACATTTCAACTGAAAACATGAATTCGGGAGAGTGGGTAACCTGGAGCATGCCCTATAGGATAAGGAGCTATAGTTACAATATTATAACCACCTGCATCTTCAAAGAATATGCCCCAGGTTTTCTATCCTGCCTAATGGACAGTTGAAATGTTTGTTTTCTTTTTAGCAGTGCTCAGGACAAAAAGAGGTGGGAAGGGGGTACAGCAGCAGCCATCTATGAGCTAAACTGAATTTAAATGATATTTTCTGCATATTTGCACATGTATTTTTTGTTGTTGTTAACTAATGGTGAATTACAATAGATTCAACATGAAAAGGGATTACACTGGCCCTTTAAGTACATTTTTCGGCATATTTATACTGCTTTCCATAGTTACATAGTAATTAAGGTTGAAAAAAAGACTCAGTCCATCAAGTTCAACCTTTTAAGATCTCCTCTGATCTGCAATATGCAGATTAATTAATTAGTTGTTAATTATTAATCAACTATTATTATTATTATTTTTATTATTAGTTAATCCAGAGGAAGGCAAACAAAAAAAAAACACAAGTGCTACTTAGCCAATTGTCTCAAAGGGAAAAAAATGAATTCCTTCCTGACCCCAGATACTGGCGATCTGATTTCTCCCTGGATCAATGCTCTCCCTCTAATTATCCATGACAACCCTGAATTCCCTTTTTAATTAGAAATAAATCCAGTCCCCTTTTAAAGTTATCTGTCACCACCTCCTCTGGTAGATAATTCCACAGATTAACGACCCTTATTGTGAAGAACCCTTTTCTTTCTTTAAGGTGGAATCTATTTATGTCTAACCTCAAGGGATGTCCTCTTGTCAGTTGAAAACCTCTTGGCACAACAAGTTCCCTTGACAAATCTTTATACTGACCCTGGATGTATTTATATAAGGTAATCATATCTCCTCTTAGACGCCTTTTTTCTAGAGAAAATAAGTTTAATTTGGTTAGTCTTTCTTCATAACGTAGCCCCTCCATTCCCCTTATTAGTTTTGTTGCCCTCCTCTGTACCTTTTCCAGCTCTAAAATGTCATTTTTATGAAGTGGTGCCCAAAATTGTACTCCATATTCCAAATGAGGGCGTACTAGAGATTTTTATAGTGGCAGAATTATATTTACTTCCCTTGCTTGCTAATATTTTATTTGCCTTTGCAGCTGCTGCTTGGCTTTGAGCACTGTTACCTAGGTGGTTGTCCACAAGCACTCCCAAATCCCTTTCAATATCTGATACACCTAGATTTGCTCCATTAAGATTATAAAATTGCATGGCTATTTTTCCTTCCCAGATGCATAACTTTACATTTCCATGTTCTGTATCTGCCCCCACACGTGCAATGAACAGGACAGATGAAAAGCAAATCTATGCATTAATGGAATCGGCTAATAAGCTTTTCTCTAAAATGCATTTATGCACAAATGATAGTGTTAGTCTGTCATGTGTCAAAAGCATGTACTTCTTGATAGCCCTATTCATTATTCTGTGTGTGTAAATCATGACAGCAGGGTGTTCGTCTGTGCTCCTTTAATATTTGTTCTACGGATATCCTCCTACCTTTCGGATTATAGCAGGTCTCAAAGACGTGGAGCTGGTGAGGGTTGTGTGTGAAGGTGAAGACTTTAATCATCGAATCCAAAACCACCACAATCCTGCAACATATGGACAGAGATCATGCACAGATCTAGGAGGTCAAACATGAAAATGTACATTTTTTTTTTTCCTTCTTCGTAACAGTTTGTTCCTTTCCTTGTATCAAAAATAGGAAGTGTTGCGGGGAAACTGCTCCATACATAATATACAATCAAAAATGGGCATATTAAGAGGATTAATGCCGTATAGAAAGTAAACATTTTAGTAGAAATGAATAACCAGATTTATATAAGAAAATCCCTTTCTACCATGACTTCCTTATTATATTTTATATGTCAAGGGAACTTTATTCTCGTGGTTATAAGAAGCTGCAGAAACACAGGTGGGATTCTATGCCTACTCAGTGATATGTAACAGGAACAACTGAAAGTCTTTTTTCTAAAAAAAGAACATAGTCTTGTCAGAACTTTTGTATAAATAAAGTTCTATCTTATATGGATATTATAGTATAATATGATATTCCAATTATTAACCACTATTTTATATCCAATGTATTAATATTTTATAGGCTTTAAATATTTATATATATATCTATGCATGCAATTCCATTATTTGAATATATATATATGTGAAAGATATGTTTTCACAGCTGTCCACAAGTGAGTTATCCATGGCTGAATAGTTATTTGTTTTGTTGAGATAAATGATTGAGTGAATTCCTAAACTAATGGATAAAGGTCTATAAAGGTTATGTTCCTTAGAAATAATGAAATCCTCCCCAAGATTTCACATGTGAAGAATTTGTTTCATAGACACCAAGTCTCCTTCACAGAATAATAAATCTGTTTAGGGGTATCTAACTGATAACCATTCTTATGACCCCATTTTGTTTATAGGTTGTGGGTCAAAGGGGTCATTAGTTAAATAAAGGTATGAAAATTCAAAGGTCCGAGTGCGCCATCTTATGGTTCAAGGAATAAATGTCTCTATAGAAAAATATATTCATTATAAAATTTAAATATGTGATGACATCAGGAGAGATTCTATTGGTTTTTAGATATTTTAACTGATTTGGGATTCTGATAGGCAAATAAGCAAGAGGTATAATTATCGATAGAGGCAGGATATGAGGAGAAGAGAAAGGAGACAGAGGAGAAGGAGAGAGAAAAAGGAAGAGAGAAAAACTTTGATCCTGTGGAAAAGGCCAGACAATTTTGGAATTAACCAGTGGAATCTTGTCATAATTGGTAATGTATAAATTGAAATATTTTATTTTATGATATAATTGAAAACCATTACCATAATTTCTCTGTTTGGTTTATTTCTTATCAAATAGTTATTTAGATTTCCTTTTGTCATTGAAATTTATAAATCCGGATATAAATTTTAATACAAAATTAGATCTCATTTTTCTTTTTGACCAATATAGATAAATTAATTTTACTTAGCTAACTTATCAATTATATTATAAAATACTTTACCATAATTGTGTTATATTTAATACATTCCTGTATAGCTATATTATAATATCATTAGACATTATTAGTACATGTTAAAACGTTATTTTGGGTGAATTTTATTAATTGATTTATCTGATTTTGTTCTATGGGTTACTATTCCAGGTTTTATTGTACATGTGATTGGGATAAACTTTTATATTGAGATTTTAGGAATGTATAGAAGATATCATAAAATAATAAGTATTAAAATAAGATGGATTAATTTTTTTTAAATATCTGGCTGGTTATATTTTGTTTTATTTGTATTTGATTTGATACATTACATTTTTATCATTAGACTAGTTGATTTTGTTATTTTCAATAAATGTTATTTTATAAAAAGGAATATGTGTCTATAAATTGATTCTGAACTCAAAATTCATTATTCTATATTATTTAGAAAATAATATGTCGTATTAATCCCGACATATTTCATACACATTGTTGGTAAAAGAATAGAAAGGTACATTTTAAAGGTAACAATGCGGTTGGTGGCAATGATTTTTGCAGTCCTTAGATATAGTCACAGATTATAATATGTAAACTGCACCAAAAATAAAAAGTAATATTACAGTTTCAGCTCTTTAAAGACCACACAATAAAAATTATAACACAACCTACACTCCACTGGTTGTTTCGTTATTGCATTCCTGATGTGAACAGGTTTATGTTTGTGCATAAACTAGCAAAATAAAACTGTATGTAAAACACAACTACAAATAAAATAAAAAAAATACTGTGTGCAAGAGTGCCAGAAGAGAGTATGACGGACCTGTCCCTGCGCAGCTTCACAGCTTTAACTTCCGTAGAGAACTCAATTTCAATGACTGTTTTCTTCTTAAGATCGTCCCAGATCATCACTAAGAATGAAAGACAAAGAAGGGATGTCACAGAAAGAAAGAATTTGCTAAAGGATTATGGACTTCAGTTTATTGTAAACTTCCAGGTCCTCCCAAATTCGGAGTTTCTCATTGGCTGCTAAATTAACATTACTTTCTCTGCAGAGTGAATCTACTCCCCCTAGAGAATGTGCTTCCATGTGCATTGACTCTGCATAGGCCACTATAACTCAGCTGGTGCAGCCAGGAAGGGCTGTAAACAAAAGAAAACTGCAAGGGGAGTGGCAATAAAGAGGACTGGCAAAGTTTTGGGCAGTTTCATTTGTTTTCTGCATGAAAAAGTAATGCTGTATAGTCAAACACTTAATAGAAAAATTATAATTGTTAAATGTAATTTTAAAAGGAGGACTGGTTATTTTTTTTTTTTTTTTTAAACAAACTTTTTAACAACTTCACTTGAAAAAGAAGAAAATAGAATTTTGAATGGAAAAAAAATAAAATAAAATACAAACTTTATTATACACAGTTATGCTTTGGTCGACTACTATTTTGGTTTTGGCAGATCAAGGTTTTCTCCAACCTCAGGAAGTTGAATATAGAGTTTTGATCTGCATGATGGGGGATGTGTAAGACATAAGTGCCAGTGCCCTCAGCAGAACAAAATGGAAGCGTATTAGTTTATAAGAACACATCCTCCAGAGATAGAAGCAGACAAAAAATGGAAGCCCACAGTAAGGAATAATTGCATATAAAACTTACAAAAAGTGCTGTGCTTTTTTAGCATGTTTAGTTATTCATCATACGAAAGAAAATTTGACCTAAGTGTCCCTTTTATCCTGACAAAGCACCTGACTGGTATTAAATGTTCATTAAAAGTGATAAATAGATGAAGCTCCAGATCTCACCTTTATTGGGTGGGTATTTAGGTTTCTTGCCCCCTCCCACTAGAGCCAAGTAATTACATCGGAACAACATCTCCACATAGCCAACGCCACCCTCGAGAAACTCTGCGGAGTGAGGAACAGAAAGGAGATCCGTGTCAGAGCTGCTGTGGCTCAGAAAGGAGACTGTGAGGACAAAGAGGGATTATTGTACTTCATAAAACCCATGGGGAACCCTCCTCTGTCAATACAGTTTCCATATTACAGAAAACAAACACAAAGTCTTAAAAGTAACACAGCAAAGGTCCCAGTGATAGCAGAAATGATAAGTGCACATATAAATGTAACTGCAGTTGGTTGCTATCAAATATTTTGAGTGCAAGAGTTAGATAAATGAGCTTGAATTATCAATGTCATAATGAGCCCCCAATTGTTCAGAATAATTAATCATATGAGACCGTTAGTATGAGAGAAAGTGCCCATGTAATGTATGCTCAAAAATACCAAATTTTCAAGCTCAATTAACTACAGGTAGGAGGATACCGATTATCTGGCATCCTCTGTGCCAGGATCTTGCTGGATAAACCAATTTGCCGGACCAATGGTGGTCCAGCAAAGCCACCTGATCTCTTCTCTGCCTACCTTAACCCTTTGAGCTCCTGCAGCCACTCGCCGGCATGAGGAGAAGCATGCAGGGCTGTGATTGGGGCACTGTGACAGCAGAAGTGGTGATCTGCTGTCAGTACATAGGTTGCGGTAGTGTTGAGATTAAATAAGGTGCCGGAATATCCAATGCCAGATAACCGTTGTCCTACCTGTAACACTTTTAATAACAACCAATTGTACGTGCATGTATTTATGTGTATTTCCGTTCTACAATAACTGGGACCATTGCTCTATTACATTAAAGTAGAATGTTCCACAAAAATGTCACTTGGTTCAGATGATAAATCATAAGTGGTGGGGGAACACATACAGATGAAAACTTTAACTCCTGTTTTTTTTAAATGGGCAACTATTAATATTACAGGCAAAAGGTGTTTTGCAAGCTTAAATTGTTTAAAAAAATCATACCAGTTGGATAAAATTGGTTTCCAAATAATAAAAGGACACAGAAATTATTTTTGTTTCTTTGTTGCCTCAAAGTGGGTAATTGACAATGTGTCACAGTGTATTTTTCTTTTTTCACAAATGTATTCAAAAGTTTAAAATATGATCTTTAAAAAGTTTCAGTAAAACAAACAAATGCATTCACTGTCCCTTTAAAGGCTACTGTAGTCCAACTCTTGCGGTCATGCATTTACAAGAGCAGATTTATACATTATAAATATGTCCCCACCTACAGAAAATACGTTTTATTGAAGTAAAAAAAAACACAATGCACTTCATTCACCTTTATCTTATCAGTGAGTTAAGAGGAAGTGTAAACAAGAGCCATATAAAAAAGCTTTTTGTAATGTTATGACTGATAGAAGCTCTTGCACTACAGTGCCACTTTAGGGACATTCTCTTTCCTGAAGAAGAGACGACAACACAGTGATCATACAATCCTCACCTTGCTTCTCCTTTTCTTTCAGAGGGTCTGTGTTATAAACACGAAATCCATTCTCCATCCCACATGCGAAGCATCCTGAAATAAACAACATAACTATTAAAGAATGCATGTTCTTCTGAATGGTTAACTTGAAAACCAAGACACACATCGATTGTAACTTTTATATGCAATCCGTTATTGCTAGTATGTTTATTTTATGAATATATTATGTGTGTTTATGAATATATATGAGGTTGTCCTTCCAAACCAATGAGCTTTCCAGTCTTTGGGGGTACTGAAATCACTGGCAGTTTCAGCTGCTGCATTATTTCCTCCCTGTCCTCCACTTCAGGAAATTAATGTAAAGAAACCAAAATGGTAGATTCCACTGCAACATAATATAACAACATGCAAATAATTAACAAATTAGAAGTGATTTATATTTTTACTTTCTAAACATGATACTTGTTTTCAGAATGTAGTTATTAAGAAAACATATAGAAAAACACAGAGAACAGCGGCCCTTTAACATCCAAGAACGACTAAGAGTGTCTAGCTCAAGATATAACCAGCAATAATGTTTGATAAAAATGGCACAGGAGCATCCTTGCCCAAGTACTAGGTACACAATGGTAAAAAACTATAGTAAAACAAGGTGGGTAAATTCATTTTACTTAAAGTAAAACAGCAGATGGTCAAAAAAAAAAAAAAAGCATTTCCCTCATTAGCAAAGGTTAGCATCTTGGTTTGTGGGTAGATCAGAACAGCTGACTGACAGCTTAAAAAAGGCAAACTTGTTAGTTTACTGTAAGAAAATACATGTTTTTAACAACATTCAACTAATAAAGTCATTATATTACCTATTGTTTAAAAATATACCACTTTTGTAATCTCTGCTGCTTTACATTAAAGGCAGAAGAAGATGAGATTCACTGCCCTGAAAACTGTGGTTTCTACACAGTAAGTGAGAAAACAAAAGCATAAGGCGAGTCGGATAAGTACAGCTGTAAGGGAGGCAACTCTACCTCTTGTATACACTGTGTGACAAGTTACAGACTAAGGACTGCAGGGAGACCCATTTGATTAAGACTAAGAACTGGGGACACAAATAGACCATTCTGCCTTTTTTTAAAAAGCTAGCTTTGCTCTCTAGTTACAAGTAAGCTATCCATACTTCAGATCATTCATTTCTCAAGTAGGTAAGAAAAATACTTTAGTTCCGGACTCCTGGCAGTGAAAGGGTGCACAGTGTGGCAAATAATAGAGCAGCAGTGGGTACAAATAACAGAGCTGACATGAGGTTAACATCCTGTTATTGCTTGAAAACTATATACACAACTGGAAAATGTTCTGTGCAAAAGGATGTCATGCTCCGGTGAAAGAAAAGTACAAATACATGTTTTGAGAAAAATCATCATTTTTGGAAACATATTTTTCGTATGTTCCATGTTGTCAGGTTTCATCACTGACAGCTTGAAGCCTGCATGGTGAGATTTTCTTTATCAGTGGAGGGAAGACTTAGGGAGAACAGTAAAGACAAGATGGATTTGTAATATCATTAGATCATTCAGAATTTGACACCAACACCCGTCTCTCATAAATGCTTTGAAGCAGTCAGCTTGAAAATAGAACGGTAAGGTCTGCTCTTGCAGAAATATATATATATCCCTATCACACACAGAACCTTTACCAAAAGTATCACAGATGCCTCCAGGTTCTGTTTTTTGTTTAAGTTATTCTTAATTAGCTTGAAAAGCTAGCTTCATTCTACTAACAGTTATTATTATTATTATCTTTATTTATATCGAGCCAACATATTCCGTAGCGCTGTACAGGGGTTGAGTACATAGCAGAAAACAAATTAAACACCTTGTAAAGAATGGAGGGCCATTCCAAGGCACTGACACAAGATTGAAAACTTGCAAACGTACGATCTAAGGGAGTTGCATTCTTCTGTACATATATACTGATTAGATGTGCAAATTAGAATTACAGTTTGCTTGTCTGCCTCTATGGTGGCAAAACACTGAATAACCTACACTATCAGACCATTATCTCCTCCGTACCAAGCATTCCAAGGTGCAAAATTAGCATATTGAAAAGCACATTAGCATAAACGAGCTGCAAATCAATGTAGAAAAACTCAATGATTGTTTAGATTAATGTATAGATATGTCAATGTTTTTTTAAGATGAAACCAACTTCCTGTCCCTTTAATGGAATGGAAATACGGGAAACCTACATATTGAGAAGTCCAAAAGCAAACATGACATTACTTTCTCCCATCTTGTAATCTCAAAATTAACAGCAGGGTGTCACATCTGGAGGCATCCTAAACACATAAGTCTATGAAGCGAGAATATTTGCACAATATCTGAACCTGCAAACCCGGGAGTCAATGCCCTGCAGAGGTTACACTCTAGTAGATAGGGCACATGCAAGATCTAGCAGATTTTATCCCTCCAAAGATACACTAGGTGTAACTCTGTACACAAACACACACTCAGCATTTCCTCCAGTCTTCATCTTCACGCTGAATCTGTTTCTTATTAAATCGGAATGACTCACAGTATCCACACCCTGAGTGAACTTTTCTATTTCCCAGTTTTGGACACATGATATGAACAGATTCTATTCAGCACAAGTGAGAGACTGAAATCTTCTCCACGCCACTTTCAGTCCCCCCAGATGTCCAGATCACTGCTCTCTCTGGTTCAAGCCTGTGTGCAGCCCATTCAGTTTCTTACCTCTCTGTTTCCTAAACACTCTCTCTCTTACTTAGCATGGTTCAGATTAAACCCTGCTTACAGCAGCCAGTTCCTTCTCCATTTACCACTAGCTCTTATTGTCTCCAAGTCTCAGTCTCTCAATTGTCCTAATTAAACCCAGCAAATAGCAGTATCTCTCTATATCTCAGACTTGTCCTTGTTGTCTCTTTGTACCTTTGCTCTGGACTCTCTCTCTTCCCCCAGGCCTTGTATTCTCACAGTGGTACTGGTTGAACCCATAATATAGCAGTCTGTTGCCTGGTTATCTGCATTTCTAGCTCTATATCTCAGACTATCTTGTCTCCAGCTTTCTCTAATCTCAGGATATCACTGTGATCCTGCTTGAAGCCTCACACTGCTCTCCATCCCCAGACCTCTCTGGCTTACCAGTCCCTGCATATTGTTACTTCAGTCTCTCCCTCAGTCTCGTGTTGTCCTATGGACCTTCTTTCCATGTCTCTCCCTTTCTGTATTCAGGCCTCCTGCTCTCCTCTCCATCGCCTGGCTCCACACTCCATCCCCTGTCTGTCTTCACTCCCTGTGTCTGTCGCAGGCTGTCCTGTCTCTCTCAGGTCTCTCCTCTCTCTACAGTCTGTCTTTGCTTCTTATGTCACAGGCTGCCCGGTCTCTCCCCTCTCCATCCCCTGTCTCTCCAGGCCTCTTGTCTCTCCCACCCATCCCCTGTGTGTGTCTCTCCTCATCCACTCCAGGCCTCCTGGCTCTCCCCTCCATCTCCTGGCTCTCTCCCCTCCATCCCCCTGGCTCTCCCCTCCATCCCCCTGGCTCTCCCCTCCATCCCCCTGGCTCTCCCCTCCATCCCCCTGGCTCTCCCCTCCATCCCCCTGGCTCTAAAATCCATCCCCCTGGCTCTAAAATCCATCCCCCTGGCTCTACCATCCAGACCTCTTGTCTCCCTGTATCCCCTGGCTGTCCTGTCTCTCCTCTCTCATGTATCCCCAAGCTCTCTCCCTCCAGGCCTCCTATCCTCACTATGGTCCTGGTTGGTCCCACTGTATCTATGTCTCCTGTCCCTCAGTGTCTCTCTGTCCCCACCCTTTCTCTCCCTCCTGCTCTCACCGTGGTCCTGGTTAAATCCCGCATACAGCAGTCCGTTCCCGTGCGGATTTGCCGGCAGCAGGTTCATGTTTCCGGTCTGTGTCCCCCGGCTCAGCCGGTTACATCATCACCGAGATCCGTGACGTGCGCACCGAGCAAGAGACTTCCGGGACGCGCAGGACAGCTAGGCGAGTGCAGAGCATAAGCACGTGACGGCCCCTCCCGTGACTCTGCCCACAAACACGTGATAGCACCGCCCTATTGTTTATGGTGTTTTTTCAACTCCGCCCACACACTGGTTATTCCCTCCTAGCATTACGTTACTAGACAATCCATGTCAGGCCGACCCGCCGAGCGCAGAGCAATCGAACCCTGTCAGGCTCAGCACTGAGGTAAATACAAGTAAATAAATTGCATGGAAGAAATACAAATATATAATAAATAATGTCAGTAAAATAAAATTATCTAATAAATAGTGTGAGAAATAAAGATTGTAATAAATTGTATGGGACAAATAAAAATATACAAGAGTGAAATAAAAACACTCAAAACACAGACAAATAAAATCTAATAGTTTATTAAGTACAATTAAATTTACAATACTTTATAAAAACATTTAAAAGATTCACACGTAGTCATGACAATCACCGGCTTTATACAAGGTTTCAATATCAACAGACAGTATATATATATATATATTCTGTTTATATAAATTAATAACTATTAACAACCTTCATAGTATAATTCCCTAAAGTTATACTATGACTAAGTATGAATAATTCCCTGAAGTTAATTTGGTGGTAGCAGAACCCACTATTTACTCCTTTATACTAATATAAATAAACTGCGAAATAATATGTAAATGTGAAAATAAAAATATCTAAATACACTAATACTAATGGTGGAACTGGGGATCCCCCCCTTTCCTATCTTGAGGAAACTAACCTACTCTAATTAAACTAAAGTGCTAATACCACCATAGCTATAAAAGTGCAAATAGTGCTTATATGAAGTGCAGTGACACATAATTAAACATACTAAATTTAAAAAAATATATGCGATTATATAGTGAAATAGATAAAAGTATAAAGGGATATAAGCTGTTAATAACTATTCCAAGGTCTCTCTCTATGTTATCAAATGTAAAGGATATACAGATAAATATTATATGAGAGACAATATCATTATTTTTATATCATATAAACAGGAAAACATCACTTATAATATTCTAGGGTAGTACAGGAACTGCACATGCAGCGTGTGTGCCGATGGACGCCTGTGTTCTCAAACGCTGCCGGTGACGTCAGAGCTACGCGACAAACAGGTCGACGCGCACGTTTCGCGTCACAACGCTTCCTCAAGGACCTGTTGGAAGTGGGCATCTCGCCAGTCCTTTATAGTGATTCACCGAGGGGGTGGCTTTAAATATTAACCATTTCCCGTGTGAAGTAAATGCAGCTTCTTTTGTGCAGCATAATTACTTGTTTTTAAAGCATATCTGTTATATTGCTTACCTAAAAATGAACAAAACAATAAATTAGAAAGTTGTTCAAATAGACTTATATATGTTTTATTCATTAGTTAGATCACCTAATATTACGTAAGACATTCTTTTAGTTTTTACCATTTTTATTATTATTTTTAAACATTTACCAAAATTTAATGATAAACATTATATATATAAATACAATTAATACACCACTGGTTGTCTAATTTGTAGGAAAAACACTTCTGAGTATATATGAGTGCTATAATACAGTAAGGGATATAATATCCTATATTGTGCTCTATCTCTTTTGGGAGGTGTGATATAAATAATATTAGGTTAACTCAAAGCAGTTTATCTCAAAATAATTTTTTGGGAATATTTTAGATCACTTTTTCTATGCGTTAACTTGCATAGATAAATTATATACACAGACTTATGTGATCTAAGATCACAGTGTAATGCCAATAGCATATAAGGGGCTAAATTCAATCAGTTTGAAACAACTTCCTGTTCTAATCCATAAAGCTTGAGATGTCCTTAATTTAACCATAATAGCTCCCTTTTAAATCTTTTTATCCCTAATATATTGACTCCTCCTACTGGTGGTTTTTAAACAGGACAAAAATAAATTAGAGACAAATGTCTATACTCCAAAAGAGTTTAGAACCAAGCATTTATTAAGTATTTATAGGAAGGGCATAAAGCTGTTGTTTTTATTTACTCCATATGGAACCACTGAGTTGAATAAAGTGATCCATTTGGTTTCTGCTTTAAAAAGTTCTTGTTCCAAATTTCCCTTTCTTATACCTAGTTTTTTTCTGTGAAGAACTCTACATTCTAATATAGGTTTACTATTGTGAGCTATCATAAAATGTTTTGCCACTGATGTAGGATTTTTATGTTTGGCAATATCTGTTGATGCATTTCTTATGTTAGATATATGCTCACCAAGTCTTTTTCTCAGTTCTCTGGTGGTCCCCCTTATGTATTTATGACCACATGGACATGTCAAGCAGTATACAACAGCTTTAGTACTGCAGTTGAAAAAAACTTTAATTTTAATTTCTCTGTTCAATCTATCATATAAAGTGGTCTCCGACTTCATGTATTTGCATACCTTACATCGTCCACATGGATATGTTCCATCAGGTAATGAACCCAATAATTGCTTTCTATTTTCAAAATGACTATTAATTAAATAGTCTGAAAGGTTTTTCGGTCGTCTCCACCCCATAACAATTCTATCACCTATAAGATTTTGAATTGTAGGGTCTGATCTAGAGAGAGACCTTGGAATAGTTATTAACAGCTATATCCCTTTATACTTTTATCTATTTCACTATATAATCGCATAGAATGTTTTGAATTTAGTATATGTTTAATTATGTGTCACTGCACTTTATCTAAGCACTATTTGCACTTTTATAGCTATGGTGGTATTAGCACTTTAGTTTAATTAGAGTAGGTTAGTTTCCTCAAGATAGGAAAGGGGGGTAATTGGTGGATCCCCAGTTCCACCATTAGTATTAGTGTATTTAAATATTTGTATTTTTTATTTTCACATTTACATATTATTTTGCAGATAGTTTATTTATATTAGTATAAAGGAGTAAATGGTGGGCTCTGCTACCACCAAATCAACTTTAGGGAATTATACTATGAAGGTAGTTAATAGTTATTAATTTATATAAACAGAATATATATATATATATATATATATATACTCTCTGTTGATATTGAAACCCTGTATAAATCCAGTGATTGTCATGACTACGTATGAATCTTTTAAATGGTTTAATAAAGTATTGTAAATTGAATTGTACTTAATAAACTATTAGATTTTATTTATCTGTGTTTTGAGTATCACCAAATTCCATATTGTCTACTCAAACTAAGGAGGTTATATTGATGTGGATATATAGGTGTTCTTTTTTCTTTGTTTTGTTTGGCTAATATATCCACACTTTTCCACACCAATAGATCTAAGTAATATGTGTAATTAGGTACTTACCAGTGATCCTACATTTAATTTAAGTAGAACCACCTCCTCTCTGTATACCATTCTTCATTTATATACACTGAAATAAAAATACGTAATAAATAAAGTGAGCAATAAAACTAATGGTGTTAGAAATAAAAACGTGTAATAGAGAAATAAAATATATAACAGTATGATAAAAATATATAATACTGTGCGAGAAATAAAAATATGTAATACATGGTGTGAGAAATAAAAATAAATGTACAAGTTGTGTGATAATAAAGCGGTAATTACTGCCCCAATATTATAAACCATTCTCAATGGGCCCAATGGAATTTAAAGAGTTTAAAGGATATATATAGTAATAAAGACTTTGTGCCCTTTGACAATCTAAGGAGAGAAAGAGGGGTACCGTTAAGTTTGTGGTTACAGTATAATTCACTGAAACTACGAATAGGAAAACTACTGGGTAAACTAGTCCTTAATAGAGAGCCTACCCTCTTTAAGAGAAATATAGTAATGACCAAAGTCAAAATCAATATTACAGGGATTAGAGGAGTTTTATATAGTACAAACCCGCCTGTGAAAACCTTACCAATGATTAAATGGGAAGAGGAACTGGGTTTTGAATATCAATCTAGTGTATGGTTACAATTCACTCACAAGAATTTAATAAGTGTTTCACTTAGAGAAGTACATTTTAAACTGTATCAAAGATGGTACTATGATCCAATAAAAATATCTAATATGTCACAAGAAAAAAATAGGTTATGTTGGAGGAAATGTGGTCAAGAAGGTACACACTCACATATGTGGTGGTTCTGCCCATCGATTCAGGAATTATGGGATATATGTATCCAGAAATATCAGCCATTTGTAATGTGACTTTTGTTTCTTCCCCCGAGCTGGTTTTATTTAATATATTTCCATCTTATTGGGATAATAGTACAAAAGCAGTGGTACTAAACATGTTATTAGTTACAAAATGGCTGATAGCCTTGAAATGGAAAGAAGGGATTATTCCCTCATTGAATGAGATTATAAATATATTAAAAAGGAATAGGCAAATTGACAAAGATTTTGCCTGTAATTCCCAGCAAAGTAAAATGAAGGATAAGGAGAAATGGAAAAGATGGTTTAACCACTCTTCAATATCACTTCCTGTTTAAATTACTGTTTCATTTTTCACCTATGGTGGGTTTGTACAAATTGATGAGATACGGTTAGATATTTATTCTTTTTTTTTTTCTTTTTCTTTTTTTTTCCTCAGTCACTAAACAAGAGGAAAAGTAAATAAATTGTATTTAATCCCTAATAGGAGATGATTTACATCTATATAGATGATTGTGTGTATTGTTAGATATTACAACTTTATGCTGGTTGGGTTTTCCTCTGTAACTTATAACTCACTAAATGGTTAATGGGAAATAATAGAATTTTTACAAAGTCCAAACCCTGAATAGAATACTAAAAGATAATTAAGGTCACGAGGGGTATTAATGGGTTGATATGCACTTTGGTCCCTCTTATCAATGGGTAGAAGATAGAATGGTATACATCATTTAGTTTTTATACTCTGTAGTTTTAAATATTTCACTGTTTTTTTAAAGTTTGTACTCAACTTTGTCACTTTGGAACATTGCTAGACTGAATGTTAGGATGTTTTTGAAATATGATATTCTTGCTATTTTATGTGCATGTATGTATTTTGTATTCTATGTAATGGAAAAATAAAAATGTATAAGAGAAAAAAACATTATAAACCATTCTCCAGTAATATGAAGTCTTTACAAGTAAAAATACAGTTTCAAAGTATTTTACTATTTATACAAGTATACAATATATACAAGTATAGATAATATAACCAATTATTATTAAACTAGGAAATTGCCCGTCAAAAATTACGAATAAAATTGTAAGCCTGGCAATGTTGTGTTTACCGCACAATGCGAGGCTATGGGCTCTCTGATCACCTTCGGCGCTCATCGTGAGCCTCTCCCCCATGTACTTTACAGGTCCTACGATGAATTGCGAGCCCCGTAATGAGCGGCTTTGCCGCTCATTGCCGTTTTTAGCAAACCGCAACTTTCCTGCTTTGCAATGATCACCTTCTGTGCTCATCACAAGCCTCCCCCCGTGTAGTTTAGGGGCCTCGTGATGAGTGTTACTGACTTGGGGTAAGTGTTAGTGCCTTGGGTTAAGTGTTACTGGCTTGATTTAAGTGTTACTGACTTGCGTTAAGTGTTACTGGCTTTGGGCTCTTTTTTACTGCCTTTGACCTTGTTTTCATCCTGTTACGTTTTTTCAGCCGCCATATTTTTCCAGCTTAGGTGATTTTTGTTTACCTTACAACCTCACTCACAGGCTCCCTGGCTCTCCCCCTGTGCTGTGTGTGACTGTGTAAGTTAATTTGAGGCAAACTTGGGGGGTTTTGGAGGTCCAGTTCCTTCGTTCGGCCCTTAAATTCGTAATTTAGTGCAGGCCTGCAACTGCGGGTCTCAGTTTGCGAGGGCAACAGTTGCATCTACAGGCTTCAGTCCTAAGCCACGGGCCTCGCAATGAGTGCAAGCCCTGCAATGAGCGCCTAAAAGTCCTATGGGCCTCGCAAACGTGACCAACATTCGTAAGATCCACAACTATATATGTGATTACTTTATATCCTAACGGTCCATCTTTTTAGAGAAATTCCCTCTGTAACTACAAATATTCAGGACAGTGTAAAAGCCGCAACGGGCCATTTATAAAAGAAATCAATGACAGTGTCACTGGAATGTGTTAAATAATATTGAGAACAATATGTAAGAACCAAAACCAATTTTTTAATACTTTATTAACCCTTTAAAAATTAACATATCACCCGGAACAGGCAAAAACTGGCCGGAACGCATACCTTATAAAGGGAATTCATGCTAAAATCATTTGGATGTGTTAAATATAATTGAGAACTATATTGAAGAGCCAACCCCTATCTAATAGTATGTTTTATTAACCCTTTAACATGCCAGAATACAATATTTCGCAAAATGACCCGGAATGACGACTTTACAGGGGGCCAAAAATACCAAATTCACCAGATACACATAACTAGGTGGGATTCATGTAATAACCTACATAAATTCCACAGAAACTAATTTCACGTACCTGTTCCGGGCCAGAATACTATCATTCGTAAAATGACCGTGAACTGCAACTTTTTAACTAGATGGGATTCATGTAATAACCTTCATAAATTCTACAGAAATTAATTTCAAGTACCGGTTCCGGGCCAAAATACAATATTTCGCGAAATGACGCGGAACAGCAATTTTTTAGATGGTCAAAATACCAAATACACATAACTAGGTGGAATTCATGTAATAAAATTCATAAATTCCACAGAAATTAATTTCAAGTACCAGTTCCGGGCCAACATACACAGCCTTATTAAATTGCGATTTGGCCAATTGGATAGGGCTCTATATAAGCACAGAGCATATTTTTTTACAGAAGTTTTTAGTTAGTGAAGACCTTGCTTTCGGATAGAAGATCACTAACTAAAAACGTCCGTAAAAATTATGCTATGTGCTTATATAGCGCCCTATTGCCGAATCACAAGTTAATAAGGCTGACAATATTTTGCAAAATGACCCGGAACACCGACTTTCCAGGGGGTCAAAAATACCAAATTCACCAGATACTCATAACTAGGTGGGTTTTATGTAATAACCTTCATAGATTCCACAGAAATTAATTTCAAATACCCGTTCCGGGCCAAAATACAATATTTTGCAAAATGAACAGCAACTTTCCAGAGGGTCAAAAAAACAAATTCTCCAAAAACACATAACTAGGTGGAATTCATGTAATAACCTACATACTATAGTTTGTAAAATGACCCAGAACGGCGACTTTTTAGAGGGTCAATATAACCAAATTCACCAAATAAACATAACTAGGTCGGATTCTTGCAATAACATTCCAAAAATTCCACGGAAATTAATTTCAAGTACCTGGTCCGGGCCAAAATACAATATTTTGCATGATGACGCAGAACAGCAACTTTCCAGTAGGTCAAAAATACCAAATACACATAACTAGGGGGGATTCATGTAATAATCTTCATAAATTCTACAGAAATTAATTTCAAGTACCCGTTCCGGGCCAGAATATAATATTTAGCAAAATTACCCGAAACAGCAACTTTCCAGAGGCTCAAAAATACCAAATTTACCAAATACACATAACTAGGTGGGATTCATGTAATACCATTCATACATTTCACAAACATGTATTTCAAGTACCTGTTCCGGGCCAAAATACAATATTTTGCATAATGACCCGGAACAGGAACTTTTTAGAGGGTCAGTATTACCAAATTCACTAAATACACGTCTAAATACACATACCTAGGTAGGATTCATGTAATAACATTCATAAATTCCACAGAAATTAATTTCAAATTCCTGACCAAAATACAATATTTTGCAAAATGACCAGGACCAAATTCACCAAATACAAATATCAAGGTTGAATTCATGTAATAACCTTCATAAATTCCCCAGACACTAATTTCAAGTGACTTTCCAAAGGGTCAAAAATACCAAATTCACCAGATACACATAACCAGGTGGGATCACATATAATAGTTTCCAGTGGAAGCACACTACGGAAACTATTGTACGGAGTTCCGTACAAGACGCACTATGCAGCGTTATAAGGGTAGAGTTGGGGGAGGAGACACATGGGAGGGGGGGAAGAGACACAGGGGAGGGGGGAAGACACAGGGGAAGGGGGGGACACAGGGGAGGGGAGAGGGGGAAAGAGAAACAGGGGAGGGGGGAAGAGACATGGGGAGAGACACAGAGGAATATTAAACATTAACATTAAATTAAATATTATCCAGTCAATTTTGACAGGCAAGTTACTAGTTCATCTAATAACCTACATAAATTCCACAGAAACTATGGGGGATCTGTAGACAATGAATACATTTTATAGTGCTTGCCAAAATATTTTATAAAATAAAATTACCCCCATGTATTTGTCGCTACTCAAAAGACCAAAAAAGCAGGAGCGGCCATCCTATTTCACAAGGACTTTCCGCTAATTGTGGAAAACAAAAAAATAGACCCAAAGGGAAATTATGTGTTACTAACTGGCAAAATTCAAAGCTACAAAATTACCCTTATCTCCATATACTACCCCACCACTGATCCGCTTAATTGCCTATTAAATCTTTTAAAATCCCTCTAGAACCAAGATTTAGGGTTAGTCGTAATAGAAGGGGATCTCAATCCGAAAGTAGACCTCTCTAAAGACTACTCCAAAGAGAGATTTTTCAAAAAGCTTAAACAAATACACTTGCAGTTTAAAAACCACCAAATCACAGACCTATGGAGGGAATTTCACCCGACAGACAAGGAATTTACTTATTATTCCCAGACACACAACACTTATTTCAGAATTGATACCTTTCACTAAGGCCACCTTAATTGACTCGACAGAACACATAGAAATTCACCCATGTTTTTGGTCGGATCATGCTTAAGTGAGTATGACTTTTCATTCAGGACAAGAGTCTAGATTTAGGCCAAACTGGAGATTAAACGAAATGCTATTATCGAACCCTCAAACCTGTGAACAAATAGCTAAAGAAATAGAATTATATTTCTCACTGAATGTAAACATGGATTCCAGACCAGAATGGGTTTGGATGGCCCATAAAGCCTACATAAGAGGAATGTGTATTGGGATAGCCTCCAAATACAAACGAGAATAAAGGCAGAGGGAAGTAGAATTAACGGAGAAATTAGGTAAGCTCGAGATAGTTAACCAACAAAACCCCACAAGGGAACTTAGAGCAGATAGACAAAGTAAGGATGGATCTAGATCTGATCCTTTCAGAGTGATCGGAAACAGACCTCATGTGGACGGGTCACAGGTTCTACACAAAGGCGAATAAGCCGGACTCAATGAGTGCTAAAAAATTACAAAATAAATTAACCAATCAAGAATATATCAAATTAAGACCCATTCAGGACAGCTTACTAATAGCCCCTCAAAAATACAAGATTGATTCATGAACTTCTTTTGCAAAATATACTCATCTCACAATATAGCTAACCAGGCAGAGATGTAGAACTTTCTCAGTTTATGCGATCTCCCATCATAAAAGAAGGTGATCTTGCTAGATTAAACGCAAATATATCACTGGAAGAAGTAAAGGACGGTATACCAGAGGCAAAGTTAGGCAAGTCTCCTGGTCCTTATGGGTTTTCTTTGCTCTATTATAAGAAGTACTCTATATGTCCTCACTAGCTCCCTACTTGGTAACATTATACAATAAAATTCGCAAAGGTGAGAAGGTCCCCCAGAATTCAATCAGGCTGATCTAACCTTTTTTCCAAAAGAAAATAGAGACCCCCTAGAGGTGAAAAACTATCGCCCCATTTCTCTGTTAAATAATGCTATCAAATTCTTATCAAAGATAATGGCAAATAGACTCTCTTATTTCTTAACCTCCCTCATTCACAAAGACCAAGTAGGCTTTGTCTCAACACGACAAGCAAGAGATAATATTCGGAAAGTCTTAAATTTGATCCTCCCCTCTGTGTTTGTTAGCTTTGGATATAGAAAAGGCTTTTGACACATTGGAATGGAAATACCTGTATGGGGTGTTAGAAAAATTTGGCATCAAATGACCTTTTGTAGACTTGATTAAAACATATTACTCTAATCCGAGAGCGTACTTAAAATTACAAGCCACATATTGAAATTCAGAGAGGAACTAGGCAGGGTTGTCCTCTATCCCCCTATTGTTTGCCTTGGCTGTGGAGCTTCTGGCCCAGAGTATCAGAGCCACAACGCAAATAAAAGGGATCCAAGTGGGCCTTCACCAGTTTAAGTGTAATCTATTTGCAGACAATTTGCTTTGCACCCTAGCGGAGCCACGGGAGTCTACTCCACTCCTTTGGTAACGTTTTGGGTCTTAGACTCAATGCAGACAAAACTGAAGCCTTGGCCCAATTCCCACATTAGGTATTTGGGGGGTCAATCTTACCCAGAATCCAGGGGATTTATACAAGGCTAATTACACTCCTCATATATCTCAATTTAAATATGATCTGCATTCCTGGGACAATTTTAAAATTTCCTGGTCAGGTAGGATCAATGCCATCAAAATGAACCTCCTCCCTAAAATACTCTATTATTTCGGACCTTGCCAATCTCTATATTCAAAAAAGACATGTTAAATCTTAAAAAACTTATTTTCCGATGCATCTGGGCCCACAAACCCCAAATAATAGCAAGGCAAATCATGATGGGACACAAAAACAGAGGGTGTCTATCCTGTCCTAATTTATTTCTATATTATAAAGCTCCCCATCTGGCCTTTATGCCAATAGTGCACTCAGCCTCTCACCAGCCAGCCTGGGTTTTTATAGAAAACTGTGCCATGCGCCCTTATTGGTGGGACAAAATAATTATGCTGAAGAACCCTACTTCATTCCTAAAAAAAAACCTTTATGCCCTATTTTTACATGCCCTTTTCTGCTGCAAGTGGGCACATTCCCGCTACAATTTGGTTTTATCTCACTCTCCTTTAACCCCCCTGACCCAACACCCATGCTTTCCTGTGGTGCTCTCCGATCTCTCTAAGAATTGGTGGTTGATTAATAAATTAAACAGGTTAGGTCATTGGTTTCAAAATGGTAAGATTATCACATTCAATCACATTCGGGACACTCATGACATCCCATTAGTAGAACATTTTAACTTCTACAGGTTAAGACACCTGGTACAGTCAAGAACGAAATCAACAGGGGAACCCAGAGACTCATGGCTTTCAAAAATATGTGGTAATGCACCCCTAACTAAAAGTATCATGAGAATGTTTTATAATTTCTTTAATGAAACACTTGGGGTCGAAAAGGACAAGCTTATAAGGGATTGGGAATCTGACCTAAATTGTACATGAGATATTGCCAAATGGAAAGTATCTTTGGATACTCTTTCAAAGGGGTCTGTAAAGACGTCAGTTAAATTATTATATAGGGCCTATATAACCACTGTTAGCATTTTCAGGTGGAAAGCCACGGAAATCCCTAATTGCTTTAGAAGTTGCGGCAGGGTTAGGGAAAAGGTGAAAAAGAGGTGTTATGGAGAGTATAGGATTAAAGACTATCATACTTATCAAAGTAAATTATACCGTATAAATAAGACCTAAAATGTAATATCAACATATGTGGGCCCCATAAGATTCTGTACTGATTTACTGTATTCTGTGCTCTCAATAAAAATATTTTGAGAAACAGAATATTAAGTACTTGGATGGGGGTTTAAGACCCCACTGTCAATAAGCAATATGAGCCCAGGGACCCCCTGAGGATTCCCTCCTACCATGCTCTGAAGGGTACCCCTTGGATTCCTTCCACATTCACCCAATCACTATTTTAAACTATAACCATAGGGGTCTTTTTAGACCCCCACTCCACCTAATGATTAACCCTGAGCCACCGAGGTCCTTAAAGGTTAATATTAAGTAACATAATTTAAATAACGGAACCTGTGGCAACTAAATATTGAATTAATCTATATAGACCCTGTGGCAAAAAACAGTCACCTCGTTTTATTACAAAGACATGTGTGATGTTATGTGTTTAAACTTTATATTATATTTTAGTTGTAGCCGGTTCAAAAGGAATTAACTGCATTTGGAATGTCATAATGTCATCTGTAACTGTCATGCTGCGATCAGTTATTAAAGTTTGCTCTGATGGTTGATACATAAAAGAAGGTATATCTGTCATTTTAGAGAAAGATAGAGATAAAAGCATTTATTACAGTATTTTGCCAAGCCTGCTTTTTTTCCTCCTGTGTTCCTGAGCTCCTGAACTGATGTCCTGGCTGGAACAAGTCAGAAATGCTGAGACCTTACGAACCCAGACCATCCAGGACTGCACCTGTACTAGTAATCAGAAGGGTTAAGGGGTGAACATGTCCCCCTCAGTCCTGGGGTCGTAACAGACCCCCATGGTATAAGGGATTAATTTCTTAGTACCATGGGATTCCTTCATGGAACTCCCGAATAGTTAGGGTTAGCTAAGAATACCATGGCATTCTTAAAAGGACCCCCATGGTATGGGGTTACATTTTAATTATTTAGACCTTCGAGTTTCTTTAAGGACCTGTGTGGCATACTATAATTATTAGGAACCGCAGTGCTCCCAACAGGACCTCAGTGGATAGGACCTCCATGGCATATACTGTACTATATGTTAGATTTAGATGCCATGGAGGTCATTCCAGTACCTTCATGGCATATAAGTATTTTTTTTATTGTTTTTATTAATGGCAATAAAATTTATAACAGAGTAAGATGTACAGTACAAGAACAACATATATTGTATTCAAATGACTTGAGAAAAGGCTTGTGTCTACTTTTCCCAATTTTTTTGAGTTTTGTTGCATGAATTACATTTTAATATGTCATATTATGCCAGTACTAATTAAAAGAAAAGAAGAAAAATATAGAAAAGAGAAAGAAAGGAAAAGAGACGGGGGGAAGCTTAGTATAATATCAGCCCTGAGGTATGTACTGTATATGTATTACCTTTTTTTTTTTTTTTTTTTTTTGTATGCTACCATCCAAGTCAAAGTTCGAGAGGTCCCAGTTGTCATCTAGTGTGGCAGATATCAAGCTCATTGAATGTATGTATTTTTGGAAAGGCCAGTTATAGGGAGACCTAATAAAGCTTCCTCTGTTTTTTTAGGTATTCTGTGTCCCCATAGCTTCTCTAGGGTGTCATGGGTTTCTGACCAGATGTGGGCTATTTTAGGGCAGTCCCATAGTATGTGGTTTAGTGTACCGGTGGAATTACAACCTCTAAAACAGTTGCCATCTAGAGAAAGATATGAGAGCTTTAGTCTAGCAGGGGTTAGGTACTACCTCATGATGGTTTTGTAAGAATTCTTGATTTGTGCTAGATTGAGCCATTTTTTTTGAGGTAGGTGGTTCTGTTCGCTAAGTCGAGGGAGACCAATGCTGATTTACACTTAATATGTCAGCGGTGATAGTCAATTTATCCACCATGCTAGCTGGGAAATTCTGTTAATTGAAGTGTCTCTTTGGGGTAACCATAAAGGAGTGAGCCATGATCCTGTCTCTACTAGACATCATTTGAGTCCATAGGGTTAGGAAATTGTGCAGGCTTAGCCAAAGCAGCTGACTAGTTATGAGATTCTGTCCCTTAAGGATGCCGTTTTCAATTTCTACCCACACAGGTAGGTATTCTATATTTTTTTTAAAATAATTTTTATGGAAAGGCATATGCAAATATTACATTATATTTAACAGTTTTAACGTACGACATGTTTCATATTTCACAATAAAATATTTCACTACCTGAGCTGACCAAGCCTTTTCATTTTATTTTTTTGATTATTAATAAACAATAACAGTATCTGTAGAACAAAAATAAAAAGCAAAAAATAAAAAATAAAATAAAAAACAAAAAGAGAAATAAACAATCGTATAAACTAAACAAATAAACACAGCTAATAAAAGAGAAAAAATAGTCTAAGTCTTGAGTTTTCCAGTATCACTCACATACATTTTTAAATGAAATCTCTCGCTCTTTTATTAAGACCTAAGTATGCACTTTGATTAAGTAGCCTTGGATTGGCCTACCAAAGTAGTTACCTCCCTTCCAGCCTCTCTTTTTGTAAGAGAAATCCAGAATCAAGCCCCTACGCCTTGAGTCCTAACCTCATTAGGTTGTACTGGGGCATTAAGAGGTGACTCCAACCAGGGCTCCCAATTTTTTTGAAATTGAGGAATCTTGTCTAAAATAGTACAAGTTAATTTCTCATTAATAAGTATGTCGTTTATCTTTATCTTTTTGATTACCTCTTGGAAGCTTAAAGTCATAGATTTCCACTTACTGCCTGTGTGTATTTTAACAGCAATGGCTATTAGCTGAAATAATTTGTTTTGAGCTGAGGATAAGTTTTTTATACGGACCCCCAGAAGGCAATACTCTATCTTGGTTAGAATCACCATCGTAAAGAGTGTTGTGGCAAGTAGAGTTAGGTATCCCCACACATTTTGGGCTAGCGGGTAGGACCACCACGTGTGAATATGGTCCCATATCTGTTGACACCCTCTAAAACATTTGCTGATTTCACAGGGGTTAATCTTCTGTAGCTTATTATGTGGTCAGTAGACTCTCTGTAGGACCTTCAGGGACGTTTCTAAGTGGGAATAATTAAATGATCCAATTCCTAAATTTGAGCAGGACTCTATCCATTTATCCCACTCAACTCCCAAATCTTCCTCCCATCTAATCATGAATTTGGGCTTCTCATCAGTAGCTGTATTTGTAAAGATGTCGTAAAATGTCCCTACTATACCCTTGGAGAGTGGGAGATTTTTACAAATTAGTGAAATCCAAGAGGACTAGTGGGCCCCAAGATTTTGAAAATTTAATTGATCCAGCTTTTTATTTTTAAATAATTATAAAATTCCTCTTGAGGTGGATTTTGATTCAAACAAAATTGATCATAGGTCATAAGACAACCATTTGTAAACCATGAACCAAACCTACCTATGCCTCTAGAGATCCACCAATGTTTGGAAACTATGCTAGAGTCTGCTAGGACTTGGGGAAAGGAGAGAAGTGACAACAGGGGAGATATATCCAAATCAAGTCGGCATTTGGTTCTAGCCCATCCCCAAGAAGTTAGAGTTAGATTTATCATAGGGTTTTGGTGTGATCTAAAAGGATACAATCTTTTCAAGACCCAAATTATCTTATCCCAACTATGAGGGGACATTTATTGGTTTTCTAAAATTTGGCTGATGCTGATGCTTAGTAGAATGTGCCAAAGGTAACTGGGCTATTCATGCAGCCTTAAAGTAGTTCCTTAAATTTGGGCATGAGCACCCCCCTCCTCTGCCTGTACATTATTCGTTTAGAGATACAGGGTTTTTTACTTTTTCCAAGTAAATCTAAACATACTATTCTGAAACTAATACTAATACTATTAATGTGATTGGAATAGGGAGAGTTCTGAAAATATATAAGATCTTGGGCAAAATATTCATTTTGGTGGCTACTATGCAGTCAGTCCATGAAATTTGATATTTTATCCACCTTTGCATATCCTCATCTAACCTTTTATACATGGGGGGGTAGTTTGCCCTATATAGGTCTGAGAATTTAGGCGTAATGTTGACTCCTAAGTATTTTATGTGGTGGTCAGGCCAGATAAAATTGTGTTTGGACTTCTGGGCTTTATGTTCTCCTGGCAATTTCAGGTTGGCTACTGGAGAGTCATAATAATTTTTAAGTAAGTTAATAAAGCGTCCTTTAAAGCCAAATTTATCTAGCGTTTTATAAAGAAAAGGCCACACCACAGTTTCAAAGGCCTTTTCGATATCCAAGGCTAAGAGACATATTGGGTTTTTTGATTTACTTGCTAAATGTTTAATATTCTGACATTATCCCCAGCATGCCTATATGTATAAATCCTGCCTGGTCTTTATTTATAATTTCAGGAAGAAATTTTGAAATCCAGGTTGCCATGATTTTAGCCAACATTTTTACATCTCCATTCAATAATGAGATAGGGCGAAAATTCTTAACTTCGTGATTGTCCCTACCTTCCTTGGGGAATGCAACCAAATCGGCCTGATTTAATCCCAGAGGCACACAATCCCCCCTCAGAATTGCCTTGAATAGAGACGTGAGGTACGGTGTAAGTAAAGATTCTAATTTCTTATAATATAGTTTTGTGAAGCCATCCGGTCATGGGGACTTATTTAAGACTCTGGATGGTTACCTTCACCTGCTTTTGGGAAACGTCTGAGATTAAGCTAGATAATCGTTGCTCTGTTATTAAGGTGGGTATTCTTTAATGAATCACTTGGACAGTTGCGCCAGTCTGGAAGCCTTAAAGTATTCTACTAAGTCTGGTAGGGCTAGGCCCCCTTTACTTTTAAGGGCCCATCATGGTGATTTTATTTATTCTCTGATTTTTGTGGTCGCAGACAAAGCGGGAGAATTTGTATGTCTTTTCTGATAATCGCTGCTGGTATTGTGCGAAAGAGGTATAAAAGCTTGGGAAGTGTGTTCATTTTTATAGCATGGATCTTTCCCAGCCATGAAATTTTGTGTGATGACCAAGTGTTGATATCTTTATGTAATTGTTTTATAATCATGGGGTAATTTGCTTTGTATGACAAGTTAGATTGCTTGGGAATATTGACGCCTAGGTATCTGATATATTGTTGAACCCATTTAAAAGAAAAATTTGTTAATAGTTTTCTAAGTTTTTTGGCAAAGAGGCATTTAGTGCTTCGCTTTTACTGGAGTTTACTTTGAAACTTGAAATTGCTCTAGAATATTAAACACGTTGGGGAGGCTTGTTAATGGTTCTGTGATGGTAAGTATGATGTCATCAGCAAATAGGCTTAATTTGTATTCGTTGTCCACTAATCGGATCCCCTTAACATTTTGGGGGTCTGTATAGACCCTCATAAGTGATGGGATTAAATAGGGCTAGATGGGGTTAAATAGGCACAGTTAGGGTTAGATTGGCCCAGTAAGGGTTAGATAGGCCCAGTTAGGGTTAGATAGGGTTTAGTTAGGGTTAAGGGGTTAATGTGGTATAGTTAGGCTTAATAGTGTAGTGCTTAGACTTTGTCATGAGGGTGGGTCCTGGAGGACCCTCATGGCACTTGTAGGGTTAACCTAGGTGTTAATTAGGTCCTATTGGACTGAGGGGGTTAATTTTAGTCTCACGGGGCTCTATATAGAGCCCCCATGAGTGACAGGGTTAATTAAGTGCTGAGCCCCATGAGTGACAGGGTTAATTTAAGGCTTATTCGAGTCTGTATTGACCCCCATGAGTGACAGGGTTAATTAAGGGCTTATGTGGGTCTGTATTGACCCCCATGAGTGATGGGGTTAATTTTAGTCTCATGGGGCTCTGTTTAGTGCCCCATGAGTGATGGGGTTAATTTTAGGTGCCTGGGGTGGGGTACTTATAGTACCCACGTGGCAGGGGTTAATATTTTTTTAGCGCAGGGCCTTTCAGGACCTTTACGGTCCTTTACGGACCCGTGAGCCGGAAAATTTGAATTTTTAAATGCAGCGGGATCACGATCGGTGCCGATCGGGGACCCCTGCTGCAAGGGGTTAATGTGGGGGTCCCTATGGACCCCTGCAGCAGGGGTTAATGTGGGGACATTTTGGGGTTCCCAAATCAGAAGAGACACAGGGGAGGGAGAGGGGGGAAAGAGACACAGGAGAGGGGGAAATAGACACATGGGAGGGAGAGGGGGAGAAGAGACACAAGACACAGGGGAGGGAAAGGGGGATTGAGACACAGTGGAGGGGAAAGAGACACAGGGGAGCGAGAGGGGAAGAGACACAAGGGAGGGGGAAAGAGATACAGGGGAGGGAGAGGGGAAAAAAGACACAGGGGAGGGGGGAAGAGACAGGGGAGGGGGAAGATACATGGCAGGGGGTAAGATACATGGGGAGGGAAAGGGGTGACCAGACACAGGGGAGGGGGGAACAGACACAGGGGAGGAAAGGGAGGAAGATACATGAGGGAGGGGGGAAGAGACATGGGGGGCAGGGGGGAAAGAGACAGATGAGGGAAAGAGACACAGGGGAGGTGGGAAGAGACATGGGAGAGAGAGGGGGTAAAAACACAGGGGGAGAGGAGACAAAAGGGAGGGAGAGGAGGGGGAAAGGAGACAGAAGGGAGGGAGAGGAGGGGGGAAATGAGACACAAGGGAAGTAGACAGGGGGAGAGACTCTCAATGAGCGACAAAGGCGTCCATTGCAAGGCTAGTGATGAGCACTGAAGGTGCTCATCACCAGGCCAGTAAAGAAGTGGGGGGAGAGGATCGAAATCAGCACCTCCCGTCTATTAGGGGTTGGGAGAGGTAGAGGGGGGGAGAGGCTCACAATGAGCGCCAAAGGTGCTCATTGCGAGGCCTGTGATGAGGGCCAAAGATTCTCATTGCGAGGCCAGTAAAGTAGAGGGGGGAGAGGCTCCCATTGTGTGACAAACAGCATTGCCAGGCTTCACCTATTATTGTTGTCATTTTTGACAGGCAAGTCGCACTAGCTGGTGGTGCAGTGGGTTAGGGCTCTGTGCTTCCACAACTGTTGACCTGGGTTCTAATTCAAGTCAGTTCCACTGGAGAAAGAACTGGCAACCCGCTCCAGTAACACTGCCTGTGCAAACTTACTTGGTTGATGAGGTTGGGTAGATCCGCATGGGAGGATCAGGATCAGTCAGTAAAAAGAGCGGAAAGGGGAGGGTTTGAAATAATGGGCTTATAAAGCCTTCCTGATGTCATATCATAACATTGAGCCTCAGTCTATAGGCTTGGGGACAGTCAGAGGGGATGTTCCTAGGTACCTGACAGCACTGATTGGTTGATGCTGCAAGGTGACATATAGGAAAATGTATACAATTTCTAGCAGAGTGAATGTAGGCATTCATTTATTAATTAGAGGAACAGTATACTACAGAAAGGAGGTTCTCTTTAATATAATAGTAAAGGACTTTATTACAAATTAGTTTTATCCATATATTGTAAATACTATTATGAACCGCTCTTTGAAGAAAGTGAAAACTTAATACACAATATACAAAAAAAGACACTTAAAGATCCCCAAAATACCTCTTCTAGGATATAAATTGCAGAGACACAGCATGAAATTAAAATAAAAAAGTTTAATACATTGAATTGAACAACGACAATTAAAACATTAAAAATGAATCACAAATCACACACAAGTATTCCAGATTTTTCACCAAAGAAAACTGATACAGGACCAAACACAGTCAGCACACGAAAAACCACACACAAAAACTATATACATAAAGTGCTAGTGCTAGTGCAAAACAACTATCTAAATATCCCTTAATTATTATGGTGGTAGTGGTGCCTACCACTTACTCCTCTGTGCTTACACCTGCCTATAGGAGCTATCCCTGTTCTAAGTGGTAGAACTGGGAATTCACCACTTACCCCCTAAACCATAATGAAACTAAACTATGCTAATATATCCCTCTACTAAACTAAAAATGTGCTAAGTGCCCATATGATCTCAATATGTAATTACCTGTGCCAACACACAAATAAAGCGTCCTCCCTAATGGATAACAGCTATCCTAATCGGGCAAAGGTATCTAATAATACAGGATTTATAATATACCTAAAATTCTAATCCTTGGCGAAAAAGTATCTCTTAATGAAATACAGCTGTAAATAATATAGTTCTATATCTCTCACTCTATACACTAAGGGCCTCATTCTATTATCAGCCGCAGCCGCTGCTGGGCCGCAAGGACCGGCCGCAAGCTTTCCGGCTATTCTATTCCCCTCCGGCCGGGGACTCCGGCAGGCTTGCGGCCGGCGCCTTGCTATCTCTTGCGGCCGCAAGCGCCGGAGGAAAGCCTTTGATCTAAAACGTCCGCAAGGAAATCGGCCGTAAGAAAAGCCTGGTTGCTATTCTATTGCTCCGGGAACCCTGTCTGCAAGGCTAAAAACGAGCCGCAGCTTACTTGCAGCAAACAGGTCCCGCTAGCACCAATTAAGCACCTAAAATAGCTCAAATAAAGCCTTCCTGCACTTTGCGGAGTCTATAAAGTGATATTCGGTGTTAGCAAAAATAGCACATAATTACCCTATATTCAAATCCATAAAATAATTTTTTTTAATGTACGTAAAATATACATGTAAAAAGTCCAGAGTGCTTGGAGCACCTCAGACACGCCCACGCCGCAGCCGGAAAATAAACAGTTAATTTGAACTCGGGTTTGGGCTGATGTGCAAGCTTGAGAGTGGGTTACTTTTAATCCTCATGTCCCCCAATATGATCCCTAGCATTTACAGAGCTGTACAGTGCAGGCTTGAATTTATTTTTGCGTTTTTAGATTTCAGAGCTTACGGCCGGTTTCAAGATATGCGGCCGGCCGTAAGGGGAGATCCTTGCGGGGCCGTATAATAGAATCGCGAGTTAACTGAACCCCCGCAAGGAATCGCAGCCTTGCGGCCGATTTACGGCCGATAATAGAATGAGGCCCTAAATGTGCAGTGCTGTATCTATTAATGTATATATAAAAAAAGGCTGCTGGATCACATCTGAAGATAAATATATAAGTATACACTTATCTTAGAAGACATCCAGACTTCCCCTGTGTACTGCTGATGTCATCAGTGTGAACCTGGACTGGTCGACGCGCACGTTTCGCAGGAAACGTTCCTTCCAGGACCTCTTCTTACAGGCCCTGAGGCTGTCTGTTGAGATGCTTGGACACTTGCTTTTGGCATACAATAGTCTTGGATATTTTTTAGTGAATCTCCTAGTTGAGATTCCAGCCATCCCCCTCGGCTGACCTGATTTAATTTTTTTTTTTTTTTTTTTTATTGTGTCACTTTGCTTAAATGTGTGCACTAATATCAGGGGTAGTGGGTGTAGTTACATGGTAGGCGGGGCTATTTTACCATGTAGAAGAAGGTAAAGTGTTCTGGTTTTTGTGTCTGCTGTCTATTGACATTTGATGAGAGTGTGTTTCAGTCTTAAAAGTACTTTGCAGCATATACAGTAAATTATTTGAGGCAGCAGTTTCTGTGGGTGACTACCAGATGTCACTGGAGTACTGTGTTATGGAGAGAGGCTGCTAGACAAGTGGGTTAGGATTTGCTGAAGTGTATTATATATCAACGTTTTTCATACTCATCCAGCAATATTTACTGTATATCAGGATAGGGAAATACTTGATTCAATAAAAGAGTGTTTAAATATTAACCCAGAGTCTTGTGGTAAGCTGTGACTTAATCTTGGTCTTCTGGGGTTCTCTAGACCTTTGTGTTTTATTCTTTGGGTGTTGTATGGTCAGCACAGTCTCTCCCTTTGCCCATCAGGCTTTGTGTCTCACAGTATTTGGCGTTTTACTATAGGTTGCTTTTATGGGATAGAGGTGAAGAACAGCTGTTGGTATTTCTCAAAATGACCACCGCCTCAGCCACATTATCGGTCTGCTTCCTATGCAGGTCCTTCTCTGCAGTTACACTGTGATGGGGCTGTCTCTGGATGGATCTCTGTCCTCTTCCTCCTCTTCATAGCACTTTCCAGGCTCGTTGGGGGCCCTTTGTGTGCAGCTGATGCTGCTTTCCTGTTTGTGGGAGTGAAGTAAGAGGCCGAGGTGGTTTCCAGGCAGCGTAGGCCTCAGTCACAAGGGGGTGAGTTATAAACCAACCTGTCGAGTGGGGCACCTTTATGTTTCCTGTAGTCTTCTAGATTGATGTGTGCACAATGTGGAGCGTTTTGGTCTAGTTTGCGAGCAGAATTTTGGGGTTTGGGAACTGGGTCTCTGCCGAGCTGCAGCTCTGTGTGTCTTTACTCCATGTCAGTTGGACACGGAACCCACCATGGCATATATTTTTTTGAAAATCTTAATTTTAATAAACTATTTTGAACAATACAGTCCTTCTGGCTTAAAACATGGGGGGAGAGGGTACAGAGCAAAGCAGAAAATCAGTATTAAGTATGACTGTCTGCATCTAATTATTTGTGTGGATGAGGCCCGAAGGCGCTCATCCCAAGGCCCATAGGACTTAGGCTGCAATGAGCACCGAAGGCGCTCATTGCGAGGCCCGTAGGACTTAAGCTGCAATGAGCACTGAAGGCGGTCATTGCGAGGCCCGTAGGACGTAGGCTTAGGCTGCAATGATGGTACAGAGATAACAAGTCCGTCTCTTTCCACTCCTGAATAAATCACATATAATAGTTGTCGTAATTGCAAATTTGTCGGTAACGCAATGTTAAAAGTTACAGGCTTGCACATGCGCGAGGTCCTAAAGTTTGATGGGTGCTGCAATGAGCGCCAAAGGAGGAATGGAAGACAGGGAACGAGGAGGGAGATCAGGGTGTACTATAGGTGTATAACTACCCTCTCTAGACCCAAAGAGCCCACTTTGCAGATATTTTCTTATGTCTATTTGGTTCAAATATCAAATAGTCTAATTAAATTTCTTTGTTTCTATCAGTCATTGCTTTTATAGCTGACCACAATGGAATTTTGGGATTTTTCCAATTCAAAGTAACAAGATATTTAGCCATCAAAACATTAATAATAATACTAACTCTCTTGTGTTCAGTAGGCTCTGGGAAAATGTGGAAGAGTATCAGCTCTGGAGCTATTTGCAGATTGTGATTAATAATTAATAATACTTGCTGAATGCATTCTTTCCAGAGTTTTTGTATTTTGGGGCGGGACCACCACATTTGTTCATGGCTGCCCCTTTCTTTACACCCTCTCCAACAATCTCCAGAATTTTATTGAAGAGCTATTTTTGCCAATTTATCAGGGTTTAGATACCGCCTTTGTATTAATTTAAAGTAGCCTTCCCTAAGTGGGACACAGATTATATTTGTCTATGTTTTGAAGGCTCTAAACTAATTTTTTATATGAAAATCTAAGCCAAAGGCTTTCTCCCATTCAAATATCCTATTAGTCTTATTATTATATTTCATACATTTTATTATTTTGTAACAATTAGTTATTGACCTTATTCTTTTCACATCACTTATTTTTATTTTTTTAAATTCAGACAGTTCTTTACCTACATTATTGAATATTTTAATTTTATGTATTATGTTCTTTATTGTATGATATTGTAACCATTGTTCATTTGGGAGATCATTTTACTGGACTAATGTTTGAAAAGTCGTCAACACAGAATCCTAATATAAATCGAGCACTGAAATCAAACCCCATTGATCCCAATTTAGCTTTTTTTTATCAAAAATGCCTTTGCAAAATCCAAAAAGACTACATCCACGGAGTTGCCTTGATCCAAGTTCCTACTAATCTCGACATAGAAACTAATTAGATTTGTTTGACATGACCTATCCCTCATAAATCCATGTTGACTTCTACTTATAATCCTGTTCCAATAGACATATTTTTGTATATTATCCCTTATTAATTCCCGGGCTTTGCTCTTGCTCCCTTCTTAAATATAGGTATCACATCTGCTTTTCGCCAGTCATCTGGTAGCGACCCAGTGTGGAGTGAATCTTGAAAAATTAAATATAATGGTTTGGCTATTACAGAGCCCAGTTCCCTCAGTACCCTTGGATGTATTCCATGAGAAATTGGGGATTTATTAACATTTTTTTTTTAACCTCTTGGTGATAAGTATGTATATTTAGTAAGGATTTAAATGTTGTCCATTTACGTTCAGTATTTTTACCTATCAGTTCTCTGCCCCAGTCTATACTTTGTAATGCTGCCCTTAGACCTTAAAAATCTTCCCTTTTAAAATTAAGAGTTTTTGTTGGCCCCTTACAGTTTTTTTTTTTTTTTTATTCAATCTCAAATGAGACTGTGTTGTGATCACTGTTTCCCAAAGGTTGCCCTATTTCAACATTTGATACCATATCGATATTATTTGTGATGACTAAATCCAAGATAGCCTCATTTCTAGTAGGTTCTTGTATAACCTGGTCCAGATAATGATCCCTGAGTGTAATCAAGAACCTGCTCCGCTTAGCTGAACTGCTGGTCTCATGTATCCAGTTTGTTTCAGGGTAATTAAAATCTCCCATTATTAGAAATTGCCTGTGCTTAGCTGCATTTCCAATCTGTAATAATAATTGCAGTTCCTCACTTTCAGTTATATTTGGGGGGTTATAGCATACTCTTACTAATATTCTTTTGGAATTTGCTGCTTCGCTATTTAGCTCTACCCACAAACATTCAACATTACCGCCAGTTCCAGCATAAATATCTTCTCTGACTAAAGGGCTTAAATTCAGTCTTAACATACAGACACATCCCTCTTCCTCTTTTACCATTGCCCCTATCTTTCCTAAATAGGTTATAACCATCCAGATTAACGGCCAGTCATGAGATTCATCCCACCATGTTTCGGTAATGCCTATTAAATCCCATTTTTTGTTAATTGACAATAATTCTAACTCTCCCATTTTTTCTGACAAGCTTCTGGTATTAGCAATCATACACCTTATGTTATGAGTTTGTCATTTTGAGGTGCCTGCCTCTGTACTTCAGTTACTTAGTAATACCTCCCTATTGTCTATACTAACCCTCCCCCATCTCCTCCCCCATGAGTAATCAATTCAGCCCTTATCCCCTCTACACTTTCTACCCCATTACCTTCATCTAGACCCCCCCCCCCCCACCTACTTGTTTAAAAACTCCTTCAGCCATTCTACCATCCTAACCCCTAGCACAAAAGCTCCCTCATCATTAAGGTGCAACCCATCCCTGCTATAGAGATTGTACCCAAGTGAGAAGTCAGACCAGGGCCCTAAAAATCTAAACCCCTCCTTAATGTACGACTTTTTTTGCCACGCATTAACCTCCCTAAGCTCCATCTGTCTCCCTGGGCTAGCACGTGGCACAGGTAGTATCTCAGAAAAGGTCCTTGCTTTAAGCTTATTCCCTAGTTCTCTAAAATCATTCTTTAGGACACTCCATCTTCCATTAACATTGTCATTGGTACCAATATGTACCAAGACCACCAGTTCATTTCCAGCCCCTCCCAATAATTTATCTACCCGATCCACAACATGCCAAACACATGCACCCGGGAGACCGCAAACTGTTGTATTGCTGGGATGTGGGTGACAAATAACCCTGGCTACCTTCCTAATAATAGAGTCCCCTACCACCAAAACCTGTCTGTTTCTCTGCCTATTCTGCCCTCCCACTCCTCCAGTAGAACTGTGTCCCGGCTGTTAGAGGGAACAGCTCTATCTGGCATTGCCATTCCTGAATGGACATCCCCAACAGTTTCACTCAATCTGGCAAATCTGTTGGTGTTTGCCAACTCAGTACTGGCCTGCCTCCTGCTCCCCCCACTTCCCCTTGTAACTGTAACCCAGCTACCTCTCTGGACATCCTCACTAGCCACATCTTTACCCTCCATGCTAGGCCCAGCTAAACTGTGCTCAGTGAGCACTCACTCCCTTTCCAGTGGAGCAATATCACTAAATGCTGCAATTCTGCTCTCCAGTTCTCCATTCTGAGCTCCCAGAGAGGCAACATGCTCACACCTGTCACAGAGGTATGGAAAAACAAAAATAAAAAATAATAAATTTGTATAAAGCTTTATAAAAAAAAAAAATATATATATATATATATATATATATATATATTGTTTTCCCTTTTTGCACTATAAGTCTGCCCCCCCCTGCCCCTTTTCTTTGAACTCCCTCCTTTTTTTAAACACCTACAGTTTTACTGGAATTGCAACTCCCTCCTTTTATTTAAACTTCTATACTTTTACTAGAACTGCACTTATACTAGAAGTGTTCGCAAGCTCACAAGTTCACCCCTTCCCCTGTTTATATTAACTTTTGCATACAAAATTAGTGCACACAGCAAATAAACATTCTTTACTTGCAAGAAGTAAATCCCAGTTGCAAACAGCCCTAGACAACTCACAAACCTTCATACAAGTTTAACACAGGCACACTACTCCCCTCTCACCTGGAAAAATTAGTGCACACAGCAAATAATCACACCTTACTTGCAAGAAGTAAATTTCAGTTGCAAATGTTATGAATGTTGTTACATGAATCCCTTCTAGTTATGTGTATTTGGTGAATTTCATATTTTTGATGCTCTAAAAAGTCGTTGCTCCAGGTCATTTTAAGGAATATAGTGTTCTGGCCCGGAACGGGTACTTGAAATTAATTTCTGTGGAATTTATGAATGTTATTACATGAATCCCACCTAGTTATGTGTATTTGGTGAACTGGAAAGTCACCTTTCCGGGTCATTTTGTGAAATATTGTTTTCTGGCCCAGAACGGGTTCTTCAAATTAGTTACATAGTTACATAGTAATTGAGGTTGAAGACAGACTTTCAGTCCATCAAGTTCAACCTTTTAAGATCTCCTCTGATCTGCAATATGCGGATTAGTTATTAATTAATTTGTTAATTAATTATTAATAGTATAGTATTTGAGGATGAATAGTTAGTCTCTCTTAGTTTCTGTGGAATTTATGAATGTTATTACATGAATCACACCTAGTTATGTTTATCTGGTGAATTTGACTTTCCAGGGGTCCACAAATACCACTGTTCTGGGTCATTTTGCTAAATATTGTATTTTGGCACGGAACGGGTTCTTCGAATTAGTTTCTGTGGAATTTATGAACGTTATTACATGAATTCCACCTAGTTATGTGTATCTGGTGAATTTGGTATTTTTTACCTTTTGGAAAGTCGCCGTTCCGGGTCATTTTGCGAAATATTGTATTCTTGCCCGGAACGGGTTGTTCAAATTAGTTTCTGTGGAATTTATGAATGTTATTACACGAATCCCTCCTAGTTATGTTTATCTGGTGAATTTGGTATTTATTGCCCCCTGGAATTTCTGTGGAATTTATAAATGTTATTACATGAACTACCCCAAGTTATGTGTATTTGGTGAATTTCATATTTTTGACCTTATCTGGAAAGTCGCTGTTCCGGGTAATTCTCTAAAAAGATGCCATTCCGGGTCATTTTGCTAAATATTGTATTCTGGCATGTTAAAGGGTTAATAAAGCATACTCTCAGATGGTGTTGGCTCTTAAATATAGTTCTTAATTATATTTAACACATCCAAATGATTTTAGCGTGAATTTCTTTTATAAAGTGTGCGTTCGGGACTGTTTTTACCTATTCCGTTTGATATTTTGGTTTTTAAAGGGTTAATAAAGTATTATATAAAATTAGTGTTTGGTTCTTATATATTGTTCTCAATATTATTTAACACATTCCAGTGATATTGTCATTGATTTCTTTTATAAATGGCCCGTTCCGGCTTTTACACCGTCCTGAATATTCCTTTTATTTTAAAAGATGGTCTCACATTAAATGAAAATGGTGTAATAGTGTGTGGATATGAAGCGACAAGGGTCATATAGTACCCGACACCGTCTGACATACTGTATATTATCACACACATTTATATATTTTTATGTGTGTATGTTTTATTCTTATGATGTGGAAAGCAAGAAGGCAGGAGTAGTAACTCCATTGGGAGATGCACAAGTCTGAATGGGTCTATAACAACATAAACTAATCATCCCTGTGTAAATATGTCCTCCCCAGCCAGATTTAGGGGAGCGCTCTACCCACCTAACATGAAGTGCTGCCCGGCTTTAGAAGCAAATAAGCAAAAAACACACATTGTATAACTATATACCCACCTGGCGACTCCATCATCATGACAACCAGGAAAAAAAACTTCTGGGGAGAGCACAGTGTTGGAAGATTTGAAATAAACATGACTCCAAGAGCAATTCCTAAGATGGTGGAATATGGACGCGCTCTCAGTACATCACCCTTGTACTACATACCCAAATCTCTGAAATGGACGAGCTCTCTGTACATGAACCTTGTACTACATACCCAAACCTCCCAAATGGACAAGCTCTCGGTACATGTCCCCTGTACTACATACCCAAACCTCTCAAATGGATGAGCTCTCGGTACATGTCCCCTGTACTACATACCCAAACCTCTCAAATGAACGAGCTCTCGGTACATGTCCCCTGTACTACATACCCAAACCTCTCAAATGGACAAGCTCTCGGTACATGACCCTTGTACTACATACCTAAATCTCCCAAATGAACGAGCTCTCAGTACATGACCCTTGCACTACATACCCAAACCTCCCAAATGGATAAGGTCTTAGCACATCACCCTTGTACTACACACCTAAATCTCTGAAATGGACGAGCTCTCTGTACATGAACCTTGTACTACATACCCAAACCTCCCAAATGGACAAGCTCTCGGTACATGTCCCCTGTACTACATACCCAAACCTCTCAAATGGATGAGCTCTCGGTACATGTCCCCTGTACTACATCCCCAAACCTCTCAAATGAACGAGCTCTCGGTACATGACCCTTGCACTACATACCCAAACCTCCCAAATGAACGAGCTCTCAGTACATGACCCTTGCACTACATACCCAAACCTCCCAAATGGATAAGGTCTTAGCACATCACCCTTGTACTACATACCTAAATCTCTGAAATGGACGAGCTCTCTGTACATGAACCTTGTACTACATTCCCAAATGGACAAGATCTCAGTACATCACCCGTGCACTACATACCTAAATCCCCCAAATGGACGAGCTCTTGGTACATGACCCTTGCACTACATACCCAAACCTCCCAAATGGACAAGCTCTCGGTACATGACCCCTGTACTACATACCCAAACCTCACAAATGTTTCTCCTTTGAAGTAACATTTCCACCACCAAATATATCCCAGACCCAACCATGGCTTTCATTCCATGGCTCTTGTGAGAACAGAGCTCCGGGTGAGAGTCCATATGTTTTACAGCCATAGAATAGCTCCGGTTCTTAGGTCTTTAAAATTCCCATAGTTATGGGTCAGCATTCCTTTCATGGGAGCCATGGAATGGAGGCCTCCGTTATTTTCTTATGCAAGCAATGGAATGGAGGATCATGTCCATCTTTTTTCTTTACTTCATTTCTGGTTGTATTCTCCAAGAATCCAGAAATATCATCTTGAGTTAATATATAAATCATTCCAAAAGTGTGACAGAGTGAGTTTAAAAAAAGGACACTGTAGTCCGATTAGATCAGTCAGGTATATAAAAAGGTATTGTTTTATTAATTTTGAATGTGTTTGATCCACCTTGGTCAGATTTGTGAATGTAAACAAATTTGGAAATCATATCAAGTGCTCATTAATTCACATACCTGTGTGCTCCTTAGCCAATTATATATGTTCAAACATGTTAGTAATCCACAACCCTGTGAACATATAATACATTCCCAAGGCTCACTTGGCCAGGACTAGAGGAGAAATAATCCTGCACCATCATGTTCCCTATAAAACATTTAAAATGCAAAAAACACTATAAAAATGAATATACACTGTTTTAGATGTATGATAAAAAAAAGTATATACTTCTTATATTACAATTATATAAATAAATTACAATAGTTTGTGGTTTTATTTACTAATAATGATTAAAATAATATCTAATAATAATACTTGATTTTGTTTTCAAGCAGCTATATTCAAAAAAGATGAGGTCTTCTAACTAGTGAGAATTCTGCAATTCCTAGCATATTGTACAGCCCATTTTTTCATGGTTGAAAGATTACTTCACACTTAAGGGACACTGCTGTTCCATCTTTACAAGATTCTCTGCTGAAGATAATAAAAACAATGTTATTAGAAAGTAAAACATTACATTCTTCAGTTACCGATCATGAGCTAATTTTCTGTGTAATACGTGATTGTTGCCTTTTTGATGGATTCCGCTCCTTTCTCAATAGGGTGCTCTTTGATGGTTCCTTTTTGTCCCATTGAAAGCACCAGCATTTTGTATTGCCGCATTTCCATTGTTTCAGTGAAAGCTTCCATTGCACTCAGTCTCCTCTCATCTTGCTGAGTTAATGGAGACCAAGATGGATCTGAACATCATCTTAACATGAGGTGATGGGAACCAGAGGTCAGGAGGATTTGTTAGATAATTGAATCAGATTGAAATACAGACCAACCCTTCCCCTATATCAGGGGTGGCCAAGTCCAGTCCTGTAGAGCCCCACGCAGGCCTGTATTTGAACATATCCTACACAGGTGAGTCCACTTGGATGACTGAAGAAGCAATTCATTCACCAGTACGCAGCATGAATATCCTAAAATCCTGGCCTGTGTGGGGCTCTCCAGAATCAAAATTGTCCACCCCTGCCCTATCAACCAAAATGTAGGGGGCTTGAATGAATAGATACAAGCCCTATGCTCCAGAAATGTAAACCCCTTCTCACACATACAAACCTTCTCCAAAGTATCATAGATACCTCTAAGGTCCAACAAAGACATCAAAAATTTTTTTTCTAATTATAATTTTTTTTTTAACAATTACAATGATTTTTATGCATATGTGTAATGTTTAATTTCTACAACTGGGTCCTTCATTGTATAACTGTAATGCATAATAGCGTCATATAAAGAACTGTTACAGACAGAAATCAGATTGTTCAAAGACATATATTTATTTTTATTTTTTTTAAATAATAGTGTTTTTTTCTCTCTCTCTTAAAAAACATTTCTTCAAATCACATTCAGCTCACGGATCCCTTGCAAACGAATCGAAAAAATGTTCACATTTCAAACACATCTTTGGCTTCTGCTTCTCTTTAAAACACAGCAACATCTGGTACAAAATGGTTCGATTTACAGAAATAGAAGCATATATATATTATATATATATATATTTATCACTGATTAATCCCAAAAAGTATTAAATAACAATGCAAAAAACTTTATCAAATAACCTGTTTGTTACAACACATCGTGAGTGCATTTAATATCCTATGTACATCTCTGCAGCTTTATGTCCTAGTAGTGCCTGAAGGATACAAAGGTGAACATTTACAAAAAAAAAGAAAATGAAAACTGCAAGAGAAAGAATACCTTACGGCCTCAATGTGCATGTAGCAATGTACAATATACATTACAATGTACCAGGAACAAAAATAAGAAGTCCTCTCTGCAATTAACACAATTACTTTGCAAATCAACCTACCATCAAATAGTGTTCAGTTCACAAATTAACAAGGTAAACATCATTGCCAAGTACTGATGTCATTACAAGCGCGGGGGGACACTGAAAATATTCCCTTTCTAAGCACACATGAAGGAAAATAAAATAAAGGCTCATGCAGTTTTACGCAGCGATACTCACACAGCAAGGGTTAGAATGTCTTTCTTTCTTATAAATTGTAGGAACGTGTCCTATATCCTGGTCAAAGCAGCATTAACAGAGAAGACTCTGCATCTTCCAAAATTGTCCTAAAGGAAACGCACAGACGGGACAGCGCGCTATGGATATCAGGTCTCTAGATCCAGAGACACTTATTCCTGAGCCTCCAGAGAGTTACAGCACCCAGGACTAGGAGATTTTGCAGCTATTTCTGGTGCAGTTCTTGGGTGGGCTCTGGGGTGGACGTATAATCTTGGCTTTTTTCAGGCTGTTCCTCTTGTTGGCGTTGTTGGCAGTGAGGGAGTAGGAGCGGCCGTGCATCATCCTGGCATTCAGACCGTTTGCCATGGAGAACGACTTCAGATGGCTTCTTAAGGCAACAGGGAGAGGGAGTTTGTCCACCAGATGGACCGGGGTGCAGGAAACGATGGCGCGGCAGCAGAGGTCTTGCAAGCTGAGTACTATCAGAAAAAAAGAAATAAAACAGTTAAAAGGCACCAAATCAAACAGACTAATCTTATTTATAATATGCTCTAATAAAAAGCCCGACTTAATAAAAACTAGCAAAATGGTTTTAGAAATGTTAAAATAAATAAAGCGGATACTAGCAGGACTCTCTATAATGCACTGTATGTCTCTGCCAGTGATAGAGCTAAACCATCCATAAGTTATCCACTTAAATGACCACTGTGGTCCCATTTTGTCTACTGCAGATCAGAGGAGATCTAAAAAGGTTGAACTTGATAGACTAAAGTCTTTTTTCCACCTTAATTACTATGTAACAACTAAACTTGATCATTATCAAAATGTTATTAAAAAGTGAACCAAAACCCACCAATCTCTAGATGGCAATGCCGATTTTTATTGCCGATATAGAGTTAGGTAAACTTTTAGGGTTAGGATAACCTCCTAAGGATACAACTTGCATGAAATATCGTCAGCGCTGCAAAATATCCACAGCATCATCTAGTGGTCACTTGCCGGCAAGGCTGCTGGCAAATGTAAAACGGGATAGATCCAAAAAACATTTAATGTTTTCATTTTTACATGCAATTACTTTTTACTGGGTTGCTTCTAGCAGCTTCTGCCTCATGAGGGCGAGTCCTTGTAAACTAAGGAGCTTTCCATTAGTTGTGTTAAATGCACTGACAGTTTTAGTTGCCACATCATTGTGGGGAATGAAGCTTCATCAGCATACTGTCTGCACCCATATATGTTATTATTATTATTATTATTATTATCCTTTATTTATAACGCGCCAACATATTCTGCAGCGCAATACAGGGGTTAGGTACAAGTATAAACAATACCCCACAATGAAAAAAATGGAAGACCCTGTTATTGAGCTTTCAATCTGATATACACTGTGCTTTCCCTAAAGCACCTCACAAGATTAAAACTCGCAAACTTACATTCTAAAGGGTATGGGTGAGGTACAGGAGAGTGAGAGATGCATAGTGAATGAAGAGGCTAAAGATGATAGGCTTTTTTTAATAGATGTGTTTTTAAAGAGATTTTGAAGGATCTGAGGCAGGAAGATAGTCTGGTGGTGCGAGGTAAAGAGTTCCAAAGAATAGGGGAAGCACGTGAAAAGTCTTGAAGACGGGAATGAGAGGAGGTGATGAGAGAGGAGAAGAGAAGAAGGTCATTAGCAGAGCAAAGAGGGCGAGTGGGAGTGTATTTTGGGATGAGAGCAGAGATGTAGGAGGGTGCACTATTGTGGAGGGCTTTATTTGTTAGGGTCATGATTTTGAATTGTATTCTAGACGCTATGGGAAGCCAGTGGAGTGCCTGACAGAGAGGTGCTGCAGACACTGATCGTTTAGTATGGTAGATGAGTCTAGCGGATGCATTCAAAATGGATTGGAGTGGAGACAGATGGGTGATAGGAAGACCAGCAAGAAGAGTGTTGCAGTAATCGAGACGAGATATGATGAGAGCGTGACAAATAATTTTAGTTGTGTCTTGTGTGAGGTAGTGGCGTATTTTGGATATGTTTTTTAGGTGAAAGTGACAAGATTTTGTGAGTGATTGGATGTGGGGAATGAAAGAGAGGGAAGGGTCCAGTAGGACCCCAAGACAGCGGGCCTGAGAGGTGGGAGTGATGATGGCATTGTCAACAGTGAGAGATAGTTGCAGAGTGAAAGCTGTAGTAGAGGGTGGAAAGATAAGGAGCTCTGTCTTAGACATGTTGAGTTTGAGTTGACGGGCAGACATCCATGAGGATATGCTCGAGAGGCAATTGTCAACATGAGCTAGCAGAGAGGGGGATAGTTCAGGTGCAGAGATGTAGATTTGGGTGTCATCAGCATATAGATGATACTGAAATCCAAAAGATTGTATAAGGACACCAAGGATGTATAGATGGAGAAAAGGAGGGGACCTAGGACTGAGCCTTGGGCTACATCGACAGTTAGAGGGCGAGGAGATGAAGAGGTGCCAGAGAAGGAGACACTAAATGTTCGATTTTCTAGATAAGATGTGAACCAAGAGAGAGCAGTGGTCACGGATGCCAAGAGAGTGGAGAATTTGGATAAGAAGAGGATGATCAACTGTGTCAAAGGCAGCAGAGAGATCCAGGAGAATTAGGATAGAGAAATGACCCTTTTATTTGGCGTTGAGTGGGTCATTAGTAACTTTTGTGAGAGCTGTCTCTGTAGAGTGTTGGGGCCGGAAGCCAGACTGGAAGGGTCAAGGAGGGAGTTGGAGGAAATGAATTGTGTAAGGCGAGTGTAGACGACACGCTCAAGTAGTTTAGAAGCCAAGGGAAGTAGAGAGATAGGGCGGTAATTAGATGGAGAAGCTGGATCAGATGTGGGTTTCTTAAGAATGGGTGTAATTGTGGCTTGTTTCAAAGGTGATGGAAACTTGCCAGTGTCTAAGGAAAGGTTGAATAGATGTGTGAGAGCTGGGATAAGTGTGGTAGAGAGGGGGGGGGGGGGGGGGTCAGCTGTGATGGAATAGGATCATGTGGACAAGTTGTGAGATGAGAGGTTGATAGAAGGTTAGCAACTTCATCCTCAGTTACAGGGTTAAAGGAGTTTATAGTGGCTATAGGTTTGGGAAAGAGTGAAGGCAGACTGCTGTTTGTTTTTTGAGGAAAAGGTGTGATATGGCCGTGTTGAGAGGAGAGTTCATTATGAATATTTTCTATTTTACTATTAAAGTATCTAGCAAAATCTTCAGCTGTAAGAGAGGAAGGGGCGGGAGGTGGGGGAGGGCAGAGGAGAGTGTTAAGAGTGGAGAACAAATGTTTGGGGTTGGAGGCCAAATTTGATATTAATGATGAAAAGTAGCTCTGTTTGGCAAGATTGAGGGCATAGTGATAGGAGCGTAGGATAAACTTGTAATGAAGGAAGTCTGATGAGGAGCGAGATTTCCTCCATAGTCGTTCAGCGCTACGGGAGCACTTCTGGATGTAGCGTGTTTGTGTAGTGTGCCATGGTTGTAGATGAGAGCGGGGGCGTCTGCCTGTGGTTATGGGGGCTAGAGAGTCCAGGGTGGAGTTTAGAGTCAAATTGTATTGTGTGGTAGCAATATCAGGGCAAGTGAGGGTAGTGAGAGGACTGAGAAAGGGTTGCAGTAAATTGGAAAGGTGTTGTGAGTTAAGTGTCTGCAGGTTTCTATGGGTTCTGGTAGTTGGGCGTGGTAAAGGGTAGAGATTGGAAGGGGTAATGAGGCTGTAGGTTAGGAGATGGTGGTCAGAAAGAGGGAGTGGGGAGATTGTAAGATTGTAGATAGAGCAGTGATTGGAGAAAATTAGGTCCAGGGAGTGTCCATCCTGGTGGGTAGGGGATTCTATCCACTGTGAGAGGCCAAGGGAAGAGGTAAGTGCAACTAGTTTTGTGGCTGTGGGAGAAGTGGGAGTGTCAGTGGCAATGTTAAAATCACCAAGAATGAGTGAGGGTATGTTAGAGGAGAGAAAGTGAGGGAGCCAGGCGGCAAAATGATCCAGAAATTGAGAGGCTGGACCAGGCGGGCGATAGATGACAGCCACTCGCAGAGAGATGGGTGAAAAGAGACGGATAGTGTGAACTTCGAAGGAAGAGAACTGGAGAGAGGGAACTGGGGGAATGCAATTGAATGAGCAACGGGAGGAAAGTAATATGCCCACACCCCCACCTTGCTTATTCCCAGGTCTAGGTGTGTGACTGAAATGTAAGCCACCGTATGATAGTGCAGCAGTGGAGGCAGTGTCAGATGGAGATGTTCACCAGATACCAAAATGCTATATTTCATTGCAGCATTATTTCATGTAACAAATAAAAAATGAAAAGCTGTACTATTTATTTTGCAATCTAAAACAGGTTTCCCCTACTTTCTTTAAAAAAAAGTTTATTATAAATATAGCATCACTTTAGAGACCTGTTAAAGCACAAATATTTTTACACCACTAGGTGGTGCTGTGCACAATGTAACGGGAACGTCTGCATCGTCACACACTAGAGAGAGGACAGCGGCTGCTTTAGATATTACTAATAAGGTTCCATACTAAGTAATAAGGTTCTGTAATAAGTAATAAGGTTCCATACTAAGTAATAAGGTTCTATAATAAAAAATAAGGTTCTATAATAAGTAATAAGGTTCTATAATAAGTAATAAAATTCCATACTAAGTAATAAGGTTCTATAATAAAAAATAAGGTTCTATAATAAGTAATAAGGTTCTATAATAAAAAATAAGGTTCTATAAGTGCTTCTGAAGTTGCCAGATGCTAAAAACTAATCAGATTTACCCATTACACCAACCGAGCCTCCCTCAAATCCGGAGTAGAATAAGAACATAGTCTTATCACACTAGTTACTCCCCACATCCACTCAGTATTGACAGTATCTTATGGCTTTAGATTGAATCCAATACAGCCAGAAACCTAGGGATAATTAGTAGTCATCTATGCTTAATGGGTGGATCAGAAAGGCTGACTGACAGGTAGCATTAAAAATTCAAAATTTCATATAAGTAAATTAATTTCAATTAATAAAGTACTTGTAATTACCTATTTTTAAAATTATACCACATCTCTGCTGTTACTTCACATTCAAGTTTACTTTGTATTCCATCCGCTGTGTGATATTAAATATATATTACATTTTAGTAACCTTTTTTTTCCTTTCACTAAATCTTAACATACAGGATCAACTAATGTGGAGAAGCACAGGCATTTGTGAACGTTCACCCTATGTAAGATGTGGCTTTAATTTGCCATGGGAGTTTATGTACTTTTGCAAGTAAGTTTAGCCTATTATTTTCAGTAAGTAACATTTTACGCATAGTTCTGTGGGATATGTAATCTGGTTACACAGCAGTGCCTCAAATATGCTCTCATTTAAAACAACATGTAGCAATAATGGTATTGTTATTAAAAATGAATTTACTTGTGGTAAACCTACATTGTAGTTGATTCCACTCACAATACCATTGTTTTTATCTCTTTGTTAGAATGTAGTTATTGCTGAAAATTGCTAATTACAGATTGTTTTCAGCCAAAAAGTGATAGCACCCGCAGACCCCAGGGAGGGATTAGTGTACAGGTTCTCTAATATACCCGTGGTAGGGGTATGACATACCCTTGTTTGGCCTCCACAGACGGTCCATCCCGTGCCTCATTAATACAATCCGGGCCAGTTCTGTGAAGGACTCGGTAATGTTAAAGTTACACAGCGGGCTGACCTCGAAGAACGTCATCCCCAAGCGCTCGGCGTAGCTCTGCGCTTGCTCTGTGGACACCTGCCTCTTGAACGCCAGGTGGAGACGGTTTCCTACCAGGATTTTGGGCACTCCTGGAGCATGCTGGGAAATGGATAAGAGCCCTGTTAGTAATGTTCCACCATAGAGGAAAAAATCCTAATGAACTTTAAAAGCGCTCATTACAAAGGCAGCTTTTCTGTGTCTCATTACAGACTTTCTTACATATAACTATTAAAGTGACATATGTGATATCATTTAAAAAACAAGTACTTAAGGAGTTAAATGCTATATTCAAGATTCATTTCTCAACCGTAACCTTATATATACATTTTTATCTTTTTACTTGTCAATCAATTAGCCTTTCTGTACCACCCACTAAAGACAGCCAAATATCTCATGCGAATAAGGAGATCATTACCAATAACAACTCTGAATGTGTCTTAAAAATCAAAGTGTGTGAAGAATAAAATACTAGGTATGCTCAAACTCCAGGGAGCAATTATTATTAATGAGCTTCCCATTTGCAAATAATATTTCTGTAAGATGTTTGGGTAAACCAGAAAGGTCAATGGTCAGCTCGCAATTGCCATCTTCAATATACTTTAGGTAAATTATAATTTTTTGGTTACATTCAAAAAGTACTTGTTATCATGTATAGTTTTAAATGAGATCATATTTGGTGTCACTTTACTTATTTGTGCTTAACACCAGTGGTGGGTAAAGTATAGTGCTATGTGTACAGTGGGGCTGCTAAGCAACACATATACTGATTAAGGCTGTTTTTATTTAGTCCTAGTGTGTGTGTGTGTCATTCATCTGTTCTACCTGTGACATGGACCACCATGCAAGTGGATTTGGATATTTTATCTCCAATCAATACATTTGTGTTTATCTGGACTAGAATTTGGTGTTGTGCTTCTCTCCCCTCTATACCCTCTTGTAAACATTACAGGTAATTTGAAAACCAATGAACTATATAACCAATGTGTCAGGTGTCTGACCTCGTCAATCTCCTTTATCCATCGGTCAATCCCATCAAAAGACCATCGATTTGTGATATCATACACCAGAATCACACCCTGCAAGGATAAGACACAAGAATTCAGTTACATTATTCAAAACACTATTAACTTGAGTTACAATAAGGATTTGCTTTATAGCACGTGTATTTCTTAAAGATAGTGTTACCAAAAGAAAAACTTACTTGTGAAGTATATAAAAAAATGGAACAACATTACCATAGATATAAAAGTCATGAACATTTTTTTTTGCGAGAAAACCACTTCTATTTTAGACTGTTTGCTGGCCTGAAACACAAGGGACTTTATCCAATAGGGACTTCCGTTTAATTAGATTGTCAAGCGGCACTTCATAGTTTCTCAACTGAGCTAAATAGAGATCTAATCTAAAAACAAGATTCCTCTCAATTGTCTAATTTTGTCAGGAACAAAAGCAAATGTCCGCTACCATCAAAGCAAAACTAAATGTAATAGTTAAAAAAAAAAAATACAAAAGGCGTTTTTGCATAGAAAATTTGTACAACGTTATCCATAAATGTCACCTTTTATTTCCTATGTATTTTGCATTTGCAAAAATATTACAATTGTAACATATTTCAACATGCAGCTCCATCAGAAAGAGGTATTTGGGGGACATCCATGTTCAAATCTGTTACTCCTGCTAGGCCAGGCTTGTAAAAAGATATTTATTTTAAACTTTCTAAAAACGTTTTGCTTATTCTCAAGTTCATAATGAGTCCATACTATAAAAGTAGAATATTAATATTATATTAAATTGTACTGCTTCGCGGATACTAAATTAGCATTACCAAGGAGGCACTGTAGTAGCAATCTGTAGTCCTGAAGAAGCTCTATAGTGGGTGAAACATGTAGAGACACTGCCACAGAGATTGCTACTACCATGTTTCCTTGGTAGTGCAAATGTCATCACATTTCAACTGAAGCTGCAGCTACCAACTGCATTGACAAAAGGCTTATCCAAGGACTTCTATAATTCTACTTGTTTTAATACCAAGGGGCTTAGCAGGTTGCAGTTATACGTACCCCATGATTAGATGGGTAGGGTCCTGACTGACTTTTTGAGCTAGAGTGGGACTCTCCTGAACCCCACAAGCAACCTTGTTATTTTGGACTCTAACACACCGGGTTGCTAATATCAAAGGCTATTAAAATGGACATGAAACTTGCTGTAAGGACTGTGACATGTTGTTTTTATGTGTAATATAATGTGGGCCACAATAACGAATGTTGGGGTTACTATATGATGTTATATGCACTGTAATAATGTCATTTTACTGATAACTAACAGAGATATACTTTCTGCCATGTTTGTTAGTGGGAGAACAAAGTGTTACATTTCTGCAATAATTAATCTGGATATATGGCCCCTCAGAGCGGCCAGGCATACACTCTCTCTGGCCTCAAATAGTTGTAAAAGTAAATAAACTGTACCAGATAGATAACCCCCACCACTCCTGATAACAGAGCAAAACCAGAGGGAGTTTGGCTAAAGAAAGGCAAAGGGTGATGTGGGTTTATGGTTTTTTTATATGTGTTTGGAAAAAAAAAAATCAACGGGGAGTCTGAGTCTGACACGCTAAGCAAAGGTGTGTTTGCGTCTATTTCTTTTGTTTGCAAGTTTTCAATCTTGTGTCAGTGCTTTGAGCTTGGAATCCAGTGTCCAAAGTGCTTTCTCAAAGACAGGGCCCTCCATCCTTTGCAACGCACAAAGGCTGCGCATGGGACGCTCTTAATGTAAAGAAAAAATGCTAATACATTTGCTATTGTTTTGCCTTGATCGCAACCCATGTATAGAACTACAAAATATGTTGGCGGGTTACAGATAAATAATAATAATAATGTCTTGTATTCTGTGATATACTACATAAAGGGATAGGAAAAAATGGCTATAATTGTTCACAAATTAGTAAGGTTTCTAGAGAAAGGGTCCTGAGGCATGCTGGGCGCTGAGAAAGATAACACAAAGTCACAAGCTGGAGTTTGTCCCTGTAAGCTAAAGCAGGAGAGTCTTGGGGTACACGTGGCCCCTTATCTCTGGATTGTGACAGATACGTTAAAACGTTTGTGGAGCTCTAATTATTACCTGTGCAGGATTGGGCTGAAATAAATGAAGATCTCATAATTTCTTGTCAAATTTTATTTATCACTTTACAACATAATCATTGCTTTCTTTTCTCTCTACTTTGTGTGAATCTGATAATGCGGTTAAATAATACAAATTATATTTCAGAAACCTCATCAGTAAGGCAGTATATGTATGTATATATATAACAACTAGAGCCTCTATAGCTGTCCAGACGTAAATACTACACCGCACTAGCTTAGCGCACATCTTCCAAACACAGCACATGGCTGGCAGAGTATACACAATCCACATCTAAAGCCACAGGAGCGCTCAGTGATACCCGATAGTACGGCAGGCCAGGAATGTGCTGAGCGCAGAAACCCACCCATCCAACACGCCAAGACCGATCAGACATACGTTACACAGGAAAGTTATAGATCCACTCAAGTCCCGAGCTTACAGTATATAATTGAGTATAAGCCGACCCAAGTATAAGCCGAGGCACCTATTTTACCACAAAATACTGGGAAAACTTAGTGACTCGAGTATAAGCCGAGGTCGGGAAATGTGCTGCCCCCTGTGTTCCTCTTGTGTGACCCCTCTCCCTCCCCTGTGTCTCCCCTCTCTCCCTTCCCTGTGTCTCTTTCCCCTCTCTCCCTTCCCTGTGTCTCTTTCCCCTCTCTCCCTTCCCTGTGTCTCTTTCCCCTCTCTCCCTTCCCTGTGTCTCTTTCCCCTCTCTCCCTTGTCTCTCTTTCCCCTCTCTCCCTTGTCTCTCTTTCCCCTCCACCTCCCTTATCACCCTCCTCAAAAGTTTCCATTCAGGTCTATTGAAAGGGCTTTTAGAGTGTAAACTTTCACAAGAAACAACTGAAAACTATATTTTATATAGAATCCTCTGCCCAATGCACATACATAAATACTACATTATTACATGGTAGTGTTAATAAACACTATATATATTTATTATTATTTTTTCATACATTTTTTTTTTTTTTTCTTAAGTTACCTTTCAAATTATCAATCGATATGTTATTAAGACTCATTTTCATCTTATTGTGGCTCATTCTTCAAAATAGCATTCTACAGACATCAGAACGCCGGGGTCCTTTAACAGTAAGATTTTATTTATTCTGGTTAAAGCATCACTGATGTGTCATTTATTGCACTCGCTTATGAAGAACTTGACTTGATAATGTGCAGAATGTTTAAAAACAGATTAAAATAAACAAATACTATCTCTAATTTTAACTTACATATTCATTTTTGCTTTCATGGCAGGAGACATTTGCTTTGTTTCTAAAAGAATTAGACATATGGAAAGAACCGTGGATTCAGATAAGATTGCTATTCCATTCTGTTGAAAGAATGGTACTATGAATAGTAGTCACTTGATAACAGAACTAAATGGCAGAGCAAGCCCCAATAATATAACAATCGAAGGCTACAGGCAAATTAGCAGTTCAAGCAGGAAGCCTCATGACATAAGCTGGCCCTGGTAAATGTAAAATTTTCTCTACAAATGATTTATGCTCCTGGCTTACATTACAGCTAATCTAATGGTTTATTACATACGTCACAAATATGTGAAGTTTCTCTACAAGAAGTAAATAAACAAACAGTATGTACATATTTCACTTCTAGATGTAATTATTCTTTTGTGCAAAGATCCATGTCCAAAGCGCAGGGGCCCATACCATGGTAAAGGCCCTCTGCTACTGGCATCGGCCTGGGGTAAAGGGGGAAATGCATATGTTTGTTATAGAAAGGTCATCTGATCACCCTAAAGCAGGTTGTGGGTAAATTCAGTCCTAAGGGGCCGCACATAGGCCTGGATTTGAGGATATCCCTGCTGCGTACAAGCGAGTCAATCACTTCTTCAGTCATCCTGATTGATTTGCCTGTGTACAGAATGGAAATCCTCAAATCCAGGCCTTTGTGTGGCCCTCAAGGGCTGAACATACCCATCTCTGCCCTACGGTGATCTGACTAAATACATTTATGTTTGACTTTTTTATTCACCCTACAGGCATTTCCCTCGTATATGAGAGAGGGAGCCCACATTATTTTGCACTGGAGCCTCCCAATCACTAGTTCTGCTACTGTACTTAGACTTATTTCTCCAGCTGTCTGAGGCCGCTGTGTCCATGTAAGCTAATCAACTTTCCATTAGACTTCATGAAAGCACTGGCATTTGTAGTTGCCTCATTTCCACTGTGCAGGTAGAAGTTTCCTCTCTGTTGCACACTCCTATTATGAGTTAGTCATGTGTGGAAGTGACATGCTTAATGACTTGTGCCAAATTCCTGTATGTTTCTGAAATAGTGAAAGGAAGTGGCCGAGTCCAGCCCCGTAAATCAGTATCATTGGGAGCTTATCAGTGCCGGGCAGCCGGCTGGGCCAGGCCACAGAATACAGCTGGACACTCCCTCATAACAACACGGGCAGCAGCAGGTCTGAACTCCTCCACAAGCCACGCCAATCTGTGCTAAAGACACGTGTCTGTATGTGATGTGGAACATAGGACATGCTACTGCACTATATAGTGTGTGCCATAAGTGCCCTAATGTGATATCTAACGGACATTGCAGTCTTGACATTGTGTGGAGCACGTCTCACCTGAGCGCCCCTGGAGTAGGAACGAAATATTGTGCAGAACCTGCCCTGTCCTGATGTGTCCCTGGAAACAAAAAAAAACAAGTCAGTTTATAGGCAAATGAAAAAAAAAAAAAAAAAGTACTTTTTTCACAGAAATATGTTTTTTTTTTTTAGAGATCAGATAACCCATATTCGTGCTGAACAATCTTTTCTACTGATTTTGTGATTGGATTTTAACGATTTGACAAATAAAAAAAAGTGAGAGAAAAAAAGGATTGTTTCATAGAACCAAAATAACCTGCTTTTTATTGCATTTCCTAGAAGCGAATGCTCTGCCATATGGTTTATACATCACGGCGGATCGCTTTTCCTGATTTCCTCCTGGCACAGGACGGCTCCTCTCTCTGCCATAAACCTTTCTACACTGCCTCTCTCATTCTCTCCACACTTTATCTCCCTCGCCTCTTTCTAGATTTTTAGATCTACTTTTTTCTCTCATATTGTCCCATCTCTCTGGTTTTCTCCTATTTCACCCCCCACCACCACCACCATTTCCTCTTGTTTTTTCTCATTTATCTCCTCTCCGTTGCCCTTCTTTTTCTCATGTTTCTTACAATCACTGTGTCCCTTCTCTCCCAGCTCTCTCCCTCCTCTACCTGCCATCTTTTTCTTTTCTCGCTCACATCTTTATCTTTCTTGCCATCTTCCCTCACTCTGTCCCTCTTTCCAACTCTGTCATGCTTTTCTCTCTATATATATTCTCTCTCCTTTATCCTCTTCCCTGTTGTGCTCCCCTTTGTATTCCATCCCATTTCTCTGTCCCTTCCCTCTCGCTTCGCTCCACTTCCCTCTCTTCCCTCCGGTTCCCTCTCCCTCGCTCCCCTTCCCTCTCTGTCCCTTCTCTCTCTCCCTCTTGCTCCCCTTCCCTCCCGTTCCCTCTCTGTCCCTTCTCTCTCTCCCTCTTGCTCCCCTTCCCTCCCGTTCCCTCTCTGTCCCTTCTCTCTCTCCCTCTTGCTCCCCTTCCCTCGCTGTCCCTCCTCGCTCTCCCTCTTGCTCCCCTTCCCTCCCGTTCCCTCGCTGTCCCTCCTCGCTCTCCCTCTTGCTCCCCTTCCTCCCTTCTCTCTCTCCCTCTTGCTCCCCTTCCCTCCCATTCCTTCTGTCCCTTCTCTCTCCCTCTTGCTCCCCTTCCCTCCCATTCCTTCTGTCCCTTCTCTCTTCCTCATCCTCCCTCTCCCTCCTCTTCCTCCCTCTTCCATTCCCTCCCCTTCCCTCTCTGTCCCTTCTCTCTCCCTCCCCCTCCCTTCTCGCACCCCTTCCTTCTCGCTTCCTCTTGCTCCCTCCCCCTTGCCCTCTTCTCTCCCTCCCTCCTCTCCCCCTTCTCCCTCCCTCCTCTCCCCCTTCTCCTGATATCTCCCTCCTCCCTCTCTCCTAAACTCTATCTTGATCTTTCCTTCTCTCTTCCTTCCCCCTCTCTCCTGCTCTCTCCCTTCCCCCTCTCTCCTGCTCTCTTCCTTCCCCCTCTCTCCTGCTCTCTCCCTTCCCCCTCTCTCCTGCTCTCTCCCTTCCCCCTCTCTCCTGCTCTCTCCCTTCCCCCTCTCTCCTGCTCTCTCCCTTCCCCCTCTCTCCTGCTCTCTCCCTTCCCCCTCTCTCCTGCTCTCTCCCTTCCCCATCTCTCCTGCTCTCTCCCTTCCCCATCTCTCCTGCTCTCTCCCTCTCTCCTGCTCTCTCCCTCTCTCCTGCTCTCTCCCGATCTCTCCCTTCCCGATCTCTCCCTCTCTCCCCCGATCTCTCCCTCTCTCCCCCGATCTCTCCCTCTCTCCCCCGATCTCTCCCTCTCTCCCCGACCTCTCCCTCTCTCCCCGACCTCTCCCTCTCTCCCTCGATCTCTCCCCCGATCTCTCCCTCTCTCCCTCTCTCCCCCGATCTCTCCCTCTCTCCCCGATCTCTCCCTCTCTCCCCCGATCTCTCCCTCTCTCCCCCGATCTCTCCCTCTCTCCCTCTCTCCCTCTCTTTCTCCTGCTCTCATCCACTCTTCCATTTCTTGGCCACAATCACAGTGTGAGATAATGAAGTTTTCTCCTCCAGATTCTCCTGGTTCACGGATATATAATATGATATGTCTGGAGTCTATAAGACCAACTCATGTCTCCTACTTAAGATTTAGTGACAGACAGCTGAAAACATGTTTTTCTTTATTTTAATGGCAACTTCCATATGTATGAGGACTACTAGTATGTTAAAGAGCATCTGTAGGCCTTTAATTACAATATATTTTGAAGAATTACACTTGAAGGCAACATGTTTGTTTATTTTTTTTAAATAACAATTCAGCCTCAAATTTATTACTTTTTATATGCAATTATGCCAATATTAAATCTGTTATTTTGAGCTTTTTCCTTAGTTGGGAGGAGACTTTGAATGCACAGGAAGCTTTTATCTGCGCAAAGGTAATGTGTCATCATAAAACTGCCAGCACTTTCTTTAGGACAAGTTAAAAAAGCTCATGAGCTTACAAGGACACTCCCTCCTGAGAAAGAAGCAGTCCAGTAAAAAATATGTCTACCTAAAGAAACTAATAATTGCATATACAAATTGTAAAAGTTGTGGTTATTTTTTACTTTTAAAATAATTTTGCCTATTGATAATGTAAGTTACTCACAAAACTATTTAGAAAAAAAAAATGACCACATTTTCCTTTAAAGGGCCAGTTTAAGTGTTTTTCAAGTTAAATCTATTCAACATACAACACTGCATGTGCAATCAGCAGCAAAAGAGGCTTTAACAAGAAAACAAATAATCATAGATTACATTAATTATGCAGGCCAGATTACCAGGAGCATGCTCTGTACAAGAAGAGGGCTAGAGCTAATATTCCATAAATCACCTCTCTAAAGTGAGCATGCTCCAGCTAATCTGGCTTGAATAACTAATGCAATTCATGATGACGGTGATTGTCTCATGGACAAGGAAAGAAGGTGAGGGAGCAGGGCAGCAGAGGTAATTATTGAGGGGAACTGTGTTTTTAAACGATATTTTATGGCTAAAAGCTTTTTTCGGTTGCGGTTTACACACGTATGCTTTATGTTACTCAACCATGAATTAAAAATAGATTTAAATGGATACCAGTGTCGCGGGTGATGATTTAAATAGGAATTAGTGGACATTTTGTAATTATATATCTGCTACTATAATTATATCTGAGCATTAAACACCTCGTCTTAGTCAATGTCAGTTTAGTTGCATTTATTCTATTAGGCTGGGGGAACGTGCCTTAAATACAGCAGTGACTTCATTTGTATTTTTTCAGGCTGAAACCCTAGACGTGCGTTAGACCCAGGCCTGGCGTCCCTCCAGCGCTGCTTGTGGAATTAGGATATTGTATGTCCCATTCCAGGAACAAACCGGAGCACTAAATCCTTCTCTAAAAAGTGTCAGATTCCCAAGAGAAAAGCTGCTCATGGCCCTCGTGGACCGGTTTGGTAAAGCACCATATTTATAGCATTACTTTTGTGAGTGTTTGATCCACCTTTATCTCACTAGTGAGTTAAGAGGAAGTGTATGCATAGATATATAGAGACCTTATTGTGTTTTCTTATCTGATTTACATTAAAACAAATGGCAAGAAAAGCACATCCGTAAGACTCCTGTAACTATAAGTACGGTGAAGGAGAAAATCCTGCACAGTCCAGATTTAATGTAATTTTTCTACGCTATAGATTAAATATTTCTCATGCATTGGCCTTTTAAATACTCTGACAACTGACATTTGCATCATAATAAGACTGGATTTCTAATAGAAACTGGTGGAACGGTGAATTCTGATAAGATCTCTATTCAAATGTATTGAAAGAAGGTTGCGATAAATCACCACTTGACAATACGATGGAAGTTATGAATAGAGGAGCAAGTCCCAGTAAGATAACCTTCCTCTCAGTCTGAAAGCAAACTGGAGGCCTCCAGCCACAAGCAGTCTGTAAAATTATATCTTTTTTCTAAAAATGCTTTTTTAATCGTCTTACATAGCGAATAATGTTGCATCTTTGTTTGAAGTATGGGGCAAAGTCACTGCAGAGAGGTCTAATTTATCTCCCACTGAAATACAATATCCCAGGACTTACAACTGACACAGTGGAGGTTCAAAATATGGTATCATTTAAAACCATAGGCAATAAAAAGTACTTTAACGGTTACATTTTATCAAAAAGTTGCATTTTCCTACAATACATTAATATCTAACACCAAGTTTGCCATTTTTAGCGGTCATTTAACCTCTCTGATGCACCCAGAAAGGATTCTAATCTAATGTCACTGGCACGATCACATATATAGTTGTGAGCAATACGAGTTGTTGCTAACGCTTGCAGGCTTGTACGACTTAGGCAGTGAGCGCCAAAGGCACTCACGGCACTGGTGGAGATGCCATAGGCGCTCATCCCTACAACCCGCAGAACTACAGATCAACAGAAATCTCAAAAGCGCTTAACGTGATTCTTGCAATGAGCGGCAAAGGTGCTCAGAGGAGCAAAAGTACACGATGGGAGAGGCTTGCAATGAGCGCCAATAGAGCTCAGCGCCAAACTTGCAATGAGCACTAAAGGTGCTCAGACAACCAAATGAGGGGAGAGGCTCGTAATGAGGGGAGAGGTACATGAGGGGAGAGGCTCGTAATGAGGGGAGAGGTACATGAGGGGAGAGGCTCGTAATGAGGGGAGAGGCTCGAAATGAGAGCTGAGGGTGCTCAGAGGAGCAAAAGTACACAAGGGGAGAGGCTCGCAAAGGCGCTCAGCGCAGGGCTTGCAATGAGCGTCAAGGGCGCTCAGCGCAGGGCTTGCAATGAGCGTCAAAGGCGCTCAGCGCAGGGCTTGCAATGAGCGTCAAAGGCGCTCAGCGCAGGGCTTGCAATGAGCGTCAAAGGCGCTCAGCGCAGGGCTTGCAATGAGCGTCAAAGGCGCTCAGCGCAGGGCTTGCAATGAGCGTCAAAGGCGCTCAGCGCAGGGCTTGCAATGAGCGTCAAAGGCGCTCAGCGCAGGGCTTGCAATGAGCGTCAAAGGCGCTCAGCGCAGGGCTTGCAATGAGCGTCAAAGGCGCTCAGCGCAGGACTTGCAATGAGCGTCAAAGGCGCTCAGCGCAGGACTTGCAATGAGCGTCAAAGGCGCTCAGCGCAGGACTTGCAATGAGCGTCAAAGGCGCTCAGCGCAGGACTTGCAATGAGAACCAAAGGTGCTCAAGAGAGCAAAAGTACATGAGGGGACAGGCTCGCAATGAGCGCCGAAGGTACTCAGAGGACTAAAAGCCTTAGATTTTGTGGCAAACAGCATTACCTGCCTTACAATTTTATTGCCGTCATTTTTTGGCGGGCAAGTCACTAGTTTACTAATAAGCCAGAGACATTTGGTGCATTGTTTTGAGTGCAGTTACCTGGGTTTGAGCATGTCTAGTCTTTTTCTTGTGTGCCGCACTGAAGACAATGTCTCAGGGGCTCGTTAGTAATTAATGGCAAAAATCAGGAAGGCTGACGGACAGCTCCAAATGGCAACATTCAATGATTGTTTACTGTAGGGAAATGCAATATTTTTTTTAAAAACATTCAATTGACAAAGTATTTCTCATTAACTACAGTTTTACATTATACCATATTTGGAAACACAACCTGTATAACTTTAAAATTATATACACTATATTCCAAGAATGGTCCTATTACATCAAAAATGTCAAAATGAATCATCAAATTTACCCTATTTTCCGTCTATAAGACGCCCCCATGTATAAAAGACGACCCCTATTTTTGGAGTCCAAAATTTAGAAATGAAATAAATAAAATATGCAAATGTGTATTTTATATGTTTTTATTGTGTTACACATATATTTAAGGGCACTTTCTGTCATGATTTTCACTGATTTCCATTCCAGCTCAATATCCTTGTGATCACATCACTTATTACTCAGTTGTGATGTGCAATTGCTTTTTCCAGTTTAACACAGGATCACAAAGATATTGAGCTGGAATCAGTGAAAAGCATGACAGAAAGTGCCCTTAAATATATGTGTAGCACAATAAAAACGTATAAAATACACATTTGTATGCACACAAGCAGCACAAACATGCCACACACAAGCTGATCAGCTCATTCATGATGTGTATCACACTGTAATGCTGGAGAAAAGACGCACGGATTAGAAATGCTTGTTTCAATTAGATTGTATTACAACACTGCTTGTGAGCTTAAAAATGTGTATTTAATAAATTTGTATTGTGTTACACATATATTTAAGGGCACATTCTGTCATTTTCACTTATTTCCATTCCAGCTCAATATCCTGTGTTAAACCAGAAAAATGCCATTGCACATCGCGACTGAGTAATAAGTGATGTGATCACAAAGATAGTGAGCTGGAATGGAAATCAGTGAAAATCATGACAGAAAGTGCACTTAAATATATGTGTAACAGAATAAAAACTTAAAAAATACACATTTCTATGCAAACTTGCAGTGGAATGCAATCTAATTGGAACCAATGCATTTCCAAATGTGTGTCTTTTCTCCTGCCTTAAATCTAGTGGCCAGATGCAGCATTACAATACCAGACCAGGGTATGCAATTGCAACATTCCGTGTATAAGACGGTCCCTCTATTTTAGACTTTTAAAAAAATTGGTAAAAAATACTGTCTTATACACGGAAAAATACGGTATATATTTTGCCAACTCTTTTCCATTTGCTTGATCCTGGATAAAGTAGGTAGAGAGGAGAGAGAGCTACTGCGATAATGGATGAGGAGATTCATGGTGGATGAGGGATAGAGGAGAATAAAGAAAGGATGGAAGGATGGAACCTTTTTGCTGCCATTTCCTGACTTCTAACCTCCCTAGATTGTAAGTTTGGGAGTTTTCAATCTTGTAAGATGCTTCAGCTAATGCTCCAAGTACACTAGATTCTAAACTCAAAGACAGTGCTCTCCATTCTTTGTAATGTGTCATTTTTTGTTTTGCCTCATACTTAACCCTTGTTCAGCGCTACGGAATATGTAGGCGTGTTACAAATAATAATAATAATAATAATAATAATAATAATAATAATAATAATAATAATAATAGGCCCAAGCGCTGTGGGGATTTTGGATAATCTAGACAAGAAGAGAACTAATTACTCACCAGAGCTGTAGTTTTATGCGTCGTCCGTCCAGCAGTATTGTGGTCGTCTTGTAATCGATTCCTACAAAGCAAACACCACAACGTTAATTAAAATGACCATCCGGGCAATTCTTTACCAGTATACAGTTTGGCAGATATATAAACCATGGGAATATAACTCAATAAATCAAGGTATCATTTACTGAAATTACCATCGCTAGCTATATAGGTTGCTGGTCATATTCAAGGAATTCTCCAATTCCATTCAGAATTTAGAAAATAGTGAGTTCTAGCCTTATTACTGTATATACTCGAGTATAAGCCGACCCGAGTATAAGCCGAGGCACCCATTTTACCACAAAATAATGGGTAAAATGAGTGACTCAAGTATAAGCCGAGGGTGGGAAATGTGCTGCCCCCTGTGTCCCCCTCTCTCTCCATGTCTCTTCTCCCCTCTCCCTTCCCTGTGTCTCTTCTCCCCTCTCCCTTCCCTGTGTCTCTTCTCCCCTCTCCCTTCCCTGTGTCTCTTCTCCCCTCTCCCTTCCCTGTGTCTCTTCTCCCCTCTCCCTTCCCTGTGTCTCTTCTCCCCTCTCCCTTCCCTGTGTCTCTTCTCCCCTCTCCCTTCCCTGTGTCTCTTCTCCCCTCTCCCTTCCCTGTGTCTCTTCCCCCCCTCCCTTATCACCCTCCTCAACCTCCCTCCTCCTCCTCAAACTCCCTCCTCATCCTCCCTCCTCATCCTCCCTCCTCATCCTCCCTCCTCATCCTCCCTCCTCATCCTCCCTCCTCATCCTCCCCATCCTCAACCCCCCTCCTCAACCCCCCTCCTCAACCTGGTATATGCTAATGACGCGGCACGCATGTGACGTCACATGCGCCACGGATGGCGCCGAGTCAAGGAGCGGAGGCTGGAGCACAAGCAGGTAAGTGAGGGGAGAGGGGGGAGCTATTTAGGGGGGTTAAGGTGGAGGAGGGGGGTTGAGGGGGGTTGAGGTTGAGGAGGGGGGAGGGAAAGAGACACGGGGGTAGAGAGACACACGGGGGGTTAGAGACACACGGGGGGGTTAGAGACACACGGGGGGGTTAGAGACACACGGGGGGGTTAGAGACACACGGGGGGTTAGAGACACACGGGGGGTTAGAGACACACGGGGGGTTAGAGACACACGGGGGGTTAGAGACACACGGGGGGTTAGAGACACACGGGGGGGTTAGAGACACACGGGGGGGTTAGAGACACACGGGGGGGTTAGAGACACACGGGGGGGTTAGAGACACACGGGGGGGTTAGAGACACACGGGGGGGTTAGAGACACACGGGGGGGTTAGAGACACACGGGGGGGTTAGAGACACACGGGGGGGTTAGAGACACACGGGGGGGTTAGAGACACACGGGGGGGTTAGAGACACACGGGGGGGTTAGAGACACACGGGGGGGTTAGAGACACACGGGGGGGTTAGAGACACACGGGGGGGTTAGAGACACACGGGGGGGTTAGAGACACACGGGGGGGTTAGAGACACACGGGGGGGTTAGAGACACACGGGGGGGTTAGAGAGACACGGGGGGGTAGAGAGACACGGGGGGTAGAGAGACACGGGGGGTAGAGAGACACGGGGGGGTAGAGAGACACGGGGGGGTAGAGAGACACGGGGGGGTAGAGAGACACTGGGGGGGTAGAGAGACACTGGGGGGGTAGAGAGACACTGGGGGGGTAGAGAGACACTGGGGGGGTAGAGAGACACTGGGGGGGTGGAGAGACACTGGGGGGGTAGAGAGAACACTGGGGGGTAGAGAGAACACTGGGGGGGTAGAGAGAACACTGGGGGGGTAGAGAGACACTGGGGGGGGGGGGGGGGGGTGAGTGACTCGAGTATAAGCCGAGGGGGCCCTTTTTTGCCTTAAAAAAAGGGCTGAAAAACTCGGCTTACACTCGAGTATATACAGTACTCAGAAAATCCATCAATATAAATCAGTTTGCAATGGTTCTACAATCTGCTGTAATAAACAACTTGGTGATATGATTTATATTAATAAAAATAAATATAAAAAAAAGTTTTTTTTTTTATAAATAATCTTGATTTTTTTTTTTTTCATTTCTTGTTCCCTGTATATTAGCTTCTATCAATGCATGGACTTGTACCAGATTTGGCACAGTATCTGTGGAGGGTCTATTAGCCTGGGTTGAATGGAAACAATAGCACCAGCTTTGTGACTGACCTGCAACGGTTAACAAATATGTCATTACTAGAGCTACATGATCAAAGCCACATTGGATTAGTCACAGTCATTTCCCCACTAGGTATAGAATGGAGCTATGTTATCAAGTATCCACCCGTAGACAACTTAAAGAGATCTCCCAAAGACCCCAGTTACTACAGAAATAAAAAATACACAAAGAAATAAATAGGATTACAATTGTGTTTTTTTATTATAAATTTTGAGTGGAAGTCGTAGGTAATTGAGCTTGAAAATTAGTTTTTTTTTAATACTATAAATCATATTTAAAATGGTTTATCACTCTACTGATGAATTTGACAAAATTCGCTCTCACCGTACAGGGCGACAAACCACAAGAGCATGCCCAGTACATGTTAGAATAACGATAAGACTTTACTACTAAAATGTCTCTGCAACGATCATTATTTATCCATCTGACTTGTTCTTGGGTTTATAACACCCACTAAGAGACTAATCATGCGAGATAAAGTTATTAGAAGAGTGGGAGGATTATTTCATGTAATTTAGGTTTAGCATACTCAACTTTCAAGATCATCGAACATTTCAACTTCAAAAATGTAATGACAACCAACTGCAATTATATTTATTTATATTGGTCATTTCTGCAGGACCTTTCTATGTCAATTTAAACGTTATATTTGGTGGGAGAATAAAACGCAGTTATCAGAGATATAAAAATGCAATTTCTGCCGCGTGTTTGTTCAAATGTCAGCTCATGTGGAGATGGGACATGATGGATTAATGGCTTTAATATGAAGCGGTTTTGGTTTATACTCCCTAATGAAGTGATTCTACCTCTAAGCCATCAGAAGATCTCCATATAAGGTAGTGGTTTGTAATACACATAATAAAGAATGTAATGAAGCGTTGCCTTTCATGACATGATAATTAGTACAATTATTCCTTCATTAATTGTAGGACACCGCGCATTATCCATTCAGTTTGCACCTGGCGCTCATCATCTTGCATGTTCCCATATTCTGTCTTTATACAAAGTGATGTGATGGCGTCTCACTGGCCTGTGGGAGTGCGGAGGTGTTTGTGTGTCATTACTGTAATGTGAGGGAACACTCTGTACGACGCTTGTTTTGTGCTGGAGAAATTGCAGCTAATTTAAAACCCTGTGTGGAGGTAGCAGAACAATCTGCAGGTTAACACGTATTGGGGTGCGCGGATTATGGCAATGACTATGTGCTTGTGGAGATCATGGAAAGCAAAGGGAATGGAGGGCGTGGAGTGGATAAATGTTCTGAACGAGTGGAGATTTATTGGTGTCTTATTTAGAAAGATAGCAGGAGCCATCCAGCTGGGGTACAAGGAGCCCTCCTCTTACCATGGGAGGACATGGAGCCACAGCCCCTGCAGCATGGGAGGATAAGGAGCTGCAGCCTCCTCCCCCAAGCATGGGAGGCTGAGGAGCCACAGCACCCTCACTCCCTCCCCCAGCACAAAGGAGGATGAGGAGCTGCAGTACCCCCCCCCCCACCCCCCAGCATCAGAGCATAAGGTACTGTAGCCTCCTCCCCCCAACATGGGAGGATGAGGAGCCGCAGCCCCCTCACTCTTTTTCCTAATACAAAGGAGGCCCTCACACCCTCCCCCAGCATAAAGGAGGACGAAGAGCCGCAGCGCCCTCACACCCAATCCCAGCATAAAGGAGGGCGAGGAGCCGCAGCGCCCTCACTCCCAACCCCAGCATAAAGGAGGGCGAGGAGCCGCAGCGCCCTCACTCCCTCCCCCAGCATAAAGGAGGGCGAGGAACTGCAGCGCCCTCACTCCCAACCCCAGCATAAAGGAGGATGAGGAGCCGCAGCGCCCTCACACCCAACCCCAGCATAAAGGAGGACGAGGAGCTGCAGCACCCTCACTCCAAACCCAGCATAAGAGGAGGACGAGGAGCCGCAGCTCCCTCACTCCCAACCCCAGCATAAAGGAGGATGAGGAGCTGCAGCGCCCTCACCCCCTCCCCCAGCATAAAGGAGGACGAGGAGCTGCAGCGCCCTCACTCCCTCCCCCAGCATAAAGGAGGACGAGGAGCCGCAGCGCCCTCACTCCCAACCCCAGCATAAAGGAGGACGAGGAGCCGCAGCGCCCTCACTCCCAACCCCAGCATAAAGGAGGTCGAGGAGCCACAGCGCCCTCACTCCCAACCCCAGCATAAAGGAGGGCGAGGAGCCGCAGCCCTCTCTGATATACAGAATATCAACATTCAGATATTCCTTATGAACCATATACTGCAATAGATATGATTCTTCATACTGTCCATGACACACAGTAAACAAACAAAAACCTATTTATATCAGTCCACAGGGACATCTTGTTGGTCACACTCTGAACAACACAAATCATTTGAGAGAATCTGGATAGGATTCTTTATAAAAAAAAAAAAAAAGGACTGACTGGTTCATCCATCATTATTTGACCCAAGGGATCATTTTAAAAGTGAATAATTTCCATGAGAATTCCTGAGATATTTACTGGCCTGATTTCCTGCATATTTTGGCATTACTGTGTGCTGTGCATTATTTTGAGATGTTGTGCTGCTCTTGCCAATTTGTAACACCATGCTTAGCTCAGAACTGTCAATGTTAAAGTAAAAGTTTATCATTATAGAAATTGGCATCACGACTATAATTAGAGAAGTGTCCCAAACACTTTTCAGGAAAGATAGTGGAGTAAGAGGGGTTATAGACAGAGCTTACAGTATCCCATATTCCTTTCGTTCAGAACATCCTATAAAAAACAAAAAAAACTAATGCCATAATACGTTGCTGGATGAAATGACTATGATATCCTGAAAGCTTGTGCTATAACCCCTCTTAGTTAGCTATTAAAGGCATCACATTTTATTCCACTTTGTTTCCTGTTTTTTTCCCTACAGCGAACACGGTACCACCTCTAATCCAAACACTTTCATAATAAATATCTTTCCAACAGATTCCAATCGTCGCAGGTAATCAGATTATCAATTCACAAGATAATGACGTCATCAGCAGCAGAGATCCTGTATTGATCATGTGATGTTTTTCCCAAACTACAGTGTTTCTTTTCGTAACTAATTACAATCAAGATATCAGATGCCTGCAAACTGCTCTGAAATTCTGCCTATGGCAGAGATTTGAAGCGCATATCTCCAAACACGTGAAGAGCAGCACTGTATACAATTACACGCTACACACGGTGATTAAGCACTGCTCACCCTGACAGGATTATACATTCTCCAGGCCAGTGCAGGTCACGGCAGTCTGCTCGTCACTTGTTCATGTAACTAATCCCTATATTCCAGCTATTACCCATTTGTTGGCACTGGGATCTAATGAAGCAAAGGTTTGTTGTTTTCAGACCCCAGATCTACCAGAGCAATGTATGGGGGGCTGTCTATTAAAGGGCTTATTTAGTACTCATCCAAAAGGGTCTTTTTTATTTATTAATGAATCATATATATAGTTGTCGTAATTGCAAGTTTGTTGGTAACGCTATGTCAAAAAAGTAAGGGCTTCCGCATGCGCAAATGTTACGGGTTCGCTGAGGTCTGCAATCGCGCATGTTGGGGGGGGGGGGGGGTGTTATAGTCTTGCAGTGAGCGTCATCGCAAGGCTTGCAAGATAGAGGGGGAGAGGCTACAAACGGCTTCTGAGTTACAGCCCGCCATATTTTTTCAAGTTTGTAACGCGGAAGCCGTTGGGAGGCTGCCAAAAGACACCAAATGAATAGAAAAGTGAGAGCAATTGTCTGCAAAGCTTGCAAAGGCACTCATCGCGAGGCCCGTAAAGTAGGGGGGGCGCAATGAGCACCGAAGGCGCTTATCTTAAGGCCTGTAAGGTAGAGGGGGGAAAGGCTTGCTTTGTCAATAGCTATAAAATCAATGTCACTTTAAAAACTATTTCTTGCCATCTCTTATTAGGGTGGGTGAGGATATGCCCGGGAGTCTGACCTAAATTGTTTTCTGACTGGTCTTGATTTGCTTGCAGGAAAGGAGGCAGATAAAGATTCCTATGAGGGCAGTCTCCTGGGCTCAAAGGGATAGTTCACTTTCTGATCGATTAGCAAGGGGGAAAAAGTAACTACAGCATGGGGGCGCACAAATCCGAATGGGCAATGTGTAGAATTGACCAAAATGCATACCTGTATGCAAAGTGACACTGCAATGGGGGGGCTTTCCTAGTGCTCCATCCCACTACAGTGATAGTGCCTACATGTGCTATAACAGTCTGGTACATGTGTCTCTCATACAAGACTTGTAATACATAACATCATAGGATTACTTACTACGGGCACAATTAGGCAGAAAGCTACTTTTGCATAAAAAAAAAAAAAAATTATACATTGGATGGTCTCCGGAAGTATCTCCACTAATTTACAAAACCTCCACTAAATTTACAAAAATCTTCTTCCCCTGGCCCTCCCTTCACTTTTCAGGCTCCAACAATCAGGAAGTGATGAAGTCAGACAAACTGGTAACTCTCTATATGTGAAAATGAATTGTCAAAACGTGAGGTTTTCTCTTAAGATGCTTTTATGATCGTGGCTTGTTTGTTTGTCGTTTGTGTCGCTCAGTCGTGTCAGACTCTCTGTGACCTCATGGACAGCAACACACCATGCTGATCCACTTGGCTTTCATGACAGAGATACTGGAGTGGGTTGCCAGTTCCTTCTCCAGTGGGCCTCGGCATACAGCTCCTGGTATTCCTAGGTGGTCTCCCATCCAAGTACTAACCAGGCCCAGCCCTGCATGGATTCAGGGTGGTGTGACTTCTTGGTTACCCGACTGGAATTAAACCCATGTCGCAGAGGTGAAAGCACCGAATCCTAACCGCGGCTTACACGGCTGCTAATGTGCTAGTTTGTTATATGCTCTTAAACATGAGGTTATGACCTCAGGCCAACAAAGTCTACTCTACATTTAAAGGTTTTTGTGTAAGAAATAATTGCTCTATAGTGTAGAAAACTTACATTAAAGAAGGTGAGCAAAGGTTTTCTCCTCTGTCCAGGTATGTTACAGGAAATAGAGAGTGTGCTTTTGTTCCCATCGGTTTTAATGTAAATAAGATAAAAAAGCAGTATCTCCATGAATCCTCATTTACATTTCCTCTTAAAGGGACTCTGTCACCTCAAAATCAAGTTTATTTTTAGGTTATTCTTGAAGAGCATGAAAAACTGACTATATGTTATGCGATACATTTTTTCTAAAGTGAATAAATCCTGTGAAATTCCACATTGTTGTATTTATACGCAAATGAGGAGCTCACACATATAAGCTGTTTTGATGTCCTAATTATGATTACAGTCTGTCTGGTTGTCTCTGTACTGGTCAAATTAAGGACCTGCAATGCTAGATGGCAGTTAGACCCCTCTCCTACCCTTACCAAGCACTTGGAGCCTCGCATAAGCATACAGGGCTGCACATTAGTACGGTATATAGGAGTTATATTTATTATTCTAAATATTTCAGAGATGATTTACTGTAAAGAAAACTGCTAGTACAATGTATAGATTGAAATCAACTTCCTGTTGGGAGTCTTTTTGATTTACTAGATAGACAAAAGTGGATCAAATATTGTGTTTTTATCAGTCTCTGACCCGTTATCAGTTTATTTTCCAAGTGGATAAAAAAAAAAAAAAAAAAAAAACCTTCAGTAATGTATAAAACATGCTCATTTACATGCAGGACATCCCTTTAATCCATCATTTGAATGATCGGTTTGGGAGCTAATTGATATCATTTATCCTCACACAGCTCTATTTGATGTCTCCTGTAGTGCCCACGCTACCTTCCTCCTGTTGTTTACTCTTGGACACCCCCTGGGCTGGCAGTGTTTGCAATGATCCCTGTGTGCCCACAGTAACACGCTCCGAATCATACGTGTGAGTGCGGTGGAACAGTCTCTAAACCTCTAGGGAGGATCACAAATGAAATAGAAAGGTCAGTGAGTACTCAATCTGTGATACTGCAGGAAACCATACCACTGTGCCCGGTTCGGTTCAGTATCTGGGTGCACTTAATAACTGAAGGAGACTCACTACATCATGTATCATTTACCATATGGATGAAAAATACTACCACTCTACCTTATATAGTTACCTTTTTTTTATGTAAAAATATTTTAATTTATAGTGAAGACATTTCAAGAGATTAAACTCTTAATTTTTGAATGCAGAACAAATATCAGCTCAAGTCTTTAAGTAATCCTCTATTACTTGTGATATTCGACAAATATGATCTTTCCTGTTTTCTACCTTCCAGTAGTGCCGGCTAGCGGACGAGATTTTCTTCAGTTTCTTGTTAGTGTAAAGCGTATCATATGCCACTACTCTAACCCTAAACCCTAACACCTAAATTGAACCCTAACCCAAAACACCTAAATTGAACCCTAACCCCAACACCTAAATTGAACCCTAACCATATCCTCTAACCCTAAACACTAGCCCTAAATTTAACTCTAGCTGCTGGCCACCAATGCTGGCGGGCAGAAATCAAGAAAGGTCCCTCAAATAATTGATTTGGTCTTATCAAACACAGTACTTTTTATTGGAACTGATAAAGATGTTGTTCTGCACAATATACCCTTATGGGTCACATATAACATTTCTGGCCATTGGATAAAAGTGACATTATTCTGTCTACTTGATTAACAATGAATCATAATGGCTCCCAGCATGCAACCCCTGTGTATCACGGCAATGCAAGCAATCTATACCTTGATTGGCTAGTCTATGATGCCACGATCTTGCACTCAAAACATGTTGTGAATGATCTATGCTCTAATTGGCTGCCTGCTTACATCATGATCTTTCATTCAATACATTCAGCGAATCTCTGCTCCGATTGGCTGGTATCTTTATTACCAAGTCCCTGTATATTTTGAATATTGCTAACCCTATTTCCTGTTTGTGTTCCTGTATAATGTTTATTAGCGGATCTGAGCCAGAGATTGGAATTTCACTGCCTTAGCCAGAGAGCTTCACAACAGAAATACTAAACACTCTATTCAAGGACAGTGACCTCTCAGTGTACATGTATATGTATACATGTAAAAGAGCAGGTTTAGTAAAGAAAAATAGGATTTTTGGTCATGAAAAAGGAGAGACCTGGAGATTAGCAAATTTAATACTGCAATGCTCACAAAATTGGATTCAATTTGTTTATTTAGTTACAGATTAGAAAAAAAAATCTGTCTTTTAAAACTTGCATTTGATGTTTCAATCTGCTTCTCTCCATCTTGCATAGGGGGAGAAAGACGACTAGTCCCAGGGGGGAGGGAAGAAGAAGACGACTACTAGTCCAAGGGGGGGGGGGGGGGGGAAGAAGACGACTACTGGTCCAAGGGGGAAGGAAGACGACTAGTCCAAGTGGGAAGGAAGACGACTAGTCCAAGTGGCAAGGAAGAAGACTAGTCCAAGTGGCAAGGAAGAAGACTAGTCCAAGTGGCAAGGAAGAAGACTAGTCCAAGTGGCAAGGAAGAAGACTAGCCCAAGGGGGAGAAAACAACTAGTTCAAGCAGGAGGAAGACTAGCCTAGTGGTCTGATCTGATAGGAGTCTTTATTAATTGTCCTGATAATAGTCTTTTTGTCTGCCTTATTCCCTGCAATTACTATTGCAGCTAAACCTTCATCTCCTATGCAGATAATTTTTCACCTATTGGACATCACACAGGGTGTAGAGAGAAGCACAACTGCTGCAAGCAACAACAATAAGTTCAAATGTACAATTTCATTGCTACATACTGTAGATTTAAATTTTCATTGAATACAGATTATATAGCTAAACAATTATTCCATAATATATGACCACTACAGTGGTCCCCTAAGTTTACTAGACTTCAGATCACTGTTTTTTCATGTAATAGGTCAAGAGTGGGAAAAGTAATCCTACCCCATGTCAGTTTAAATGTAATTATTCTACCATATCAGCCTCATGTTAGTCACACAAACACAACGTTTTGTAATGTATGAAACATGATCTTTTAGAGATGAATGACTTTCTTAACACGGGATCAGCAGGCGTATAGGTAATGCCACGTGTATTTGCACCAATATATAGAATCATTCACAAATCTGTAAAACCTCCTAAGGCTCTTGGTGAGGTAAATAAACACTTCACAGAACTGGATTTTCAGGCTGTATTTTTATTAGTCCTTTTCTTTGTTTGTTAACAACACAGCGGCGTTTGTCTGTGCGCTAATCCTGCGCGGAATTATCCTGGCCGTGTCCAGACATCTATAGAGTGGATATAAATAAGCAGCTGAGCCCTTGGAAGCCAAATAGTACAGACTGTTAAAGTGACACTGCAGAGGTATCATTTCAAACTACAGGTAATAACAAGTACTTTATCAATTAAAAGTTATTAGAAAATTGCATTTTTCTACAGTAAACTTATATTGAAGTTTGTCAAATAAATAAGACACCGCCTTTACATTTATGAATTCTCTGCAAGTATTTTTATAGTTGGAAATTCCATTTTCTTTTATTACCTGTTTTTGCTACTACTTCCTCAGAAGGGTGTGTCCTAGTAAACTAATGAGCTTTCTATTAGTCCTACAGGGAAGTTTTAGCTGCCTTATTGCTAATGTGAATTAGAATAGTTTTTTTTCTCACATACAGGTTGCCTATTTTCAAGTGTAATTCTTCACAAGAGGGTATTTTGAAGGTATATAGAAGTATTCCGGATTATGAATGCATCTGATAGAGGAGAATCAGTAGCATATGCAAACATTTTTTTTGCATAACAAAAATCCCAAAACAAACATAAAAAAAAAAACACTTTACTAAATTACTATAGATTTTGCAAATGTCTTCCATTTTCAGGCAGTTAATTTTGAGAAGGAATGCCTCTGAGAACCCAAGCTAAAATTAGCATAAAATTCATAATTTGATTTGGCCAATCAATGTCTGCAATGTCTGGGAGATCAATGTCTGCAGTGCCTGGGAGACCAGTCTCTGCAGCAAAGCATCATGGGATGTGCAGTCTTTCCTTCCCACCACAAGGAAAGAATGAAACAGCTTCAAGGCAATGCTATTCTGGACTTCTGCACTGTGCTGCTGTTGGTTTGAAGGTAAGGATAGGGTTAACATGTACTTGAATGCAGTGTTTCTGTTGGTTAGTACTAGATGCCTATGTAGGCAGTTCTGGGGGTGTGGATTTTTTTTTTATGTGTATAGAATAAATCAATATCATGTGCCTTTCATATATTTGCACCATGTGTTAGATTAGAGAAAGGTAAACACAGGGAAAACTTCCATATACCTTACCTTTACACATGGCCATTTAGCTTCAGTGAATGTTCCTTGTCTTTTTAAGACAGGACCATTGTACTTTTCTGTTGTATCAATCACCCCAAGACATAGCATCCTGAAAGCTGCTCTAGTATTTTATATTCATACATCAGCAGATGGAAATGCATCTCACCACAGATTTAGCAGCAATTAGGATGAGCCCTTCAGATACTTCAGGAAGGAACATCTGTTGTATCTTGGTGAGATATAAATATGCATTTGCATACAAGGCTAAAATAAAAAACTAACTTACTCAAAGGTCACCTCTGCCATCTTAAAAAGAAAACTCACTATATGTGCTCAACACCATCAGACATTGGGGTTTGAATCACGCCACACATTTTTTTATTTTTTTAATAAAACAGTAGTTTGTGGTCATCTGATAAAACTGAAAATATACATATATTATAAGGGGTTTATATTAGCCTAATGGTGGGGTAATTTTAATGCTATAGTCACAATAGAAATGAAAAAAAGGTTAATTAAAAAATAAATAAATAAATAAATAAATAAATAAATAAATAATGAACGGTGCTATGAACCTACAGATCTAAAAGCAGAGGCTTTAATAATCGGTGTGATACTAGGGCCACACACAGGCCTGGATTTGAGGACATGCCTGCTGCGCACAGGTGAGTCAAAGGCTTCCTCAGTCATCTTGATTGATTCACTTGTGCACAGAAAGGAGATCCTCAAATAAAGTCCTGTGTGTGACCCTCCAGGACTTGAATTGCCTTCCCACTAGCCATGGGATAGAGCAGGGATGGCCAACAGGGGCTATATAGTTAATAACTAAAAATGACAATATCAAAGTCAATTCTCAGTCATGATCTATTTATTAGATTATATTGACCAGTTCTGATCATTCATGGTAAAGTTTACTGACAGGCTTATTGTCCTTTCTACCCTATCTAGTAAGATTACATTCATTTAAGAACACACATATGTTTAATATTGGCTGATGATGAATGTAATTATCAGTATGTCTCTCTGCATTGTGCTTTACCCAGCAACCTCCATACCCTCTAAATGACGTAGCAGTATTATGGTACACTATATCCATCCTATTGAGAAAAGGTTATACCAGGAGGTGGAATATTTTCTAGAAATAAAAAAGTGCCCCTTGTATTATAAAAGTTGTTTGGAAACATTGTTATACTGACATTTATGTATAACTAGTGACTTGCCCGTCAAAAATGACAGGGCAATACAATTTGAAGCCATGGGAATGCCGTTTGACACACAATGTAAACCTTTTTGTACTCTGAGGACGTTTGGCGCTCATTGCAAGCCTCTCCTCTCGTGTACTTTTGCTCCTCTGAGCACCTTTGTCACTCATCGGAAAGAGAGATATATATTTATCTTTATTTAGTTAACTAATAGTGAATGAATTATTTCTTGAATAAATGAATATACTTTACCCATTTGTAATTAATATATCCAGCAATCAATAGCCTGAAGAGCTAACAATCTGTTTGTATTTTCCAGCAGCATGCAATGTACAGTTTGAGTGTTGGTGCCCTGATGATAAAGTGTAATGAATGTCCCAACAGTGCATTAGAAATAGGCTGCGTGCGCGAGGGCAAACCATTGGTTTAGTTGTGTAAAGCGCCATTGTAGATTTGTAATGTTATTAATGTGTTACGCGGCTCGCAAGCATTTTCCGTCTTTTGTAATAGTGTTTTTGTATTTTGTCCGTTCCTGTGTGAAAGTGGTACGCGTTTGGCAGTCATTTTTTTTTTTCTTGCTCAAGCGATTTTCATTGAAATCGCCTTAAATTCGCATTCCATCTCACTAACAGACGTCCTGGCTGTTCCCCCATGCTGTGTGTGATGTTTTTGTATATTTATTGTGTTTTGATTGTTTTTACGGTTCAGCCGTTAACCTCGTATTTTTGGTATCTCGTAAAAAAAAAATTCTAAGTCCCGCCTTTGTCAACTGCTTGCAGGCTAAGGCGATCCTGCGTTTAGTAAGTGTTTGGTGGCTAAGTGCCTTCACTGCTCGCCTCCTTCGGCGCTCTTCGCCTTTGTGCTGTCAGTTTTAATGCCTTAATGGCTCGCCTCGCTATGCAAGGCTAGCAGGCGATGAGCACCTTTGGCGCTCATTGCCTAAGAGCTCCGCGTTAACGGCTCGCCAAATCGTGACGACGTCTCGTAGTTTGACAACTATTATATGTGTTTATTGGAATTGTATGACCCAGTCCAGCATTCTATAACACATCACAGGTTAAAAAAAAAAAATGCGTATATGCCCCTTAATATGGTTAACAAGATCTTACATGTGTATTTATATGTACGTTTGCAGAGATGTGATATCTATGGCTATAGGGATAGGTAGGCATATATGTATATGTGTGTACATACCGTGTATGATATGGATGTGTAATATAATTTCATAGGATACGTTGTAACTGAAGAAGCTGCACCACAAGAAGCGAGACGCATTTTACACTTATCACATATGTTTTATTTTCACATATTTTTATAAGAAGTATCAACCATGGCTGTTGGCTATTTCATCCAATACAACTATGTTCTGATAAGATACTACGTCTATGGGACTTTTAATAGCCATTGATATTTGACTCGTCCTATATAGAGACTTTATGATTTAGTAAGCCATATTGAACATGCCATTCGATACAGACACGACACACAGAGGAGTAATTATTGTACCCAACACGAAGGCTAGAAGATAGTTCCACATAGACCAGACGTGGGTTGTGACCAGACGACATACGTAAATATAATATATTATAGGTTTTAAGGAGGGGAGACTGTGTATTCATCTATATATTGTGATTAACGTGACCTGCACTAGGAGGCTGTGCTCTCTCCACTCTATTTTTGTCTTCTGTATATTACAAGGGCACCAGCATGAGCCAGTGGAGATAGCAGCACACCATTCAAATTACGAATAGGCGAACAAGACAATACTGTGTTTACACTTATGCTTACTATGGAGCCTGCTGAATTACTGAAGATTGTTTTGTTAACCACCAAGAAAGACATAATAAATATCAGTCCTTGGATAACATCTACCCACCTATAGCTCTCCGGCCTAAGTCTTATCTGTGCGCTTGAGCCCCACGACTAGGATTAATCAACCTAGCACCTTTTATCAATGTTCAATCAGTTTAAAAAACAGAGACAACTTTTCCACATGATTTCCACCATCCATCTAATGGTGCAGGGTGTTGCCTTTGTACAACTAAAGGTCTTAGAGCAATTAATTAATAAGTTAATCATTTTTCTTCACTACAGACCACTCATCTTCATACCAAAGCCCTTTGTAATTTATATATATATATTTTTTTTACGCCTTTCAATTTTGGGTTTCAGAGTCCAGCTAATAACTGGCAAATTCCTAATATATATTTATTTTTTGTTGACACCTCACAGCAGGGATATCTCCCTAAATAAAGCTGGCACGTAATGACACATGTAGGCGTGAGTAAGAAGTTGGCAGCGAGGGGGAGGTGGGAAGGATTAAACATTGGGGATTTTGTGAACGCAGCCAACATCAGACCTGAGATGTGAAATACTGGGAGGTATAAATAGCACAAGATGGAACTCACATCCCACTCAACCTGGGGGACGATACTGGCATCTGAAGAGACACTGGCTCCTAATTAAGTGGGACACAGCCAATCTAAAGTAGCTCTAGTTTAGAATTTCATTAAAAGACCAACATTTCTATCCCGCAATTAATGATAGAAGTGCTGTGGTAAGATGGACCAAGGTGGGACAGAATCACCCCAGGAGGCTATCCCATCATTTTATCTGACTGGTGTGCAGGAGGAGGCAGATCAACACTACTATGAGGACTGCCTCCTGGGCAGATCTCTCCAACCCCCCGGAGACCTAGTGGTGGAGAGAATCAGCTCTAAGCGTTACTAAAAGCATTTTGAAATACTTAGAATTTTTTTAAACTGTGCAATTCAAGTAAAGTCTGTGTTTACATGACTGCCCACTGCCAGACCCATAGCTACAGCTGTGTAGTGAGCAAAGCCCTGAGTTCATTTTCAACAAATTAATCAGTGCAGATCATGGCATGCTGGAACCACCTAACCGGGTCAGTTAGGGGTTAATTTTTCAGTGCATTCCTGAGTTAAGGGAAAAACTGCTATCACTGCGCTCTGCTCTCTGTTATTAATCATGAAATTGCCAGTGGGCAGGATAGACTGTATTTGTAAACAGATTTAATCTTTACATTTGTAGCTGTTATTAGTGTAATTAAACCTAGTATTAGAGGAGCCTATATATAGATGAGTGGAGAGTGCCATTGGTGATGGATATAGTAGTGTCTAGAAAGTTTACCTGTTCTGTGGAGAAATCCATTTTAAGTTTTACACAACTATTTTACTTTTAACCAAGATACCTACCTACAGATGATGGGGACTGCCATGGGTACCAAAATGGCTCCACAATATGCAAATCTATTTATGGCCAATCTAGAAGAAACATTCTTATCTGTATCCATTTACAAACCATACAAATACTACCGTTACATAGATGATCTGTTCATCATATGGACAGAAGGAGAAAGCAAACTCAGAGACTTTCATAATTCATTCAACGCCTTCCATTCATCTATAAAACTTAAAATGGATTTCTCCACAGAACAGGTAAACTTTCTAGACACTACTATATCCATCACCAATGGCACTCTCCACTCATCTATATATAGGAAACCTACAGACAGATGTAATTACCTACACAGCTCCAGTTTCCATCCCTCCCACACCAAACAAGCCATCATCCATAGTCAAGCTATTAGATACCATCGGATTTGCTCAAACACTGGAGACCGTGATAAAAATTTAAAAACTCTGTCTGAATCTTTCAAACAAAAGGGTTACAAACCCCGTATTATTACCCAAAAAATATCAACTGCCATCAAAATACCCCGAGAACAACTATTAAACTACAAAACAAAAGAAACTACTTCACGTATACCTCTAGTGACCACATACCATCCAATTTTAGAGAAAATTTGGAAAATAATTAAAGATTTACAACCATTACTAATTGAAGATACTGAATTAAAAAATATATTCCCAAAACCTCCCATCCTTGCATTTAAACAACCACCAAACCTGAAACAAAAACTTGTCAGCAGAAAATTGGCCAATGAACAACTGAATACAAAAAATGGAACTAAACCTTGTAACAAACGTGCCTGTAAATTATGCCAACACATTTGTAATGATGATACAGCCACACATAACAACAAAACCTATAACATCAAAGGATCATATTCATGTACATCGTCAAATGTGGTTTATATGATACAATGCACTTTATGTGACACAGGCTGTTACATTGGAGAAACTGGCCAAAAAATGCATTTAAGGATGAATTTACACAGGCATTCAATAAGAAAACATAATGAAGACAGTTATTGTAGCCCAGTAGGACACCATTTTAGCCAGAATGATCACTCCATCCAAAACTTAAAAGTCAAAATACTCAGAGGAAAATTTAAAAGCATCCAAGAGAGAAAAGCATTTGAAATAAAGATGATCACATTCTTCAACTCTAAAAACACAGGACTTAATATAGATTTGGGCTTTCTAACACATTATCAGAATTTCATGTGATTTTTTTTCTTTTTCTACAATAACAGACTTAGCACTCTTAGTGAGGTGTTTGTCCAACAGGAAAGATATCACCGTGGACTACAGTGCTCTGCTTTTTCATGTATATATTGATGTATATGTGTATTTAATATGTGTATATATGTTTCCTTTGCTATGTTGTGTTTATTCCCCATATTTGAATTTACCTGATGATGTCAGATGCTGTTTCCACTCTCTCTGCATCAGCTGTTATTATTCAAACTGAGGGTTCCATCTCATGTAGTATTGCTTGAGACTTGATAAAGGGAGGCTAAGCCTCTCGAAAGCTCGTCATTATAAATATAACGTTTGTCCAATACAAAAGGTATCAAATTATATTGCAATACTCATTATTAATCTATATTTATATGGATTAATAATTACTAAATTACTAGATTACTGGACATTCACGGCTGCTTCACTCTTCAATTATATATATATATATATATACACACACATACAGATCACACATACATATAATATGTGTATATATAATCCCTACTGTATAGCGATCACCAATCAAAATGAAACCTGACCCTGACTTTTATCCCATTGACATTCTAGATCATATTTTTCCTGTACTTAGAACGCATATGGGGGACAATATTGAATGCCTTGTCCAGGGTCCCGAATCAGCTTGAGCCAACCCTGCCTGTGGCTTGAAACTCTAAGCAGATAGAGGGCTAGAGCTATATGACCTGTCATGTTACATGCTTGCTGGATTTTAAAGTTATTACATTTAAATATATATATATATATATATATATATATATATACACACACACACATTGTATCTCACAAAAGTGAGTACACCCCTCACATTTTTGTACATATTTTATTATATCTTTTCATGTAACAACACAGAGGAAATTACCCTCTGCTACAATGTGAAGTAGTAAGTGTACAGCCTGTATAACAGTGTAAATTTGCTGTCCCCTCAAAATAACTCAACACACAGCCATTAATGTCTAAACCGTTGGCAACAAAAGTGAGTACACCCCTAAGTGGAAATGTCCAAACTGAGACCAATTAGTTATTTTCCCTCCCCAGTGTCATGTAACTCGTTAAGTGTTACAAGGTCTTAGGTCTGAATGGGGAGTAGGTGTGTATTCAATTTGGTGTTATCACTCTCACACTGGTCACTAGACATTCAAAATGGCACCTCATGGCAAAGAACTCTCTGGGGATCTGAAAAAAAAGAATTGTTGCTCTACACAAAGATGGCCTGGGCTATAAGAAGATTGCCAAGACCCTGGAATTGAGGTGCAGCATGGTGGGCAAGACCATACAGCGGTTTCAAAGGACAGGATCTACTCAAAACAGGCCTCGCCATGGTTGACCAAAGAAGTTGAGGTTGTCTTTAGGAAATAGACGTACGACCGCTACCAGCATTGCTGCAGAGGCTGAAGGGGTGGGGGGTCAGCCTCTCATACGCCGTACACTGCATCAAATTGGTCTGCACTGCTGTCATCCCAGAAGGAAGCCTCTTCTCAAGATGATGTACAAGAAAGCACGCAAACAGTTTCCTGAAGACAAGCAGACTAAGGACATGGATTACTGGAACCATGTCCTGTGGTCCGATGAGACCAAGATAAACTTATTTGGCTCAGATGGTGTCAAGCGTGTGTGGCGGCAACCAGGTGAGGAGTACAAAGACAAGTGTGTCTTACCTACAGTCAAGCATGGTGGTGGGAGTGTCATGGCCTGGGCCTGCATGAGTGCTGCCGGCACTGGGGAGCTACAGTTCATTGAGCGAACCACGAATGCCAACATGTACTGTGACATACTGATGCAGAGCACGATCCCCTCCCTTCAGAGACTGGACCGCAGGGCAGTATTCCAACATGATAACGACCCCAAACAAACCTCCAAGATGACCACTGCTTTGCTAAAGAAGCTGAAGGTAAAAGTGATGGGCTCGTCAAGCATGTCACCAGACCCAAACCATATTGAGCTTCTGTGGGGCATCCTGAAACGGAAGGTGGGGGAGAGCAAGGTCTCTAACATCCACCAGCTCTGTGATGTCATCATGGAGGAGTAGAAGAGGACTCCAGTGGCAACCTGTGAAGCTCTGGTGAACTCCATGCCCATGAGGGTTAAGGCAGTGCTGGAAAATAATGGTGGCCACACAAAATACTGACACTTTGGGACCAATTTGCACTTAGGGGTGTACTCACTTTTGTTGCCAACGGTTTAGACATTAATGGCTGTGTGTTGAGTTATGTTGAGGGGACAGTAAATTTACACAGTTATACAGGCTGGACACTTACTACTTTACATTGTAGAAGAGTGTCATTTCTTCAGTGTTGTCACATGAAAATATATAATAACATGTGAGGGGTGCACTTACTTTTGTGAGATACTGTATATATATATATATATATATATATATATATATATATATATATATATATATATAAGAATGAGTGTCTAATTCATTGGAACCTAATCTAACAAATCCTCCTCACCGTACCCTCTTCCATCCTGCCCCACCCCTGCCACCTCTGATAATAAACAAAGCACTTTTATGCTCGTAACATATCCCACAGTTGTTAATGTTGCTAGTTTGGTTTGTAATATGTTACAAACATAGCGTCTTTAAAGCGTTTTGTGTGCGCCATTTTTCCATATGAGATATAATGCGTTCTTGTGTCTTTACCTGTGTACAATGCTGACCTAACAAAGCATTTCACCTGATAATCTAATACTACTAACTCAATCTGAGCAGATAGAGCACATTCTCAGGAGATGGCTGCCTTTGCAAGTGCCACTTATAAAATATTAAATTACCTTCATCTTGTGGTTATCTATTATTTAAAAAAATACTGGCTTGCCATATGTTCTGGATTTGTATCCTTTATTTATCTGAAACAGTAAATCATAAATGTGTGTCCAGTGAGTAATAAGTGCTCAAGTAAAAAACTGCTTTATATTTCTCTAGAACATGAAATTAAGCTGTACTGAAAAAAAGACCCCCCCTATATTTCAATGGCAAACACAGCTGTTATATTTCCACCCCTTAATGCAAAAAATGTTATTTAAAATATGGATTTTATTATTATTATTATTATTATTATTATTATTGTTTTTACATTTTTTTGCAAAAATAAATATAACTTACGCCTGGAAAGCACGGCAGAGGCGTGGGAGGCTGCACAGAACACAGAGTACTGAAAATCACAAGGCAAGTGGGACTGAAGCATTACAGTCTGCACATAGAATTGAAGGGCACATGTATATCCAAATATTCTGATACAGGGACAGAGAAAAGCTCTTTTAAAAAGATTGTAACATGCAACGGATAAACAGTTAATACATAAAGATCACAACACAATCAAAAGAAACATTTTAGAAATGTGGGTGTAAGTGCCTAATTCGACAAGAACATTTTAAAAAGCTAGTTTTTAATAAAAATAATATATATATAAATATATATATATATATATATATATATATATATATATATATATATATATATATATATATATATATATATATATTATTGCTGATGCTTCTTCTGCTAGTCCCTGGAGGGGGCATTTCTGCAAGAGCAATGCTTTCAGTCATTGTAGCAAGCTGCCCTTTTTTGAGCATGTGAGAGTAGGAATGATAACAAATCGCCTCTCCTTTCCCTCAAGCCCCATCCCCACCTTGACTGACCTCAAGCACCCCCACCTTGACTGATAAAATAACCACAGCCCCTTAGGATCCAAGTGCTGAAGGCAGACAAGATGAAACATTCTATACAAAAAGGATTCAAAAACTAACATTTTCTAAAATAAAAAATAAAAAATGTTTTTCATATTTATGATCTGCACAACTACCAGTATTGTTAGGTTGGTATATACTCCACAAACATGAGATGTCACTCCAACCTGAAGACAAGCAGGGTTGTTGGGCCTAGTCAGTACTTGGATGGGAGACTACCTAGGAATACCAGAAGCTGTATGCTGTGGACCACTGGAGAAGGAACTGGCAAACTACTCCAGTATCTCTACCATGAAAACCAAGTGGATCAGCATGACCATGGATATAAAAATGTACCTGTTCTGTTGCAGCCCATGAGGTCACAGAGAGTTGGATACAACTGGAAAAAATAACAACAACAACAACAACAACAACAACAACACTTTATGAGCTGCAGAGAGGAGAAACTATTTAGGAACCATTGGTAAGATTTTAGGCAGAAATAAAAGTACACAAAAGTAAATGGATACATAGGGATATTATATTCCTAGTAAAATCCAGAAACCTCCCAGGTCCCTTTAAATAGCTGCACTTATTAATACACATTTTTTGCGTTCCTTTAGCCCATACAAGTGAAATAACACCGGTTCCAGCCTGGTCACATTCTAGCAGCAGGTGCAAGCCAAATATTTTCCTATACCATAATAAAAAATAAATATAGACCCCGGTGTAAAACGGCCCCACATTCCAGCCTTACAGTATAAATACATTCAGCTATAAACATTTCTGTGTAATTGTAGATTCGAATATCTCGTTATTTGGGTACAAAACCACTACATATACACTTGTCCGAGGGAGAGGTGCGTTTCCCTCCATGTCCTACCTGTGGGAGCTGTCACGCTTTGGAGGAACTGGTTATTCGTGATCATTGAACAACCACGCAGTAATTGAGGCACAGAGAATAAATCTGAATAATAATTATCTGCCATCTCCCTTCTGTCAAACATACTTATTATACAAACCTTAAAACCATCTGCTTGGAAACATACAGAGCGTGGTCACAATCTGCTAGGAATAATGATGTAAGGTGCATCACAAAAACATTTGAGCTTTAGTGCTTGAGGCACTAGCAGAGCTGCTGCTTGGGTAGCGAAGAATTAGCCCAAGATACTGTCCGAATTGTTTTTCTGGCAGTGGCTACTGCAGGGAAGGAGGCAGATACTCCTAGGCAGGCTCTCACATTCTGATAGGTGGTGGAGAGAAGCTGATCTGCTGGAGTCTGAATCACTAATGTTCAAAAGCTCTTTTCTCCAAGTACTGGTTTTCTTGTGATTCGGCTATTAAATAAATGAAACTGAATGGTAGGAGGCCTGCAGTGTCACTTTAAAAGACCGCTTATAGTCATTTTTTTGTATTCAGTTTTGTTTAAACGATGACAGACATTATGTTTATATTCCTAAAAGGATTATAAAGCTGGGAGGAGTAGGTGGAATAGTTTATTCAGATAAGATCAGTATTCACTTGTGTTGAAAACACCCTCCCCAAATAGAACACTTGACAATAAACTCAATGGCAGAATAAGGGTCCATAGGAAAATCATCCCCCTCAAACTACAAACAGACTTACCGTCTACAATGGAATACCAATTACGGTATTGTGTGTGTGTGTGTCGTACACTCGTCTCCGACTCTCTGTGACCTCATGGACTGTAACGCACCATGCTGATCCACTTGGTATTTATGGCAGTGATACTGTAGTGGGTTGCCAGTTCCTTCTCCAGTGGGCCACAGCATACAGCTCCTGTTATTCCTAGGTGGTCTCTCATCCAAGTATTGGAATCAAACTCAGGTTGCAGAGATGAAAACACAGAATCCTAACGACCCTGTATTAGAGTCATCACATATATAGTTGTCGGTTCAAGATGGTTGGCGACGTCAACTGCGAGCCTCGCAAAGCAGAGGCGAGCAGTTGAGGCACGCAGGACCAAAAGGCGTTCATTGCAGCACTTAGCGAGGGATGCAAAATGACAGCCTGTGGGACACGAAAAAAGGCAAAAGGAGGAAAACGAGGCCGGAGCTCACAAAAAATAGCCCCAAACCAGTAACACTTAAGGAAAACCAGTAACACTTCCTCCACAACAGTAAGATTTACACCAACACAGTAACACTACCAAAAGCAGTAACGATTAACCCAAGCCAGTAACACTCATGGCAAAGCCCATAAACTACACAGGGGAGAGAGGCTCGCAATGAGCGCCTAAGACGATTGCAGGCCCTGTAGAGTACACGAGGGGAGAGGATCGCAATGAGCACCAAAGGCGCTCATTGACAGCCACACGATGGACGTCGAAGACACTCAGCACGGGGCATTCCCAGCCTTAAAATTTTTGTCAAGACAGTCGCTAGTTAAATATAAAAACTTTTGTCTAAAAATACTTTTATGCTCCTGTGTTGCATACACATTTTGGTACATTCTTCATAAGCATATGAAAGCTTTCCCAAAATGAAGTGGCCAGTGTCTTTTCTAGGATACAGTGCTGTTATCTTTGGTCTGAATACTGTTGTGTGAGTGCCTGGACGGGTCAGCTTACATTACAGCCACTCGGCAGAGCGTGCACGGAGGTATACAGGAAAACCCTTCATAAGAATAGGAGGAAATGCCTGCTCATAGCACGGGTTATAGACAGGCTCTCTACATAAACATGGCCAGAGAGGCACCACACCAGCTGACACCCCAGCAAGATAACAACAAATCCAACACAACATAAGGGTGGACAGTGACCATGTGCAGAGAATACACAGGAGTGTAACCGCCAGAGAGGCACCACACCAGCTGACACCCCAGCAAGATAACAACAAATCCAACACAACATAAGGGTGGGCAGTGACCATGTGCATAGAATACACAGGACTGTAACCGCCAGAGAGGCACCACACCAGCAAGATAACAACAAATCCAACACAACATAAGGGTGGGCAGTGACCATGTGCAGAGAATACACAGGAGTGTAACCGCCAGAGAGACACCACACCAGGTGACACCCCAGCAAGATAACAACAAATCCAACACAACATAAGGGTGGGCAGTGACCATGTGCATAGAATACACAGGACTGTAACCGCCAGAGAGGCACCACACCAGGTGACACCCCAGCAAGATAACAACAAATCCAACACAACATAAGGGTGGGCAGTGACCATGTGCAGAGAATACACAGGACTGTAACCGCCAGAGAGGCACCACACCAGGTGACACCCCAGCAAGATAACAACAAATCCAACACAACATAAGGGTGGGCAGTGACCATGTGCATAGAATACACAGGAGTGTAACCGCCAGAGAGGCACCACACCAGGTGACACCCCAGCAAGATAACAACAAATCCAACACAACATAAGGGTGGACAGTGACCATGTGCAGAGAATACACAGGACTGTAACCGCCAGAGAGGCACCACACCAGGTGACACCCCAGCAAGATAACAACAAATCCAACACAACATAAGGGTGGACAGTGACCATGTGTAGAGAATACACAGGAGTGTAACCTTTATCCTTCAGGGCAAGTTCAGAAAAAAGGAATACAACAACAAGAGGTCATGATGAATTTTTTTTTTGGGGGGGGGGGGGGGGGGGGGGATACAAAAGTACAACTTTACAGAAAGAATAGTAGATAAGGGGAGCGGCCTTTCATCAGCAGTTTCAGGGGCAAACACAGTAAATGATTTCAGCAACACACATTCTCGTGCATTAAAGGACAGCCATGGTCACATTTTTCAATACAGTAAACGGGCAGCTCTTATAAAAGCAAATAAATACAACCATTACATGTTTAAATATTATTTGGATTTGTTATTTACTGTGGGGTTCCATTTTCTTTGCTCAGCTTATTCTGTATGTCAGGAGAGTGTGTCCTAATGAGTTTCAGGCTGAAATCACTGGCAACATTTAGAAAATAAATTTCCCATTGTGCATACAGAAGCTGAATATTTTATATTATAAACCATTTAGCCTATAATTTTAGTGTAGTTCTTCAAAAAGAGTATATATTAACTATAGGGCTGCTAAATGCACTATTAAAAGGAGGGACAAAAACATTTTAGCTGCAGATTGAGTGTTGGCACTCATACAATCTGGCAGTGAGTGAGTTAATATAACCAATGTTCGTAATTAGCAATAAACCAGGCAAGTATGGGAATGTAATAATCACAGAGGGTAATTATATGTGTGAGATGCAGCTCTCAGATGTTCAGCCCCATCCTCGCTGTATTCTTAAGAATAAATAAAATCTTGGCACTTTACGCCCACTTAGTGATATAGTTAAAGTGGGTGCTGTGACAGGCGTGGGAGCAGCACAGAGAGAGGAGTGGGATCAGTGTGAATGAAGGGTAGCATCGCACACACTGATGCAGGTGGCATTGGGCATGATGAGAGGGGTGGCATCTGTGACACTCACTGGAGTGGGGGGATTATGCCATGTTTTAATCTGACCAAAATGATGCTCTCTCTCTCTAGTATCCTGCCAGGTGACATCCACTGTTGTATTCTTGAAGGACACCTGCAGTACCCTTACAATAGGAACTATATGTTTTAATTGGGCATTACGCATTAATAAAATTCACATTAAATGATTTAAAAAGCAATATTCAATAATATACTGACTTTCAAAACTCAATCCCGGCTACTGCTGGTCTCCTTTATAAAGTCAGTGGGTGATGGCAGTGATACATTTTATATCAACACAATGCTCTTCATTGGCTGGAGACTTGCTGGAAATTAACATTCGCTGTGAGGGCAGCATATGGGTTATTATTCTAATGATATTGTTTTTTTAAATCCATTAGAGTGGTCTCTCAGCCAAACCCCATTCTCCCTTGATAACCTGATCATGGTGGAGACAATTAGTTCAACTGGAGGTTGATACGCTAATCTATGAATTAAAGTTATATTATTATATATATATATATATATATATATATATATATATATATATATATATATATATATATATATATATATATATATAATGCAAGCAGCAGCTTTTGTTAGTTAACAACCTTGTAAAACCCTTCTAAAATTAGCATAAAATTCATAATTAGTTTTGGCCAAATCACAGGCAGTTATACATTTTAATACAATGTAACAATCAGTAATGGCAGTTTGTGCAGGAAGAAATCATGGGATCAACCTGTAGAAGGAAACAGGAAAAGTCAGACACTGATCTGTAGATCTCTGCATTGAGCTGCTGCTGGCTTGAAGGTTAGTAAACGGTTAACATCTTTATTTGAATGCAGTGTTTCTATTGGTAGGTATCAGGTGCCTATGTAGGCAGCTCTGGGGGGGTGGAAAACGTATATATGCCTTTTAGCCAAGCTTTATGGGGATAGAATAGGCAAACGAGATGGGCATTTTTGTTCCATTTGTGTCATAAAATCTTTGTTTCCATGTATCACAAAGTGTTGCTTTCTTCTTACCTGCCAGTTTGTTAGGTGGAATGGATTTGCTTGGCTCCAGTGTCCATTTCTCCTCATATATTGGAGAAGTTTAATCACATTACGCACACTGAGTCACATATGTATCAGATGCTGCAACTGTGCATGGAGGAGGAATTTATTATACCGTGTAAGACATGGTGGGAGGGCAGGTATTTTAATTCAAGGGGAAAAGAGGCTGGGGAAAGAGACAAGATGTTAAATGGAGTTGTTCTGTTCCAAACAACCTGGCTATATTTTGAAGCAGGCTTATATTAGAGAACAACCCGCATGCGCCTCCTCCCCAGGGCCTACTTTTGGGTAACTTTACCCATGAAATGATCCAGGCAGAAACATGAGGATGTCATGTCAACAAACTGCAGACCCTGGGGAATTTTACTCTCTTTCTGCCCACACCTAAACTCCTGTAGAGTATGGGAATAATGGATTAAACCGTAAATTACTCAAAATTAGTTACTGAAACTTGGCATATTTTATCTCCCTTGAAGGGTCACTGCAGTATATTTAAAATATACCCTTTTGAAAAACTACACATGAAAACAGGCAAAAAGTTTTCAGACCGAAAAAACAAAAATACAACCTAATTACTTTTAATGTGCAATTATGCTTCAGCATAATCTCCTATTTTTGTTTTTGCTAATCAACTTCCTGTGGTGGGAATTTGCTGAGATGGGACTTTAAATGCAGAGGCAGTTTGCGCACCTGAAGGTGCTTTCAAAAGGATACAAATGGAGCCCATTAGTAGCAGACAAAAATTAGGTCAGAAAAATGGAATCCCTCTGTAAAAATAATAGCATATAAAATTTAAAAAGAGTAATAAACATAATAGTTACATCTTACAATGTGTTTGCTCATTATCAAGTTTATTTATTCAAATGACAATATAGAAAAAGCCTGGACTAAAGTGGGCCTTTAATAATGTCAGATTATCAATGTGCTACAAGATGTAGTAAAGGGTGCAGACAGACATCATGGAGACGTACAAAAGTAATGGTTTACAAAGATTGCTTTTACAAATGACTCTCATTTTTATAAACTGGGTTGTGTGTGCCTTTAAATACAAATAGATCTGACATTTTACTATATTTATTTTCGTATACTTTATTTTATTAAGAAGTGCTTAAAAGCTCATTTTTTTCTGCTAAAATCATACAAATAGTTCTAAACTGGCGTCTCCCCTCTGCAGCTCATGAGTACAGTGCACTTCTAAGTACAATGGTTCCACTGTCTCACAGTAACCAATCAGTGGCAACATTCTTCAATATGCTACTTGAGAGAGGTCACGGATAGGCAAATCTGAAACACTGCACTTTACAGACTGTGTATTCATGGGCTGAAAGCATTACAGAGGCAAGATAGTACACAGTACAAACTGTATGATTTTAGGCAGAAAAAAATAGCACTTCTTAGTAAAATACAAAAAAGAACAGATAGATAGGCATATTAAATTCCAAGTGGGATCCAGAAACCTTCCATGTCCCTGTACAGATTCACCATTCTGACAGAAATGTGCAATTCCTGGACCAGACCAGAAAGTCTTCATATTCTGTTATAACGAGGGATGAGAAGAAGCAGCGATGGTGCCACTTCCAGCCCATTCCTCTGCTACAGTCATTAGGGTGCATTTAGTTGTGGATCCTAAATTACTATGGCTTGACAGTAAGTAATTAGCGTGCTCTAGTCTAGATAATTCCACCACACGCTGTCAACTGTCTTTATAATGTGTGGTACTGAAATAATATAGTGCTAGTTTTACAAAAAGGTCCAAACAACTCTGCAGCGTTATCAAGTCATTGCCTTTACCCTGAGGATACAAAATGTGTTGGTTTGGAGAACGTTAACCGTTTATTTTTATTTATTTTATTTTTAATCCAGCACTATGTAGTATTTTGTACTTTTTTATATTCTTATATTGAGAGAGTACTGATAATAATTATTTATAATAATAATAATAATATTGGCCTTTTTCGGGCACAGAGATATGTTTACCATCTGGTACCTTTACTTGCCCCCTTCTGGATCGCTACCTTGTTGTAGTGAAGGGGCTTGTGTAGCTCAGTGGAGCTGTGAGCTAGAACATCTAGGGCCTCCCAAGATGGGCAGGTCAAAGCAGAGAGGTCAGACAAACTGCAGTTCACTGGAGAAGGAACAAGCAACCCGCTCCAGTATCTTTGGTATGAAAAACGTATGGATGAGCACAAGAAGACACACAATGTGCATGAAATGCTGTGGTCCATGATGAAGTCAGAGTGAATGAGTGAGTGAGTGGGTGTCGCTCAGTCGTGCCTGACTCTCCGTGACCTCATGGACCTATTTTTTGGACTGTTATTGTGCCATTCAAGCATTGGAGGCATTCAATTTAAAAAAATCTGGAAATGATCTAGTTAATGTAATCCTATACAGGAAAAATAGAATTATGATAAAATTATTTAAAAAAAAATATTATAAAATGTATTATTAAATATATTATCTCAAGTCTAGTAAAGGATAGGTTTGTTAAGGATCCCAGAACTTGGTTAAAAATAGTTTTGGCCTCACCATTACAGGAACATGCAATGGACTCAAGCACTTACAGGCTCCGATTGGTTGGATACAATTATTTTAAACAAATTGGGACGTTATCTGAACAAAAATAATAATGAATGTTCACTTGACTCAATTCATATCACATATAAAACACGCACAATATAAACCTACACTCACACACACTTTTTACTACTGTATTCAATTTTGCTTCGCTGGTGACAGACATTTTTCTTTTTGCCTTAACAGCATTAGACAGCTGTGAGAAATGTGAGGACCTTTGGATGGAAATAACATGTCTTTTTTCGCTACTATGAAGTGCCACTTGACAATAGGACTAAATGGAACAGCAAGTTCCAGTAGGAACCACTGCCCCTCATGGTCAAGGCAAACTAGTGATCGAAGACGGAAGCTCACGGACACAAGTGGAATTAAATTCTTATAGCTTATGGAGGATGGTGTATGCACAGACATAAATATAGAACTACCTGAAACCTTAGGAGCCAGCTGTCACATTTTAGGAGATGTGGCTCCCTGTCTCAGAGGATTTGTCAAGTCCTGGCTGCTAATGTTGTTAGTTTCCTAGATACTTTAGAAGCTACAGAGGCTCTTTAGTTGGAAGTCATTAGCCTCTCCTCGTGTTGCTACCACACCCCTCCTAATTCCTCGCATACTTTTCTGTACTACACTGTATGAGCACATTCAATAGGCTTTTGATGGCATATCCGAGCCGTTAATGAACTGATAAACGTGTGACTTGTGAACTGTAAACATTGCACAACTGGCTTTATTATGTGCCTTATATGCACCGTGGGACTCAGAGTACTGGACCACATATTTACAGGGCGCCCTTCTGTAGAATTAGAATTGTTCACTACTGAAAGGACCAAATGTAATGCCCATACAACATGATTTTGTTTGTGTCGCTCAGTCATGTCTGACTCCCCGTGACCTCACACTATGCTGATCTACTTGTTATTCATGGCAGAGATACTGAAGTGGGATGCTAGTTCCTTCTCCAGCAGTCCAAAGCATACAGCTCATGGTATTCCTAGGTGGTCTCCCATCCAAATACTGACCAGGCCCAAGCTGCTTGGCTTCAGGATGGTGTGACCTCTTGGTTCCCTGACTGGAATCAAAGCCAGGTCACAGCGGTGAAAGCACTGAATTCTAACCACTGGACCACCAGGGAACCCATACAACATGATAGGTGTTTTTAGTAAAATTCATATTTAATTATTTAAAAAAACAATATTCCATATTAAACTTACTGTCAAAGCTTAAATTCAGCTGCTGCTGGTACTCACCTACCATATAGTCAATGGGGAAGGTGGCTTTGTCTACCAGGCAGTGCTAAATTTTTAGATACAATGTTTATCACCAACACATTGATCCCCATTGGCTGGAGACTTGCATTGTTAGAGGTTTCCATTGGCAATAAGCAAGCTTTTGCTGTTGGGGCAGCCTATTAATTACAGTATTATTTATTCCCTTATCTTATCGGATTGTTTTAAAACCCTTTACACTGGCCCTTCAGCCAACCCTCCCCACCCTTCCCTTATCAGGGTGGAAACAAACACTCCGCTAGAGACAGGTACTCTAATCTTTGAAAATGTATGGAATATTGCTTTTCTTAAATAGGAATTTCATTATGGATCAATGTATAATTAAAAAAACTTGCTCCTCTTGTTACTGCATTAATGTAGCCCACTAAGTGGTATCTCTTCCCATAAGTGAGAGATTGCACAGGGGTGTTAATTATCCCACAATAGGGGTGTGCAAGTTTGGCCCTGGAAAGCCCCACACAGGCCAGGATTTGAGGATATTCCTGATGCGTACATGTGAGACTAATCACTTCTTCAGTCACCCTGATTGACTCACCTGTGCACAGAAAGGAAATCCTCAAATCCAGACCTACATGTGGCCCTCCAGGACCCAACTTGCTTACCTCTGTCCCAAAAGCTAACAAACATAAACTACTTTTGGAGAAAATAATATTTTTTAAGATTGTTTACATGTTACACATTGCATCCTGTTTTGTTTTAATGTTCCCTGATAGCTTGTAGCCTGAGGGATGTGCTTAACTGTATTTATCAGTTTGAGAAAAGGGATATGGGAGGAGGGAAGAGGATTTGTTATATAACTGGATTTCACTGAATAGGACACCTAACCCCTTCCCTCAAATGTGCTATGAAGCAAACTGTTTGCATCAATAACTACAATCCCCGTGATGCAGAAATGTAAATGCCTCTCATACATGCTATCTTCATCAGTGTATCACGGATCCCTCCAGGGTCCAGCAGAGGCATCAAAATGTATTATATTCCAATTAAACAAATAGCTTAATGACAGCCTCCCTGCCTAATTATGTTCTTTAATCAAAGTCTTCAAAATAACAATGTATTTCAGTATCCAGAAACAGAGAGTCCAACTGTACCGATTCCCTACAATGCATGTAATGACAGGATCGCTGTGTCTCTGTGCGTCAGCCGTATAACCAACAGATTATCTGGTCATGGGCTCTAGAAAGCCTGCTCTGTCCAAGTGCAAAGTGGATAATGATTCCCAAAACCATGGAATATTACAAACAGATGTGAAATATGAACATTGCAACACAGAAAAAAAAAAAGAACTTCTTATTCTGACATTTTACAGGATATAAACAAGCTGAGATTTACTGGGACTCATAAAAGTCGCAACATTCAATGTTAAAATCAGCCTTTGACTCATCAAATGACCCCAGAAATGTTCACATTTGCAGATCTGTATGAAAAACACAGTTGTCATCATGCACTTTATTATTGTCTGGATAATGTAGAAATGATAGTGCAAGGCTTGGATAGAATGCAGCTATGGTAGGTGGGATCTTGCAAACTGAAATGTTCTCTAAACCCTTGTAATGGCACGTTAATGCTAAAAGATGGCATGGTCATTTAAAAATATAAGCTGTATATATAGTATCATGAAACCCCATTATCCCTGATAAAAAAGAAACTCCATATTGCAGTTTCTAATGCATACAGCATGGCCAGCCACATCCTATTGATCCACAGAGTCATGTAGTACTGGATCCTTATGTCCAACTACCTAATACTGTGGCACACAGCTAGGGATGAGAGAAGTGAGAAAATGAGGGAGGTCAACAGAACTACTACATTACTCAAAATAATATATTAACAAAACAATTATATAAAATAATATTATCAAAACAGTTTTTTTCTGTTACTATCACTGTATCTATGTATTATATTATGTACGTACAAACAATAATCAGCATTTTCCTGCAATATAACCGCAGATTCTTCCCATTTCTAGTCTCCATGGTTAATACATCCATTCTCTCGCTCTCCTTTCATTAGAATTATTTATATGTGCCGAGACTTAAATTAGAAGCCGCCTACATCTCCACATGCAGTTTGCATCTCTGTAGCTATAAAGCAGCCAATTCTCCAGAAGAGCTAAAGGCAGCACTATGAGCCTCAAGGAGCTCACCAGGTACAAAGTATACTCGTTGTACTAAATACAATAAGGAGGGTCTGACCACTGAACTTCCAGATTTACACTGTAGACAAAATGTATACAATATCCTTTTATAAAGAACCTCTGAAAACAGGCAAAAGTAAATATTATTATTATTAAAAATAATAATATCTAAATGTATTACATTTTATACACAATTTTGTTGCACTGAAATCTGCGATTATGTTTTTTAGCTGATCAACCTCCTAAAGGTGGGATGTAGCACTATTGCCTCATTTATTTACAAGGACATACCTTCCTGAGAAAGCAGCAGACTGAATCAGCACATAAAAGAAAATGGAATCCTTCACTAAATTGCATATAAAGAGTTTTAATAAAAGTTGGGTTTTATTTTTTGTTTTGCGTTATAAAACATTTTGCCTATTATAAAGCTTATTTATTTGAACAGCCTATAGGAATATTTGACCACAGTGATCATTTAACCCTCAGGATGTCTATTCTATCTACCTAAAAAAGTTTGGTTTAAACAATCCCAAGGATGACCTTCTACTTATCCCAGAAAATGAATTCCTTTACTGTATTTAGCCAAACCAACATCAAAAATCCCAAGCATCCTGCACATGGCAATACACAAAATGTTTTTTTTTTTGTTATTTACACATTCTAATCTCAAATGGATAAATGTGAACTGTAATAATGCAGCCAATACAGTATATAATCATGTAAAGGGAGCTTATGGTTTATAGTCCATTCAGGACCACAGTGCCTGTCTACATAATGTCAATACGTCCCACTGAGTACCTGACTAGAGCTTGGTAAATAGCCTTCTGGAACAGCTAACACTGCTGTTTAAAAAAAAAAATTACTTTAGTGAAAGGAGCTTCAGATATAAAAGTTGCTACACATTTTCCACTTGATTCTGACTGCTCTACATGATGGTGCAGAACAGTATCCATCATTTTAGAGAGAGTGCCTTTAAGGTTTGCAGGCAATGATGTTTTGTTAAAGAGAACAACACAGCATCCGTCATACAATGCCATATGTGGCGCGCGGCTGGCGCAGTTCCTGGGGTTTCATAATACACAGAGACAGTAGGAATATAAATTGTTGTGGTTAGCAGGAATATCACCCGTCCTTCAAGCCAAGGAATAAATTAGCACATGCTGTAAAAAATGTGTATTGTTCAAAAACAAGAATCAGGACACAGAGTAGAAAATAACCAAGGACGGAGGAAATATAGAAATCTACACTTCACATTGTGCACGTGTCCCTCTGAGCTACACAATGGTTTAAATGGCAGATTTAATTGTATCCTTCTTATACACAGCACAATACCTAAGTGCATTACACATACAAACGTGATTGGATTTGGCACAAGACCCATCCACTAAAGATACAGCCCTGCACTTCGGTAATTATTAAGCTGGCACTTCAGATTCCTCGCTTTGTGCCAGTGTCAGGGAATCAGCGGTAGGTACGGCAAATAATACAGAACACGCAAATGCTAAAATTACCCTTTTGGCAATTTGAGCAATTACGGAAATAAAAATTGGATATAATAACATGTTGACGTCTGATGGGTACAGCAGGCAATGTTATATACCAGCTGTAACAAAGGACTTTATACCCTCCCAAGTGGTTTAGATCCAGCCCGAGTCCCAGCTAACCTCTCCATCTCAGTAGGATCTGTCCCATTACTCTGTCTCTTGCTTGGTTCTCCTACTCCCTGAACCTATGCATCCGGTCCCTACATTTTGCCACTTGCCACTTTCTGTATTTGCATGGGGGGGGGGGGGGGGGTCTGGGGTCAATGCAGCCCCCTAGCTTTCCCCATTGAGAAGATGCTCCCTCCTGTTGGACGAGCTAAATTCCCTGTGTGGGAACTCTACACAATTGGACACTTTGATTCCCCAGCACCAAATCCGAAGAGCCAACAATGGCAGGCTCCTGATTGGAGGAGACTCATGAGCAGAACATTTTAGGTTGGGGATGTTGGAATTGTGCAATGTTGACCTTTAATGTTTGATTTACCGAATATTCCCATCCATATAAAATTTTCACCTACCGCCATCTCCCACCCCGAATAAAGGTTGTTGTTCTGATTAACAAATTCAAGCATGAGAGCTGTATCTCGTTATTTCAGGGCGCTTCTGTGTGCTAGATGTCCTCTAATTATGGGGGGAAACTGTTCTTAAGGTCCCTGAGGCTATATCTACCCATCCAACATGAGGACCTAACCAGAGTCCCAGAGCATGCCGGTCCTGCCGGTCCCCTATTGTGACACCAGCTTCAGACAAGTCTGCACTCAAATTGTTATTTATAATATTTTAAATTACTAAATTCCATAATCAACAAAATAAATAAATGCACTTTACTTTTTTAACTTGTAAATACAACGGTTTTCCATTTTCTTTCCTTTGCTGATTCTGGTCTATTACTTTTTCAGAGCTGTATGACCTTGTAAACTAATGAGCAGAGACCAAACTGCACACAAGTAAGTTGTTTTTTTTAAATATAAAACAGAACTACTCCCCTGCCAGCCTTTCGAGTAACCATAAACTAGTGAAAGTGCAGAGTCAACACGCCCTGGGTACATAACACTGGTCTGGTATGCAGAGATGTTTATATTAACAGAGAGAAGAACCAAAAAATAAACCTTCCCCCAACCACACGCAGAAGGAATTCAGGAACCACACCCAGAACTTTACACCTCAATTAATAAAATCTGCAACCAACCAACACACGGATCACACCTTCAACAGGTGCCCACTTCAGAGATCAGTCAGACTGAGATTGAGCGGAATGAGATGATTACTAATAAAAATCTAGGATACATAAACTTCCTGCTAACTAATGATACATTTCCTTTCTCCTGTTTATTCTCGGACATGCTTCCTTTTTTGGCCCATTTCCTCCCATTGATTTTGTTGAGATTATAAGGACAGTGGAGTCCAAAATGTTCTATGAGGGGTTTAAAGGAATACATACTGGCTTTATTTTGAAGCTTGGACCTGACCCTACATGTCTGACTATCCTTGACCCCATGAACCGCATGGCACATCTATCATTATGTCCCTGGTGATGTGCAGCCATAAGGTTATCGTGGTAAGCATACTGGATTGGGCTGCCAGTGCCTTCTTCAGTGGACTATGATTTGTCTGACCTCTCTGCTATGATCTGCCCACCTTGATGACCCTACATGGTAAAGCTCACAGCTTCACTGAAGTACATAAGCCACTTTACCACGACAAGGTAGTGATCCAGTTGGGGACCCTACATCTACCTCCTCTTTAAAAGCTCTAGTTTGGGCAAATTCCACATGAACCGATACAGCCAAAAACTAGAGGATGGGCGAATGATCCTACCAAGGAGAATTCCTGCCAACTGTAACTGCTTTTGAGTGTGGGATGATGGTTGTATTCCGAAATCAAACTGGCTTCAAAATGATGTATTGTAGTTGAATGAGTGAGGATTGGGAATTCTTGCACTAGATACACCTAGAATGGTGGTTCTTAACTCTGCCTTTGTGGACAAGTAATAATCTAAGGAGAGAGAGAGCGACCTTCAATTGAGAAAAAGGGTACTCAATAGTCCATACACCCACTTTGAGGTTTAGCAAAATTCAAGCAAAGGTAAAAGGTCCACTGTATTTCTATATATTAATAAACCATTTTGAATAATAAAAAAAAGAGAAAAAGAAAAAAAAGATTAATACAGTCTCTAAAGATAACTGTTTATATGTAGTCAATGCTGCTGTGAAATCTCCCATTTTAGTTTCTAGTGATCAGCGGGAGGATGCTTTAAATGCAAAGGATGCTTCAATCTGCACAAAGTGGCAGCTAAAATTGCCAGCAATTTCAACAGAACCAAGGAAAATAATTTGTTTACAAAAAGACACTCCTTCTTGAGAAAAAGAAACAAATACAGTAATCAACTAAGAAATCAAAAATAGGACCTCACCATTAATAATAATAATTCGATAAAATACAAAATGTAAAGGCGGTGTTTGTTTTTTTCTAAAACACTTGCACATTATCAAGTTCAGCTCATCAAAAGACCATGTCAAAAAATTTAACACAGTGGCACTTTAAGTGGGAAATAAAAAAATGGAGAATTCACTTTACAGTGGCTAACCATTGTAGGCATTTTTTTTTTTTAAAGATAGTTTTCATTATAAATGTATGTGTAATACCATTTTTATTATATTTGTAGTTGGAACCCTCTACCCTGATAACAGGGGTGTGGGCAAAGCTACGTCGTCTCGGCCTGAGAAGAGGGCCAAGGATTGATAGGTGTTGTGAAAGAGGAGAGAGGTGGGTTGCTTGTGGCGTGCATGATTGGAGGCAGGCGAGTGGAATTTTTATGTGGTGGTGTGGGGAGAGGGTCCCTCCCACAATTTCAGGAGTTCACTATATATATATATATATATATATATATATATATATATATATATATATATATATATATAGTACAAATAAGGAATAGTACATTAGTGATTCCATTTAAATGTCTAAAAATAAGTTGTTTCCTGCTCAAATTTCTCAGAAATACAGTATATGCACTGCAGTCTGGGAAAACTGGGCGGGACATGCAAATGAGGCCACATAATGCACCATCACTCTGTCAATCCAAACCATTTTAAACATGGCTCCTTTTAAGCATATGCTTACTGTATTTCACAGTTTTATGCATAGCAATGGATGGATTTTTCACAAACCAGGTCACTTAACCACATACAGCACTGTTTCACGGTGTGCGTGCCTGGTTTGTGTGTGGATTGGTGTGTGTGTGTGTGTATATATAATATATATATATATATATATATATATATAAATAAACACACACACATACCATTACCACATATGTTGAAACCAGAAGCTTTGTGAGCCATTATTCATTACATTCTGATCGTCACAATAATAAGAATTACAGTATCATTTTTATTTCTAAAATGCGCATTTCCGAATGTGAGAAATCTGTGTGCCAGTAACACTGCAGGGCGTGCCTCTTTCCTAAAGGTAACATTTCGCAAAGGGACAGCTTATAGGGCGTTACAAAGAATTTCATATAATGGTGTCATAATAACAATAAGGTAAATATCAGATGTTTGCCTGTCTAGAGGAATTCATTAAACATATAGAAAATGTATTTATATTGGGTTATGAAAACAAACATTTAGTAGAAATATTGAGATCAAACAAAGTTTTCTGTAAAGTCATAAAATAATACTGGAAAAACCTGTCCGGATGCTGTGAACATGATGAGTCAATAAATACTAACTACAGAACCAGTTACAAATGGGTAATTAGCAGGCGTGATGTGTGTGTAACACAATTATGTTATATTCAACACTGGACTCGACACAAGTAATCATATGTTTAATTAGCCGTAAGGGACTCTGAACTCATGTACCCTGCACCATCATGTAGAGCAGTAAAATCCAAGTAGCAAGCCAGGTATATCAGCCACTATCTCTCTAAGCTCCCTAAAGCTCACGTTCAGTGCTGCAGTGACCTCACCTATCTATCTCCGCCTCTGTCGCCCGCTTCTTTGTGTGCCTTCAGTCTTTCGCAGCATCAGAGTCTTCTCAAGGGAATCCTGTCTTCTCAGGATATGGCCAAAATATTTCAGCTTCAGTCTCATGATCAAGCCTTCCAGTGAACAGTTTGTCTTGATTTCCTGCAGTACTGATTTACTGGATCTTCTTACACTCCAAGGGACTCTAAACAGTTTTCGCAAACACCACAATTCAAAGGCGTAAATTTTACAGCGCTCAGCCTTCTTTATAGTCCAGCTCTCACATCCGTATGTTACTACTGAGAATACCATAGTTCTAACTATGTGGAGCTTTGTTGATAATGTAATACAGTATCTTTGCTTTTTACTAGCTTGTCCAAGCTTGCTATAGCTTTCCTCCCCAGGAGCAAACTTATTTTAATTTCATGGCTACAGTCTCCTCCATCCTGGATACCAGGAAAATAAAATGAAATGTAGGTACTGTACACATAAATTGCATGAAAAGATCCTCATGTCACACATGATTTAATCGCTCTCACATTGGGTAGTGTTAAACTACAAGAGCACAGAGACTTTTAAGCTTTAAAGTGATATTTTAGCCTACACCAAATGGGCATGCTCTTCATATTTACCACCCTACACTGCGATAGATAATTAATCATATGAAATAAGACCATTAAGAGGTATTCATGCTTAATACCTATCACATTCGGTTAGCTAAATGTCTAATATCAACCAATATATTAATAAATGTACTTTTCATTTCTGAGACCTTTGCGCTGTCACTTTAAGTAAGATGCAAACTTTGAGAGTTGTGTGTTCCCATGTATATTTTGGCTGGTGAATTGGAAAGCCCTGAACAAGTGTGTGAAAGTTACAGACTGTAATTAGCTCCCATGAGAGAGCTGTTGATATGACAAAACCCCGGGGGCATTGAGAAATATACCACATTATTATATTTATGAATTATTTATATACACTCCCACCCACTACTAACTGGTGTGCCAGCAACACGCTGGGGCAAGTAACTAAATGAATTTATATATATATATATATATATATATATATATATATATATATATATATATATATATTATATATATATATATATATATATATATATATATATATATATATATATATATATATAAATAAAAATATATAGTTTAAAATAACTAATACTTAAATGGCTAATGTAATTCAGTAGAGTATTTTTTGTTTGTTTAATTTAAATGTATTAACTGGACTAATGTTATCATCCTCACTGTAATTGTGATATAAAAAACACTTCACTTATGTCTAACAAGTCCTCAGATAACACATTCTCACCTTGTGGTACCTCCATCCTTCTTGTTCTCTCTCATGACAGTGGCCATGTTGCACATCAGTGGTTTATGGCCACTCCTAAAAGGGGGGGGGGGGGAATTCACACTACTGATGTGTTGTGCTGCTGCGAGCACACAGTGTCATGCTGTGTGAAACCCTTCTCATGTGGGTGTGGCATAGATCACATTAAAGTAATTATCTTAGTTAAAAAAATTATTAAAAAAAACTAAAAATACCTAAAGAGTCCCTTTAAGTAACTAAAATATAATTTAGATATTGATATTTTTAGAGGAAGCTTTAAATAAAAATCTCATTACATTAGGCTTTAGCTCCTCCCATCTTTTACAAACTGTGGCAGACTGTGGAACACAATTCTCTGCAGCTGCATCATTATTGCAAGGCTTTGGTGGCAGAGTGCAACAAACTATGCTGCCCACTTGGCAGTTTGTAAAAGTTGGAAGTACGGTAGCTCCCATATAAAAGACTGAGGAAAAAGTTGTTTATCTTGATCATTACTACTTATTAGTTTTAAAAGCTGGAACCATGTAGCACACTTGTTGGGGCCTGCATGGTAAAACATCTAACAGGAAACAAAAACAACTATCTATATTTAGGTAAAAACAAATATATTATTGCAGAAATATATTAAACAGTCCTCTATTACGGGAACTCCATTTATCACAGAGAAAAAACACATCAATAAAACTACAATATTACAATACCTCCTTGGGTATAACGTGTACGTGTCCTGGGATATAAAATATTAAATATTACATCCTCTACTCCTGGAAGGAAAAGCACTATCAGCTTCCTTTACCGCATTAGATAATTATTATATTATTATTATATATATATTCATTTGGTATTTGCCATTATGTCAGAGACGGGGGCACAGTACCCAGAGGGTTAGAAACCGGAGGAACACAATGCAACCTGTACAGGGCTACCCACCAATAACAGGGCAGAAAAACAGGTATTATGCACAAATACCCCAGCAGTGCAGGGGCATCTAGGCTTTATTAATAAATAAAGAAGGATGTTAACTGGTAAAAAAAAAAAGTACTCATATTAGTAATATTACATATTCAGCTTCATGAAGCATTGCTTTTACCACTCAGATTTCAATAGCTTTGGACCACAGCAGACAATACTAATTCCCTCTATAGACCCCTATTCAAATAAAGGTCAGTACTAATGTCCCTCTATAGACCCCCGGTAAGATAAAGGGCAGTACTAATGTCCCTCTATAGACCCCATGTCAGATAAAGGTCAGTACTAATTCCCTCTATAGACCCCTATTCAAATAAAGGTCAGTACTAATTCCCTCTATAGACCCCCAGTCAGATAATGGTCAGTACTAATGACCTCTATAGACCCTCAGTCAGATAAAGGTCAGTACTAATTCCCTCTATAGATCCCCAGTCAGATAAAGGTCAGTACTTATGTCCCTCTATAGACCCCTATTCAAATAAAGGTCAGTACTAATGTCCCTCTATAGACCCCCATTCAAATAAAGGTCAGTACTAATGTCCTCTATAGACCCCCAATCAGATAAAGGTCAGTACTAATTCCCTCTATAGACCCCTATTCAAATAAAGGTCGGTACTAATGTCCCTCTATAGACCCCCATTCAAATAAAGGTCAGTACTAATGTCCCTCTATAGACCCCCAGTCAGATAAAGGTCAGTACTAATTCCCTCTATAGACCCCTATTCAAATAAAGGTCAGTACTAATGTCCCTCTATAGACCCCCATTCAAATAAAGGTCAGTACTAATGTCCCTCTATAGACCCCCAGTCAGATAAAGGTCAGTACTAATGTCCCTCTATAGACCCCCAGTCAGATAAAGGTCAGTACTAATGTCCCTCTATAGATCCCATGTCAGATAAAGGTCAGTACTAATGTCTCACTATAGACCCCCAGTCAGATAAAGGTCAGTACTAATGTCCCACTATAGACCCCCAGTCAGATAAAGGTCAGTACTAATGTCCCTCTATAGACACCCAGTCAGATCTCATCTAGATACTGTCCAATTCTGGAAACTGGATCTCCAAAAGGATATTAATACATTAGAGACAATTCAAAGGAGGCAACTAAAGTGGAGCAGGGTCTAAGACACAACTTATTTGGAGACTCCATGACATTAATATGTATAGATCGGAGGGGAGAAGGTGAGGAGGATATGAGAGAAACGTGCACAGCTTTCAAATAATTTAAGAAATATCAGAAGAGAGTTATCTTCCAGGAAAAAAAAAAAAAATACCAATTTTTATAGTAAAGCTGTTATTTAAGTCAACCTGTCCATTCTGAGCTTCAAGATAAAATGATACTTTTTAAAAGTTATTTTTATGCACCAAGTAGTTTTTGAGCTATACATCTTTTCCATGATTGACATTGTAAGAAACATATTAAATAAACACTATTTCTGTTAGCTGATGAGTTACTAAAAACAATGGCTATTTTTTGCTCATTTTCCCCATTAATATACTTCTCTTGCACACTTTTTCAGGGTCGTTATAGTTAACCAATGACTGGCCGTCAAAAATGTACGGCATAAAAATGTGAAGCCTTTTCAATGTTGTTGTTTGCCACACTAACTTGCCCCCCTCTAACTTGCGGGCCTGTCGATAAACGCCTTCTGCGCTCATCGCGGGCCCCACAATCAGCTCATTGCAGGCCACAGCATGCTCTGCGCGCATGCGCAAACGTGTAACTTTAAGAGTTACAGACAAACTCTCTCACCCCTGTGATTCTTCCCGCCCGCCTCCCCTGTGTCTCTTTCCCCCCTCACCCTTCACTTTGTTTCTTACCCCTCTCCCTGTCTCTTTGGCGCCCGCTCACTCGGTCTCATTTACCATTTACGGGTTTTCAAACCTTTGTGGGCTTGGCGACATTTAACTCGGGGGAGGAAGGGAGCCGGTAACTGAGGTTGCAAGCTAATTTGCTATTCAATTGGAGTCTTTTAGAGGCCGCAAAAAGACACCAATTACCGGCTCCCTGCCTCCCCCTGCACCCATTGTGGCCCTCTCCTGTCCCTCTGGGCCTATTGTGGCCTCGCGATGAGCGCCTTTGCCGCTCATGGCAGGCCTCGGCAAACCCGCCACCTGCGGCCTTATACGAAATTGCGCATGTGCAAGCCCGCAATTTGCGAGCGTTACTGACAAACTCGCAATTACGACAAATAAATATAAATAAATAAATATAAATATATATATATATATATATATATATATATATATATATATATATATATATATATATATATAGCAGGGTTTGATAAAACAGTAGTTCACAACCTTTTTCTGGCCTGGGGAACCTCCGGTCACCTTCCAGTGCTCATGAGTTACTGAAATTTTCTTCTAGCTTTGCAATGAATGGAAAGGAGTGCAGCTAAGCTGCTTATAAATTCCTCTATAATCTGTGTATAACTGTGATTAATGGTGATAGGATGTATAAAGTGTTAGGGCCCCTCATCCTTGAGAGGTGGCAGATAAGGTTTCAGGGACCGGCTGTTAAGAATCACAGATCTAAAATATACTGTCAACTGCTGGAGCTTTGCAATAAATAGCCTGTTAAATATATACAATATATATATATATATATATATTTTTTTTGATATGTAGCCTATAAATTATATCAACCGGAAATCTTTACTTAAGTAAGCATCAGGTTGGCCTTATGTATGTCGCAGACATGGTTACATTCATTAACTCTATTGGTCCCTATGACATCCACTGGAAGCAGGTTCCACTTATCTACTGCCTATTCTGTAAAGTAGTACTTTTGCTAATCATGTTTAAATCTTCCAACTTCAAATCATGACCTCTTATTCTTGCATTCCTCTTTTCTGGAAGATACTTCCCTTTTGATCTTTCTAATTGTTTTTATATATTTTAATGTTTCTGTCAGATGTGGTACCTGCTACTGATACCTTAGAATATACTCCCACAGCACGGAGAAGGTTCAAGTCCATACTTAAAAAACTGATACCATGTGCATTATTAGCTTGATCCAAAAATGTGCCACCTCCAGGTCTATTTTTAAATTCTTAGCTACAAGACATCTGATCTGCCTGTTGGAGGTATGGTATTGACTTGTAAGATACCCAGGTTATGTCACTTAATTCATTTCCGGCACCTGCCAAGGAACATCAGCCTAAAGACGCTGGCATGAGATTGTCAACCAATAAATCATGATATCACCGGCGCCAGCTTTGTGTGACCTTGGATGTCACCCCTTTTTATACAAGTTTGGAGGGCTAATAGATTGCTCTGTCCCTGTCACATTTTATGGGGTGAGTCCCTGTTAGATCCAAAGTGTACTAACTGCAATGACATGTTAAGTCCCAGGCCCTGCTAAAACCAAAGTGTACTAACGGCAATTACATGTTTTACAGCCTTATTAAATTGCGATTCGGCCAATTGAATAGGGCTCTATATAAGCACAGAGCATATTTTTTAAAGAAGTTTTTAGTTCATTAACTAAAAACTTCTGTAAAAAAATATGCTCTGTGCTTATATACAGTAGAGCCCCATGCAATTGGCCGAATCGCAATTTAATAAGTCTGTAAGTCTCAGTCCTTGCTAAGACCAAAGTGTGCCAACTGCAATGATATGTTGAGTCTCAGTCCTTGCTAAGACCAAAGTGTGCCAACTGCAATCATATGTTGAGTCTCAGTCCCTGCTAGACCCAACGGGTACTAATGGCAATGACATGTTTAAGCCCCGGTCCTAGCTAGGACTAAAATGAACTAATGGTATGACATGTTTAAAGACACATGGAATGTATTTTTCCATAGTTACATCTGATAGAGGGTGTTTGCAAACGTGATGCTCTTAAAGGACAATAAACAGATTCAAATGTTTACCTGCTCTGGAGGATTTGCCAATGAGCAATACTATAGGTGTACAAGTCATACTTGTCTGCCAATGAGACCTACAGACTACAGTATATTCTAAAGTTGCATGCAGTTTTAGATGTCTGTATCCCTATAAAGGCCATGATGGGACTTACTTATATTATTGGGAGTGATGTACAGAGGGGTCAAGTCTGTACCTCTCATTTATATCACCAACTTTGAAAGTTATTCTAATTCCCATTTAACAAAACTATTCGTCTATAAACCAAATAGGCAAAGGGCACGGATAACTTCATATTATAGTTTGCATACAAAGAAAATGTCTCCTTTCTTCCCTCTACTGCTAATCAGAATCTTCTGGGCTTCATTTAAATACAACAAGAGAATGTCAAACAAATTGCCATTTAAAATTGAACAGAAATACTTTTCTATAAATATTTAGAAATAGGTTGTTGCTGTTCTTCAGAGATAGACTGAAAAGGCACTGAATATGGAGCTTTACAAATTAATAACAGTAATAAGCCAGACCCCGGTCTCCTGCGGTGTCCACCACACCCATCACTCACCCATGTTGTAGCCATACAGAGGCTCTGTGGACCCATCCTGAAGACTGGCCAGGATCTCCCCTTTACCAACATCACTATCTCCGACCAGCAGAAACTTCAACAGGAAGTCATAGGCTTTCACCGGACTGGCTCTGTGGGTCATCCTCTTGTGGAGACAATGTCCAGGTCACAGGGCTCCGTCAGCCCATCATGTGGGGAAACTGGCCTCACAAATCCAGGGGGGCTGGGATGGGCATGGTCAATGGCCAGAACTGAGGGACAAAAGGATGGAGGATCACCAAAAGAAACCATAAACTTAGGGTACTGGTGCAAACACTCTTACCAATCACAAGCCACTAGTGGCACAAAATAATACATACAATACTACATTAATGCACAGAAAGAGTATATATATATATATATATATATATATAGTTCTGAAGATTGAAGTAGCTGTGATTGTCCAGTAATCTAGTTGAACAATCAGAGTATTACAGTATATAGTGATACCTTTTCTATTGGACAAAAGTATTCATAAGAAAAATATGTAAAGGAGTAGAAAAGTGGATTGATTTCTTTTTTTTCCAATATATATATATATATATATATAGGATCTATCCTGTTATGGTGTTGGGACAGGTCGGCCGCTGCAGTGCTGCCCCCAGACGCTAGATGGCGCCGACGATGGCGGTATGTCAGAGAAGTTCTAAACTTATAATGTTAGACTAATCCTTAAACTAACCCTAACCCTAACCCTCACCCCAACCCTCACAGTTTACTTAAGCTTGACTGATATGGTACGGGAATATCGGAAGTGCCATCTAGCGGATGCTCACAGCCACTGCTGCTGCCTTGTACAGCGCTAGCATAAGAGGATAGGACCTATATACATATACACACATAGATGTATACACAAAATTTTATGTAATAACTATAAATTCCATACAATATACATGATTGTGTGTATAACGTATGCCTAAATATTATCTATATTTGTTATACACACATTTAAATATTATAAAAACAGACGCAAACACACATTTATTTGTTATCTACATGCAAATTCTACATACCTATAGTTATGATACTGCCTACATACATTTATATTGTATCAGGAACATGTGTGTGTCTACATTTAACAATATAAATGTATTTACCCTTTGTACTTATGTGTAATGTGTGTGTATATAGGTATTCAACAGAGAATAGTAAAAATAAATATATAGATGTATATGTACATTACATATTATACAGGTAAACACATGGCTATAACACGGAAACATCTCATTTGTACACACACATACTATTCATTTATATGGATATATAATACATACATATATATATATATATATATTGCAGTGATACATTTTTATTGGACAAATATGTTATTTTGAGACATGTGACTCTTTTTCGTCTCTGGAAAGCTCATCACCAAATAAATGGTTTGTGCAAAAAAAAGCTATCACTGTGTGTGTGTGTGTATATATATATATATATATATATATACACACACATATGTTGTTGTTTTTTAGAAGCTATAACATGTGAATATAATATTATAATATATATATATATATATGTTGTTTTTTTTAGAAGCTATAACATGTGAATACAATATTAATAGACAAATAGATATATGTATACATATATATTATGTATTACATATTGCATACCTATATGTTTATGTATGAGATAGAGAGAGAGATAGACATATATATACTCACCTCTCCACACACAGTGCCAGTAATGTACTGCCTATGCTGCTCTCCCAGCCTCCTCACAGTCAGTATATATATCACTATATCTATATATATATATATCACACCCAGGTGTATCCAGGCCTTTCCTCACCCACTCTGTCTCACCCACTCTGTCTCTATATACCTCACTAAATCTCTATACCACACACCTCCTTTCTCTCTGCAGCCTCCTCCAGTTCTGCCAGCCTTCACCAGAGCTGCTGTGCCTGACAGCTACCGTCCCGCCTCCGGCATCCAGCCATAGGCCGCGCCTGCAGTTGCTAAGGGATTAGGCTTTCCCTATTGGCTCGGTAGCTCATCCATCACAAAGGGGGGCCAAGCTACACTTCACACAAATGGTATCTCCGTAAGGAAAAGTGGGTGTGACGAATGCTCGTTGTGGGCGTGGTTAGTGTTGTTTACAAACGCGCGTTTGCCTGAAGCTTGAGCAAGCGCAGTGAGAAAGAGATCAAAGGGGAGAGTGCGCAGTAAGGAATAGGTGCATCCGTGGCGCATGCGCAGTATGCAGCAACTCCAATCATTGACTGCACAGTGTGACTGGCTGCCATAGTAATATTACTAGGAACTTGCCCGTCAAAAATGACGGGATTAAAATAGTAAGGCTGGCAATGCTGTTTGCCACACAATGTGAGGCTTTTGGTCCTTTGGCGCTTATTGTGAGCCTCTCCCCAGTGTACTTCAAGTTTCCTGCTTTGCACTGATCTTCTGCGCTCATTGCGAGCCTTTCCTCCCGCATACTGTACGGGCAGCTCATTGCAGGTTTTGTTTTGTGCTTGAGAATGGCATGTGTCTCTCTACCATCTCCCCCCTGTCCCTTGCCTGTGTCTTTCTCCTCTGTGTGTCTGCTGAATGTTTGCGTGTTTTGCGCTAAAGGGCGTTTGTTTTGTTTTCAAAGTCTTGTGTGCCTGGCTTTGTTGGTGTAAGTGTTACTGTCTTTGCCGTCATGTGTTTTCTAAGTCCTGCGTGCCTGGCTTTGTTGGTGTAAGTGTTACTGTCTTTGCCGTTGTGTATTTTCTAAGTCCGGCGTGCCTGGCATTGTAGGTGTAAGTGTTACTGTCTTTGCCGTCATGTGTTTTCTAAGTCCGGCGTGCCTGGCTTTGTTGGTGTAAGTGTTACTGTCTTTGCCGTCATGTGTTTTCTAAGTCCGGCGTGCCTGGCATTGTTGGTGTAAGTGTTACTGTCTTTGCCGTCATGTGTTTTCTAAGTCCGGCGTGCCTGGCATTGTTGGTGTAAGTGTTACTGTCTTTGCCGTCATGTGTTTTCTAAGTCCGTTGTGCCTGGCTTTGTTGGTGTAAGTGTTACTGTCTTTGCCGTTGTGTATTTTCTAAGTCCGGCGTGCCTGGCATTGTTGGTGTAAGTGTTACTGTCTTTGCCGTCGTGTGTTTTCTAAGTCCGGCGTGCCTGGCATTGTTGGTGTAAGTGTTACTGTCTTTGCCGTCGTGTATTTTCTAAGTCCGGCGTGCCTGGCATTAATGAGCCTCGTTTTCATGCAGTTTCAGATTTTTTTACGTTTTTCGTCTTCCGTTTTTTTCCTCGCTTAGCCGATTTTGGATTGCCGAAAACCCCCAAATATGGCTCATGTGTGAAGGCTCGCATGTGTAAAGGCGCCGCTGGCTGCAATGAGCGCCTTCTGCGCTCATTGCAGCCTAAGTGCTGTGGCGCTGCTTCCATCACTTTGCGAGGCACACATGTGTGACGGCTCCACTGCCTACAATGAACGCCTTCGGCACTCATTGCAGCCTAAGTGCTGCATGGCTGCTTTGCCTCACTTCGCAAAGCTCAGATGTGTGACGGCGCCGCTGGCGCGCCTCTCTTTGCGAGGTTTGCGGTTGCAACCAACATTGCAAGGTAAACAACTATATATGTGATAAAAACGCAATTGGCTACTTTTATCTATTAGCAAATATTTATTTTCTGATTTATGTGAGTGACACATTATTTTGTATTACTATAATTATTATAATAATACATGATGATGATCCAGCATATTCAGTGGTGATGTACAAAGTGGTCCAATTAAGCTCTTGACACTACACATAGGCGCTATAGTATTTACGGTGAACCTGTGATGTTTTAGGTTCAGGATCACTTTAAAGAACATCATAAGTTGAGTATAATTATAAAATGCTATTATTATTATTTATATTCAAGTATTTAAAATAACCAAATAGGGACATTTATATTCTAGAAAAATGATGCACCATTAAGTAATGTTATCCGTCTTCTGTATGATGTATATACGCAGTTTTACATACACACACATAAAGGGACATAGACATTTCTTTCTTTGTTGCCTCAGAAAGAGGGTCTTTGATAACATGTTGCAGTGTGTTTTCTTTTTTTTTCAAATAAAAGTTTCAGAGCAGTGGTGGAGCTACCGCGGGTTCAAAGCGCCAGGGCCCTGAAACTGGAAGGGACCCCCAGAGCCCCCTCCTGATCCCCCCTCGGCACCTCCTGATCCTCTCTCTGCCCCTCTTGACTCCCCCTTCAGCCCCTCTGATCCTCTCCTTGGCCCTCTTGATCCCCCCACATCCTGATACCCTTGGCATCTCTTGATCTTCCCCCACTCCTGATCCCCCCCATTGGCGCTTCCTACCCCACCAGCAGCACTCCCTCACACTGCATCCTCACCTGCCGCGCATTTTATTGACATCACACACTAGAGCAGACGCGCTGCAAGGGAAGACTGTAGTGTGGGAGGAGTGCATGTAAGGTAGGGAGCACCAAGAGGGGGATCAGACTAGGGATGGGGGATCAAGAGGGCCAGAGGGGGGATCAGAAGGGGCAGATGGGGTATAAGGAGCTGCTGGAGGATCCCCTAATGTGTATATATATATATATATATATATATATATATATATATATATATATATATTTGGCACCAGAGGGGGCCCAACATATTTTTTGGGCACCTGGGCCCTCCATTCCTCCATTGACTAGCTCTCAGAGAAAAGATATTTAGAAGTTTAACTGCTTTTGGAGGCTTGCCATCTGTAAGCCAGGCCTATATCTTTCTGATGGGCTATGGTTTGATAGTATTATAATTAATTACTAAGGAATCTGTTAAATAGTTGCCTAGCATGCTTAAAAGACCACTGTAGTTCTAGAAAAACAGCACACGTTTGTGAAGTATGTAAAAAAAAAGAACATTAGCAGCTGTGTAAGCCAGGAGCAAACAACTATTTTTTTAGAAAACATCACAACCTTTGAAGGGTCTTTAGAAAAATGGGAACACATATTGTCTTTGTGTCATCACTTCCTGAGTGTTGTGCCATAACAAGTGTTTTTTACCTGTGGGGGAAAAGGGCAGAGGGAGAGATTTGGTGGATCTGTTAGATAATTGGATTTGACTGAAGATGACACCACACCCCTTCTCCCTCAAAAAAACAAGAAGCTGGTGACTTGACTCAAACTCTGCTTTTTTCAGAAATGTAAATGCCCCTTTCACACACTATATTTTTGGATGCTCCCAGGGTCCAGTAGAGGCATCAAAATTTCTCTTTTTATTATTAAAAGCTAGCTTTATGACATTTTCCCTGTTTAATTTAGAATATTTTTTCATTGTACAGTGGGCATGTATGTACATGTCAAGAATGATTTAGCTTATTGTAATGGTTAGCACAAAAGCCAGTTTTAGTGTTTAACAAGTTTTACCATAAGTTGTTTTTTTGTAAGAAGATAAATGTAAATACTTATTTAGAAAATCATGGAAATTATTCTGATTGCCCATTGAATAAGGGGACAGGAAGCTACCATTTAATATTGTATCTTTGTTGGTGCTGCTGTATATACAGTACATGTGTATCATTATCAGTGTGTTATACTGTGTCTTAAAGAGAGACCGGAAGTTGTTCTAATTTTAAAGAGCATTAAAAGCAGTCTATACATTGTACTAGGAGTTTTTCAGTACAATAAACCATTGTTGAAATATTTACATTTGATTTTGATGCTCTTTTATGCCAATGTGCGGCTCAGAGTCATTGGTGAGGGTGAGAGGGATCTAACTGCCAGATAACATTGCAGGTTTATTTTAGTTACTACAGAGACTGACAAGCAGACTGCAATTCTAATTAGCAAAACAATGCAGATAATTCATATTTATTAATTTTCATGAGCTACTCATTTCCTTATAAATATAGCAACAACAACATGGACTTACTCAGGGTTGATTCACTTTAGTAAAAAATAGAGCATACAGCCAGTTATTATTATTGTTTATTTGTAACATGCCAACATATTCCATAGCGCTATACATTGGAAAGTCCAAGTCAAAAACAATAGCAATATTAACCCCCCCCCCCACACACACACACACAAAAAAGTAATTTGGGGGTGACAGAGTCCCCTTTAAGTGTATTAGTGTTTGTACATTGTCATTGCTTGTATCTAACACTTCCACTCATAAATAAGTAATTTTATTTTTTTAAATATATGTATTTTTCATTTCTGTCACAACTGGGACCTTTGCCGTGTCACTTTAACTCATTCACTGCCCCCTCACAGGACACACAAGCAGTGCTCACTACATACTTCTGTCTGTGTTATAATGATGAGAATTGTAATATTATTTCCCAGAATGATTCACAGAGCCACAGAACTGGACAATCTTGTTTTGTCTTCTCATGATTTGCCCCTGGGCTATACCTCCAGAGAGAACCACCCCGTGTCTCAGACATGTCTGTCACATCCCTCAGACCTAACTCCTCAGCACAGCTCAGCATTGAGACACGCCTTGTACAACTCTCAGATAGGTCCTCCACCACAAGGTTCAGACAGGACTTGCCCAACTCACCAACTGTCAGGTATCTGGCGCAAAATACTTCATACTGTTATATAATATGGCTGGACCTAGCCTTCAAAAGTGTTTTATATGGATGTAAATGGTGTCGCTCAGTCGTGTTCAACTCTCCGTGACCTCATGGACAACAAACCATGCTGATCCACTTGGTTTTCATGGCAGATACTGGAGTGGGTTGCCAGTTCCTTCTCCAATGGACCACAGCAAACAGCTCCTGGTATTCCCAGGTGGGTTCCCATCCAAGTACTGACCAGTATGACCTCTTGGTTCCCTGGCTGGATTTGAACCCAGGATGCTGTGGTGAAAGCACCTGAATCCTAACCACTGGGCCACCAGGGGTACCCTTTAGATGGATACAAGTGCACAAACATTGATATATGACTATTTAGCCCTACACTTATCCCAATACCTGCACTGCCCACTCCTCAGATTTGCTCTATTTGACAGTCAGATATGCTGTCTCCAACACTCCGATCTGAATATATTTACTCCTTTATTCATTCAGACCTGCAATCCCAAGTCTTATGTATCTCTTTCGTTATATATACCATTACCTGGTTTCATACCTTGCTCCCTCGCCCTCCAACATGCGCTGCCTAATGCTTATACATCACATCTTCAACATTGACAGTTCTGAGAGTTGGATAAATGCCTCAGAACAGGGTGTGTCTCGTGGTTGGAGAGGACATATCTTACAGTTGGAGAAGATATGTCTGAAAGTTGGGGATGACATGTCTTAGAGATGAACAGAGCATGTATAACATGTCTAGGTTAGATAGGATATGTCTGAGGGTTGGAAAAGTTATTCTTCAGAGTTAGAGAGAACATGCCTGAGGATGATAGAGGATATATATATATGAGGGTTGGAAACAACATGTTGTAGAGTTGGAGAGGACATGCCTGAAAGTGATAGAGGATATATCTGAGGGATGGAGAGGACATGTCTGAGGGTTGGAGAGGGCATGTTTGAGGGTGGTAGAGGATATATCTAAAGGGTTTGAGAGGACATGTCCGAGGGTTGGAGAGGGCATGTTTAAGGGTGGTTGAGGATATATCTAAAGGGTTTGAGAGGACATGTCCGAGGGTTGGAGAGGGCATGTTTGAGGGTGGTAGAGGATATATCTAAAGGGTTTGAGAGGACATGTTCGAGGCATGGAGAGGACATGTTCGAGGGATGGAGAGAGCATGTCCGATGGTTGGAGAGGACATGTCCGAGGGTTGGAGAGGGCATGTTTGAGGGTGGTAGAGGATATATCTAAAGGGTTGGAGAGGACATGTCCGAGGGTTGGAGAGAGCATGTCCGATGGTTGGAGAGGACATATTTAAGGGCGGTAGAAGATATATCTGAGGGTTGGAGAGGACATGTCTGAGGGTTGGAGAGGACATGTCTGTGGTAAGTATAGGCTGTAACTGAGGGTTGGAGAGGACATGTTTGAGGGTGGTAGAGGATATATCTAAAGGGTTGGAGAGGACATGTGCGAGGATTGGAGAGGACATGTGCTAGGGTTGGAGAGGACATGTTTAAGGGTGGTATAGGATATAACTGTGGGTTGGAGAGGACATGTGCGAGGGTTGGAGAGGACATGTCCGAGGGTGGGAGAGGACATGTTTGAGGGTGGTAGAGGATATATCTAAAGGGTTGGAAAGGACATGTGCGAGGGTTGGAGAGGACATGTTTAAGGGTGGTATAGGATATAACTGAGGGTTGGAGAGGACATGTGCGAGGGTTGGAGAGGACATGTGCAAGGGTTGGAGAGGACATGTCTGAGGGTTGGAGAGGACATGCTTGAGGGTGGTAGAGGATATATCTAAGGGTTGGAGAGATATATGTAAGTGTTGGATATGTCAAGTCTGAGGGTGGTCGAGGACATGTCCAAAGGTTGGAAAGAGCATGTCTGTGGGTGGCAGAGGGCATGTCTGAAGGCTTGAATGTCCCATTGGGCAGGCTTTCTCTATATTCACAATGTCCTCCCACCTTACTACGTAATTGCTTATAAAAGGTGATACATTAGAGGCTGTGTTTTTTAACATCTAAAAATATTTTTTCAAGTGTATTTCTTAAAAAAGAAAGTTGATTTTAGATATATAAACACAGTGGTGCTTTATCACCTAAAAAAGCTGACATGATCAATCTTGAAAGTGGCAGATTTGTATTTGTTACTAAATTAAAGATTAAACTTTCTAAAAAGGTTTTGTCCTGTACCAACTCTAGTTCTTCAAACAACAAGAGTATATTATAATTATGATACTCAGTGGTCTGTGTATTCTCTTTGCACATAGCCTATATGATTCTCTCTCTCCCGGCACACGCAGCCCCTCTGGTCCTCACATTACTAGGACTCTCGCAGTTCCAGTGTAATATTTTCTGACAGTGTCAGCTCCATCTCTAGTCATCCATTTGCTGCTCTCCTCTCCCCCCAAGTCATAAGATTCACCCTAAAATATTTTCTCGGCCGGGATCCCTCCACAGGCACTGACTAGATTAACTAACACAAGAATGTTACTAAAATATAGCCAAGCAATGGGCTATAAGAAACCAGGAATGTGGCTATGACAAAGCAGGAATGTGGCTAGGACAATGCAGGAATGTGGCTAGGATATATCAAGTGTGAATTTAGGAGAAACCAGGCCTGTGGCTCGTTATATGCCGACCAGACAGCCCAGTCCCCTGATTAAGACATTTGTCCCCTGTAAAATGTATCCGCAGAAATTAATTAAGCCAAGCATTTAGGTAAATAGAATAGACACATTAGATGGCCTTTTGGTTCTTCTCTGTAATTGTTAAAAAAAGCACGTATTAAATATGAATGGAGCGATGGTAATGGTGCTTAGATTATCCTACTTTTCTGTAAATCTAGTTGCCAGATAATTGGCTAAAGTTTATAATATGGCATATGTAAGTGAGCTGTGTTTGCGTCATTCAGTCATGTCTGACTTTCCATGACCTCATGGACAGCAACACACCATGCTAATCCACTTGGTATTCATGGTAGAGATACTGGAGTGAGTTGCCAGTTCCTTCTAAGGTGTGCCACAGCATACAGCTCTAGATATTCCTAGGTGGTCTCCCATCCAAGTACTGACCAGGTGCAACCCTGCATGTCTTCAGGGTGGTCCCTGACTGGAAAAGAACCCAGGTCACAGTGTTGAAAGCACCTGCCTGTCGTTCCATCTTTCTGATCACACACTAAGCACACTCTGTATTTCTTGCTAATAGATCATTGGCAATAATTGCTGAATAACAAACAAAAAGAGGAAAGAACACCTTTTTGTTTGTTAATAGTGTTTTTACACTTACTAGTTGGAGTTTACTAAGGGGTTACTAATACTATTGCTCATAGTATCTTTTTTTAAAGATTATATATATTACCGATAGCCCCAGGAAATACACTTTAGATAATTCTTCTTCGTTCTTATTTAAATAATTGCTGATTGCCACTGAACTCGAAACCTTGTTTTCAGTGTAAGTCATATGCAAAACAAAAAACTAGGCATGCTCAGATCCCAGGTAGTAACTATGCTGAGTAAATCAATATTTCCCTGGAGTCTGAGCATGCCCAGTCTTTATTCATATGACTTACTATGAAGACAATAGAAGCAGAACAATATTGGCAATGATCTGCCATTAGCAATAGATACATACAGTCTTATTAAATTCCCTCAACGTGTAAAACCGTAGCCTGCAAGACTTACGGCTATTAAATTGGCCCCGTAAAGCATCCCACTAATGTCTTGCAGGTTAATTGCAAAAATAAACTACGGGATGTAGAAATCTGAACTCCGTGGCCGCAAATCCTATGATCTGTCAAGCCCGTAATTGTTAAGTTCGAAAATCGCTATTAAATTGCTACAAATCCACTGGCGTTCAAACCCGTAACCCGCAAATAGAGCCAAAAAGCCAACTGGTACTAGAGGGGACCTGCAAAGGGTGTTAATGTCCTATCTGTACCACTGTAAATGCAAATATACACACACTACTGTACTTTTAATGGGAAAGTGATGTTAGCTATTAATATTAATAGCACAACATTCTCAAGCTCGCAAATCTGCAATAAAAAATATATTATTTTATGTTTAATTTCTGTGTTATATCGATCCCGGCAATCAATGTGTTAATACATATAATGGAACACGCATGGACTAGAATATCATATTTACTGATTTATTAATATTGCATTATTTCTGGAATGCGGGTCCGATCGTAATTCAAACCCGTAAAGGAATTAAAACCTAACCTCTATTTTTCAGTGACGTAATGATGCCAATCTCTTTTGCCATTGGCTCCGTCTAAACCCATAACTACGGGCTTGACTAATTGATCATGTTCACAGCCCCTACATCCAACATGTGTAAGAATGGTTTACGGGTTTGCGTCTCCGGCCCGTGACTCGCGGCATGGTTTGTAACGCAGCCGAATTTCAAGCCTGCAGCCTTTGCGGGTGTGCCAATGCCGATACGGGCTTCAAATTTAATTGGGCTGATAGTGTCCTTAATAACTCTGTCAGAACGGCTGCAAGATTCATTTTTTTGGGAGCATTGAACTTATAATGTACTTGCCATCAAGAATATTTGTACCATATTTGGGAGCTTCAGGTGTCATACAGGAATATTGCTAAAATATATTGAGGCATTAAGCTAGGATATACCAGGTCTGTGGCTACTATAGACCAAGCGTAAAATTAGGACAGATAATGCAAAGACCTCCCATGATCCTCTACTGTACAATATACAGGGTGGTGCTCCCTGACCACTAAGCTGCTAAATCCTCAGTATGGGGCGATATTTTGGGCCGCTCACTATTCTTACATCCTGAGCCCTCCAGGAATGTGCCAGGACACAAATATTTGCAGACAGGGTGTCCTACTCACCCTCCAGGGACCAGTTGGGAGAACAGGTGACTTAGATTCCTTACTAGAGTTATCATCGGTCAGTCTCTTTGGTGCTGGTCAGTGGGTCTTAATCTCACATAATGTCATCTCAGAATGTGTGGTCTAAGGCGGGCACCTGCGTGTGTGCCACCCTATCCTTAGATATAAATAAATTTAAAAAAGCACTGCAGTTCTATTTTTAACATATAGGATTTTTTTTAAAAGATACATTCGTAAGTAGTCAAAATGTATTAAGAATATTTTAAAAGATTCATATCTTTGGTTAATGACAGATCATTGATAGTAATTATTTATTAACTCAGTTTGTTGGGTTGATTGTCATAAGTTGGTCTGAGCATGCCTAGTCTTTTGTTCTGCAGTAAAGTGCAGTCAAGACATTGGTTCCAAAGCTTCATGGACTAATCAATAATTTATAGCAATAATCTCTAATTAAAAGAAAGCATTTAAATACCCATTTATGGGTGGATCAGAAATGATGGCTGACGACTCAGAATGGCAAACTTGATGTAGATTTACTGTAGGAAAAATATTTGAAAAAGTTGGGAGGAAGCCTTTACAGGTGATTATTAATGATAATCAATCTAAGCACTTAAAAATTACTACCAGTCTTGATCCAGTCTTGACCTATATATAGACCCCTGCCTGGGAAATGGTGACAGCAACTGGAACATTCCTGTGTCCTCCATTTTATTATAAAATGTAGGAGTCAAAAAATAACCATCAGAAATATTTAGAAGTCACAGTTGCTGCTAGAGCCAAAAATGAGGAGTTTTAATTAGAAGAGCTGTGTGTTAGCGTGTCACTGGAATGTGATAGAGAATGTGTGTGTGTATATATATATATATATATATATATATATATATATATAAGGTAGCATGACTTTCGGGCGCACAAAATGCGCGCAACGTCTCATGCGCGCCCAGAAAGGCTGAGAAATGTGCGCACCCACACGGCTCGCCTCTCTGCACTCACCCTCTCCTCTTCCTCCTTCTCCAGCTCAACCTCTGTTCCTCTGGTACCCTCTCTCCCCTGCTCTCCCTCCTTCCCAAAGTACTCTCCCTCTCTCCCCAGCTCTCTCTATCCCCCTAGTACCCACCCTCTAACCCCAGGTCTCTCTCCCCCAGTACTCACCCTCTCTCCGCTCTGGTATGGGAGCATTCCTTTGTTGGAGCGCACATGACGTTGCGCACGTCGCCTGCTCCCAAAAGGCGGCGTGCCAATATATACATATATATATTGTGTCAAGGTACCAGCCTACCTGTCACTTATTGATCTGTGCCTGTGTTTTCTGCATTTTTAAACTTCGATAATACCACACAATACCTCACTTGGAATTTCCTCAGAGGCTGCGACCAGTTCTGGACTGCCTCCACTTTGTTAAAGGCATATATAAGTTTGCTGGCTTACGAATGCATCTGATAGAGGAGATCTAGTAGTGTATGCAAAAAAAATTTGCATGAAAAATCACCAAAAAACATTTAAACACACATTTAAGTCAGCAAAATGTCTTGTAATTTCTGACCGTTGCCAATTAGGGTTAACACCCTTCGAACACAGGCTAAATTAGCATCACATTTAAAATGATTTGCTTTGGCAAATCAGGTTAGCTGAAAATTTTGATTTAAACTTGGAGGGTTCCTGTTTATGCTGTAAAGCAGCCTGGGATATGTAGTGTATCACTGATATGTGCTATGCATTGCTGCTGACATATAGACAGGGAGCTGCAAGGAGGTTGGCCGAGCAATCAACAGCAGGTAAATAGTGGATTAATATTGCTCCCCTGATGCTGCATGCTGATTGGGTGGGGGTCAGGGGCCTGAGTAGACACCCACTGCTGCACACTAACATTGCGAATGTAATAGTATGTCCATTGGTCTCTGGAAAGTTGCCAGTAAAAATGTTTTCTGTCATATTTCAAACATACTCAACAATATTTTCACCTGGCGCTGCTTGCTTTTCCCCCTCTTCTCATAGTATGTCCAGAATCCCTCTTGGATGGCGGTCATAAAGAACTTGAAAATGTAAAAATCAAGTACACGTTTGAGATACTACCCTGATCGCAAAAAGCAAGTAGGGTAAACATAGGTCCAAATTGCTCATGTCTCGTGCTACAAGTTTGTAACCATGCTGTCTGTGGTCCTATGAAATTGTTCCACCAGTTGATCCATCTGTGTGTGGTAGACAGAGATTCTCAACGAATTACGCTGTAGGAGCTTGCACATACTGTGTCTTTCATTATCTTTGATACAAAGGGTCTATGAAATCCAGAGGGTGGCCCAAACCTTTGGGTGACTGTTGGACTATGGGGGTCCTGGATTAACATGGATTATTGATATTCTTTTCCTCCTCCTTCCCCGGACATTGTACTCTCAGCCTCAATACTTTAACTGTGACAGCTACATTCCTATTGTGTGCCCTGTGTGATGGGGGAGCCATGTTGTTTGTGGAGATAGCCACAATTAATTTATTGATGTAACGGTGAAAACCAGTGATGTTTGGTATTGAAATATTGCATTTTCCCTAGGGAGTTTAATAAAGTGTATTTCAAGGGTCCCTGGGGCAGAGGGGTCACCAGTTATAAGGTGCTTGGTTTTAGGGGATCCAGTACAGTAGGGGAAGAGCTGGCCATCACCAGGGGGCAGTGGACACTTAGGTGTGATTGGGGAATCAAGCTGGGGCATATGGAGGATCACGTACATCAGAGACTTAGTGTCTCCACTCCTGTAAAGCCAGGATCAAAGGGCCAATTAGCCTGAGTAGTAAGTTAGGCTTCAGGTCCAAGGGGGTAAGTAGTTGGTGTGACATCATGATGGACAAGCCTCAGCATGTGGTCAGGGTTGGGGCTGGTGGAGATGGATTGGACTGTGTTGAGTATAAACGTGCTGTGTTTATCATTAAAGGTATTGTCAGACTGGACTACATAATTGATGTGTAGGTTTCATTCTGAGGGAATAATAATCCTTATTACTGGGATTATTGCTCCTGAACCTATTGGACTCTGTTACAGTTGGTAACATTCACTGGGTGGCTCTACTGATTCCTGTGGTTTGCTGGGCGCTTTGGTGGATGTAAATGGGTCAGCTCTGTTTCTGCTATCAGGGATATACAACAAACCGAAATGTCCTACTAGGTAGATTTGAACTAGGTTTTTATCAAGCCCAAAATAAGCAGTAGGGCATCACAGGGTCTTTCTGGATTTCTTTTGTTATTCCCACCCTTGAATAAAGTTGTATGAGTTTTTAGTTCTTTGAAGCTGCTGTGCTTATTGATAAAGCCTCTGTATATCTTGTGATGTAATCCAGTATCATTATGCGCATGCACGGTGTGGGGGCGCAAATACGCATGCATTACACAGCACTGCTAATGCGCATGAGCGGAGCTGGGGGGAGAGAGGGAGACAGAGGGAAGGAGGGAGAGATAGAGGGAGAGAAAGGGAGGAAGGGGGACAGTGGCATGGGGGCAGAGAGGGAGAAGGCAGAGAGGGAGGGGTATAAAGGGAGAGAGAAGACAGGGAGGGACAAAAAGAAAGGGGAGGGAGAGAGAGAAGGGAGAGGTATGGATAGATAGGGGAGAAAGAGAGGGGAGGGATAGAGGGGGGGGGGGGTATAGAGAGAGAGTAAGGTGGGGCCGGGAGAGGGATGGAGAGAAAGTGGATAAAGAGGGGGAAGGGGTCAGGATAGAGAGGGAAGGGGGAGAGGGATGGAGAGAAAGGGGATAAAGAGGGGGAAGGGGTCAGGATAGAGAGGAATGGGGAGAGAGATGGGGGAGAGGGAGGGAGAGAGAGAGGGGAGGGAGCTTGGGAAGAGAGAGAACAGAGAAAGAGAAATGGCGCACAGAGAGGGTTAGGGCGCACACAGAGAGACAGCACTGTTAGAGACAAAACAGACAATTGAAGAAACCACATGATACCGTCATTTATGACAGGCAAGTTACTAGTTGCTAATATAAACTTGTAGGTTGAGGTGAGGTCATCTGGCATTCTGGACCAATATTGACCAATTTCTGCAAATATACCTGGCCAATAAAAGCATTTTAAAATTCATGCCAATGTTTTAGCATTTTCTAGTTGTTCTCCAAGCAGGTTTCGATAAGCCAGGTTTAGAACTTTCCTTTCCAGAAGTTGCCCCAAAGCCTCATCACCTAAATGGACAATTCTGTACAACGGATCATTCTGTAGAATGAAATATGGGTCTTGGTTCATTTCTCTGAAGGTAACAATAACCCATTAATGCTTTGCCACATTACTAAGGGGAAGTGTTCCTGGCCATGTGGCTTTGTAAGGTCTTCACTTGTCATCTTCTGTTGGAAGAGATAAGTTTTAATCATTCCACTGGTCTCTGAAGTCAAATTAGTTTTTTCAGGGATCATATACTGCAGTTGGGCCAAAAGTTATTGAAGTGTTTCCTGTGGTGCTGTCAAAGCTTTTGTCATCTGGCATCTGCCGTTGCTGCTTTCCTCAATAATTGTTGTATATTTATCTTGCTGGCATGCAGTATTTTGGGCCTATTGTGCTGTAAATGCTTGTGTCATATGAACTCTGTACTCTGCTGCTTGTCTCAACAATTGTGTATTCTCTTGTTGGTATGTACTGCTTGTATCAGGGCTTTCACAATTTTCTTCATCTTAAACCCAAGTCTAATACCACATATAACAAGGTACCAGTCTCTTATGGATTTGTGCTTATGTTTCCTACATTTTAATGGAGCAATGCAATATAGGGGGCTCTAATACTTTTCCAAATTTTACTAAAACTTTAGCCGGTGGTACAAAAATATTAAATAAAAACATAATAAAAGAAAATAACAGACCTAGCTTCCACCGTAGTGCTACCTTTACTGACAATCCCCTCACTATCCAACTCCCATTCAGCTAAACTTGGATGGAGCAAAAACCAAACAATAGTCCAATAGTTAGTTCACAATCACTGGTCTGTATTATTCAGAACTCCAGGTCTCCTCTTTTTCCTGCTTCAGACAAATCACTTCTCTCTGTGTTTCTCTCTTGAGTCCAGAGTGACTGGACTCTTTCATTTCTCCTAGAGAAACAGCCTGTGGCTCACATATCCCCTTTGTATAACTATATATATATATATATATATATATATATATATATATATATATATATATATATATAGAGAGAGAGAGAGAGATAGTAAATAAGTACTTTTGTGTTTACGTTTGAGATCTAAAACTAAGTTAAACATGTGCTCTAGTGAAATTAGTTTGTTCTCTGATTGAGCACTTGTTGAGTATGCAATTGACCCTTAGGGATTAGTCTCCCTAAGGGTAATGGGGGACTTCAGACATGAACTCCTGTGCCTTAGGGAGATCAGCTACACACTAATGAGGCCCAAGACAGGCCAAAATGTAGATCTGGGGTTTGTTTCTCAGCCTATTTACCTTAGTAGTACCTGCCTGGTGGGTTCTTGAAGGAGGGCTCCACCAGGATGTGGGAACAGGGAAACACTTTCTGATGATGACAGACAATGAGTATGGTTTTAATTTGGCATAGCACGTTTTCTCCACACCAGTGAAGGCCAAGGGGTTCGTGATTTCCTTGAGGGATGGCCTTTGGCCAAGGACCCCTTTGCAGGACCTGGGCAGAGTTAGTGGCAGCTGATCCCACAGGAGTCTGAGCTAGGGTGGGCTGGTGGCAGCTGGCTCCCAAGTTAAGACCCTATCCTGATTGGAGGGCTCCTGTCTAAAGATGGAGGAAAGACCCCCCCCCCCCCATTCCTAGGGTGGGGGTGAGAAAGAAAATCTTTTAGACTCCTTGGCCGGTGCCCAGAAGATTAACGGATCCTCAAGGTGGGGGGACCGAAGGCTTTACTGTAGCACATGCACCTATGGAGCACAAGGATGATTGAGGCGCTCATCACAGAGCATACCCTGGGCATTTTTCAACAACAAATAACATTTACATCTGGGGTTTGTTGTTTCTCCTGTTCAGGGTAGAATTGCCTGGTATTTCGGGGCTGGATCACTCTTATTGGGTGAGACCAGACTGATATATTACAGGATATTTCTCCCTGTGAAGGGCACAAGTGGCTAAAAGAGGTTGGTCTCTGAGTGGGTTATCATGTCCATAGAACTAACCTATTAAGGTAAGTTTGTTCTCTGATTGAGCACCACTCATTTTTGTTGTGCTGTGTTTTCTATTAAAATGTAGCATACCTTTGTGCCAGTGCGTTCAAATTGAGTAACCAAAAACTGGGCCGTCTATAAATTCCCTCACTCATAAAAAAGCAGCTTAAACAAGGCAAATCACATAATTTCTTATAGTAATTAATTAAATTACATTTTTATTTTTAATTTCTTACATAATTTTGCTAGCCATTACGTTTTTAGTTATTCAAATGAGCATACTATACATGTGGGACTACTGTGTACGCAGGTAGCCAGGATCGGTGCAAATCCGTGCCATAGTGGCATATAATCCCTGGTGCAAGATGCAATGTAACCTTTATAACTTAGTACTAACAACAAGATTTTAGAAAGAGTCTTAAATGGGAAACTGGACAATCACAAAACTGTTGATAATATGTCCATTCAACTTAGCTTGTGAATTATCCATCTACTACACTCCTTCTGTATGTCTTGCCCTAACACCTCTGTTAGATTGTAAGCTCTTAGCAGCAGGGAAATCTCCTTCTCTAGCAACATGATTTATACTTCATAAATAAAGGTCAATAATAAGGTTGAAGAGTTCTCTAATTTGTCTCGGTTTCATTCACAAGGCTCAAAGTATCTTAATCCTGAAAGATTATGCACAACAGTCCAATAATAGATACACACACATATATATTTATATTCATTTTTAATTGATTATTACAGTCTACATCTGTAAGTTTCATCCAGGGACCCCAGAGGGCTGATCACAACTTTTAAGCCATTTAAAAAAAAAATGCACTTAATATGGATTTAAAACAAATAAATAATTGTAAACAATCATAAAGAGTTACAGATACAGATACAATTACATTTTTTTTTTTTAAACAGTGTAAAATCTGTAATTCTGCACATTGGGTGAATTGTCCATATCACAATATAACAATATGTCTCCCTCTTGTGGATGTGCATCATAACTGCATCATGTGGGCGTGTCTTGTACTGCTCTGTCAATCTCCATGCAGGGGCGGTTTAGATCTAGTGTGCGCATGCGCTTTGAGACACAGCATCTGTGGAACGCGTGTGGAACGCATAGCGCCGTTAGTGTGACACCGCGCATGCGCAAAGCACTGACAGCACTATGGAAGCCTTGCTGAAGAAGGAGTTGAGCTGCTCCCGGGTGCAGGAGGCTGGACACTCAGGAGGAGGCTGCATCAGTCAAGGGCAGAGCTATGACACTGACAGGGGGAGGCTTTTTGTCAAGATCAACCATAAGTCTGAGGTGCTGGAGACACCTATAGATACATAGATACATTGTAGTGTATAATATATACATTGTATCACATATTATATACATTACAGTATTACATACATTGATATAATACAGTTCATCACAAGCCTGGGGTACTGGAGACACACAGAGATACTTTGTAGTGTATAATATATACATTGTATCACATATTATATACATTACAGTAATATATACAGTGAAATAATACCGTTCATCACAAGCCTGGGGTACTGGAGACACCCAGAGATACATTGTATCACATTGTAGTTCATAATATATACATTGTATCACATAATATTATATACATTATTATATACAGTGATATAATACAGTTCATCACAAGCCTAAAGACACTCAGAGATACATTGTAACACACTGCAGCATATAATGTACACATTGTATCACATATTATACACATTGTATCATATTATATACTTATATTGTATACATTGTATTGTAATATATTATTGTTATACACATCAATATATTATACACACAATGATATTATGCTGGTATTAAACCCAAGCCTGAGGTGCTGGATACAGCTATGTTGTCTCTGGTTGTACTAATCCATAAGGTTTTCATGGCAAATATATGCCAGTTCCTTCTCCAGTGGACTGAGCTTTGTCTGACTTCTCTGCCATGACCTGCCCATCTTGGATGACCCTACATGATATTGCTCACAGTTTCATTGAATCTTAAAAGCCATTCACCACAACAAGGTAGTTATCCAGAAGGGACTTCTTCCGCCTTCTGGGTCACTACCGTTTCATGGTGAAGGGCTTGGGAAGGAGCTGGCAACCCATTCTAGTATCTTTGCCAAGATAACCTTATGGATAAGCACAACCAGAGATATGACATAATAGATGTGCCTGGCATGCTGCGGGCCATAGGGTCACAAAGAGTCTGGCATATTCTGTGCCTACTAACCACACCTGGAAACACAGGAATAAATAATATGTTGCATGTCTGCTGGAGACACCTATAGTCAGGCACATAGCATTATATTTATTATATTGTTATATATACTGTTATACATTACAGTATATTAATCATATTATACAGTACAATATGTGTGTGCCAATAATTAATACATTCATATAGATCATTTATATATTGTAACACACAAATATGCCAGTATATTATATATGAGCTTTAGATTGTAAGTCTGCAAGTTTTCAATCTTTCAAGGTGCTTCGGGGAAAGCTCTTTGGACACCGGATTCTAAGCTCAAAGACAGGGACCTCCATTCATTGCAATATGTTAATATTGTAATGGTCTTTGCCTGGAACTTAACTTATTTATAGCGGTACGGAATCTATTGGCCCGTTACAAATAAACGATAATAATAATTAGCTCATATTATCAATACATATACTAAATGTTTATACCTTATTAATTGAATATAACTTGACAGCAGATCAATTTATTAGGAATAATGCATATTTAGCCCTTTAACTGGCAGAGAGGCCAGTAATAATGTGTTGTGAAAGGGTTTTGCAGATTTTATATATATATATATATATATATATATATATATATATATATATATATATATATATATATATGTGTGTATTTATGTAGATCTTGCGACTGTTCAGACTCAGCAACGCCAGGTGCGCAAAACTTACAAAATACACAAGGTTTAAGACTAATGCTTACATGAACAATGCCAGCCACGCAGGACTTGGAAAATACACCACACCAAACGCACTAACACTTACACCAACCACGCCACTCATGCGGGACGTTGAAAAGAAAACCAATGCCAGTCACCGCGTTCCACGCAAACAATCGCCACACACACAGAGGAGAAAGACACAGGGAAGGGACGGGGGGGGAGATGGTGGAAAGAGACACATGGCATTCCCAAGCACAAAACTTGCAAGTTAATGAACCCTGCAATGAGCGGCCCGGACTGTAGGCGGGAGGAAAGGGTCGCAATGAGTGCCAAAGGTGCTCATTGTGAGCCCCGCAATGAGTGCCAAAGGCACTAAGAGTGGGGCTCGCAATGAGCGCCAACGTTGATCAGTGCAAAGCAGGAAACTTGAAGTACACGGGGGGGAGAGGCCCGCAATGAGCGCTGAAGGTGCTCAGAGGACCAAAAGCCTCACATTGTGTGGCAAACAGCAATGCCAGCCTTACAATTTTAATCCTGTCATTTTTCTAGTTTATATATAATCTATCAGTTCTCTATCACATGTTTGGATAGCTTGCTGGTCCCAGGATCTGTTTCCTGGCTATATTATTACTTCCCCCCCATCAGCCTCTGGTGTTGCTGAACATGTCCCTGGCCCAGTCTGGATATTTGCAGCTTTTGCTGACTGCAGGTTCATGCTCTGTTGGAAACAGAACATTGAAGAAAGATTTGTATAGATAATTCATGCTTAAACAATCTAACATTGAGGGGAATAAGTGTGGGGCAAATGGGGTGAGGAGCTAGTGCAGACTGAGTATAAGGGGAATGAGTGTGGGGCAAATGGGGTGAGGGGCAAGTGCAGACTGAGTATGAGGGGGGAATAAGTGTGGGGCTAGTGCAGACTGAGTATAAGGAGAATAAGTGTGGGGCAAATGGGGTGAGGGGCAAGTGCAGACAGCATTAGGGGAATAAGTGCAGGGTATGGGAACAGAACAAAAAATGTCTCATGATCAATGTAAACCATTTGCACATGTTGTTTGATTCAATATTGTATTCCATTTATTTTCTACCGTCATTTATGAAGGGCAAGTTACCAGTATATATATATGTATGTGCGTGTGTGTGTGTGTGTATATATATATATATATATATATATATATATATATATATATATATATATATATATATATATATATATAATTTATACATAATAGCGACTTGCCACCAAATGCGAGCATATGGCCCCTCTGAGCACCTCCAGCACTCATTGCGAGCCCTGCGCTGAGCGCCTTTGTCGCTCTTTGTGAGCCTCATCCCCCGTCTTCCCTTTGCCGCTCATTGACGTTTTTTTCAAACTACACCTTTCCTGCTTTGCAATGATCCCCTTTCGACGCTCATAGCGACCCCCACGATGATCGCCTTCGGCGCTCATCGCGTGGCTTGCAATGAGCGCCTTCAGCACTCATTGCGAGCCACTCCCCCTGTGTACTTTTCAGGCCTGTGTCGTTTAGTGGCCTACTGCCTTGGCTTCAGTGTTACTGGCTTGAGTTAAATGTTACTGCCTTGTATGACGTGTTACTGGTTTGCATTAGGTCTTAGGACTTAGGTGTCGTTTTTACGTCTTTCTGCGTCATTTTACGTCCTTTGGCCTCATTTTTGAAATATGCCTCAAATCAACTTGCAACCTCACACACAGGCTGCCTGGCTCTCCCCCTGTGCTGTATGTGAGTCTGGAAGTTAATTTGAGGCATATTTGTGTGTTTTTTCAGGTCGGTGGTTCGGCCGTTAAAGTAATATTTTTGCAAGCCCCGTAGTCCGTCTACGTGCTTTGGGTCCTAAGTCATATGGGCCATTACTTGGCGTCTGTCGCAAAGTCCAGGGGCCTCACTGTTTGGCCTCATTGCAGCTAAGTCCCGCATGCCTCAACTGCTCGCCATGCTTCGCAAGGCTTGCAGTGCAATGAACGCCTTTGGCGCTCATTGCAGCCTAAGTCCTGCGTGCCTTAACGGCTCGCCTCGCTATGCGAGGCTTCCAAAGGGTGACGACAACTTGCAGTATGACAACTATATTTGTGATAAAATCCATAGCAAAACTTGGGGACCAGCTTAACACTAATGTGATATAATAAAACTGAAACTGTGACTTGGGTAGGGGGCCTATCCTTATGTAAAATTAATCCTAGGCTATTCATGAAAGATATGGTATAAGACATATACTAAACAGAGCCATGTATAAAGTGGTATTGGATTAAAACGTGAAAATTCATTTTGGGCTCATTTGCATGTCCTCATCCAGTTTCCTAGAGTGCAGTGCAATTACTGTAATTCTTGGAATTCTGAGCAAGAAATACATTTTCTAACTTATTTTTTAGATGTTGAAATGTAAACACAAATCTACTATATATATATATATATATATATATATATATATATATATATATATATATATATATAAAATTGTTTATTTGTAATGCGCCAACATATTACGTAGCTCTGTACATAAGACATATTCAATATTAACACATTGCAGAAGATGGAGGGCCCTATCTTTGAGCTTAGAATCTGGTGGCCATAGTGCTTTCCCCAAAGCACATTGCAGGACTGAAAATTTACAGACTTACAATCTAAAAGTGTATGTGCATACATACATACATATACACACACACAAATATACACCTGCTGTGCCTCTATGGATGTCATTATCTGTCCGTGACTTTGTATCCCGCTGTCCCTCCTGTTCTTAGGCTCGGAAGATGTTCCAGGGTGAGATGGCTAGCTTGGAGGCTATCAACCAGACAGACACAGTAAAGGTGCCTAAACCTGTCAAGGTGATAGACCAGCCAGGAGGGGGTGCCATGCTAGTTATGGAGCATCTGGACATGAGGAGTCTGAACAGGTACCGGAGAGTCACAGCAAGCAGTGGGGTCAGAGCAATGAGATACAAGGATAATACACACAGACTAAGCAATAACAATACTTATTCAAATACCATATAAAAACTGACCAAACTTGGTAATGGAAAATAAAAATGACATCCTTTTAAATGTTTCACTTTGGTGTCATGATTTCTACTGTAGGGTTCCATTTTCTTTTTCCAAGCTTCTTCTTTCAGGTTGTAAACTTATGAGTGTTCTAGCAGTCCTATTGAAAGCATTGGCAGATGTAGCTGAAATCTTCCCAATGTACAGACAAAAGCTTACTCTGCATTCAAAGTCTCTTCCTGTACTGAGTATTCTGGGCTTGATTGATGCATGGAGAGGGCAATATCCCAACAGAAGAGAGTATACATACTATTCCCATATCCATGGGTCTTACTCTCGTATTGACACCATCTTAATTAGCTCTGCCCTGTTTGGTAAATCTAGAAGGGCCAAAATTTGTGCTTGCTCATGGTCTGACCATGTGGCTGTAAAGGTAGACCTGGATTTGGGCTTAGTTTTTAAAACCCCATATGCATGGAGGCTGAACAAATTATTACTCACCAATCCCAGCGTTCTCGGATCAAATTGAAACCGACTAGCGCCTATTTTTTTAAACTAATGTTCCGGGAGATTTGGGCATTGGCTGCATATGGGCAGCCCATAAAGCCTTTATCCAGGGCACCTGTATAAAATTGGCAACAGCCTACAAAAAACAATGTAAATTGAAAGAATTAGAACTTTCTACTAAATTTCAGGAATTAGAACGTCAAAATCAACTTCACCCCACTTCTAGCACACACAGACTAATTGATAAATACAGAATTGAGTTAGACAATGTTCTGTCTAACAGGACAGAAAAGGCCCTTAGGCGCTGTGAACCACCTTTTCTATGCAAAGGCCAATAAACCAGACTCTCTCCTGGCCAAGAGACTTAACTCTAAGATCTCCCAGTCTAGAATTCTGAGGATTAAAACGGCGAAAGGAGAGGTTACAGTTAGCCAAAATGAAATTAAACAGACTTTTGCAGGCTATTACCAAAATATATATCTGTCCAAAACTCAATCTAACATAGATACGTGCAATCTCCCTAAAATTACGGAACAGAATTTGACTACTTTAAACTCTCTAATGTAACGATCGAGGTGATACACAAGGCTATTAAGAGTCTTAAGTCGGGTAAGGCCCCGGGACCAGATGGTTTTACCAACTCTTATTATAAAACGTTTGCAAATTTACTAGCGCCCCATCTTTGTAAACTCTTTAATTCTATCTTAAGTGCCCCCAGAATTCTAATCTTAAGATGCCCCCAGAACTTAATAGGGCAGATTTAATTGTTTTTCCCAAGGAGGGGAGGGACCCCCTGGAACCTAAATATTATTGACCAATATCACTCCTGAATAGTGATGTAAAATTACTGGCCAAAATCATGGCAGATAGAATCTCGAACTTCCTTCCAGACATAATCCATAAGGATCAAACTGGCTTTGTTCCTTATAGGCAAACGGCAGATAACGTCAGGAGGACTTTAAATATACTACATTTAGCAAAGCAAGACAAAGTTCTGTTATGTGTTCTGGCGTTGGATATGGAGAAGGCCTTTGATACACTCGAGTGGCCTTACCTATATGCAACGCTGGCTAAATTTGGTTTTACTGGGTGGTTCACCGATTTACTCAAATCCTTCTATGATCTTCCGCAGGCCAATTTAAAACTTCCTGGGTCAAACAATAGTAATATTGATATTCAAAGAGGAACCCGGCAGGGATGTCCTTTGTCCCTGCTGCTATTTGCTCTGGCCATTGAGCCGCTAGGGGTGGGCATATCGCAACTAGATCTAGAAGGATTTATGTGGCCTAAAAACTTTATTTTTTATCTGGTAGTTAAAATCACAGGGAGGTTACCAGATCTCTATAATGCCAATTTCCCCCTTTTATTCAAAAAGATTATGGAGGATATGCAGAATTGGTCTAGGCTCCACATCTCATAAACAGGACGTATAGCCACGGTAAAAATGAACACTTTGCCGAAATTATTATGCTTGTTGAGAACCCTACCTATCCCAATAGATTTTAAAGAACTTGACAGGTTACAAAATAAAATATTTAAATGTATCTGGTGTGATAGACCCCATCGGGTAGCGAGGAAGTCTATGTTTAAGCATAGGACCAAGGGGGGGGCTCTCCTGCCCGAATCTCCAGTTATACTCGCGAGCTGCTCAGCTAGCATTTATTCCGGTTGCTCACTCGATCAAGCACCAACCCCTCTGGATTTTTGTGGAAAATTGGCAATTAAAACCGCATATATGAGACACTTTGATATGGGATCCGCACTCTCCATGCATCAAGCAATGCTACACCAATCCTTTGATTAACTCCACTCGGGCTACTTGGGTCTGGGCTAAATCTGTAAAACACTTTGCCCCATCACTCTCTCCTTTGACATCTTTAAAGTATTTTCCTGCTTTTGATACCACTATGGGATCTGACTCTAAACAATGGTGGCTTACTAGCTTGCTGGGCAGGGTGGGTCACTGATTTTTCAATGATAAATTGCTTTCTCACGAGCAACTCCTAACCCGATATCATATCCCAGAAAATGAAATTTGGAACTATAGGAGACTTAACCATTGACTTGTATCACTAATTCAGGGCACTGGACCGCCAAAATATACTTGGTTAACGAGCATTTGTAAGAATTTGCCCTCTACCAATGGTTTCCTAGACTCCCTATACTAATTTTTTTATAATTCTCAAAATAACCAAAAAACAACCTTTAAGTCTAAATGGGAACGGGCTCTAGGCAGGGAACTAGATTCTGCAACCTGGAAGAAGATCTGCTCTAGTCTAACAAGGGGATCTTTTACATATAGTTTTTGGGAGATTTCGGTCAAGGTATTACACAGAACTTACTACACTCCTTCATTAATGAATAATTTGAATCCACATCTTAGTGAGAACTGTTTCAGGGGATGCCAGGATAGGGGGGACTTCCTTCATATTTGGTGGACGTGCCCACTGGTGCAAGGATTGTGGGAGGAACTGATTAGCTTATTTTCACAAATAATTAATATGCCTTTAGTACTTGCAATTGAAATGTGTCTTTTAGGGCTATGTGTAGACAACCTATCTGGAAACCAGAATAAACTTTGGCAATACTTTGCTATGGCAGTAAAGCATAATATTGCAAAAAATTGGAAATCCCCTACACTAATTGCCACTAAGGTCATCTTAAAAATAAATTATATTATGATCAAAGAAAAATTGACACACATTTTGTTGAACATGTATCCCCAGTTCCTTACAATATGGACGCCTTGGCTTGCTTCCGCTCACAGCATTTCAGTATAGCTACTGGCTACTGGAATGGATGATCCTATTGAGTTCGAGGGGATCCGGACAATTGCACGTTCTTATCACTTTTAGGCGGTTTCAATAGGAGAGTTTGCCAGATTGTTTTCCCCTTCCCCCCACTTTTCCTTCCCTTTCTTTATTTTTTATTTTTGTTATCTTCTGACTTTTGGATTTTAAGCTGCTAATGTTTGGCACAAAAAAAAAAAAAAGAAATTACAAGAATTGTTTTTATAGGTCGCAGATCTTTCTTTTTGTATGACTCCACATTGTTGGACAATTCATTACCTGTTGACCTGCTATCTCTTTCTGTATTGCTGTAATTTTGTCTTTGTCTTTAATATAAAGATTGAAACCAAAGTCTCTTCTTGTTTGAGGAAGTAGATTATTATAACTGGATAAGAAGGGAAATACATTAGGGGCTGAATTATTACTGTTTTAAAATTCTTATAACAATTTTCATATGTAGTTCAAAATGGTGTTAAATATAGGATTGCTTAGGCTCTAAATAGTAAATAGTAGTAAACTTGGGATTGTAATGAGAGAAATCAAAAAAAAAAACATACATAACAATTTGTCAGACTTATTTTGTCATTTGCACAACACACACTCTATCTATCTATCTATCTATCTATCTATCTATCTATCTATCGATCGATCTCCCCCGCAGTAACTGGTTTCTGTTCACCTCTTTCCAGACACTCAGCAAAGCTCGGTGAGCAGCTGGCAGATCTTCACCTCCATAACCAGAAACTGCAAGAGAAACTCGCCAAGGAGAGCGGGACTGTGGGTAAAGTCAGCTGACACTTCAGAATTTCTTAGCTTTGTGTTGAACCTGAGCTGCCTTGGGTTTTGGACCTGTTTCTTCCTTCTCCCAGAGAGCTCTAGTTTAGGTCAAATTCCCCCAGAACTGATCCAACCAGGAATATGCTCTAGAGCCAAGGTACTGTCTGTTTTCCTTCCAATTTTCGTGGAGGCTGGTGTTGAGATCCAGAACATTTTAATATTCTGATTCTACATATCACATACTACATTTAATTTAATTTTTGACTGATTTGAATAAAGTACATGTCAACTAGAGAAAAACGTTCATCAAGTATTTTCTATAACTCTGACTAATGGTGGAGTTATGATTGCACTTACCAGCTATTAAAGAAACATGGAAGCTGTCTGGATTTCACTAGGAATTTAATATACCTATGTATTGCTTTATTTTTGGGTACTTTGTTTTATTAAGAAATTATTAAACACTCTGTAAGATTTCAGGCAGAAAACAAATTAAATAGTTCCTAGCTGGTTTCTCCCCTCTGCAGCTCATGAAGACAGTGGAATTTGTGTCTGACTAAGTGCACAGTTAGGCACAAAGTTTTAAAACCAATATATATTTTAATTTCAACCTCAACTCCAGTAAAAATGTCTTGAAGTTTATTTTTATTTATTAAAAACAATGTTGATGCCACTGCTGAACGCACAATAGGTGTTGGTGGGTTATGTGAGAAGGGCATTTTCGTATCTGCGATTGTACTTCATTTTGCAAGCTTTCTATTTCTAAGTATCTGCATGAAAGGAGCATAGGATTTAAAATTTAAATCCCACATCCCTCTTCTCCCCCCACTCCCTCCTCCACCGATAGTGATACGATTTTCTTGATCTATAGTAGTCTGTAAAGTTCCAGTTAACTTTGTCTACAAAATACAGCAATATAGTTTTTAGCTGTCGCCCTTTTTTATATGCACAGCTTAATAATAGGAATATCTTTATTCTCTGAGCACTATGGGTCTAATTGAGAGCACATAATTAACTCAGACTAATTTGGTGTTTTGTTCTCTGTGCACAGGCAAAGGCTCTGGTCAGTCTGACGTCCAGTATATTGACAAGTTTGGATTCCACACTGTGACTTGCTGTGGGTACCTCCCGTTGGTAAGACCTTCCCACGAATACCTCTTATGCTGTACTCGTACAGCCCTCCACTCATACCTGTCTGCTTCTCCACCAGGTGAACGACTGGCAGGATGACTGGGTCACCTTCTATACCCGCCAGCGACTGCAGACCCAGCTGGATATGATTGAGAAGTCCACGGGTGACAGAGAGGCTCGAGAGCTCTGGGCCCAGCTACAGGTGGGTCATAATCTGCTTGTGTCATTTAAAGCGAAACCACATAATGTAATGACAAAATAAAAATAACATATGTAAGTAAATATAATTACAGCATTCCTAGTGAAAGTGTTAGTGTAATGAGCATTTTTTACCTGTCCCACTTATGGTAGGGTAGTAAAGTACAAATAAAATAATAATGTTTGCAATTAGAGGTTATTAGTATTATTTAGTAATAGAAAAACAGCTTTTAATTTTCCACATTTTGGCTGTCACACAGCTTTTTCCACCACACTCGTCTTGTCAGTACCTAATCATCTTATTACTGCATTAGTGCCTTACTTTTATATATGACTTCTGAGATATCAATAGAGTCTGACCGTTCACATCTCAGCACAGAAGAAAGCTATTAATCGATCCATCCATCAATAATGAGGGTAACAAACCAGTCTATTAGAGGGGGGGGTCACTTGAACTGAGTTACAGCCAAGATGTAGACTGTTTTTCTATTTCTAAATTTCTATATTTTTTTTAATAACATCCAATTCAAATGTTTATATGTTGACTATCCTACCATAATCTTGTCTCCTGCTTTGGCCATTTTAAAATTTCTATGTAGAAAAACATAGCTTTAATAATATTTAAAGCGTACTCTTTTTTTAAATTATTTAAATCTGGATGTTCTGTGTCATTTGATTTTCTGCAGAAATACTCTGCAATTAGTCGATTTCTAACACTGTATAACTTATGTCTTACCACTAAGTTTGTAAAACACTGGCCGTCCCTTCTGATCCAGTCCATCCCTGTAATCCCTTCCCACAGCTGAAGATTCCTGATCTCTTTACTGGTATTGAGATTGTGCCGGCTTTACTTCACGGAGACCTCTGGGGAGGGAACGTGGCAGAACTTGAGTCGGAGCCGGTTATTTTTGACCCTGCAGCTTTCTACGGCCATTCAGACTTTGAGCTTGCAATCGCCGGTATGTTTGGCGGATTTGGAGGTTCCTTCTACTCCGCGTACCATACCAAGATCCCCAAATCTCCTGAGTTTGACAAACGGATGAAACTTTACCAACTCTTCCACTACCTCAATCACTGGAACCACTTCGGAAGTGGTTACCGGGGATCATCCCTGAGCATCATGAGGAGTCTTGTCAAGTGATGGCGTCTGGGCAATTCCAGGGACTGTTGGGTCCATAGAGCTTGATATTCCAGGATGTAGCTGTTGCATTATTGGATGATGCCAACTGGCAAGACGTTTCCTTGTTTTCCAAAGAGCTTGTTCTTGCATTGCTAGTTTCTGCAGTTATTCCATTCTTGTGTAATGCAGTGTAGCATAAAGTGTGAAAATTACTATCCGCTCTGAGCCTAGGCATAGTACATACCAACTACTTGGGGAAGACTTCCGAAAGTGGAACATGGCCTGGTCTTGGGTGGAAGAAAATCATCCCTTCCCTTATTTTTGTCTTGAACCCTTTCAAAGAGGTATGACATATATTAATACTGTTCTACATCATCACATAGAGCACTGAAAACTAAATATAAATATATATATATATATATATATATATATATTTTATAACCCAGTTTATTAAAAAAAACGTCTCAAGCACCTTTCAAATGGCAATACACTCTGTTTATTGCAATCAAAATGGCAGCGTATTCCTTTAAATTATTTAGTATAAAAAAGGAGAGTGCATACAGCCAAACATAGTGTAGTATTTAAAACCAATGGTTTATCAAAAAGTATAAAAATATACTCCCAAATAAATTCCTTGTATACAGCAATGCTGTTTGTATCTTCATTTTAACAGGACCATACAATAAGTATCTTCCCTTTCTTTAAAAAAAGAATGATCATAGTCACAGAAAGAGATAAGTAGGGCAAAAATATCAGAAACAGGATAAAACCATTTTTTTTCTTTTTGTCCCTATTGAGGATATATGCAAGCATTATTATAAAAAAAAAGTGGATAAGTTAAACATTAAAAAATTATCTTTTGGGTTCTAAAATTGACCTCAAGCTATAAACACATATTTCTTAATCCACTATTGATATAAAACTTAAACTTTTGCTATGCAAATTATATTTGCCTAGGACCCTCTCCTAACCTACGTGTTTTATTTTAAACTTCGTCAGGTTTTCAAATTCTTTAGACATTCTAATGTTAAAGGGAAAATCTCAAATGTATTATTACAGTGAGGAGAATATATAAGCATATATAGGGATTATAGCTCATGAACCCTTCAGGACCCATAACCCAAGTAAATCGTGGTGCCGCTTGGTAAATAGTTTGAGTGCTGTGAAAGCTAATACAGCAGCATTTTAAACCATTGTGATCGTGAAAAAGAGCTGTGAAACTGCGTTTCTACTTGATTTCGGCTGTTTTACATGATGGAGCAGAGCAGTATTCATAAGTCACTTTAATCATATCTTTCCTTCCTATGATCTTTTTTCCCTTGTATATTAGCTATAGTATATTTTTAAATAAAACCCCATATTCCTTTAGAGCTATTTGAAAGAATCCAGTTATGTTTAATGGGAACAGAAAGGCTCCAGTTGTTGTTTATGTTAATTAATCTAAAAAATCATATTTGCAAGTTTTTATTTACAAAAAGTAAACCTAATACCAAAAATGTTTCTTTGAACCTTGTTTTGTCTTACATATAATCAGATAAAGCATCATTGTCCCTGCTCAGCTTCTTATCGGCGAGTGCTGCGTAAAGGGCCAATGTAGGCACATGTCGTCATGTTAAATTTATGTTATTAATGAACATTAAAAAATCCATGTGCAAACTGTAAGCCAGAAAATATAACTTATAAATGTAATTTATGACCCCTCGTGTACCCCTCCCCACCTCTCTACTGAAAGGAAGTGAAAGATGTCACTGATAAAATATGAATTAGTCAGGCTTGGTAACCTGGAGCCTGTTCTGGAGAATAAAGGGGCTAAAATGGCAATCCCATCACCCCCTGCATCTCCATAGTGAGCATGCTACAAATTACCCATCCTGTCTAATTAATGTTATCTCCATTGAAATGTTTGTTCTTCTTTTCAGTAGTGCTCAAGACAATGAGGGAGATGGGGAGGGTACCTCAGTGGTCATTAATGAAGTAAACTTTTTACATTTTATTTTCTGGCTGAAGATTTTCAGTGCTGCTGTTTACACATAAATGTTTTATGTTAATTAATGGCGAACTAAAAATATATATATATTTACCATTAAAAGAGCTTACTTTGGCTCTTTAACCTATTTGCTAACAGGAGCTTATATCTGCACAATGGGAATATGGCAGCTGAAACTGCCAGTGCGTTCACTTGGACTAATGCATTTACAAGGACGCACCCTCCTAAGAAAGTAGCAGTGAAGATAATCATCAAAAATGTTTTTAAAAAGTTGAACCATGTAATAGAAACAAGCATATAACGGTCAAAATGTAAAATTGGCATTTGTTTATTTTCTTTCTACAGACACTATATAGTAATGAATAGATGACAGTAAAACTTTGGAATAAAATAGCTGAATTCACTGCAATGTTTTGTCTGTAGCTGACCCATCACATATATAGTTGTCAGTTGGTCACGCAATGATAAATTATTGTGGCCTTCGTGAAGCCGAAGGCGCTCATTGCAGGGCTTGTGATGAGCGCCTGCGGTTGCACACAGGACTTTAAAACACCATAGACATGAGCACAGAAGGCGCTCATGTCGATGGCCGCGATAGCCGGCGAAAAATGTAGCACTTTGCCGTTGATCGCGAGGTACGCAGTTCCCTAATTTAACTGCCAAATATTTTTCAAACGCGTAACTCAAAACCCCCCAAAAAACAGCAAAATAATAACAACACACACACAGCACAGGGGGAGAGACAGGAAGCCTGTGAGTGAGGTTGCAAGTCAATTTGAGCCATATTTGGTGTTTTTCGTTAATTGAAAATCGGCTAAGCGAGGAAAAAATGGCGGCCGATAAAACACAAAACTTCTGAAACCGGTTCAAAACGAGGCCAAACAACGCCAGGAACGCAGGTCTTGGAAAATCCCTAAAGGCGAAGACAGTAACACACGAACAACGCCAGGCATGCGTGACTTTGTAAATAAAACCAACGGCAGTCACCGCGCGCCACGCAATCATTCAGCAGACACACAGAGGAGAAACACACAGGGAAGGGACAGGGGGGAGATGGTAGAAAGAGACACAGGGCATTCCCAAGCACAAAACTTGCAGGTTAATGAGGCCTGCAAGGAGCGTCAAAGCCGCTCATCGCGAGACACGTACAGTAGACAGGAGGAGAGGCTTGCTATGAGCGCCAAAGGCACTTCTCATTACGGCGCACACGTACAGTAGACCGAGAGAGTCTCGCAATCAACGCCGAAGGTGATCATTGCAAAGCACGAAAGTTGTGGGATGACAAGGTCTGCAATGAGCGACGCAAGTACAGTAGACGGAGGGAGAGGCTGAGCGCCGACGGTACAACATTCCCAGCCTTAAAATGTGATTCCCGTAATTTTTGACGGGCAATTAGCTAGTATTTTATAAACTGCAGTAAGGCGTGCAACACAGTTGCCTGCAGCTGCCTGTGGTTGCTATTTTATTGGCAGAGTGTAGGTGAATGTGCTCCACATGCTGTCCCATGGTTTGTATAGAATGGGAGGAGAATCTCCAGCCTAATAATGGTGGAAAAACAGTTATTTACAGTGAAAGATGTCTTACAAAGTATTTTAAAATTAAATAAAAAAGTTATTTATGCTAGTGTTTACCACTTTTAAGAGGTATGAAAGCTGGATCATTACAATGTGGCCCTTTAAAGGGACACTTTAATGTGGCAAAAACGTCATGTGCTTGTAAAGATTGTAAAAAAATTATATGAGCAGATATGCAAGACATCAGCATTAAGGCATTCTTAAAGAAAATTGTATATTAAAATGACTGATTGTATCACTAGAATTCCATCTTAGACTGCTAGTTTGTCTGTAACCTGAGGAGGTGGGTTATCTTATGGGCACTCAACATATGTAAATATGGATCTTATCAGTTCCTCCAGATTCCTAATCCATTTAGGGACAAAGATCTAATGTACATCATTATTACAGACAAATTGATTGCAAAAGTTACAAACTAAAAACTGTGTATTTTTGTAACTTTCTAAAAAAAAACATTTTTTAGTTTTATCATGTTCTTCACAAAAGCATATTATAAATGTGACCCTTCAGTCATACATTAAAGAATCACAGTACAATGAAAAACAAAACTTTGTGTCTAACTAAAAGTATAATTGCGCAGCGTATCCTTGACACATTGGTGGAAGTTGTGTGTGTGTGTGAGAGGGATGTTTACATTTCTGGAGAGATATAGTTGCATTTAATGAAGCAAGTAATCTGCGTAGGAGTCTTGAGCCTGCTAAGTGGAAAGAAGCCTTTACTAATATGTCCAGGGGCTCTTTGACATACAACCTCCTTGAGGTCTCGGTTAAAGTTCTGCACAGGACCTACCTCATACCACGAAACCCCAGACGAGTGACAGATACTTTAGAGATTGTCAATTAGGAAATTAGGAGTCTTTTTACATACTTGATGTTCCTGCCCAGTTGTACAAGACATCTGGGAGAAAAGGCTGAAACTGGTATCCCAATTATTTCATACCCGAAATCATCCCTCCATAGAGAATTGCCTACTAGGCATATATGTGCACATATTAACTTCATCCATAAACAAACTCTTTAAATGTATCGCCCTAGTAGTTAAACACCACATTCCTAAAAATTGGAAGTCCTCCACACTTAATTTTAGAGAAATCATCCTCAAAGTCAATTTTATTTTGATTAACAAGAAAATGACACATACCTTGAAGGATTTATACCCCAAGTTCTTGATGTCATGGACACTGTGCCTTGACTCCCAGAATAGTATTTCAATTGGGTGAACTTATTCATTGCTCTTCAACCTCCTCTGGGTGGGACCAGTGGGACCCCGGACCTAGGCTGATCGGGAGTTAAGGTAAACTTGCTATTTACACTCCCTCTCCTTTCCCCCTGTTTTATTTTTGTTTTTGCTTGTCTTGTCTTTTCTTTTTGTTTTTTGTTTACTTTCTTTTTTTGAACGTCTTTCTCTTTTCTTTATTATTCATAAGTTCCTTTTTTTATGTTTCAGGAAAAGTTTAAGTTAAGACTTGAGGAGGAAACTCTTCTCTACATTTATCACAAGAAATGATAAAAATGTGTGAAGGCTACCGATAATCCACCGACTACTAGATTTCTTTAAACATGGCCATATGTTATGTTTTCTATGTGACGTGTCTGATGTTATCTCTCATTGTCTAAAACTACAATAATACTCTTATATGCTTGGTCCTACTGTGATTGGGGCAAAAAATTAAACTTTTGCTCTAAAGCTAATTTTGCATTGCATTTGTGTTTTTTCTAAAGGCATTATTGGAGAGTTTCGTAAACAAAAGGGGCTAGATATTTTTATTAGGCATTGATTATAATAACATTTATATTTATTAATAACTAGAAACTTGCCCGTTAAAAAAAATTACAGCTCATCATGAGTCTCTCGTTTACTAATGCTGTTTGCCACACAATGCGCGGCTCAGAGCATCTTCGGCGCTCATCGCAAGCCTCCCCCCCCTTCCGGTGTAGTTTTAGGGTCCTCACATGGAGTGTTACTGCCTTGGGTTAGGTCTTACTGCCTTGAGTTAACTGTTGCTGGCTTGGGTTGTGTTACTGGCTTGCGTTAAGTGATACTGCTTTGGGCTCTTTTTAACTGCCTTCGGCCTCGTTTTCATCCAGTTACGTTTTTTTGGGCCGCTAATTTTTTTCCCGCTTAGGCGATTTTAGATCTTGTAAAAACAAATATGTCTCAAATTAATTTGCAACCTCACACACAGGCTCCCTGGCTCTCCCTTTGTGCTGTGCGTGAGTGTGTAAGTTATTTTAAGGCATTATTGTAGTTTTTTTTTTTGTTTGTTTTTCAAGTTCTGTGATTAGGCCGTTAAATTCGTAATTTCTGCATGCTCCGCAATTTTTGCAAAGTCATACAGCCTAAGTCCCGTGAGCCTCGCGATGAGTGCCTGTGGCGCTTATCTCCACCCCTGGAATGAGTGCCTTTGACACTCATTGCAGCCAAGTCCTGTGGCCCCCCACCCCCCTGCAAATGCGTCCCTCGCTTTGTGAGGCCCACAAGCGTGACAACACCTCGCAGACATAACTATTATAGTTGATAGCAAAATTCAGTATTAAATTAAATTTAAAAAAATGAGTATCAGCCTCCAGATAAGTATTTGTCTCCCCCTGATTAGGTAATTAAGGAGAGAGTGGAGGGGTTGATTTGATAAGAAAATAAACAATAATTGATAGACTATTCAATTCATTTTATTTATAATAGCTATATTCAATATTAAGAGTATCAGCCTCTAGATTAGTGTTTCTCTCCAACCTGCTAAGGTCATTAAGGAGAGGATGGAGGGGTTCACTAAGGGGTATGTGTCATGACCCAGAGATGAGGGGTCTCGTGCACTCTCTTACTTTATCTTACAGAAGCAATCTCGTTGTGACTTTATATTTAGCACTCAGCTAGCCAATTTAGACCAGAACATAATTCACAGAGAAGCAGGAAAAACAGATGCCTCGCACCATTACTTAGTGCAGATAAACTGACTTTATTCTTTTCACACATATATTTAACAAACCCCCCAAAAAAACATCCCCCACTATAGTCCATCCCACCATGGGCAATAAAGGCTTGTTTGATCTTCCCACGGTTTCCAGATACTTTAGGGGAGAGTGATCTGGAAACCCCCCCTGGTGTTATTCCCCATTTTATATAAACCCTCTCTATCTTTGTTCATCCACTATCTTCAGATCCCAGGCCAGGGGTTTTGCTGTTAGGTGAAGTGTATCACTTTATGACTATACTTTGATCAAACATTAGGTTTGAACAGGGTTTGAGTGCACTCCTATTGCTAGGTCAGGGGCTAGATGTTAATAATATTTGTTTAGATGTGCCATTGGTGGAGGAAAATATCCAACATATTTCACACAACAATAATAATAATAGAAAGTAAATGCACACATTAAATAAGCAGAAAGATATTCACATTAGTCTCTTCTAATATCACATTGAATGGCCATTTTGATAGCCTTGATGTTAGCAATCAAATGTTTTAGAGTCCAAAATAACAGAGTTACTTGTTGGCATCAGGGGTTCCCATCCAGCCCCCAAATTCAGTTATTAAAAGTCATAAATGATTTGATAAGAAAATAAACAATAATTGGGAAACCACTTTATTACAAGTCTCAAGCCAACTGAGATCATCGCATTGGTGCACTATGTGTCTGAAAATGTAGCAGCAAAACATTGATGTTATAGTGGGTGGATATCCGCAGTAGCTCGGTCGGATCTTGTAAATTTAATGTTGAATATTGCTTTTGCAACCCACTGAATATGGATCTTATTAATGATAAATGTCTAATAAAACATCTAGCTCATGTTGTTAGGACATTACAGTGGTCCCTTAAGAAAAGGTTTGATGTCCTTGTCTATCTGTGATTGCATTTCTCTTTTCATTGCAGCGATGGGGGGTACAATAGAGCTCTTTCCATTCTCTGCTCCCATTGTAGTTGTGTTATCTTTATCTGCGTCCTGTACAGAGCAAACACTTTATGTCTCTCTTAATACATAAACAAAAGCTTTTATCTTCACAAGTTCACAATGCTACCAGCTCTTTGACCTTTAGTTGTTCCAGAGCTATGACTTTATCAGATTCCATTTTTACAAAAAAAACTAAATAAATAATGGAAAATAATCTAAATCTCATCACTATCCTCAATTCCAAATACAACAATAAGGGCCTGATTCAATTGCCCGATTGGTGAATGTATAGAATGCATATAAACATTTATAAAAAACAAACAAACACCCAAAGCCAAATGAGTTCAAGGCATTTGCAAGTAGCTAATATAATGTGGGCCTTTGTATTTTGATGCTCTGTGCCACATTATCTATCTTTTGTTTACCTGTCAGACATTGTGATTGTGTGCGGATCAGTATTTAAAGGCACTGGTCAGTCATCTTACATTTCCTGCTAGACCAGGTCATTTTTTAGACTGCAGGAATTTAGAAATGTAGGGAGCAGAAGACAGGAGTGGACATGTTTTGTTCTGTACACCAAGGGAAGTGTCCAGTGCCAGACCTGGCTGTGAGAGCCTGGTAAGTGTACTCCGGCCTGTCTCTAGGATGCTAAATTAATGATATTTATTTGATATGTCGATTTTATTATATTTTTTTCCTAAAATCTAATCTATCCTCTCTATCTGTTCCTGTTTTCTCCCACACCACTAAAATTATTTAACACTTTGCATGGGAGAGTTTCTAGTTAGGGCTATCTTGTTTCTCAAAGTCCTTATAATTATATTGTAAGAGGAAATTGTATCTTTGTTATACAGTATAGCAAGTTAAAAAAATAGGAATAGTCACATTGTAGCATTTGCATGAATTTTTATTAGTTATTGGTAGTGGATTTTCCAAATATGGTGTGAATTTAAACTATGTGTAATAAAAAGTACTTTAGCAATTGAATGTTATTTAAAAATGCATTTTCTGCATGAATTTAACACTGAAGTTTGCTATGTTGAGGTGTTAGTCAGCCTTTCGGATCAAATACAAACTGCTTAGGGGGCTTGCCCATGGCAGCCAATGAGCAGTAATTTGTTGTTATGTGTCATACTTGTCTGTGAATGGGACTCACGTGCTACAATATACTCTGTGCTCTTCCTGCTTCAGTCTAAAACAAATTTGATTTAATCATTTTCATGCAAAACAAAATACCTTTTGTAATGTTTACAACATGTTGTTTGGCATGTTTAACATTTAACATGTTATTAAATGGACAGGGAATCATATATAAACATGTAGCCCCATAAACACTCACTGACATACAAACAATTCCACATACACAAACTGTGACACTTGCATATCCCCTCACAACATACAGTGACACAAATACAAATCCTACAATGCACTCAGACAAGGAGGCTAGATTAAAGACATTTTTTTTTTTTTAGGAGCCTGGGAAGGGTGTGTGTTTGCGTTGTTCAGTTGTGTCCGACTTTCAGTAATCTAATGGACTGTAAAACACCACACTGATCCATTCGTTTTTCATGGCAGAGATACTGGAGTGGATTGATGTAGAATGACCAATGCAAATTGACAGTAAAATATTAGGAGTTCCTTTTTGGGGCAACTGTAATGGTATACACATTTTTATGTTATATAGTAAATAACAGATTATATATGTACATCCTTGTATTTTGCTGAGTTGTCTATGTGTAAGTAGACACATTGTGTATTTCCTGTGTTGATGTATTTCTAGCTCTCTCATATCTGTGTCTACAGTTTTATATCCTCTGTTATGATCCATCTAATATCTATTTTGGGACTGTAGACTGGATGTGCCCCAGCACAGTCTGATCCTTTCCGTGTCCAGTCATGCTTATAATCAGGCCGGATTCTGTGAGGGTCCCAGATGTGGAAGACCACCTGAAGAAAGTGCTAAGGACCTCTCTCCTACTGCCTGTGGGACATCCTAAGGGTGGCTGTATTAGCCAAGGACACAGCTACCAAACTGACCACAGCAGAGTGTTTGTGAAGATCAACCACAGGCCCCAGGTTATTGGCTAGTCCAGTGTAATACAGGGAGGTGGGGAATACGTATCCAGGTGGGATATCTCACTGTTACATATAGTGTGGTGTTAATTAATGAGCTTTATATACTATTGTATAGAGACTGACAAACTAAAGTCAATAATAACCTGTAAATAGAATTGTATCAAAGTACAAGAAAGACACAAGGAAACAGGTCTGGGCTCAAATAGCAATATACAGAGAAAGAAAAGGCCAAGAAAGGAAGGCAAGAAGGAGACAGAACAAGGTAAACGTAAGGCTAGGCAATGGAGGAGTGAGCTATTACTTGTAAGGGAGAAGGAGGGGGTGGTAGCAAGGAAAGTTGTGAAGGAGCCAGATATATCAAGCTAGTAAGATAGTGTTGGGAAGAGAAGGGAGAGGTGCCAAGAAAGGGAAAAATAGAAAGTCAAGTCAGTGGTGTTGTAACATTGTCTGTAGAAGATAACATATGTGCTAGGGAGGAGAGGCAACAAGGTCCTAGAAAGTGGGCACCAGCCAGAGCAAGGAAAGAAAGTAAATATGTGCAAGATAAGAGTTTGATAGTACAAGGGAAAAGACACAGGCAAAGGGAGACGAGAAAGGAATGAGATAACCTTAGGAAGGTAAGAGAAAGCCAGAACAAGAAAGGAGATAGTCATCTAGTAAAATTGAGTTGTAAGACCATGCAAAGGAAGAGATACAGTCATTACAAGCCTAGAGGGATAACCACCGCAAGAAATGTAACTACCAGGGCAAGGGAGGAAAGAGACATGCAGGATACTGGAGTAGGGCACCAGTCAGGGCAATAAGAGTGGTAGCCAAGAGAGGAGATTTGCCTGGTTTGTTCAACAAAGTAATTATTTTGGAGACAGTGGAACCTCTAACTGACTGGTCAAGAGCTGGTTTGTTTAGTAATACAGCAAATAAACACTGTGTAAGATAGATTCATAAGAGGCTAGACTGTTGTAGATTACCCTGCCACATGTGAAAGGTTTAGTAGTCCTATAAAGTCCCAAGCCCCAGGTCTCAGATCCACCTGTCTGCCTCCACAGGCCAGGATAATGTTTGATGGAGAAGTTGCTGGTCTAGAGGCCATCAGGACGACTGGCACAGTGCGGGTACCGGAGCCAATAACTGTGACAGAGCTGCCAGGAGGAGGGGTCATGCTGATTATGGAACATCTGGAGATGAGAGATCTGAGCAGGTAAGTGATCTGGAGACTACTAATCCAGCCACATTACTGAAGACGTAAATCTTAAAGAGCCACTGTAGTTCTATACTACACTTACACATACACAACATGCGTTTTTAGAATGTAAAAATGTATTACAGCCTCAACTTATTAAAGGACCACTACAGTGTTTTGAAGAATTTGCCTTGATAATGTGCAAGATGTTTTCACACAGTTTAAAATAAATAATCACAGCCGCCTAGCCAGCCGGAGCAAATTCACCTGAGTGACACACAAACCCAGAATAGTCTACCTGCCTCTCCCCCATATTATTTCTGTTTGTTTTACTCCCGGATCAGACCTGCCTGGACCACCTGTCCATCTCCTCAACCAGATCTGCATGCACCCCCTCAGATAGAGTCTTCATCTCCTCCCCAAATCATACTCTCCTTACCAGAGAAGACCCGCTTATCCCTCCTACAGACAAGCCCCACTAGCCATTAAATCAGACCCACAGGTCTTGCCCATGGATAGGTCTCCACATTAGAGCTGTAACTGAAAAAGAGAGAGTGCATAGAGACCAAGATGGTGACGTTTATAAAAACACAATTTATTAAAATCTAAACAATATACTCAGTGTAGGGAATGATGTCCATATTGCAATGCGTTAATACCAGCAAAATGTGAAACACATAAACATATATTTTACAGATGAGGGGACAGAAAATATAGAAAATTGTAAAAGAAGCGGATTATGGTTTTGTTAAAACTTTTTAGTACTCCTACAATGGAAGCATAAATAATAAAAATAATAATAATCATTACACGTCTTTAAAATAGAATAAAATGTCAACATTTACGGGCCAAAGCCACTCATCGCGAGGCCTGAAAGTTATGGGTTTCACTGGGGCTGCAATGAGCCCCGAAGGCAATCATTGCGGTGCTCGTGATGAGCACCAAAGTCGCTCATCGCGAGGCCCATAGCGTGGTGGTGGTGGGGCTCTAAGTGGTTTAGGAGTTACAGGCTTTAAAAAAATTACGGCTTTCATGGCCATTTTTTTTAAGCCAGCCGTTCGGGGGCCGCCAAAAAAGGCCAATTGATTTGAAAATTAGCTTACAACCTCACACACAGCACAGGGGAAGAGGCAGTGAGAGGTTGCAAGCTTATTTGCTATTTAATTGGCGTTTTTTGTCGGTCTCAGAAAGGCTAAGCGAGAAAAAAAAATGTCGGCCGTAAAGCCATAATTGGAAAATTATTTTGGGCTCGGGGAAAATGATCATTTTTCCAAGCCCGCAAATGGCTTCACACCCGTAAATGGAAACAGGAGCACAGAGGAGGGAGAGGGCGGAGAAAGACACAGGGGAGGGAGAGGGGGCAAAGAGACACGGGAGGGAGAGAGGGGAAAAGAGACACAGGGATGAGAGAACGGGGAGAGGCTTGCAATGAGTGCCGAAGGCTCTCTTTGCAAGCCTTTTTTAATGGCTTTTTGCATAACAATTCAACTCAATCATTGCTATAGTTGTAATTTTCTGTTTGTGGTCACAAGATCTTGAATGTTTTGTTTAGATGCTTAAAATCTGCTATTTTCAATAAAATAACAATCTTCGCATGCCATTTTTTCTTTGCATTCCTTCACTTTCTTAAAGTGTCATTTATTGACATTTATTAGTTTTAGATTTTTGTTTTGTATGGTGTCATAAATACTTATTATTTTGAACTCAATCTTTCAAACTATGTTTGATATTTCACTGTGTCCTCTTTTTGAGCTTTTAGTGGTATATAAGCATTGGGAAAATGGGTGTACTTTACTGTGGTTGCACTAATGAATGAAGGGCTTTATGTAAACAATTTGACCCCTGCTACATCTGCATCACTGCATGCCCCTTTTTACATAGATGTGTTTAGCATATATGCTACAAATGTTCCACTATATACTGCAATTGAAGAGAGGGAGGGAGGAGGAGAAGAGAGAGAAAGTGTGTGTGTGTGTGTGTGGGGGGGGGGGGGGAGTGAGAGAGGGGAAAGAGAGGGAGGTGGTGAAGGGGGTAGGGAGGGGATGAGAGAGGGAGGGGGACAGAAAGGGAGGGGAGAGAGAGAGACACACACACACAGACAGCACACAAAGTGCAGTGGGAGGGCATACAGTGAGAGACATGGCACACAGAGAGACAGTGGGCTTTCAGAGAGAGGGCGCACAGAGAGACAGCACAGACAATTTAACATAACATATATGACACTGTCATTTATGATGGGCAAGTTACTAGTAGTAATAATAATAATAATATTATGTTATTGCAGCCAAACCAGGTATTTGCTCTCTGTTCTGTAGGTTTGCTGGGACTCTGGGGGAGCAGTTGGCTGATCTACATTTACACAACATGAAACTGAAGAAGTCAGAGCAGAGGCAGCGAGCGACCATTGGTGAGAGCCCCTTCTTGGCTCACAGTGACCTGACATGGGCGATATTACTGGATGTGCAGTATATCTGACAAACCACTCATCGAAATGTTTTTTTAATTTGATCTCTTCATCTGCCTCTCACAAGAGTCCTAATAGCTCCATGCTTGACACTTCTTTAAGAACAGGTTTCCACATAGTTTGAACTCCCTACATATAATCTCTTCAATGTGTTTTTCTGCATTTTTGCGTTACCTAAAATGTGTTTTATTTTCGATAAAGAAACAAAGAAAAAATATTGGGATCTTTCATGGTCTGAGAACAGCAGTTGCAGCAAGGAGCTGCTAGATGGCGCTGCCAAAATTGTACACAGTTTGTAAGCGCAGCTGAGATTGTACACATTTTCCTAGCTTAAACCATTACCCTTACCCTAAACCTAACTCTAAAGCTATGACATCGGCAGCAAAATCTAGCGCATGCTCACCACCACTGCTGGCGGTGTGATCGCGTTCTCATAACAGGAAAGGACCAAATATTGCTAAAATAATATTATGAAAAAAATAATAATAAATGAGTGTTTAAAAAAAAAAAACTCATCCGTGAATAAAGTCGTTTTAAAACTAATCTTGGCTTTAAAATTATCAGCGTGATGCACTGATCTCTACCTCCCTCTCTGATCATGATGTACTTTGTTGTTGTGGGTGTCATGATGATTGGTATTGATTGGTCAGCTATTTTTCCAGGTTGTTGCTTCTCTTTCCTGACTTCTGGGCTGTGGACATGAATTTATATGATTATTATTATTAGCAAACCTACCAAATGAAATATACCTATTAACATGGCCCCAAACAAACAATGTGCGTCATGAGCAATTAGGAAAATGGAAAAAGACCCAGCACCTGAGGCACATATGATTAATTGTTCTACTTTATTTATTAGAAATGGCTTTATTGCTTGATTTATAAACACAGATTTATTAAAGTACATAGCTGTGGTTTAGGTGGTCAGAGCCTTTACCTGGAACTTGCAGTGGCCCTTTAAGATAGTAATAGGTAGTTCTACTAAACAGAGAATTGTTTTCCAGAGTTTGATTTTATGTGTGCTATTTGTGGCTTAATTTTACGTGTTGTTACTCACAGTACCTTTCACCATTTCCAGCTATCAGAATTAGTGATTTGTTATAATACTGTTATCACAGTTCATAGATAAATGGAAGTGGTAGGAACAACGTATCATAAACACACACTTATATACAGCAGTACAAGCACACTTTTATTCCCTGTCTTTTTGGGGTGATATTGCCAATTGTGGGGCACTTGGTGTCTTTGAGGGGCAGAGGCATTTAAAAGATGGACAGTCCCTCCAAAAGAGAGGTACAGCTCGGAGGTGTAAGTTTGATCTATGCTGAAATATTATTTGTTTGTACTAATCTTGCCCATCCATTAGGTAAGAGTCAAACAAAGGCTGTAGAGAAGTTTGGATTCCACATGAAAACGTGTTGTGGATATATCCCACAGGTAAGTCACTGACAGATCACCTGTATAGCAATGTGGCTAGTAGTCATAGGTGCCAGTCAAGAAATGAGTTATAGGGCACAATTAAGGGAGGAGTTGGAAAGAGAAGTTTAGGAGTTACAGGGAGGAACTTGAGGTTCTACACTAGCTGCCTCTATGACTTTGCTGTCTTCATCCACAAGTCCTTGTCCTCGATCTTCAGGTAAATGATTGGCAGGATGACTGGCTGACCTTCTTCACAAAACAACGTCTCCAACCTCAACTAGACCTAATTGAGATGGAATATGGTGACAGAACGGCGAGAGAGCTCTGGTCCGAGCTTCAGGTGAGTTAGATGGTAGATCCATTGAAGAACTGGTCACCTATGGTGGGCAAGTACAATGAGGGGTTATATACCGTAGACATCCTTGGACCAGATAAAGGTTGAGCTTCTACACTGGCAGAAAAGGGCAGATTGGATGGGACATATTGTTCTTCTCTCTATTTTGGCATAACCTCTATGTTTCTAACTCTCCTTCTAGATAAAAGTTTCAAATGCCTTCAAAGACACTCATATTTTCCCGTCTCTGCTCCATGGTGACTTGTGGGAAGCGAATGTTGGGGAGGATGAAGCCGGTCCCCTGCTCTTTGACCCCGGCTGTTTCTATGGCCATTCTGAGTATGAGCTGGCCATAGGAGAGATGTTTGGAGATCACCGTATGGCGTTCTACTTGGCCTATCATAGGAAAATCCCCAAAGCACATGGGTTTGACACCAGACTTCAGCTGTATCAGTTGTTCCACTCTTTAAATAACTGGAACCATTTTGGTCTCCAACATAGAAGCAGCTCAATAAGTCTCATGAGGGCACTATTGGAGAAGCTATGAGATGGTAGATATAATAATAATAATAATAATAATCTATTATACACAAGACTGAATTTACCTTTCTCTCTCCAGGCAGATTCAATTCAACCACTTTTATTTACAATCTATCTTTTTTTTTTTGCAAGGACTGTTTTATGTTTGAGGGGAATTCCCCTAATTCCTCTTAGCATCTCAAATGCCCCTTCATTGACGAAAAGCCCCACATTAAAGCATCCCTGACCATGCCCTATTTTGTCTGGTCTTCTTGGCGGTTTCTCACAATGCAGAGGAAGCTTCTATCTGCAAACTAGAAATGTGACAACTAAAATTGCCAGTGCTCTCATAATGCTAAATAGTCAATAGACTGAGCTGAGAAAAGTAAACAGAGCCATGAAATAAAAAAAATAATTACATATAAAAGCTCTGATTTTATTTTTAGCTTGCATAAACATGTTACCCATTATTTGGTCTAGTTGTTCAAAAGATCATATAGAAACAAGATGGTCCACAGTGGTCCTTTAAATAAAAAAAGTGAAATCGTTGGAGAAATGGAAAATTATGTTTCTTTTATATGTTTTTAGCATTAGCCAATGTTTTATAAGTGATATATTTTATGAAGTGTTATTTTCAGTATTTTATAATAAAAATCTGCCTTTTAGGCCACAGAATATCTGTACTCAAGTTTTGTGTTTATCATTACAAATATTTGTCATCTTTATAATAAATAGGTTAATATTAAAGTTTGATAATTTATAGGCAAACATTAAATCAATGCAAAAAGCATTTGTTATGGTTTATTTAATTGAATGTAGTTTAATACAAGATTAATTTATCAAGAAACTTTACACAGACAAGTATGAAAAGGCCTAGCAACAAGGAAGCCACGCCTTCAGCATCCTAGCAACGATGAGGCTTTTTAAAAGACACGCCCGCCCGCGTTGTAAGACACGCCCCTTATATAAAAGACAATCACATTCCACAATTATGTTTTCGGGCTTCTTGTAACCACGCCTATCTTGTCTCCTCGTCACCAATCAAATAGTAGAAGCCTAAAGCTCAGGGTCACGCCGTAATTATTTTTTAAATCACGCCCATAGCTTCGCTTGTAGACCCATACTCTTTGAACAATGGATCGCACTTGTCACAATCCCAACCATCCTTTTACCCGTCATTTTTAACTAGCTCCATCCCTGTGTTTATCCTCTTTTGAAAGTGTCTCTGACTCCTTTTCCTCTGAACCACGCCCCCTCTCAATACAGCCGCTCTTCTGATTTATATTTCCTATACCCCTACTAGGATTTAGTTCCTGCCCTATTTTTGCAGGCCCACCCTTATCATAACTTGATCCCCTCCTTTAGAGAACGTTATAATATTTGGCCACGCCTCTTATATAAGGCGTTCCCGCCCTTTCCTCCCTCAGTCCCTCCCGTCTCATACTACAGCTTCGCTTGCGCAGTTTGACCCTTGTTGCACTCCGTCTAGTGACGCCGCGAGAAACAGAACAAACGTGATAACACCGGGACCGGTGAGACAGAGAGGCACGTGAGAGTAATAGGAGAATACTGTGCCCCCCCCCCCCCCGTGTGTGTGACAGAAGGATACTGTGCCCCCCCCCGGTGTCTGACAGGAGGATACTGTGCCCCCGAGTGTGTGACAGGAAGATACTGTGGCCCCCCCCCACCCAGTATGTGACAGGAGGATACTGTGCCCCCCCAGTATGTGACAGGAG